>CM053585.1:172637950-172664896 GCA_028646515.1 Pseudochirops corinnae
AACTTGTGGGATGAAGCAAAAGCAGTTGTTAGGGGAAGTTTTATTTATATATATTAGGGGAAGAAAATATATAAATATATATTCATGCATACATGAATAAAATAGAGAAAATGGCAGTCAATAAATTGGGCATGCAATTGAAAAAGCTAGAAAAAGAACAAATTGAAAATCCCCAATTAAATACTAAATTAGAAATATTGAAAACCAAAGGAGAGATTAATAAAATTGGAATTAAGAAAACAATTGAATTAATAAATAAAACTAAGAGCGGGTTTTATGGGGAAAAACAATAAAATTGATAGATCTTTAGTCAATGTGATAAAAAAAGAAAGAAGAAAATCAAATTACCAGTATCAAAAATTAAAAGGATGAATCTACCTCCAATTAAAAGGAAATTAAAACAATAAATAGGAATTATTTTGCCCAATTGAATGCCCATAAATTTGACAATCTTAATGAAATAGATATTTACAAAAATATAAGTTGGCCAGATTAACAGATAGTAGTAAATTACTTAAATAACCTCATCTCAGAAAAGAAATCAAACAAGCCATCAATGAACTTCCTAGGAAAAAATTTCCAGGGTCAGATGGATTTACTACCAAATTCTAGCAAACATTTAAAGAACGATTGATTCTAATACTTTACAAACTATTTGGGAAAATTGGAGAAGGAATGCTACCAAATTCTTTTTTATGACACAAATATGGTATTGATATCTAAAATCAGGAAGAAACAAAATGGAGAAAGACAATTATAGATCAATTTCCCTCATGAATATAGATGCAAAAATTTTAAATAAAATATTAGCAAAAAAACTACAGCAACTCACCATGAGAATAATACACTTTGATCAAGTAGGATTTATTCCAGGAATGCAAGGATGGTTCAATATTAGGGAAACTATCAGTATAATTGATCATATCAACAACAAAACTAGTAGAAACCATATGATTATCTCAATAGATACAGAAAAAGCTTTTGACAAAATACAACACCCATTTCTATTAAAAACACTAGAAAGCATAGGAATAAATGGAGTCTTCCTTAAAATAATAAGTAGCATCTATCTAAACCCATCAGCAAGTATTATATGTAATAGAGATAAGCTAGAAGCATTTCCAATAAGATCAGGAGTGAAACAAGGATGTTCCCTATCACCTCTCTTATTCAATTTGGTACTAGAAATGTTATCAGTAGCAGTAAGAGAAGAAGAAGACTGAAGGAATCAAATTAGGCAAAGAAGAAACTAACCTATCATTCTTTGCAGATGATATGATGATATACTTACAGAATCCTAGAGAATCAAGTAAAAAACTAATTGAGATAGATTAATTTGGCAAAGTTGCAGGATATAAAATAAACCCACATAAATCTTTGGCATTTCTATTTCTAACACATTCTATTTCTAACAAAATCCAACAGCAAGAGATAGAAAGAGAAATTCCATTTAAAGTTCCTGTAGACATTCTAAAATATTTGGGAATCTACCTGCCAAAACAAACCCAGAACCTATATGAACACAATTACAAAACACTTTTCATACAAATAAAGTCAGATCTAAATAATTGGAAAAAATTAGTTACTCTTGATTAGGTCAAGCTAATATAATAAAAATGACAATTTTACCTAAATTAATTTACATATTTAATGCCATACCAATCAATCTACCAAAAAAAATTCTCATAGAGCTAGAAAAAATAGAAACAAAATTCATTTGGAAGGACAAATAGAATATCAAGGCATCTAGAATATCTAGAATATCAAGGGAATTAATGAAAAGAAATACTAGGGAAGGTGGCCTAGCCATACCAGATTTTAATCTGCATTATAAAGCAGCAGTCATCAAAACTACTTAGTTCTGGCTGAGGAACAGAGTAGCGGATCAGTGGAATAGATTAGGTGCAGGAGACACAACAGTCAATGACTATAGTAATCTACTGTTTGATAAACCCAAAGATGCCAGCTTTTGGGATAAGAACTCACTATTTGACAAAAACTACTTGGAAAACTGGAAAACAGTATGGCAGAAACTGGACATAGACCAATACCTTACACCATATACCAAAATAAAATCTAAATGAGTGCATGATCTAGGAATAAAGGCTGATACTGTAAGCAATCTGGGAGAGTAAGGACTAATTTACCCGTCAGATTTATGGAGAAGGGAAGATCTAATGACCAAACAAGAGTTAGAGAGCATTATGAAATGCAAAATTGATCATTTTGATTACATTAAATTAAAAAGTTTCTGTGAAAATAAAGCCAATGTAACCAAAATTAAGAGGGCAGTGGAAAATTGGGAAAGAATTTTTACAACCAGTATCTCTAATAAAGGCCTCATTTCTAAAATATACAGAGAATTGAGTCAAATCTATAAGTCATTCCCCAATCGATAAATGGTCAAAGGACATGAACAGGCAGTTTTCGGAGGAAGAAATTAAATCTATAAGCATATGAAAAAATGTTCTTCATCAGTATTGATTAGAGAAATGCAAATCAAAACAACTCTGAGTTACCACATCTCATCAGTCAGATTGGCTAAGATGACAAAATAGAAAAATGATAAATGCTGGAGAGGATGTGCAAAACTTGGAACCCTAATGCATTGTTGGTGGAGTTGTGAACTGATTCAATCATTCTGGAGAACAATCTGGAACTATGCCCAAAGGATTATAAATAAGTGCATACTCTTTGACCCAGCAATACCTCTTCTAGGGCTGAATCCCAAAGAGATCATAGAAGTGGGAAAAGCACCCATTTGTATAAAAATATTTATAGCAGCTCTCTTTGTGGTGGCAAAGAATTGGAAATCAAGGGGATTCCCATCAACTGGGGAATGGCTAAACAAATTGTGGTATATAAATATAATGGAATACTATTGTGCTATAAGAAATGAGGAGCAGACAGAATTCATAAGAACCTGGAGAGACTTATATAAACTGATACTGAGTGAGGAGAGCAGAAGCGGGAGAACTCTACACAATTACAGACACAACATATGTGTGATGACTGATTTTAACAGACTGGGCTCCTCTCAGCAGTGCAAGGTTATAAGACAACTCCAAAAGACTCATGATGGAAAGGGATATCCACATCCAGAGAAAGAACTAGAGTCTGAATGCAGATTGAAACAAACTTCTTGCTCTCTTTTTGTTTTGTTTCTTCTCATGGTTCACTCCATTGGTTATAATCCTTCTTTCCAACTTGACTAACGTTTAATGTGAAGGTATTTGTAGATCCTATATTTGATTGCATGCCTTCATGGCGGGGAAGGGCAGAGGAGAGGGAGAGGGAGAAAATTTGTAACTCAAGGGACTATGAAACTGAATGTTGTTAACCAAAAGTAAATAAATAAAATTTTTTAAAAAGATTTTTATCTCAGGTTTTGCTCTCTGGGTCAAACAGAACTGTGGGCTGCATGAGGCAGAACCAAGAACCATTAGTTCAATATATGTGTATGTGTGTTTGCAGGTATAGAATGAACAGAACAGACTTATGATGATGGAGGACTGGTGGTCTCAAGACCCAATTAACAGAATACTGAAGATACTTAAAAAAGTGGAGAGTATCTATTATAATCACATAGTATTGTTAATAGGATTTTATTGAGCCAGACTCTAACATGAGAAAGATGAAATAGCCTACCTGTATGTACCTGGCTTACAAATGATCATTTCCTAGGGCCAGAATGGTTTCCCAGGACGAGCCCACAAACCCCACAATACTAAGGTACAGATGTCCTGAAGTTCTGTGGGAACAGCATTGTTCAAGTCTTTGGGGATTGTTTACTTGGTAGGTCACAGGACAGGAGTTCTGTGACAGGAACAGGTTCTACAGTCTTTGATTCACTTCCCTTCAGATACACAGCCAGTGATGCCAGGGATTGTGAGCCTTGTCAAAGTTTGATTAATCATTTCAAGCTGCATTGTCAGCTTTTGACTCACAAGCTTAGAAGAGGCTAAAAAATCTAATCTATTAGTATATTATTATAATCATATATTGATAATTATAAAAGTCATAATTCTCTTCACAGTATTTATAGATTTCTTAGGTATCCCTGGAACTCAGTGGATGGTGAATCGTCATGGGCAATCCAAATAAAGTTTAAATTATTGAAGATAAGAAAAAAGAAATTTTTACTGACCTTCTTACTTAGCTTTTTTCATTTAACATTATACCAAAACTATTGTCAGTTTTAAACATCTTCATTAGACTGAAAAATAGCCACCCAAAAATATTTTGAGGACTTTTTTTTACTTCCTGTGGGCCAGAGATTCCTCTCTATTAAGGGAATGATGAACTTGGATAAACATATCGATAAACTGAGGCAGAATTATTACTTGAGTTACAAAAAGTCTCAATTAGAAATTATGCTGTGTCTACCACACATCAAGGGAGCTTAAGAAATTTATCCAAGAAAAAGAAAAGAACAAGCTCCCACAGACTGGAAATCAACCTGATTTAAACCTCATTTAAGTCCTATGGACTATAAATCAAGGCTAGACTTGAGAAATTAGACTGTTCATCATAAACATACTTAATAGCCAAATTTGATAGAAGTGTGGTTTAATATTAAATTTTAAAATGCCAGGATTTTGTGAACTCTATGCAAAATCCTTTAGGACAAACGATTAAAACAAAAGAAGATATTTCATACTGATTTTGAAGATGTAAAAAGTGGTGATGGTATTGTATGTCTAATTTAATTTTTACTTTGTCCCTGTGAATTTAGCTCAAGGCCTTACTTCATCTCCCTAGTCGCTAGAGCCTCCCTCTACTTCCCATCATCTTACATTTATTTTGCAGATATTTCTATGTTTGTGTCATCATTGCTGATAGAACGTAAGCATTTTGAAGGAAGACAATGTTTCATCTCTGTCTTTGTATTCCCAGAACTAGGACAGTTCCAGCCACATAGCATGGGCTTTAATAGATGGTTTCTGAGGGACTAATTGAAGAGAAAGGACTTTCTATGTGAGTGCAACTGTCCATACAAAAGCATGTAGATTTAGTGTAGAGGAAACAGTTAAAGGTAAAAAGTGAGAAGGTAAATTGTGACCAGATCATGGAATATCTTGACTGCCATGCTAAGGAATTTGTTGGGCTGTATGTTGTAGGCAATAGGGTCTCCTTAAATGTCTTTAGGGAGGGGATGAAATCTCTCAAAGTGCCTTAGAATTATTAGGGTCTTAGATTTAGAGCTGAAGAGACCTCAAAGGCTACTGAGTCCAACTTACTCATTTTATAGGTGAGGAAACTGATGACGTCGATAGATGTTAAGTGATTTCTCTAGGATCACACAGCTTCTAAGTGTCTGAGGCAGGATTTGAACTCAGAAATATGAATTCCTAACCCCAGGCCTGGTGCTCTCTACACTATGGTGCCACCTAGCTGCTCTCTTTATAAGTATTCCTTGTTTAAATCTGGATTCCTATGCCATTCTGACATTTTGTTGGGGTAAGTAATGTGCTTTTTTGATTTAAAAAAAACCAAAGTCCAACCTTTGATAACAGGACATAATACACAAGACATAGCTGCGATTCCTGATACAAGCATGGAATCCTGTGGATGCGTTCATTCTTTGAATGTTTCCTCCAAGCTAACATTCCTTCTCTCTCTGTCTCTGCAGTCTGTGTACTTACTTCCCTTGGGTAGGACACTGAGGATTTACTTTGCTATGATTACACTATGACTATGTCCACTTCCATGGCAGCATGGATTTCTTTTTGCCAGCTTGGTATCTGAACTCTCCTTATTCCCTTGTACAGAGAAAGAGAAACAGAGGTCTGACTTTGTTCTCCATCCACCCCCAACACTCTTACAGCTTCCCCTTAAAAAAAATCACACTTTTTTAAAAAAATTGTTCCCCCCTCCCCTCCATTAAGTGAGGATTTCTGTTTTCCTCCCTCTCAGCCATTATACTTGCTTCTTCCACAGCCTCACACCATTTATGTGATACTTATTACTCTCCTCCTCCATCTATCCACTTCCTATATTTGCATAAAAACCTTTCTCATCATTCTCTTCTCAATGGGAGACCAGTGCTATTAATAGTGAATAAAGGCAGGCATTAATATTCTCATGGAGACAGGTAGACAGAGAAATGGACAGAGTGCGAGACCTGAAGCCAGGAAGACTCAGCTTCTCGAGTTCAAAACTGGCCTCAGACACCTACCAGCTGTGTGACCCTGGGCAAGTCACTTAATCCTTTTTGCCTCAGTTCCTCATCTGTAAAATGAGCTGGAGAAGGAAATGGCAAACTACTCCAGTATCTTTGCCAAGAAAACCCCAAATGAGGTCACTAAGAGTTGGATATGACTGAACAATATTCTAATTTTCTAGATATTAACAACTAAGGAAAATAAAAATGACTATATATAGGTATGTATCTATCTATCTATATGATAAAGTAGTGAATGGGTGGGAGAGCCAGGATTTGAACTCAAGTCAATGCCCTAGACAATATATACACCTTTAAAAACTAGTTGGTATATATCAAAGTAAAACTGGGGTGGGACAAAATCTCTGCAGTACAGGGTAGTTATGAGGTTCAAATGAGTTAATATATGTAGAGCACCCTGCGAACTTTAATGTGCTTGTGTAGGTATTAGTTATTGTCCTTACTGGGAGTAAATTCATGAAAGATATCATAAATTGTTTTTAAGTTGATTAAAAAATCATATTATTTTTGACAAGTGTAAACAAAGAAATGCTTGAGAGCGTGATGAATTTTGTGTAGTTATGTTGCTAAAAAGAATAAAGAAAGTTTGAAAAATAAAATCTGCTCAGGAACTATACTGAGAAACTTGAGAGTCTTAACAGTAAGTTCAGCCTAGATGTCAGAAAGCAAAGCAGAATGATCAAAAATCATCTTTCATTGAACGTAATTCACTTCACTCTTGATAAACCAGAAACACACACGGTCATAGACACACACAGAGACACATACACAGAGTCACATACACATACTGTTTAAATACACCATTTTATTTTGGGATGTATGATACATGACTGATAGATGACTCACAAACATCTTAACATATTTCATGGATGATGAAAACTAAGGCCATTCTGTGAGTTTTCATATCTTGGTATTTTTTCATACAATCCTCTTTTAAGATCCAGCAGGCAAAAACTAGAACCCTTTCTGAAAACAAAATTTAAAGTAAAGGCAACACAGTCATTGGCAAATTCATTTATGCAGCCTATATCACCGATCACAGATACAAGTCAATAAATGCCTTGGATTTAAGCTGTTACCCAAACACCATAAAGTGATGTTCACTAACAAGAGTAACACGTGTTTAGAGATCACAAGCCTAAAGAGGTTTTCTTTGTTTTTTTTTTTTTCATGAGTTAATAAAAAGAAACTTTTGTCTAAGGTACATAGTACAGAAATACCTGAAACTAAACCAGATCCTTAACCAAGGCACTAAAAGCAAGTCAATTTATACAAAGAAATGTAAACAATCCACCAACAAGTTCCCCCAATGGAACTTGCTGTAAAGTGCACAAAGGCATGGTTGTTGGGACCAGAGCTTAGAGACTGTGCAAAGAAAGCAGGAGGTCACATCTCCAATACACTTTTGATGAACAATCAACTCACAGAACTCTCCCTTTGAACTAAGGCTTCTGATGCATTATTTTAGAATGACTCCAGTTTCTAACTGGCCTAACTGTAAAGCATTCTAAGTGGGGTACTATTTTTGCATTCTAAATTTTACTAACAAAGTAACATAAAATTTGATAGGAAGCCTTTAAAAGGAGGGCTTTCTTACACATCCCTCTTCCCCTTGCAGTTCACAAATGCTCATCCTTTACCATGTACTTTTAATGAATATTCAAATTAAGGAGGTATTCTGTCTTGTGTCTTTGCTGATAATCCAATCAAGTCAGGAAAAAAGATTCTTAACTGGTAACTTTTCTTGTGGGTCTTGGAGAAAATCATGTCCCATATCCTGTATAAAACATGCTGACTTTTTATTTATTTAAAATTTCATAGAATGGCAATTTTAAAATTGAACATTTGGACAACTAAATTATAATAATTTCCAAGGCTGTCTACAGATTAAGAGATTATTACTTCTGAATTGTAATGCAGCCAGGAGAGAAGCAGCTCTGTTTCTAGAGCACCAAGGTGGATGACTATAGAAGATGTAAGGACTGAAAACATATGGATGCATCTTTGCCATTTTCACATTAATTTTTCTGAGTCATTCCAAAAACAATGGAATATTACAAACAAGTACTAATTGCTTTAACATTTTTGAAAAATATATTTAAAATAAAAACTTTTTTAAAACATGAAAAATACAGAGAAAAAATTTTTTTCTCTAGTTTAAAGGGGGAAATGGAATGCTCCTTTCTCCAGGCAAAAACTGTTTATTTCATTTTCTCTCCACCAACCCTTCCCAATGCCTTGTAAAAACTGTTTTTTCCCTGGTGTGGGTGTCTGTAACTTCTGATTCTGAACTCTAGGTTTTCTTAGTTACTTTTTTTTTTAAGGTTTAAAATTTATATTAAAAAATATCTTCTGTGGAAAAAAAGTGTTTTTCTTTGCAAGGTTCAGGATTGAAAGTGCATCAGAGTAGATGGAAAATATTCCTCAGACAGGGAACTACATAGTTTTGGACAGTAGCTATGATTTCAGCTTACAAAAACTATATTATAAATGCCTTCAGGACAGAAAGTATAGCTTTTCCCTTCCCCCCCCCCCCCCGCAACAGAGCAATCTCAATTGTCACAACTCTTTCCAAGTTTCTAAATATAGCCAAAGGAAGTCTGAGACAACCTTAAATTAGAAACCACTTTTAAAAGGGAAAAAGGTTAACTTCCTCCAATCCACAAATAAAACAAAACAGAAACCGAGCCAAATCCATGAAGTTAAACAGATGGCTTCCAGCACATGTGTGTAATAACTAATTAGTAGCTATGTGCAGGGAATTAAAAGCAGCTGTCATGGGGGAACAGGTGATAGTTCAATATGGGCTAATTTTTCTACAGGAGGCACAGTTGATATACTTGTGTGATTTTTTTTTGCTGCTGCTTTCTAAAAAAAATGACTTTCCATCAATGTTCTGATAGGTACTTCTGCAAGAATTTGCCACTTCAGTAAGCCATACTTACTATGTGTTCACCCCTTTCATGGCAGAACAAAGTTAAAACTTAGAGTAGAAGCCACTGTCCAGCACAAAAAGTTTTAACTAAGTGTAGTTTAAATTGTCAGGGATTTGAAGGAAAATTCTTTTGTTTCTAATTCTGCCTATTGCCCATAACTGCCTTTGTTTAAGGCTTTTTTCTTTTGAAAGGGCTAAACTCAGATTTTTACATACTGAGTCCCTTTTCTGTAGGACAAGGACAAAATCCAGTGAGCAATGAACACAAGGCAGTGAATAATTTTGGGAGCTGTTTAAAGACTGCAACAAAGCCTTTAGATTTACTAATAGTCAATTACTTCATAGTTTCATTCCTGTGTCTACCATTTCCACTAGAGTTTTTCTTGCCTCATAAAGGGACTGAAAGTTTATGTTGCTCATTCCTCGGACTTCGCTGGCGGCAACATTTATTTAGCTGAGTAAATCAAGGGCGAGTCTAAATGCTGCTATATTGAAAGAGGTGGTCTGAGACAAAAAAAGTCAAGCTGTGGAACAGTGTTCCTTGGCACTAGGTCAGAAATGTAGTCTGAATTGTCAGGGATGTGATGGGAAATTCTTTTGTTATGCAGTTTTGGCTGTTACTAATAACTGCCTTTGTTAAAGCTTTTTTTTATTTTTAAGGATAAACTAAGATTTTTATTCAAAGACAGGAACACTGACTTCCCTTTTCTGTAGGCTTTCAGAAATACTTGAGAATCCATAGTTTGTTAATTTTAGATTGTACTGCTTTTATTTTTTGGGGAGAGGAAGAAAAAGGTATTAGTACGTGCTTTTTTTCTTCATTTAGGCCTCCTTTATGGGCAAAATGGTACCAATGCATATACTGAAGGAAAACTGGCACTGATCATATAATAATAACAACAAAATGAAGAAAAATTTCCAATTGCAAAATCCAAATTGAGATGAAAAGTTGGTAAACTTCTGTTTACTCACAGACCTAGTTCCCTCTATAAGCAAAAGGGCACACAAGGTTTTTCACTCTGTAGGTCACCAAAAAACAAATATTAGCCTCTTATGAATTACTACATTCTTTGTGTTGATCAGTTGTCAAATCTTTTGACTAATCTAAGGGGGACAGGAAGTTTCATTAAGGGGCCCAGAGAAAGCTGGAATGAGGATGACTTTTGGGAAAAGGATGGTCCAGGAACTGTAGAGGAAAAAGTAAGAGAGAGACAATTCACATGAATAAGCTGAGGTGACCTACCTCCACTCTCCAGTGAAGAGACTTGATTTATGGTAGGGGTTACAAATCACAGTTCTATCTCCTTTGGCTACACAGTTTGGCTGGATGATAGGATTGGAGTTTACAAATCCATTGTGTACCTTGCCTATGAACAGCCTAATGATTGTTTAATAATCCAGCAAGAATTATTTCACCACTGCACCTGCTTGCTGAAACAATAATAAAATTACATTCTCAGATTAAAAACTATTTTCATGTAGAGCAACATGTTTTTTTTCCTTTTCACAAAATCAAGTGCAAAATGTCCTTAACAAAGAATGATAGTAGTAAGAAAGATTTGAAATTTTCATGCAAAAAAATCTCCATTTTTCAAAGGCTGTATAGAGAATATTTTTTAAAAATCCCTTGAGTTTCTGGCCTGTGAATCCTATATTCTCAGTCTTTTTTCTTGTCATCTATGCTTGGTCGTTTCCATAAGAACCGGTAACATGCAAGTTCAATTACTTCGAGTCCACCAAATATTTTCCCTTGTAGCACAAAAAAGACAATTGTGATTAAAAAATACCACCGAACAATGCTGTAGAAATACAGGAGCATAAACATAGCAAGGATGAAGCAGTTCCAATAGAGGATAGACATCCATTTGATTATTAGTACCCTGAACTCTGATTTGCAAGGTGGAATCATACTCTTCCCTGTGAATTCAAAATTCTTCAGTCCCTCGTAGAACATTCGGAGTCGCTCTTCCTTCTCTTGCCATCGTTTGTGGCACCAGACCTGAAGTTCCTCCTTGGAGTCTGGCAGGGTTTCTAGTGCATACCTGGTGATGTGAAAATGGATCTCCCTGGGGAAGTTTCCATCTAAGATGTGCTTCTCTGTCTGAGGAATGTTGTAAGGGTATGCCACAGTGATGTCATGGATGGCGTCAAGATTCTTACCTAGGTTCAAAGAAAGGAAGCAAAGATAAAGAAATGGTCAACTTTTCTATTAATGTTGATTAAATTGCATAGCAGATCAGAAAACATTAAAAACTGAAAAAATTGACAAAGAAGAAGAAATGCAGGCAATAACTAATCCTTGGCTGTTGGATCAATATTCACTAGTTATTTTTCTTCTTACTGATCATCATACAAATTGGGGTGGGAGGAGTGAGATAAAAATGAAACTGAACTATGGAAACAGCAATCCGATTCTGAAACTAAATGGTAAAAAGGATAACAAAAAATTGAAATCAGACATCAAAAAACACAAGAACACCTAACTATCCCTTCTTCCAGAAGGTGACTGATTTACTCTTGTGGTACACAATCTCTCAAAAATCCTTAATTCACCTGCCTTTAACTAAATATTATTATGCCAACTTCCAGGAAGAAAAAAACATAAGCTCAACGTGATTATTATAAAAACATAAAAACTTTATAATGAGTTATTTTAATGCATTAGATAAAATTTCCTTGAGATGCTGAACAAAGCTAGCCATAGCTATCCCTGTCAATATTATGTTTGGTAGAAATGGAATATGATTCCAAGGATATGAATGTTACTGCTAGTAAATTCTTTAAAAGATCTTTAATTTCATTAGGTATTCCCATTTCCCTTATATGATATAGATTAAAGCAAAGAAAGCATGGCAAAATCTTGCCAGGACTTGTACTCTGCTAGTATAGCTTTCCAAAACTCAATTCTGGGCTACCATGAGGTCCTGGAGTAAAACTTTAGCGGAAGATTGGTGATCAAGAAATTATTAAAATCCAATGTAAAAAAGTCTTCTTTCTACAATAATATAGTTATACATGAAAACTTCATAGATGTAGAGCCCAAAGGAACATGAAGGCATTCAGTCCAACTTTCTGTTTTATAGATAAGAAGACTAATACCCAGAGGGGACATGACTTATAGATAGTCATGGATTGAAGCCAGGACTCTAATACCAGGACTCTTGTGTGCTATACCACATACTCATACAGGCCCCTTGCTAGACTTCTGGGTGTATCATGAAGACAATGATCACATATTTCAACTCACCAAAGGCTACTCTCCCTTGTCAGAAAAGTGAGTTTGGTTGATATAGTTTATAAATAAAGTGAAGGAGCAAAAAGTAACTGGATTTGAAATAAGGATTTATGAGGTGTTAGGTGGATGATGATTCAGCAAAGGAGACTAAAAAAGAGGCAAACAGGTAAGGAGAAGAATCAAGAGACAGCGATGTCATGGAAACCAAGCTAGGGGAGAGGGTGTGGCCAAGAGTTTCACATCTGTAGGGAGGTCAAGAAGCATAAGGAGGAAAAAAAAACCCAAACCTATCACATTTGGCAATTTATCAAAGGTACCTCTGGAGAAACTGGTTTTATTTGACAGTTTTGGCTGAGTGATGAGGCTAGAAGTGAGATATCATGAGATCACTAAGACTGACAATAAGCATGTAGACAGTTCTCTCTTACCTCAAACTAGTTGTGAAATGGAAGAAGAAAGATACTGTATAATAGTTTGATGTGATGGTAGTGTCAAGTCAGGGCTTTTCAAAGATTAGGGGAAACCTGATCATGTTTATAGGAAGAAGAAAAGGAACTAGTATGTATAAGTACACCAAAGATTAGGGAGAATGAGGGGATGTTTCTGGGGTCAATCTGCTGGAGGAGACAGGAGGATATGAGATCAAAGGTATTACAGTATACTAGATAGAAAGCTACAATTGGCCCGAGGAGAATATGGATTCAAATTCTGCCTAAATTGCTAGCTGTGTGACCCAGGGGCAAGTCACTTAACCTTTTTCAGTCTTAGTTCCCTTATCTGTAAAATGAGGGTGGCTTCTAATGGCTTCTAAAGTCCCATCTAACCATAAATCTATGACTATGACTGTGTCTAGGAGCTGGTCCGTCTCTTTATCAAAGATGAGTAGAGGAGAAAAGAATGAAGAATAATATTAAGGAGTTCTTAGATATATTTACTGTAGGAGAGAAGAGGGAGCTAAAGGCAAATAACTTTTGTTCTCTCAGTTAAGTATGAGGTGAGGTACTCTGCTGTGTGACTGTAGAGGGAAGGAGCATGGGGCATGATAAGTTTGAGCAGAGAAGATAAGGTTTGGAACAGCTGTTGAGGGAAGTGTGATAGAGATTAGGGAGGAATAATAAGATTGCCTTACTGCAGTGAGGGATCAATCAATTTTAGAAAACATAAATTATGGCAGTGGACTGGATCAGTAGGTTAGCACAATTCTCCAGTGCCATTCATTAACACATAAGTAGAAGTCATTCTGTGGACCTCATTGTTGTATACCTGTGAAATCTAGATAATATACCAGTGTCATGCCAAGAAACTAATTTACTTCCAATTGAATGTCTTAGGAAGATTCAAAAGATCATCTGGCAAGATAAGGTACTAGACACTGAGATCCTTTCTTGAGCTGAACTGCCAAGCATTTAAACTCTACTGCAGAGAGTACATCTCGGATGGTCTGACCACGTTGTTCAAAAACCAAACATATGTTGCCTAAAAGACTATTTTACAGAGAACTCATACAAGGCAAAGGCACACATGGCAGTCAGAAGAAGTGATACAAGAACATTTTCAAGGTCTCTAAAGAATTTTGGAATTTATTGTGAGACATGGGAGACACTGGCCTAAGACCCACCAGCATGATGTGCCTGCATCAAAGAAGGCACTGTGTTAAGTAGAATTGCAGTGAACTCAAGAGAAACATGAGATGTGTAAATTTAGAGACATCTCCACTCCAAATGTTCATATGGACTATTTGTACCCAAACTGTGGTGGAGCTTTTGGAGTTCGTATTGGTCTGATCAGCCATAGTTGGACATATGTTCTGTACCTTAACCCCAACACAGAGATGTCATTTTGGTCCTCTTTGAGCATGATGGACAACAACTAGCCAAGTAGGAGGGGAAGAAACAGAAATATAGTGGGAGTACTCCGGGGTTGGAATTGGGTAACGTATGAGTGATGAAGTGACAAGGGGACAAGAGATTTGGTAGGAGAAAATGGGATCAAGGGCACAAGCACAGACGCCTATCACTTACTGAAACTACAGTAATAAAGACTACAGAATAGGGGATGATGCTGAGGTGACTTTAGGTGTGGAATTGAGAAGAAGCACGAACCAAGATGGCCTCAATTTTTTTTTAATGAAGCATGAAGAAAGGTACTTAGCTGAAGTTGGGAGAAAGTAATAGAGAAGAAAAGACAATGTCTGGAATAGCTTTTTTGTGAAGTGAGATAGTCAATCAGAGTAAAAAGACTGACATGTAGCAGTGAGAGTATAGTTGAGATTGGATAACAAATATTTTTAATGGAACCAGTCATTATGATCATTTAACTTCTTCCATTTGTACTCAGTACCTATAAAATGGAGTAGAGAACACAGAGAAAGTAATCTACGGGTGAGGCTTGGCAAGACATGAGTGACAGTAGGACATAGGGGATAAGGAATGATCAGGAGTGCAGCACAGTGTCAAACTGAACTGGTTAATTAAAGAGTAAGAGATTCTGAAGAAAGGAAAATAAGGTCAGAGTAGTGATGGCTCTTCAAGAAGCCATTCTTTGGGAAAGAAAGGAGAATGATTTGGGAAGTGATAGATACTAGTCACCAGGATCTGTACAGGTGATATGTCTGGGTAGATGAACCTCAAAGGAGAGTCTGATGAGTGAAAACCTTAGGGGATGGTCTCGGAAGTCGAAGTGAGGAGTAATGAGTACACCATTCCTATTCCTTGCCCTACCCCACACCCATCAATAACTCGGCATGTCAGAGGACCATGAGAGAAGGTACATCTAGTACTGGAGGGAGTAGCCAGGGATGCAATGCTAATTAGGTGAGAGTCAGGTAACAATAAATGAAAGGGAATGGAAGGAACAGAAAAAGAAAAGATTCCCTCTAAAGTGAAGGGCACTTTGTTAAAAAAAAAAAAAAGTTCAATAGGGCACAATGAAAGGTACAGGAAGAGCAGGATGAAGACCTACTGACACAGATGAGTTGGAGAATGGGGAGTGATAGCAAAAGAGGGGAATTTCTACCTAGGCAGTTTACTACTCTGCATCACAGGAATTCTGAGTAGAGCTGTAGGACAGCAATGTTAGCTAAAGGAAAGTCATGCACGCAGGGGCTGAGCAGTTGGCAGTCAGGGCCTAGTTTTCTCATAGGAAGTATAAAGGAGATGGAGCTTGGGCTCAAGCTGACTAGATATAGAAGTGAGGTTTCATTCACTTGTGTGGATTTTGAGGGGGGAATTTCCTCTAATGCACCTTAATGGTTCATGCTTTGTTTCAAAATCATTTTTTAATTTGGTATTACTAAAGCACAAGTGCTTTCAAGACCTGTGAATATCATTCATTCTGGGTAATTACAGGGAAATGTAAGGGTATGCCTTTAGGTGCTTGCTCTGGTCATGTGATAGTTCTGGCTACCATGAAGGCTATGCTATTTCAATCAATCAATAAACAGTATTTATTAAGTGCCCACCATGTGTCAGAGATTATACTAGATGTTGGGGATACAGAAGTAAAAGCAAAAATAGCCCCTGCCCTCAAGGAACTTATAGTCTAGTTGGGGGAGACGACAAATACATACAAAGTATATAGAAAATACATATTTAAAGATGTCTCTAGAACAGCCCTGAACAACCCAGGACCCATCAAAGGATTTCTACATACAAAGGATGTTTTTCCTCTACGTTTTTCGTGAGCTACCCAAAATCCTTTGGCATACTACAAGTGACCCAAGGGTCATAAATGGCCTGTGGACCACAGGTTGTACAGGCCTGCTCTAGAAAATACAAAATCTTCAGCCTAGTGTTTAAAGACCATCTATAATCTGGCTCATAACTACCTTCCCACTGTTATGTCACACATCATTCACCTTTATGTACTCTCTATTTTAGTGAAACTGGCCTTTTACCTTTTTTCTGTATGTGGTGATTCATCTCCTACCTCAGGACCTTGGTGGTCCCATATGTTCCCTTCCTCATTTCCACTTGAAATTCCTAGCTTTTGTCAAGACATAATTGAGGTGTCACCTCCTACATAAGGCCTTTCCTCATCTTTGCCCTGACCCACTCCCACCACTCACCTACATCAAAACTCTACAGGTTGTTTCCTCCTGGTATAAGAAAAGCACCTGAGAAACTTTTTTTTTCTTTAATCTTTTGCTCTTTTGTTTTTGTATTCCCAAGGTTTAACAGTTCCTTGCTCACAGTAGGGTTTTAATACATGTGCAATCATTTCCAAAGCTTTGCCAACTCTGTCTCTGAAGCATCTTTCATATCTGTCCCCTTTCTTCTATTCCCATAGATGACATTTTAATTCAGACCATCTAATGGATGTGACCACCCCCAGGCTCAATCCTTTCTAATCTGCCTTCCACCAAGCTGTCAAAATCATCTTCTACCAAGGTTCAGCCCTGTCACTGTCCTGCTCAAGGCTCCTCTTCATTTCCTACTGTCTCTAGCATAAAATACAAACTACTCAGCTTGTTGTTTAAAGTCCTCTATAGCCTGGCTCCCACTAATCTTTCCTGTTTTATTTCACCATTGCTCTTCACACACTGTTATGTCCTAATCAAATTGGTCTACATACCGTTCCCTAAATTTGGCATTGTATTTTTTCTTGGGCTGTTCAGCATGCCTGGAATGAACAGAACTCCTCTTCAAATTTTTTAGAATCCTTAGTTTCTTCCAAAACTCCAATTTAGATGTCACATCCCCTAGGAAGCATTTCCCAATATCTAATCCATTCACTTAGTTTTTCATTTGTTAGCACCTATTTGTATGGTTTCTTCCCTAATTTAATGTGCCTGGAATATATAGTAAACATTTCATAAATGCTTATTGTTTCTCACAACACTTTGCTTCATAGAACTGTGGAATATTCTTTTGATAAGAAAAGCAACTCTTGTAGGCCCTCTTTTCCAAATTACAAATGTGGCAAAAGATTTATTTTTTTTTCAAAGTCACATGGCAACATTGAGTTATGCTGCCTGAAGGCAAGGGCTTCAGAAGAGAAAGGCAAATTTGAGAAATAAATAGCTGGTTACAATGATGGTATCTAAAATTGGGATTTGGATTTCTGGACCACAGCATACAATTAAGGAATAAGTATACTCCATCCTTGGCAGTAGCCCAACAAAGGCTGGTAAGAATGAATTTGCTCAGAGTTTTGAAAATATAATTAGAAGACTTTAAACCAAAAAGGATGGAATCAAGGAAAGAGTATATGTATAGTCACTAAATTAGATACTGTCTACAATAGCTAAAATATAGAAAGGATCATAGTAGAGATACACAAAAATTCACAGGAGACGAAACCTAAGAAATGAACAAGCAAGAAAACCCATTATCTTGAATATCTATACAGAAAGGCAAAAAATATGAGAATAAGAAAGTAGAAGCTTCTAATGTCAAAAAGTGAATCTGACTTTTCAAGAAGCAGTAACATTCAACAAAATGAAAGCTATGATTGAAGTATGGTTTGGGAATGTACAGAAAGAAATAGGACAGGTTAAAAAAAAGTAAAGGCAGGGGCGGCCAGGTGGCACAGTGAATAGAGCACCGGCTCTAGAGTCAGGAGGACCTGAGTTCAAATCTGGTCTCAAACACTTAACACTTACTAGCTGTGTGACCTTGGGCAAGTCACTTAACCCCAACAGCTCCTCCCAAAAAAAAAAAAAGTAAAGGCAAAAATAGTACTATATGTTAACAAGATAAATCTGTGAGAAAATACAGCTACCAGAGAAAGAAAAGATTGGTGGACTGACTACATTTTAGGTGAAGATAAACAGAGGCAGAAACAGAAGAAATACTATCATCTAAACATCCTGTAGATCAGCTGAAAAGAAAGAGGAAATAGATTAATAGTTCAGAGTCCAGATCATAAATTTGGAACAGGGAAAGATACAGTAGTGACTGGACACATCTACAGAAGCCCTCTCTAATTAAAGCAGAAGGATTAATAACATTTTGATTGTCTTAATAATAATTTCATCCTTCAAAAGTGAAGAAAACAAAGAGGCAAATTTTATTCTGGCTCTGCTTCTCCCCAACAATGAAGAACTGGTAACTTGGATATAGAAATGTGAAGAACATAGTAGGTTAAGGATACCACTACGTTTTAGAATTTGTGGTAAGAATGAATTTGCCCAGAGTTTTGAAAACATAATTAGAAGACTTTAAACTGAAAAGGATGGAATATAGAAATGTATGGTCTAATATGCATCTAGTTTTGAGGACAGATTTAAAAGGATTTAAAAATAGGGTAAAATCTGTGAACTAATTCTATAGAGTAAATCAGTCTAAGAGAGATGAAAAGCTCTTAATGAAATTCTGAAAATAAAAACAAAAAAAATCATATGAGGATTGGGGGAATGAGTCTAAAGGGATTGTTATGGATACAAAAAGAACTCAACAACATACGAAGAATTTTAAAAAGACATAACAGATGGAAAAAGGGGTAGGTAATGGAAGATGAAAACTAAAGTCTGGCATATCCCAGTAAGCCAAGGACAGATGAGACCAGCAAGGAAAAGTCCAAGACAACAAAAGGGTTTGTATTTAGCTACATGGGGAAAAGAGGAAGCTCAACATCAGGAGAGAACTACATTTAAAGTGGATGGGATAATAAATAAGGAATAATAGCAGAAAGGCAGAGAGAATGAGAACTGCTTAACACATGTTCCTTTTGCTTTCTCTGCTGAGGAAAACGATTTCCAAAAAAGGAAAAAAGGATTTAGCCTACAAATTACAAATCAGAAAGCTTTAACTCCTGGAAAAAATTCAGAAATTATTATTAGAAGGATGGTTAGTGAACATTAATAAAAGGAAATTATGATCACAAAGAGCTGGTACAGTTTCATCAAGGATAGATTAAACCACACTAACCTTATTTCCTTTCTTACCAGGGTTACTGGTCTAAAAGATCAGAGAAATGCTATGGATATAGTCTATTTGGCATTTCTGCTTATTCTACCAGGAGCAGAACCAGGAAGAATAGGTAGAAGTTGCAGAGAAGCAGACTTAGATTTGAGGTAAGGAAATATTTCCTAACATAATTGTTATCTATCTAAAAGTAGAATAAACTATACTGGACGGTCCTGGGGTATCTCACTGGAAATCTTCAAACAATGCCTGGATGACCACTTGCTAACTGCATATTCTTGCTCAGTTTTGGACTGGACTAGATAGCCCCTTGGGTGTCTAGCAACACTGAGAGTCTATGATTCTGATCATGAAAGATGGCCATCTGATGGGGAAATGGTAACTGTCTTAGACTTTGTGATAAAGGAGGGCAGAAAAACCAGGTAGTCTTATATACAACCCTGGATTTTCAGAAAACACATTTCAGAGAAAGGATAGGTAAGATCCCATGGACTAAAATTCTATAGGGAAAGTCATTTAAAACTAAATTACTTCTTGTGATGCCATATGGCTCTCAAATTATGGAAAATCACAATCTAAAGAACCAAGACTGATAAAAATCCAAAGTACTTTTTAATGGAAAAGATTGATAGCTGAAGTAATCCTCTATGTTCAACTAACTATATATGTGAAATACTGATTGGCAAAGCAACAAACCAAGAACCATTTATTGATATTTACCTGACTTGTAGGATCATTCCCAGGAGGAACTAAACCAACGCATAAGTGATAAACAGAAATTTAAAATGACTAAGGAAAGAGTAATGTGACTCTTATTATTCCCACCTCTATCAGTTCATTCTCTTATGACTCAACTCCTTCTCAGTCTCTCTCCCTAACTCTCTCAGATTGTGTAGTATAGTGGATAGAGTGACCAAGAGTCAGAAAGACCTGAATTGAAATGCCTATTTGGCCACAGAGAAGTCGCTTAACCTTGATAAGCATAAATTGATCTGTTTATGAAATGGAGCTAACAATACCTGTAATATCCATCTCAAAGGTCTGAGCATTCACTTGCCTGAACTCAGAGAAATACCTTGAAATATCTTAGATTTTTAGATTTATTTTGTATTTAAGTAGTTTATTTTTAATCATTTCATGTCTTAATGTCTTATCTTCCCAACTAAAATTCAAAAGACGGGGCCCTGTGCTTTTTTTCTTCCTCTCAGTACTTTACAAATCTCAACTTTTTTCCTTACTTCCTATTTGAACTTAAGCAGTTCATTTGCCTTCTTTGAGCTTCAGCTTCTTCACTTATAAAACGTGAGGTCTGAACTAATCTAAGGATCCTTCTAGCTCAATTAGTCTATGAGCCTATGGACAACTGAAAGAAGATATTTAGTAGCATAAATGTAAGGGCATTTTAAACTCATGCTTGTCAGAATAAGTACAATAAACCATTTAAAAAGTGCTAGGGAGAACTTTGCCTTAGCATTTGAGAACACCAGAATTTGTTGTCACCGAGAAAGTTTACTTTAAGTAACCCTAATGACCCTAGCCATTATGAACAAAGATTATAAGGCTTATGTGGACATCTACAGAGTTAAGAAAGGGGGAGATGAATCTACAGAGCCGCAATGACATGTTCAGGGATAACACATCACTCTATTTGATTATGTGTGTGACACCATCTCCATTCATCAAGTGATTAACTTATTTAAAGTCTGTGTAGTTTACTGGATAATTTATAGATCTAGGCTTGGGAAGGACCTCAGAGTTACCCAGTTTAATCCCCAATTTAAGCCCCAAGGAAAGTTCCTTGACTTGCCCAAGGTCATACAGATAGTAAGCAGCAGAGATGGAATTTGAATCTAGGTCTTCTGAATTCCGAGTCAATGCTCTTTTCAGTATATCAAATTACTGGGATTATAATAAAGGGATTTGAGATACAGGTCTGTCCCTTTTAATATGGTATAGTCTTCAAGCAATTTATGGGATCTTGGATGTAGTTACTTCCTCTGAAAGTTCAGATAAAAACTGACGCTTCCTCTTTTGCAAATCTAGTCCACGTCCTCCAGGACACCCTTCACAGAAAATCTCAGCCAATGCCCTCACGGATTTCCTCCAAATCTTTTAACATTTTCTGGGTACTAGTATAACAGGCTATCTATCTGTTTATTCCTCACTACATAACCACCCCACCTCATTTCTGGACTTAGAAATAACAGACAAGCCATCTGGTTTTCACACTGATTGGGAATAACTATTTAGCTGGGTGTGTTTGTAGACTTTTGAACATTAATCTCAGGAAAGTCTTTTGATAGCATACTGCTATTTTCATATAGAAGTTTTAGTTTCTGAATCTTTGTTTTCAAATCTTCCCCACAGCTGCATTTTATTTAGATGTCCTTAACAGGTTTAGTGAAAACAAATCATAGTAAACAAAATCACATGCCCTACAAAGAAATACATTATAATTAGAATTGTGTTTTAATTTATTTAGAGATTTCATTATTAAAATGATATTTCTACATTCATTCAGGCCTCTGAGTAATCCTGAAACAAATTCTTCTTGGTCGATAAATATTAGCTTCTAATAATTAGAGGATTCATCTATGCTAAGGCTTTTCACTAAATCCCTATCTGATTAAGATGTCTCCTCAAGTTCAGGTTGGTTAAATTTAATATGATTTGTCCACTTGTATACCAAGGTCTGGTAGAAAGGTTTTGGCACCAAAAGGCTTAGAAACAAATTTCTACATCTACATATTCTCACAGATTCTAGTATTTATTATTTGGAATGTTACATTAAACCACTTTCTCTTATCATTCTGTTGAATATCATGAATGCTGACAGGTCATCACCAGAAACAACATATTAATTCTGACTTACATCATGTATTAGGAATTGAACATACCATTTGTAGTATTAAGTTTTATATTTTAATTCTCACTAGGTTCAATGAAGTTATTAAAATAATGCAAGAGACTGACTAAAAATGTATGATTGTTTGAAGCAATCAGATAACTTAGAATAATATTCAGAATTTGAGGTCTATGGCGACATAAATGCAAATCTTTTCTTACTTCCTGAACAATACCACTAACACAGCCTACCTTTGCCTATCCTCTCATATTACTTAATATTCCCATCTTTTTTTTCTCTCTCCCCTGCACCATTTCTTCGAAAGGTAGCTATGGTAAGCACATATGTGGTTGAGTTTAATGGAATTCTTCCATTCTTTCTTGGTTTTATTTTTCTTCTTGCCATCTTCTTTATTTCTGTTTAATCATGCATTCTTTCTGATGTCAGCATTCCTCTCCTTTTCTATTTTTGTCTATGTCTTATCATCAGTCATTTCAGATATTTTGCCCTACATTTTTCTGTCCTTTATTTTGGCTTCTTTTTATCCATCTGTACATGAAACTGTTTGTGTTAGTGTGCACACAGATGGGGGAGTGACAAAGGCCATGTGAATGTAATTAAATTAAACATGACCAGAACATACTGTCTCACTGGTGCAACAATCACAGAATTAAGTTGGAAGGGACTTCTCAGAGGCATCTATTCCCCATGTAATGTTTACCACAAACAATCATCCAGGCTTTGTTGGAAGATCTACAGAGAGAGGGACAACTCTACCTTCTAGGGCAGTCTGCACCACTTTTGAATGGTCTGAATTATTACCAAGTTTGCCCTTACCCACTAAGTCTAAATTTTCAACATTGCAAGTTCTATCTATTACTCCTATACATCCGTGGGGATGTATGGCATGTCAAGGAAGACTAGAACCTCTGGTGTGAGGACCTATCAAAATTTTTCAGGGCCGCTCATCCACCTTTGGTGTTTATCTGATACTTAACTCTCACCTGTGGCTCCAAGAAGCTGAAGCATGCACATTGACCATATCCTGGTAAACCGTTTTGGCAGGCAGGCTAAACCAGGCTGGGGTAATTGGCAGGCCTTAACTGGTAAATTAGGGGGTGTTTACCCAAACATATGAAGATATCCCCTGGTGAAACAGGCAGATGAGAACAGTTTGTTCCAATGGCCATGAAATCAGCTGAAGTAGGTGCTGTGGAGTGTGTAGAGCTGACAACTTTGTGCAATTCTGCCTCACTTAAATCGAATTCATTTATGAGTCAAGACCACCTGTGATGTCACTGGTTCTCTTTGAAAACAAATAACAGTCTGTTCCACTTCTGCACAGTTTGAATGATTACCAGGTTTTCCTTTGCCTACCAAGTCTAAATTTTTACCTCTGAAAATTCCATCTATCATTCCTAGTTCTGTCAAGGACCAGGCAAAACACATTTATTCCCACCCCTCACATTACAGCCTTTAAAATAACTTTTGAGTGTTTGAGGGGGAGGTACTGTATATTCATCTTGGAAAGACTGGGGTTGTGAAGGGCTTTAAATGTCAAAAAGAAGAGTTTGTAGTGGATTATTGAGACAAGAGGGAATCAATGAAGATTCTTGAGCAGATCAGTGACATGATCAGATAAGTACTCCTTGAATAGCAATTTGGCAACTGTGTGGAAAATGAATTGGAGAAGAGAGAGACTGGAGGCAGGGACACCAATTAAGATTGTAAGCTCATTGAGAGGAGGCACTGTCTTTTGCCTCTTTTTGTATCCCCAGTGCTTGGCACATAGTAGGTGCTTAATAAATATTGATTGACTGATTTTAGGGGGAAAGATGATGAATTTTGTTTTGGACATGTAGAGATTCTTATAGGACATTGAGGTGGAGAAAAGGGCAAGATAAATAATGTTGTGAGCCATTTGCAAAGGAGTGATAATAGAACCCATGGGAGTTGATAAGACAAAACATAAACAAAGAAAAAAAGAGAGGGCCCAGGATGGATTACTAGAGACAGCTAGGTGATATAGTAGATAGAGGGGCAGGCTTGAGTCAGGAAGACTTTAGCTTAAATCTGGCCTCAGATATTTATTATGTTACCCTAGGTAACTAACTTAACCTCTGTTTACCTCAGTTTCTACATCTGTAAAATGGGAACAATAATAATAGCACATACCTCTCAAGGTTGTTGTAAGAATCAAATGAGATAATATTTGTAAAGTGTTTAGCAGAGTGCCTGGCACTTAGTAAGTGCTATATAAATATTATTAGAAAGGGGCAGGGGAGGTTTGATAGTGTAAAGAGGTGCAGAAAAAGGCCACTGGATTTAAGAGAACCATGGTGACCTTGGGGAGAATCACTTCAGTTGAGTGATAGGGTCAGATGACATAATGAAAAGTGCTGATAAGCAAATGTGAAAAGAAATGGAAGCAAACAAGTACGTGAAGCTTTTTTTTAATTTAAAAGGAATTTAACTGTAAAAGAGGAGAGATAAAACAATAATTTAAAGGGGTAGGAAGATCAAATGAAATTTTATTAAAGATGGCAAGAGTTGGACATGTTTGTATACGTAAGGGAAGGAACCAGTCACTAAGAAGCAGCTAAAAATTAGGGAGGTGGGATGGTAGAAAGGGCAAACTCTCAGAGAGGACCAATGGTAAGTAAAGGGGTCACACTAGGCAAGAAGGACCACCTCTTTCTCTGAGACAGGAATAAAGGAGGGAATGGAAGATAATTTTTAAGAATTTGAGCTACAGAATTTGGGGAAAAAAAGTGTTTATGATGATCTCTTTTGGTAAAGTATGAGGAAAAGAGATTTTACACTGAGAGTAAGAAGGGTTGAAAGTTGAAATCAAAAAGTTTAAAAGCTCTTCTTTGGTCAAGAACAGATCCCTAAGGCACTCTATGATAGATCTTCCCTAGTTAACATCTGATAGTTAATGACTACTCTTGGGTCCATTCATTCATCCAGTTCTGAAAATACCTATATACTATCTATAATAGTAATATTATATTATATAATATAAATATATAAATAAATAGTAATATTATATAAAATACCTACACTACTATCTATCCTACATCATTCCATTTTTTCCATAAATATAACCTAAGACAAAGTTGTCAAAAATTTTGTTCAAATGTCATTAAAACTATATTTATGGAATCTTCCAGCATCTATTAGCATACTATCGCTGTCAAAAAAGGAAATAAGATTATCTAGACATAATCTGTTATAAATTAATGAAGCTTTTAGTTCTCTCTTTTTTACTTTCTAAAACTTTCTATAAAATATCCCTTCAGTCATATGTTCTTGATTTTGCCTGTCTACCTATTGTTCCCTGAATTGGAACTCTATTTCCCACCTCTGGACCAGTACCCAGATTGTCCCCATGCCTAGGAATGTTCTCCTTCTTCATCCAGGCCCCTTAGAATCCATAGCTTCTTTCAAAGATCAGCCCACATGCCATCTCCTACCAAAAGACTTTTTAATTCCCTTAGCAGGCAATTTAATGAGAGAACAAGCAAAGTACCAACATGTGTATACTTAATGTAATCTAAAGACCTCTAAGCCTTGCCATTTCCACCTTTGCTGAACCCATAGGACTTCCAGGCTTTCCCCTCCACCCACTCTTTTATGTGCTGTCTCCAACAATTAGAACAGGAGCTCCTTGAGAGCAAGGACTAATTTTTTTTTTTTTGTATCACCAGTGCTTGGCATATGGTGGTTGCTTAATAACTGTTTTGTCATTAATTCATACATTCACACATGTTTTTACATGTTAAATTTTCTTCTTATCTTACCTTGCCCCAACCTCCATGTAAGCTTTTTCAGTCCAAGGACTGTTTCGTTCTTTACCCCAGCATTTAACATAGTACCTTGCAATTAGAAGGTAGTTAATAAATGCTGGTTGCATAGAATTGGATACAACAGTGGAGGAAAAAAGGTATAAAATCACAAAACAAATGGTAAATACTTGAAACCTAAAAGCCACTGACTCACAAATGCAGGAGACCATGGGATCTGAACCTAGTGAGGACCTTTGTGATTACCTAAATCTATGATCCCATGATCATAAGCAATTAAAGTCACATGAGAGCTGGAAAGCAACAGAACTGATATTTAAACTCAGGTCGCCTGGTCCTGACCCCAGGGCTCCTTCTACCACACCAAACTGCACTATTCTCTTTTCATTTCGTAGAAGAGTGTAAAGCACTTTGGATTCATTCCAAAGTTATTGTAAGATTCCCTACTATGATGTCACTCACTTGTAAACTATATAGACTTGTGGGCCAGAATTACTGAAACAGATGCAGCAACAGCCACATTCTGTTTCTAATCGTACATAGCCTATCTCTCAAAACCACCCAAAGACTTTTAATTAATTTAAAACAAAAATTCCATGTACAGCACAGAATAGATTCCACTGTGCTTTTTCAGCCCTGTAAAATTTGAAACTACTGTCCCTCTCTTGTCTCTTTTCTCTCTCGGTGGAAAAGCAGCTCTATCAAATGCTCCCTTGAACCCAGATCTCTCCTCTTTTCTGGGCCCCTACATAATAGCAACCTTTTCAATAATAGGGAGCTCAATGCACAAGAGACCCTTTGCATTCAAGGATCTATCATGTTGATTCTTAAATATTTTCTGCCAGTCAACACATTCTTTTTCCCATGGTGATTCTGTTTTCACCAAATCCTAATGGGAAGATGGTTATTTGCAAGGGGAAAGGGATGGGAAATAACTATATGCTACTAAATAACAGTGATTCCATAAAATTTACTTCCTCTCTAAAAATTCTGCTGGGCTGGAGTGGGGGGGTGGGGACATTGGACAGGGTTACTGTTAAGGCTCGAAAAATCTTATCCACAGCATTAAATTGAC
>CM053585.1:172672570-172708508 GCA_028646515.1 Pseudochirops corinnae
CAGACTTTTTTTAGACACGGCCAATGTGGGAATTTGTTTTGCTTGACTGTGCATATTTGTTATATGTGTTTTATTTATTTATTTTTTACAAAGGGAGAGAATGGGAGATGTGAGAAAGGGGGAAATTTTATTTTTTACTCCTCAAAAAAAAGAAAAAATTTATTTAAAAGATATATCCAGAGTGAGGAGGAGCCCACTACCTGTATTCTGCTTTTGGATAGTTCTACTTGTTAAGGAGTTTTTCCAACATCAAAGCCTACTTTCACCTCTTTGTAGAGTCTGCCCCTTGCTCTTGGCTCTGTAATCTAAGGCCACTTCCTACAGGTCTAATCTCTCTTTCACATGACAACCCTTCAAAGATTTGAAGACGCCTCTCCTGACCCCTCTGAGGGTCTTCATTTTCTCTAGCTCAAGGCCCTTCACTCTCCTGGTTGCCCACCTATGAATATTCTCCCATTTACCAATGTCCTTTTAAAACGGTGGCACCTGCCATGACCGCAGGCATCTGGATGTGTTCTGACCAGGACAGTGAAAAGAAACTATCAGTTCTTTATTCTTAGAAGCTCCGTCTCTCTTAAAGCAGGCTTGGATCACACGAATCTCTGTGGCAGCTGCCGCACATCACAGTGAGCTTACCTTGCACTAAAAATCCTCCTGTCAAAATGCCTCCCACATCCTGCACTCCGGTTATTTTTTGGTTTTTGTTTTTACCTCAAGGTAAGACTCCATTTATCCTTACTGAATCTCATGCTATTAGATATAGCCCTGTGCTCCAGCCTGTCAAACTCTTTTAGGACACAAACTCTTATCCTCAGGGTATGAAAATATACATTATGTGCTTCCAAATGAATCTCCTCCTGTGGTGTCCCAAGTGATCAGCAAAGACTTGCATATACATATACATTTATGTACATGTGTATATGTGCATGTTTGTGTGTACATATGTGTATTCATATGTATGCACCCATTTTCTTTAGTCTTTTTTTTTCCAGTTGTACTCCACTCTGCATGATCCCTTTTTGGGGTTTTCTTGGCAAAGATATTGAAGTGGTTTGCCATTTCCTTCTCTAGTTCAGTTTGCAGATGAGGAAACTGAAACAAATAGGGTGAAGTAACTTGCCCAGGATCACACAAGTAGTAACTGTCTGAGTTTGGATTTGAACTAAGGTCTTCCTGACTCCAGGCCCAGCACTCCACCAAGCTGCCCCATAGACAGACAGACAGACAGACACACACACACACACACACACATAAGCATACATACATACATACGTGCAGGCCCTGAGGGTGCAAATACAATCAAACCAGATAGTTCTTACTCTCTAAAAGCTCACTTTCTAACAGAGTAAGGAAAAATTTTTAGGGAAGGATTTTGGTCTGTGAAGTTACAAGAACAGTAAGGGAAACCATAGGGGAAATAGCTGGAACCCATTTACAGGAATGTTTGTGCTTATTTGATTATTTTTCTCCAGACCAGAGGTAGGAAGCAGGATGGGGGAGAGGGGTGGGAGACAATGGGGAGAATATGAGTGAGGGCCTTGAGGAATGGCAGGAAGAGAGTCAGACGACCATAGGGCAGCTCTGGGTCAGGCTGGGTGTGGAAAAACCTCTCCAGTCAGTTTCTAACCATCTAGGATTAGGCCTCCGACTAGAATAAAGCCAAGAAAAAGCTCCAAAGGATGAATTTGTAATTTTGTGGCAGTATTCAAGAAACAAAGTGAGGATCTCTGGGTTCTTGGATTCCTAGAAGCTAGAAACCCCCAGCTCTTTTGGTCTCAGGCAAAGAGCACGCCTGAAAAAATGAACCCAGTTTTTCTACCCAGTTCTGCAGTTCACTAAACCAGTTCAAAAATGAGTAAGAAAATAAGCCAATTGATGTCTTTGCTTCTGGGTAGGATGACGTGACCTTTTAGATTAGGAATTCATTTTAAAACCTTTCCAACAATATATATCCCCCTGGCCCCTTGGCCTGTTGCCTCTAAACAAGTCTTTTAACCTCTCTTTGCCTCAATTTCCTCATCTTTGAAATGGGGAAAACTATAGCACCCATTGCACAGGCTGTTGCAAGGATCAAAGAATCTTTTACTCCTTACACAGGGCTTGGTACATAGTTGGTGCTTAATAAATATTTGTTTCCTCCCTCCCTCTCTCTCTCCTTCCCTTCCTTCCTTCCTTCCTCCCTTCCTCCCTCCCTCCTTCCCTTCCTTCCTCTCTCCTTCTTTCCTCCCTTCCCTCCCTCCCTCCTTCTCTCCTTCCCTTCCTTCCTTTCTTCCTTCCTTCCTTCCTTCCTCCCTTCCTTCCTTCCTGAGCCCTTTCTTCTCCAACCCCAAGGGAAGAGCATGCTCTCTAGTATCGAGGCCAATTCCTTAAGTCAGGCAGTTTTCCTTGTTATTTTTGCCCATAGGCCCATTTGTTCTAACCTGGATAATTCTTTATTGCAACCATAGGTTAATAGAATCATAGATTTAAAGCTTAAAGAAGAGACCTCAAAAGCCATCTTCTCCATTCTTTTTCATTTTACAGATTAGGAAAGATAGACACAGAGCGGTAAAAATAACTGGCTCAAGGTCACACACGTAGTAAGTGGCAGAAGCAGGATTGGAACACAGGTCCCCAGACTTCAGATCCATTGTTCTTTCCATGGGGGCCTAGTAAAGGATGGGATCTGATCAGCGTGTGCTCCATCTCCCAGGACCATAAAGATGTAGGGATCAGGTCTGTTTCTTTTCATTCCGTTTTGTCTAAAATTTTCCCTAATGACATAAAATGGGGATTGGGGGTGGGGGTAGGAGGTGATTGCTAAATGGACCCTTGGAGAAGCTTTAAATATTAAAAGCCAGACCTTGTGAGGGCCCTGCCTAGATGATGAGAGCCCAGGAGGAAACAAAAGTGCTTGTATTAATAAAATGTCACTCCCCAATATGATTTAGACCCCAGTGTTGAAGTAAGGGGGACAAAAGAGCAAATGCCTTCCCATTCATCACAATGGACATAGCTATTTTTGACTAACCCCAGTTCAGTGCTGGACTGCTGAGGCTGCCCCCCTGCTGTGGAAGGAAATGAGGCCATGCCGAGAAAGTCAGTCAACAGTGGAAATCTTGCTGTTTCTAAGGCCAGAGGGAGAAGGGGAGAAAGCTTTGCTCCCAGGTTCTTTCACATTCCCTAGTCTGAGGTCTGTCTCTGAGAGAACACACAAAGACTGTGGCGAAGAACAGAAGTAACTTCCCACAATAAGGGGATAGGGGCGAGGGTGGGCATGGAAGGGCAAAATAAGATCCATTTGTGCCTGAAATGGCCAGAGGAAAATGGGGGAAGGCATTCTGTCTGTGGGGACAACCTAATCCTTTACACTTGTCCCATGGCATGAATGCAAGGATGCTCCCTGGTGTTCAGGCCTTCTTCACAGGACTGAGCGGGACTGAGCTCTAGAATCCTTGCTCCTCTCAGACTCCCAGGGAGCAGAACTCACACTGGCCATGGGTGCTACTTCCTTAAGATGCTCTGGGTGCAGAACCAGGAGGACATCGTATGCAGTAACAGCAGCATCGTGCGATGATCAACTTTGATAGACTGAGCTCTTCTCAACAATGCAATGATCTAAGACAACTCCAAAAGACTCATCATGGAAAATGCCATCCACATCCAGAGAGAGAACCATGGAGTCTGAATGCAGATCAAAGCAGACTATTTTTGTTTGTTTGCTTTTTCTTTCTCATGATTTTTCCCTTTTGTTCTGATTCTTCTTTCATGACATGACTAATGTAGAAATATGTTTAATATGATTGTACATGTATAGCCTATATTGAATTGTTTGCCCTCTCAGGGAGGGGGAAGGGGAGAGAGGGGGAAAAATTTTGGAACAAAATCTTATAGAAGTGAATGTTGAATACGATAATTACATGTAATTGGAAAAAATAAAATACAATTAAGTGGGGGGAAAATAAGTTCTGACTGAAAAAAAAAAATTGTCATCAGCTCCTGGATCTCAAGCTCCATTCTCTAGGGAAGGAGAAATGGGGAGGAAGGTACAGGGGAAAGATAATGACTTTGTATAAAGATGAGACTTCCCTATCTTTTCTTTCCTTTGTTTTCCTTCTTTCCTTCCTTCCTTTTTTCCCTTCCTTTTTTTCCTTCCTTCCTTCTTTTCTTTCTTTCAGATGGGGTGGGAAATAAGAAAGACTTGGCTTTCTTCCCTCTCTCTATGAATTGGAATGGGACAGGTGATAAGAGTGGAAAGTTTGGTGCTCATATTGACCCAGAAGCAAGTTTGTGCCTTTTAGCAAGAGCACTGGATCTATATTTGAATCCTAACTCTGTTACTGTCTATGTACCTTAATGTTTATATGCCTCAATTTTCTCATCTGCAAAATGAACAGCATTGGGCAAAATAATCTCTAAGGTCCTCTCCAGTTCTACAACCTACAGCTGTGGCCCTAACAAAGTGTTGCCTCAGTTAAACAGATAGAACACAGTATTATCATTTCCCCTTACATAGCTATTTTTTGGCTCTTCATGCCACCTCCACTCCTCTCTCCCTAGCAATTATCCCGAGTAGATTTGTGACTGACTCAGGGAGATGAGGTACAATGGGTGGACTGGGCCACGCCTGGTTCCAAGATTGTGGTCAAAAGAGGAAAGATATCTGTGCACCTGCCTGAAAGGAGTTTGGGCAGGACCCATTATTTAGACACCAAAAGCTAATCCTTTCAACTGGTAGATTGACTAGAGATTAGATTAAAGACCAAGAAACCCATAGACCAATGGTCACTGGCTTCCCCAAGTTTCTGGGGAGCTAAGTTGTTAGTTTTCATAAGGGTTTGGCAATATCCAATAATAGGTCAGAGTTCTTGTTCTGGGGTCTCTGAACTTGTTAGGTATAGGTATAGGTATAGGTATAGGTATAGGTATAGGTATAGGTGTAGGTATAGGTGTAGGTATAGGTGTAGGTATAGGTATAGGTATAGTTGTAGGTATAGGTGTAGGTGTGGGTGTGGGTGTGTGTGTAGGTGTAGGTATAGGTATAGGTGTAGGTGTAGGTATAGGTATAGGTATAGGTACAGGTATAGATGTAGGTATAGGTATAGATGTAGGTATAGGTGTAGGTATAGGTGTAGGTGTAGGTATATGTCTATATGTGTATATGCATGTGTATATATGTACATACATATGTATGTAGACATTTGTATATATGTACATAAATATAGATATATACAAATATTTGAGAACTATATTTAAATATAGTTTCCTTTGTAATACTATATATACATATATATATGTATATTATTTTATGCATGTAAAAATTGCCCTGCGGAAGGCTTCATAGGCTTTCCCAGACTGCCAAAGGAGTCATGATATATAAAAAGATTAAGAACTCTTGTAATAGATTATTTTCCCCATTCGTCAACATAGTTCAATCTGTGCTTGTAAAATATTTCTATGAAGGGAAGGCAAATCAGTAAGCTGGTGGTGATGATGATGATGATGATGATGATGGACATGTATAAAGGGCTTTAAGTTTGAAAAAACAAATTATAGGTAGATATTACAAAAATTATCTCTATTTTACAGATGAGAAACCTAAGACTTGGAGAGTTAGGTAACTTGCCCCTGGTCACTAGGTAACTAGGTAAATATTGAAGGTAGGATTTTGACCCTCATATTCCTGACTCTAACTCAATTCTTTCTACTGTAATGCATTGTCCTGGCCAGTATGTTGGGGTTAAAATGAGACTGGTAAAAAGAATTCTTTCCATAGAATAAATACACTATTTGAATGTTAGAAGCACTACAGGTTTGCAAAAAGTCCAAAACTTTAGGATCATAGACCCAGTTAGTTTTCCTACTCAATATATTTTGCCCTTGCTTATCACATATATCAAATATTATATAAATCAAGGACAGAATAAAGAAATTACTTTATCAATATATAGCAATTCTTTAGGTAATTAATTATAGAAAGGATAACAGTTTTAAATCTTTTTTTTTTTGGAGGGGGGAAGGAAAGGTAATTGGGGTTAAGTGACTTGTCCAAGGTCACACAGCTAGTAAGTGTGTCAAGAGTCTGAGGCCAGATTTGAACTCAGGTCCTCCTGACTCTAGGACCAGTGCTGTATTCACTGAACAGTTTTAATTCTATCAGCAATAAAGATGGGGTATGTAGCCTTAAATCAACCAATACTCTAACCGCTCTTCTATATTATTCTTATATCCTAGATTCTTTTCTAGAAGAATAACTCATTTGATCTCTCACTCTGGCCCCATCTACTTGGTCATATGTATCATTTTGCTTTGAATTCAGGTTCATTTATCTGTCTTTGCTCAAAATTATAATTTAAAATTTATAAAATTATAATTTAAGAATATTTTAACTAAAATTGTCATTACTTAGTAAAAACAGAAGTATTAATTACATGTGGCACAAATAGCATGTTCCATTCAGTTCCTAGATCCTAGATCTACCAAGACAGAAAGCCCTTTTAGGTTGGAGTCTGCTTCCCATTTTCCCGTTTCTTCAATGAGAGGGAGGGAGGGAGGGAGGGGAGAGGAAGAGAGAGAGAGAGAGAGAGAGAGAGAGAGAGAGAGAGAGAGAGAGAGAGAGAGAGAGAGAAACAGAGAATTAATTAACCCTGAAAATAAAAAAGGCAGCTAGGCAATGCAGTGGATAGAGAGCCAGTCCTGGTGTCAGGAAGACTCCTCTTCCTGAATTCAAATCTGGCCTCAGACACTTAATAGCTGTGTCACCCTGAGTAAGTCACTTAACCCTGTTGGCCTCAGTTTCCTCATTTATAAAATGAACTAGAGAAGGAAATGGCAAACCACTTCAGTATCTTTACCAAGAAAACCCTAAATGGGATCATGAAGAGTTAGACGGGACTGAAAACAACTGAATAGCAACAAAAATCCAGTATAAAAAGACAACATAACTTAGTAGATAAGAGTTCAGGACTCAGAAACAAGAATGAACTGGGTTCGAATCCTAGCGCAGATGCTGGCTGTGTGACCGTGTGGCAAATCATTCAGTACCTCTGAACATCAGTTTCATTAGGGGTAAAACAGGGACAATAATAGTGCCTACTCCATGGGGTTCTTGCGTGAATCAGATGAAATGGTACACGTAAAGTGCTGTAGAGATACAATCTGTTCTTCTATTGCCCTTCTACCTCCCAGTAAATGTCAGTTGAACATAGAGAGAAGGTCATAATTGATTGTATATGCCAGGGGGGTCAAGCTCACTGCCCATGGGCTGCTGTAAAACTCCTAAGCAGCCTGAACCAGATTAAAATGTAATTAGGAAATGTTTAACCAAAAAAATGAAAAAATAATACAATACAGATCATGTTAACGTGTGGTTTTGTAAATCAATATGCTGCCCCTGGGAATCAGTTTTTTGTTTCAGTTTGACACCACTGTTCTACTTCTAGGTTGGAAGATGCTGTACAAGTCCAGGTTTGGTCTTTGTATTTTTTTTTTATTCTTATGATTACAGCTACCTGAGCAAACAGAGCAAAATTTTGACAGGTTCAGAATCCCAGGCACTCTTTTCTGCCAGATCTGGAACTCCACCATAGGGTTTCTCCCTGCAGCCTTCAGTACCTACTTCTATAAGGCATGGTTCAGGGTCAATACAGAATCTCCCGCCCACCCACCCCGGAAGAAATAGATGCCACAATTGCATTTTATCCCCTTCAGTTTGTATTTTTTGCTTTCAAAAATCTCTACCCAATAGCATCCTTGCATCTTACATAAGTCCCTGGGAAATCTCTTTCAGGACCCGTGAGCTCCTTTGCTCCAAAGACTTCTAGGTGTTTAGGGTCAGAGCACAGATGGAGAAGAAGCCTTTAAATCTCCAGATACAAGTTGGTTACATTCTCCTATAAAACTTTTTTTTTTAAAAATATGCTGCATAGATCATATACAACATATGCCATATATTGGATTTACATGAAGCACATATTTTGTATGCTCTCCAGTTATAGGCATCCATTATATACATACAGTATACATATACATAGAATAGAAGAACCCTATACATATACATTACCATTATCACCTTCACCCAACATTTGCTGGTTATAGAGCACCCCCATAATCATCAAAAAGTCCTCCAGACAGTCTTATATTCCCCACAGGGCTCTATATTTTGTCAATTATCATTATATACAAAATAACTTGTCTATCCTTCTTCCTTTTTCAAGGCAATACAGTGCCAACCCACATTGTCAAATTACCAGCAGTCTGCAACTCTGCCCTAAAGGGCATCAAAATTTGTCTTGAATGATTGCACTTGGAAAAGCAGCTCAATCAGAAGGGCAGAGATGCTTTTCATAATGAGCCCTTCCTAGGAGGATCTGACTGGTATCTGTCTGATAACTTGAGTAACAAATCCCATTTATATTTAAAACAAAACTATGGGAGCTATCACATAGCATCCCCCCACCCCCCAGCTATCTCTCCCATCTATAAGCACAGTACAATGTTAGCACCATATCAGCCTCTGTCCCTAGATTCCACACCCTGAAATGTTTTTCCAGTCCTTTTTTTAATGTCATAGGGTAGAAATGGTAGGCCACTCTCATGTTAAGAGGATAATATGGGACAATCCTGAAGCTAGGGAATTTCTAGGGATGGGAAGAAAGGAAGGAAGGGAGGAAGGGAGGAAGGAAGGAAGGAAGGAAGGAGGGAGGGAAGGAAGGAAGAAGGAAGCAAGGAAGGAAGGAAGAAAGGAAGCAAGGAAGGAAGAAAGGAAGAAAGGAAGGAAAGAAGAAAGGAAGAAAGGAAGGAAGGAAGCAGGGAAGGAAGGGAGGGAGAAAGGAAGGCAGGGAGGGAGGAAGGGAGGAAGGAAGGGAGAAAGGAAGGGAGGGAAGGAGAAAGAAAGAAAGGTAGGATGAGGAGACAAGCATTTAGTAAGCACATACTATTTACTAGGCACTGTGCTAAGCCCTTTGTAAATATTATTTCATTTAATCCTAACAACACTGGAAGGTAGATGCTATTATTATCACCATTTTATAGTTAAAGAAACTGAGGCAGAAAGAAGTTGAATGCCATGCCCAGGGTCAGACAGCTCGTAAGTATCTGAGGTCACATTTGAACTGAGGTCCTCCCAGCTCCAGGATCCGTATTCTAAACACTGATTCACCTTGGGGCCTTATAACTTCCAGAGGGCACAAGTACGGGAATTACAGTTTGGAAGTTTATGAATCCTTGATACTTGTGGTAGCTCTAGTTATTTGTCCTCCATCCTGGGCCTGTTGACTCCCACATCCATATATGCTAACCAATGGGGAGCCTTAGTCACTTAATGATCCCTGTTGAGAATAAATAAAATACCCTCTGTGATGCTACATGCTTACCCCGACCTCCTAAAATTCATCTTATGTGGGCCTTTGACAAAGCATTCCAGTATGATTTAATGCCAGCCGCTTGAGAGTGGTACAGTCCGTAGAAAGCCAGTTTTAATCTCTTACTGGGCATGTTCTTGGAATTCTTTGGATGTAAAATAAAATCATAGATAGGAAGGTATATATTATGATAATCCATAACGGCATGTCAGATGTTTTGTTAGTCCTCGAATGTTGCTTCTGCCATTGGCCAGTAGCTTGGGAATGCAAAAGCAAATCCTAAGGTGTTGAAGGATCATAAATTTAGAGCTGAAGAGTCATTTAAAGTCACCTAGTTTCAACTTCTTATTTTATAAACAACCAGAAGTCCAGGAATGTTTCAAATTACTTACCCATGATCCCATAATTAGTAAGCAGGAGAGCCAAGAATGAAATAAATTCCTCTGGCTGAAAATCCAGCCTTCTTTCTTACATCATAAAAACCTCCCATCGATACCAGCCAACCCATATCTAAATTCACTCAATAATGGAAGAGGCTGCATAGAGTCAATCTGTCTTCACCTGGTAAATGGTTCTCCTTAAGGAATTCTTCATACGTGAGATTCAGTAAAGGTCATACTATGTTGTCAGCTGATGTGACTGATAAATGAAGTCACTGTGGCAAGTTGGATTTCACCAATGACGGGTCATAATCACTTTGCCATGCCCATCTTCCATTCTTTCCATGTCCACTCAGCTCAAAGCCTATTTTCCCACTCTACCATGAAATCTTCCTCTCAACTCTTTATTCTATCTCTTTTTTCTCCTCTTCTACAATGAGTAAATTGATAACCATGCCTATGGAAGAAGCACAGCAACATAAATAAGGCAGTTTGAAAGTTACCTTCTCTACATACAGAGGCATGATATAGGACTGGGCCATATCCTATATTGCAGATGTTGTAATTCTCTGACTTCTGACAAATGAGACTTGCCACTTTTTGTTCACATGAGATTAAAGAATGGCTTATTTAGGGAACTGACTCACAAGATGCCATTATGAGACAAGGCCATGGCCAGAGAAGCCCGAGGTCAGGAACGTGTGTCTACCATGGCTTCTGATAAAAGTTAACATTTCTCCATTTCTAATTCCTCCCAGCTGTTATCTGAATTAATTGAAATGTTCTTGGTTGCTAAGATCATCAAGAGAGTACAAAAACGAGAAAGCACATTGGCATTATTCCAAAGATGAAGTTAGATCGGCAGAGATGATAAAAATGGGAAATGAGAAATGTTGGAGGGGCTCCATAAAAATAGACTCATTAATGCACTAATGGTGGAATTGTAAACTGGTCCAACCATTCTGGAAACCAATTTGTAATCATGCCCAAAACTCTCAACTGGACAAAAATTTCTTGGAAAAACTCACAAGTAGTATACCAGAAATTAGATTTAAGCCAACAACTCACACCTTATACCAATATAAATTCCTAATAAATATATGGCTTAGATATAAAAGGTCACATCATAAACAAATTAGAGGAACAAGGAAGAAATATCCTTATAGGTCTGTGGATAAGGGAAGGATTCATGACCAATCAAGGGACAAAGAAAATTACAGAAGATCAAATAGACAATTTTTGTCACATAAAATCAAAAGAAAATTGCCCAACAAAACCAATGCAATTAAAACTAGAAGGGAAACAGTTTAGTAGGAGAAAGTATCTTTGCAATAGGTTTCTTTCATTAAGGTCTTATTTCCCAGATATATAATCAACTGATTTACATTTATAAGAATGAGTCATTCCTCAAGTGATAAATGGACAAAGGATCTAAATAAGCAATTCTCATAGGAAGAAGTCCAAATTATTAATAGCCATGTGGGGAAAAAAATGCCCCAGATTACTCACAAATGCAAGTCAAGGCAACTATGAGGTTCTGCTTCACACTCACTAATTTAACAAATACAACAAATAATAAAACCACAATTGTTGGAGGGAGTGAGAAAAACAGGTACAGATGAGGCACATATTTTTTGGACATGGCTAAAGTCAGGTTTTATTTTGCTGGACTCTGAATGTTTGTTATAAAATTTTTCTTTCCCCAGTAGGGAGGGAGACAAAAAATGCTTCTTAGTTGAAAAACAAAACCAGAAAATTGGGTTTTTTTGAGTTCCAAAGATAGGTCAATCATTTGTTTTTCACATATAGTAGAATGTAAGTTCCTTGAAGGTGAGGTCTTTTTCATTTTTGACTTTCTATTCCCAGGGCCCTGACTCATAGTAGTTACTTAATAAATATTGAATTGGATTCCATTCATAATAAAATAGCATTTTAAATTACATTGCAAATCAACTCCCAAGAGTTTCTAGCCCCGAAGAATTTTGTTCCTTTTAGACCTCAGAGGGTCCAGGTAGTAACACAAATGAAATCAGCAAGGGTGAAGATGGGTAAGTGGCAAATGATCAAAAGATTGGGTTAAAAAAGATCAAAGCTGTTCTAGTTTTACTGAGCCAGGAGTTAAGAGACTTAAATCTATTTTCAGCTCGGACTTTGACTTTCTTTTCAGAATCTAAACACATCTTTTCCTTTAGCTGTGCCTCAGTTTCCTCTCTCTAAAATAAAACCAATCATAGCTCTCCTCAGGAATGTAACAAAGAGGAACCCATAAATAATGATAAAAATCCTTTGCAAAAACAAAGTACTCTATAAATAATCTAGGAGCTTCCCTTGCTGTAAGTTGGGACAACAGTTCACTTGGAAGGCTGGAGGGTCCTTTGATCTCTGAAGAGATGGACCAGCTGCTGAGAGGAGGAATCTGGTTTAATCCAGGATAGCATTCCAGAAGAATGTATAGGTCCATTCACTTCCACAGGCATTTAAGTGCCTACTAGGCTACTAGGTACAGCTAGTGTTCTAAGCAAGAGACTACACAAACAGAGCAGTCATTGTCTTCAAGGAGCTTTCATTCTGCTGGGGAGGGGGTTGGGTGGATAGGGAACAGGATGCAACTTAAAAACAGATAAGTAAATACAAAATTTTTGAGAGAGAACTGGATCTTTGATTTCATTGCAGAGGGAGTGCCAAGTGAGGAAATGCCTTCTACCATTTGTATTTAACTCATCTGTAAAATGGGGATAGTAAGAGTTCTCACCTCCCAGGGTTATTGTAAAAATAAAGTGAGATAATATTTGTATTTTGTAAACTTTAAAGTGCTTTATGAATGTTAACTATTATTATTACCACCAATGCAAATGAGCAGGATTTAAAGTCTTAGAGAATTGCCTGCAGGCACTGAGCTGCCAAGTGACTTGTCCAGAGACACACAGTCATTTTGGATAGGAGGGGCAACTTGATCCCAAGTCTTCCAGACTGAGGCCGGCTCTCTAACTACTATTCCATGATGCTTTCCAAATACAAAATACATAGTCTACAAAGTAAATAGAAAGTGACTTCAGCGGCAATAGAGAACACTAACAATTTGGGGGGATAAGGAAAGATCTTGTTGAGGTGGTAGTATCTGACCTGAAACTTTGAGGAAGTTAAAGATTCGAACAGGCAGAGATGAGGAAAGAAAGCATTCTAGGCAAACACATAGAGTCTGGAGATGGAATGTCATGTGAGGAAATAACAATTGAGTATATTTTACTGCAACATAGACTATGAAATGTGAAATAGGTTGGTGAGGTATGCCTGAAACCAGATGGCAAAGGGCTTTAAAGGTAAAGAATAAAAATGTTCAGTAGGAAGCCACGAAGGCTTCTTGAAGAGAGAAATAACATAGTTGGACCAGTGTTGTAGGATGATTATTTTGATAACTATGTGGAGAATGGACTGAAGAGGGGAGCTATTAGTATCAAGAAAACCAACTGGGAAGCTATAATAGTAGTCCAAAAGGTAGTGAGAGGCTGCAGGAAGGTGTCAGCTGAGTAAGTAGAGAGAATGGTATGGACTTGAGTTCCCATGGAGATGGAGTTGGCAAGATTTGGCAGCTGTCAATTTCCTCGTATATAATGTAGAGGAGCTGGATTAAATGTATGATTCTACAAGTGGATATGATAGTTAGTGAAGAGAAGTTAACTTGTGATACCTGCTTGTAGTCAGAGCGAAGAAATTATCTAAAGTCATTGGAGAGGAGAGTGGGGAAGAGGGAACACCAATAGCACCAGTACCATCATGGCACCCAATTAAAAACCAATTCCCTGATTTTCATTGCTTCTGTTTATTCTTTATTGAAGTGATAACACTGAGGAATCACATTATGTGGACATGGTACATGTCACCTCCATAAAGCCTCCTGTGGTAGAGCCGAGTCAATATAGACATCTTTGCCCTTTTGTCTTAGACATTGAAGGAAAAAGAAGGAACTTAAATTAGATACTAGGAATAATGTGAAATCCAGACTGTGACCATGGCCCCAGGAGGGGCATCTCTCCTTCAGGAGCCCAAGCGTGCTATAGCTTGGTTGGAATAATTGGGGAGGATAGTGGGTTTGTGCAAGACGTGCCTACTGGACTCAATACAAACTTAGCCCTCTAATCCTCCTTCATGTCTCCCCAGCCAGATTGGAGCAGTCTGTGGAAAAAATTCCTGTCTATTTTCAGAAACAGATAAAAGCATTTAAATTACGCAGCACAAATCTCAGCCTGAAAACAGCTGGAAAAAAGCTGCTTCTTGCCACTGTCACTGACCCTGCCCCTCATCCCTTATTCCTCCAAACCTTTCCAAGTAATGAAATTCACGGCATCGGTTTTCTCTTGCTTTACCCTCGCTCCCTCATGCTCTACCTCCTTTCTCAAAATGACCTCTTGTGTAAAATATCCGTCCAGAGTCATTATTCTCTTACATTGTTTATCCCACAGGGCACTAGAGATACTAGAGATTAAAGAAAAATGCAGAGAGACGACATTTTCTGTAGTTGTAGTATACACATACACAAACACACACATGCATACATATATAAAGACACATATACATACATACATTATCATGAATTATTGGGAGCTAACAGCGCCTTTCGGTCTTTCTTTCCTCTAGGTTTCTTGGAGCAGCTCTTTATTTCTATATGACTTTTTCCTCCCTAGTGATGAGGGATGAAAAAAGTTAGGCCCCAGTCGCGTGCAAACACAAGGACCTTATCTGCCCTCAACTTCCTCTGTTGGTCATAAAAACATGTTGATCAGGCCGAAGTTAGCTACAGTCAGATTCTGTCTGGTCCTGATCTCCCCCAAATAACAGAGCTTTCAGGAATATTTATTAGTTTGTTGCTCTGGAGATTTGGTACAAGGAGGGGGCTGGGGAGTGGGGGGAGAGATTATCCCAAGACTGCAGTAGATCATTTGTTTGGTTCAGTGTCTGCTGCCCAGTTTACTCTTTTTTGCCAAGGATTAATCATGCTATTAAGAGAGATGATCGTAAATCGAATACAACAGGGCAGTCCATCACTGAGCAAATGTCCATAATCCACACTCTGATGGAGTAGGTCAGGAATGACTGTGTTGTGTACCAATGTTCATGCTTTCTATTAACCTTCCAGGCATTTGGTGCACTGATTCAGAAGACTGAAAGGGAATCTTGCTATTGAGAGGCCTTTTTGAATTATTACCTAGCAATCAGTCAAGTACAGCACTGTGACTACATAAAAGAGGGCACTGCCCTCATCTCCCACCCTCACCCCCAATAATGAGCTAAAGCTGATGAAAAACCAAAGAGAGCCAAGTAGCTTCTGCTCTGTGTTATAGACTAAAACCTGAATAGAACCATTAGCTGTTATGGGGTAAGTGGGACTTTGCCTTAGAGTGCTTACATCGGAAGGGGAGGAATGAGTGTGGCTTCCCCAACGGGGAAGGTGCTTCCTTTTTGGAGCAATTATTATCCCTGTACCTTGACTTATGTTATTCACTCAGCCACTACTCTCAGATTCCTGTCCCCATGGTATGAGGCCTAATCCACTGGGGCATGGGCTGCTCTGTATACCCATGGTCAGACTTTGCTCTGTACTGCCATTGGCTGCCTCTCTACTCCACACTCATCACAAATCCCAGCTGAAAAAGCTCCAGTTTCAATTTTATAGTTTTTCTTTAAGATCTGCTGGTCACCCTGTTAGAGGGAAAACAAGGCTTGAGTAATATTGAGGCTTCATCAGATAATAAACGTTTCAGTAGGGAATGATGACAAGTCATCCTGATCCTAAAAATCAAATAAACAAACAAATAAATAAATGACTAGATAAATAAATTAAACATTTACCCCAACTCTACCACCTCTTCACGCTACCATCCCGTCTTTCTTCTTCTGTCTTCATTACCAAATTCCCAGAAATAGAAGGTGATATTCATTGCCCCCATTTCCCCACTACCTATTCATACCTCAGCCCTCCACAATCTGGTTTGTCCTTACCTCTCTTACTGAAAAACCTCTCTCCATGGTAACCAATGATCTCATCACCAAAGTCTGTTTTCTGGACTCATCCCACTTATCACAATGGACCACTCTTCAGTCTTGATGCTTTATCTTCTGGTGGCTTTCTTGACGTTCCCATCTTCTTGTTATCTTGCTAAATTACTAACTCATGGGATCTTATGGATAGAGTTCCAGGCCTGGAGTTGGGAAGATCTAGGTTCAAATCTAGCATCAGACACTTACTATGTGACCTTGGACTTAACCTCTGTTTGCCTCAGTGTCCTCACCTGTAAGAGAGTGCTTTCCGAAAATGGGAATCAGACTTATAAAAGCAGAGATGGAAGATAGAATGTCAGATGTAGAAAAGAGCAAAAAATCCAGTTTATCCAGATTGAAGTGTTTAAATGTGAATTGTGTGTAATGAGCCTAGAGAGGTAGATTGGACCTAGCATACAGAGTGTCTTAAATGCTTGAGAACAGTATTTATTTAACTCTAGAGGTAATAGGGAGCCACTAGAGCTTATTTAATGGTGGAATGATATGGTCGAATATGTGCTTTAGGAATATCACTTTGGCAGTTGTGTGTGCAGTATGGATTGGGAGGCCACTGCAGTAATCTAGATGACAAATTGGAAGATCCCATTCCTTTCTTTTTGTTGAAATGTGAGAGTAAGCCCTGACACCTCCGGATTGTCCTTTCTTCAGTCTAGTACTATCTCTCTTATTTGCCACAATCTTTAAAAATAACAGTGACTTTGATTTAGCAATTGTATCTGCTAGCTGTTTTGTTTTGTTTTTTCATTAACTAAGGTTGTGGTTTTTCTAGGCCAAGTGTCTTAAACTTATCAAGGTCAGCTGCATTTTCTCTTACTACCTACCTACTTATCTTAAATGTCAACTCCCCGTAAACCATTTTTCCCCCTGTCCTTTCCAGTTCAAAGAAAACAGAAGCAAAATAAAAATTGAATGGCCTCACTATATTTTTTATATTATGCCCACTAAAAGATTGTCATCCAAGGCTTTGTCCTTGGTCCCTTTTTCTTCTCTCTCTACTGTCTTTCTTAGTGATTTAATCCCCTCTTGTAGATTGAGTCATATGTGGACCAATGGCTCCCAAACCCATGTTTATCTCTCTCCCTCTCCTTCTCTCTCCTTCTCCCTCCTTCTCTCTCTCTCTCTATCTCTCTCTCTCTCCCTCTCCTCTCTCTTTCTCTCCCTCCCTCTCTCTCTCTCTCTCTCTTTCTCTCTCTCTTTCTCTTTCTCTCTCTCTCTGTCTCTCTCTCTCTGTCTGTCTGTCTCTCTCTCTCTCTGTCTCTCTCTCTCTCTGTATATACCTATCCGGAACTCTAATCACACCTTGCCTACTAACTTCTGGACATCTCTACTGCCCCATCACTATCTCAAACTCAGGACATCCACCATGAAGCTCATTGTCTTTTTTGCCCAAACTCCCCCCGTTCCACAAGCTTTCCTGTTTCTATTGAGGGAACCACTCATTCTTCTCACTCAAATTTACACCCTTGGAGTCCTTCCTGACTCTGGATTGTTTATATTTGTCTCCTCTCCACTTTTACATACAGTACCCTAAGGTAGACTCTCATTACCTATCAAATGGAGCATTGAAATATCTTCCTAATGAGTCTCTCTGTTTTTAGTTTCCTCTCTCTCTGATCTATCCTCCACATCAGAGGTATCAAACAGGCCCCCAACCACATTAAAATGTAATTGGGAAACACTTAACAAAAAAAACATGCAATATAACATAGATAATATTAATAAGTTGTTTTCAGCCAGCAGGGATCTTTATGTAATGTTTAGTGACTCAAGTTTCTAAGTTTGACACACTACTGCTCCACATGGACACCAAAACGAGTTGTCCCCAAGACACAGGTCTAACAGGGATTTACAACTCTCCTGAACAAAAATATTCAATGACTCCCTGTGGCCTTTAGGATATGGAAAATAAAAGAAATATATTTGTAGCATCAAATTATTTGAGCATCATATATCAAAATTTTGTCCTTGAAGAGCCATTAGATTTTGTCATGGTTTACTAAATTATACTCAGTCTTGGCTTTTAGCTTTTAGCAGCTTTTAGCAGCATTATTACCAGGAGGATCTCTGTAACTGGACTAGGAGCTAAAGATGGTTGAAAAAATATCTCCACAGGCCTGTCCTGATCCATTCACAGCTGTCTGAGAGGTGCACAGGAAATGTTTGTGAGATCCCCAGAGATCACAGGTACCGCCAAAGGACCTGATACCCCTAAAACTATGCTTTATTGGGTGTCTTTATTCACCTTTTGTTACTTTGCTTATTATTTCAGTCATGCGCATGTTCTAGACCTGTCACCTGTTGTATAAGCTGCTTATCATTTCTGCTTATACTGATGCCATTGTAGGAACTGAGGCCCTTATACTGCATGTTTATTTCTCTCAAAGCAGGCAGAGAATACATATGGAGCTGCAGTTGGAACCAAGCTCCTTTTGGGATTAGATTGCATAGTTTATGTACTTTCCAACAGGATTTGATGTTACTCCATTATCATATCACCTGGACAAAGAAAATATCACTATACCAGACCACTCCTAGCTATAATAGACCGATCACTGGGGGCTATCTAGACAAAAGAATGTGTCTCTACCCAAGCTTGAGTAGGAATATAATGGGCTTCCTAACTTTAGAGTAAATTCCTTGCAAGCTTGGATGGGGCCTGAACCAATAAAAGGAGAGTGAATGCAATGTTATTATCAATATTGTCTTTCTGAAGAAAAACTGAGCTTAAAAGTCAAGACTTTGGAAGAAGAGGGGTATGGGAGGAAGAACTCCGAACCTCCCTAAGATATTGGCTATAAATAATCATTTTTCATAATGCACATAGGACAAAATGTTTTATAAACTTTATTACCAATGTTGGTCTAATATAGGTCTTTTCCTGTGATAGTCTCATAGCCGCACAGTGAAAGAATAGCTACTATTGCTAATATCATAACATGTGAAAAGCAACATCATATCTTGAATCATTTTTAAACCCAATTGAAAAAAAAAAAAAAGCTAGGTGGATAGAGTACTGGGTCTGGAGTCAGGAAGACTGATCTTTCTGAATCTAAATCTGGCCTCAGACACTTATTAGCTGTGGGACCTTGGGCAAACCACTTACCTCTGGGGTTTTTTTTGCCTCAATTTCTTCATCTGTAAGATGAGCCGGAAAAGGAAATGGCAAACCACTCCATTATCTTTGCCAAGAAAACTCCAAACAGGGTCATGAAGCATCAGACACATAAGAAAGACACAACAATAACAAATCTTGGCTTTGTTACTTAACTGCCTATGTGACCTTCTCTGGGTCCCATTTTTTTCACTTGTAAAATGAAAAATTAGATGGTCTCTAGGGTCCTCTCTCGCTATAAATTTATGATCCTGTGGTCCTACATCCACACAGGGCTTCTTCACTCCTGCTCCCCTTTCCACCTGCAGCTCAGCTTAGTTTCAGCTCCACACAAGAGGCCCCGCCCAGAATAAGCTTGGCACTCCAGATCTCATCACCATAATCACTCAGCCTCCATATTCAGCACCTTCCCAAGTCCTTCACCTTCCTTCACTTTTTTCTCCCCTGGAAGGTGGAGCCCTAAACTCCCCCCAACCTCCTCTAGCTTTCCTTTAGGGGGGACAAAATCTGGACTTGGCACCTCACTCTACTTTCAGTTCTGTTTCGTTTTAATTACACAGAACAAGGTACACACCATGGGACCATGGGTGTCCCCTCCCCTCTTTCCCCTAGTATTTCCTTCTTTCAATTATTTGCTAATTATCCAGTAGCTACAAAGCATTTTCCTCACAACAGCCCCGTGAATTAGGAAGCGCAAATATTATGATACTCATTTTATAGATGAGAAGACTGAGGTTCAGAGAAATGACAGCTGGGTGGTGATGGAGTCATGGGACCTGAACTCCTAAAAGGAAAAGACCATGTCTTTGGGACCTGGACCCCAAAGCCCCTGAACCCAGATCTCTGGCATTCATTCATCTGAGGCACTGGAAGCATCCCAGTCTATAAGACCCTTAACCACCCTTTCACTGTGGCTCTCCAGCCACTTCAACTCCTTCCACTGTCTGCAACTGGCCCAATCCCAGGCTATTTACCAGCCCTTAATCCCATATAGATCTTTCCAGTCTTTTTCTGTATAAAAATATCAGTCCCATCCTCATCAAATGCTCAAATTCTTTAAGTCTGACCCACTTGTATTGGTGTCACAAATAGCCCAAACTCATTAGGAATCTTGCTCACCCAAACCGTGTCTCAATAAACCTGCTACTTTGACTGAAAGAAGGCTTGAGTATCAAATTCTTTTAAGGCAGACCCCCATCGTGTATTTCAGGATTCCTAGGACCCCTAGACCTCAACAGGAGGCACAGTGGATAAAGCAATGGGCTGAGAATTGGGAAGATTCATCTTCCTGAGTTCAAATCCAGTCTCCGATACTTACTAGCTATGTGATCCTGGGCAGATCACTTAACCTTGTTTGCCTCAGTTTCTTCATCTGTAAAATGAGCTGAAGAAGGATATGGTAAACCACTCTACTATCTTTGCCAAGAACCCCTCGCCAAAAAAGGGGTCGTGAAGAGTCAAAAACAACTGAATGACAATAATGACAATAACAATTAGCTTGCTTTGTATATATATATTTGTTTCCATATTGTCTCCCCCAATAAATTGTGGCTTTTTGAAGGCAAGGACAGACTTTTGTCTCTTTTCATATCCCCAGTACTTAGCTCAGTTTAGCACAGTACGTGGCACATAGTAGGGCCTAATAAATGTTTATTGTTTGATTGATTGGTGTTCCCTCCCCCCCCTTTCCAATATGTTTGGGTGTGGTCTTGCCCCATTAGATTATGAGTTCCTTGAGTGCAGAGATTGGTTTTTCTTTTTCCTATTTTATCCTCGTGCTTAGCATAGTGCCTAGCACATAGTAGGTGCTTAATAAATTGTGAGGTTCACATTGCAAGCAGTTGTGTCATGCCACAGGGAAGTGTTTGAGGCCCGGGAATTAGTTGGGTCACGTGGAGGTCAGGGCATATTGCACTGTCCCCTGCCAGGGGATACTGCATTGTTCAGGACTCTCTTGCATGGGGTTACCCTCTGTTCCTGATTGGCGTCTCCATACCTTGGGGCCTTCATACCCTTGTAATTGCACTCCCCCTCTCACAATTCTGTTCAGCTGAGCTCTATCACGTTTGGTAGATGGATCTGGGTTCTATTTAAGACCTAGGGCTGGGAGGTATCTTTGGAAGCCTGCCTTAGTATATGGCTTTAAGGCTTCCCCATGGAGAGACCTTAATAAACTTCTGTTTAGACCTCAGAGCCATGACTCTTCTGTTCCTGAAAGGTACGCTAGCATCATTGAGTTGTGTGTGTAACCGGTTGCCTCTGCTGGTAAGTTAGGGCACTCTAAGAGAGAACTCTGACAATAAATGTGTATTGAATTGAAAGAAATTCAAAGCTAAAGCATCTTGAAGAGGAACATTTAGGTTCTGCCCAGTAGGACCACAAGTGGATCTTTTGCGCTGACTGCTAGGTTGTCTGTCTTTATTCATTTCCATCTGCTTAGACAGGCTGGAAATAGCTGGCTGGAAAGAATTATGGCACTGTCTAACGTGATGTAACAAGATGTCATCTCTGTAACACTTAACACATAAAATGGATTTACAGGAAGAACGAAAAGGAAAAAGAAACTCAGGAGCCCCAGGGAGCCCTTGACTCAGATGAAAACCACCAGCTTTTGTTTTTGGAACGTCACAAAGCCAAATGGTATTTTACTTAGAAGAACATGGAAACAGCCTTACGTTTCATGGGTTGTAGACACCGGAGTAAAAGTCTGCTAATGAGGTCCAGTTAAGTTCATGAGATCATAGATTTAGGGCTGGGAGAGGTCTTGGGACTCGTCTAGTCCAATTCCTTCACTTTGCAGTTGAGGAAACAGAGGCCCAGAGAGACTAAATAACTTGCTCTGGGACACACAGATAGTAAGAGACAGAGGCAGGATTGGAACCCAGCTAGGTCTTTGTGATTCCAAACTTTTTCCATTGTACCACACTGTTTCTTTATGTATCACATAAGTCCACACAGACACACGTACACATGTACATTCTGACTCTTTCACACACACACACACACACACACACACACACACACACACACACACACCCCTTAGAGATATAGGGCCCTCCAGATGTACAAAGGCACAAACACAAACTCACAAGCCCAGTGATACACATACTAAGGTAGACACATACAAACAAACGTGACCGTCCATCTTCTACCTTCATGACTTTGTCCAGGCTGCCCAACATCCCTGGAAATGCTCTCCCTACTCACCTCTGTCCCTTGGAATCCCTAGGATCCTGTAAAGCTCAACTCCCATACCTTTTTAATCAACCAATCTACAAGCATTTAGTAAGCACCTCCTATGTACCAAGCTCTGTGCTGAGGACCTTACAGATCTTTTTAGCTGCTGGTGCTCCACTAATTATATTATGTGTCTCCCCTTGTGTGTATGTTACATTTATTCATATGCATATATATTTTTTTCCATGCAAGGGAAGGTAAACTCTTTGTGATCAGGACCTGCCTTGTAGGCATTAATAAAGCCTTGTGGATTCATTGATATATACACACGTACACACACATACACACACACACACACGCGTGCGCGTGTGCGTGCACAATGCCCCTCCATGCATATACACACAGATACACACAAAGATACTCATCACTTTTAAATAAATTCACAGCCTAACAGAAATTAAAGAACTCACGTAAAAATAAGTCAGGTGGGTGAGCAGGGATTTCATGCCAATGCTCTTCTGGTAAACATTTGCAAATTTGTCATGAGCCTTTTGCTGGTACCTCTTATGACTTGAGAATATAATGGAAAAGACAAACTGAAAAGGGAGTCAGAGCTGAAAAAAAAATCCTACAAATCTTCCCACTCCTTTCTTTTTGACAGGCAGATTCCAATGGGATCTGAATACTGTTCCAAGCCATCTTGTCTGCAGGGGTTTCATCACTCAGGCTGCAGGAATAGTCATTTCCTCTGACTCCAATGACAGATCACTCAGCACATGCTTAAGTTTTTATTTTTCCTTTGTAGCATGTCAGAACTGCTTGTTCAGCTATGTGCCATCCTGTACGAGTGGCCTTGTCCTTTGCAGTCTAGATCCCTGTGGGACACACTGTCTCTTTGAAGCCCTTGGTCTTGGTGGTTGTGGAGGGTAAGCGTATTGGATAGGAGTAGAAGGATTCTGGGCCATAAGGACCCTGAATCCTGTCCTGGGTAAATTGGAATAGAAAGAGTTTTAAGACAGTTCAGGATAATAGATTAAAAGAGACCCAACTTTTAATTGATTACCCTCTCTGAAGGTGAGTTCAGTAGGTAAACTGAATATATCCCAACAATGGGGAAAGCAGGATAAGTAAGAGGCAGGTAGGTGGTACAGTGGATAGGGTTCAGGGCCTGGAGTCAGGAAGACCTAAGTTCAAAGCTGGCCTCAGACACTTACCAGCTGTGTAACCCTGGGCAAGTCACTTAACACCAATTGCCTCCAAAAATAAAATAAAGTATTAGATGGATTGTGTTGGTGACAGAGAGGCATTTTCGTTTCAGTGATGTTTCTTATTCTATAGTGAGCATTCAAGGCATGAGCTAATGTCAGGAGAGAAAGAGAAGGAAGACAAGGATGGAAAGAACAGCAAAAAGGCCAGGAATTGAAACCAGGTTGCGAAGGGCTTTAAATGGCAAACAGAGAAGTTTTCATTGGATTCTAGAGGCAACAGGGAGCCACTGGCATTAACTGGGTAGAACAGTGCCATGATCAGATCTGTGTTTTAAGAATTTCACTTTGACAGTTGAGTAGAGAATGGATTAGAAAGCGGATATACCAGAAGGAGATACCACATTACTGTTACATTAACCTGTCTTAGACCGGGACACCAGGAAAGGAGCTCGATTTGGGCATGCCTCTTTCAGAGGTCAATTTTACAAATTAATTGAAGGTAGAATCAGTTAGAATACCTCATACACATGCAGCATCTTTCTTCCTAGACCTGTTCTTTGGAAAGATGACCATAACTAACATTATATGGTGCTTTATAGGTACACATACATATTTGAGTCTCATGCCCATACATGTACACACACAAACACACAGATATACACATATCTATAAATTCGCAGGATTAGTCTTCTTATCCTCATTCTACAGATGAGAAAGTTGTTTAATCATTTTTCAGTCATGTCTGAGTCTTCATGACTCTATTTGGGATTTTCTTGGCAAAGATACTAGACTGCTTTGCCATTTCCTTCTCCAGCTTATTTTACACATGGGGAAACAGAAGCAAACAGGGTTAAGTAACTTGTCCACGGTCACACAGCTAAAAAGTGTCTGAGACCAGATTTGAACTTAGGAAGAAGAGTCTTCTTGTCTCCATGCCTGGCATTCTATATACTATGCCTAGGCACTTAACTGCCTCCTACAGATGAGAAGGAACCAGGTTCAGAAAGTGACTTGTTGAAGGTCATACGACTAGTCAAGTTATGAAACTCATATTTGAACCTAGTTTATCTGATCCCCAGTACAATGCTTTTTTCCAAGTTCAATTCTGCCTCTTTGCACAATGGTACTTCCCTTCTGCCTAAAATGAAGTTGGTAGACCTCAATGTCCCCCTACACGACATAATCATTTTCAGCTCCTTTCTGTGGATCTTTGTGCACTCTACTTGGCTGCCTGGAATGTCCTCTCTTCACCTCTCTGCCTAACCAGATTTTGCACATTATTCAAAGTCCAGCTTTTGTCCTACGGCTTCCATGAGGTCCTCTGTGATCTGGTACACATCAATCTCTCTTCTCTGAGCTCCTGTGGCACTTACAATGCAGACCTTGTGATTTAACTGTTGAATGTCTACTGCCTTTTATTCTTTCATTTTATAGGCATAAAACATTGAACAAGATATTAAAGCTAAAAGGAGCCCTTCAGATCATCTAGACCAGTGGTTCTCAATCTTCCTAATGCCACGACCCTTTAATACTCATATGTGGGTGTATCTGCATGTGGGTAGACCTGCCTGGAGACAGGTAGAGGAGCAGTATCTTGGTTCCTAAGACCATCGGAAATATGTGTTCTCCAATGGTCTTAGGCGACCCGTCTGACCCCTGTGAAAGGGTCATTAGACCCCCAAAGGGGTCTTGACCCACAGGTTGAGAACCACTGATCTAGACCAAACCTCCTTAGTTACACATGAGAAAATGAAGTGTAGAAGCGTTAAGTGATTTGCCCAGAAATACAAAGGTGACAGGTCAAAGAGCCAGGCTTTAAACTCTGGGTTTTAAGTGCAATATCTGATCCCAGATCTTGTGTTCTTTCCCTAGTGGTTATGTCACTTCTCCCCACCTAGAGAGTAGAGCTTCTAGAAAGTGTGGGCTATCTTGTTTTCATCATCATCATCATCATTATTATTTATTCTGAACATGACAAATGCCGCCCCAAAAGAGAATTTACATATATAAAACAAAACATAAAAGAAGATTGCCCATGAAACTATGAGTTCTACACTATTTACTTTTTTAAAGTGTATAATAAACTTAACACACTACTTTCAAAGCTGTACTACTTATCTGTTTCCTTCTCAACTTCCTTAATGTTCTTCTGTGCATTAAAAATAAAAGTTTCAAACGCCTTCTTTCCTTTTCTTCCTATTTTTGTTTTCACTACTGCTATCCTCTATCTGCGCCCCATGCATTAAAAACAAGAATAAAATAAAGTGCAGCCCTTTGACTGAATCCAGATTCAGGTCTTTCATTTGAGGACCTAGAGGGCCACATGTTGCCTTGAGGCCAGAGGTTCCCCACCCCTGCTCTAACCACTCAGTTTTTTAACCTGCTTTCTTCCTGTGACCTAATACTCCACCCCATCTCAACCACAAATGTGCTACCCAAATGTTTAAAAATTCCAAAATTCTCTTATGTAATGATCTATTGATTTTTCACCTCTCCCTCTGCCTTCTCTTGCCATACCCTTATCTTCCAAGCATACCATGACTTCCATTTCCTTGATTCTTCAATTCTCTCCCAGGTTATCTCCTCTGAACTAGCTCCTCTCTCTTCTTTTCCCCATCTTGAACCTTTGCTAAAACAATTACACTTCATACTATTGTCTTCTCTTGAGTCCCTATCTCCTTTATCATTTCATGAATTGTGTCTTGCCAAGTCTCAGCCTGAGATGACTCCCACTATCAACTACCTTTGCTCCTACACATATGGTGTTCATTGAAGGTAGAGAAAATCACACGACTCTTCCATGTCCACCATAAATTCATGTTACACAACCTCAAATGGGCCCTCATTGCTGTTCATCAACTCGCTATCCCACTCTCCATAATGGTTCTTCTATATCCTTTCATCCCTCCTCAATGGGAGATGAAAGAAGGAGAGGGAAACTCCCCCTCTCTCTACCCTCTTAACTGAGAATTTTGCCTCATATATTCCTAAAAATATTGAGGCCATTTTGACATAAGCTGCTTCTTTTCTTATTCATCTTCTATCACTCAGATGCCTTCTGCCACTATCTCCCCCCTTCACCTCTGTCTTACATGATGAAGTGGTCTTACTCCTTACCAAGATTAACCCCCTCTACCTATTCAGGTAATCCCATTCTATCCCAGATTGCACTCTATTATCACTTATTTTCAGTCTCTTCCTGTTTATTGGCCCATTCCTTACTGTCTACAAACATGTCCATGTTACTGTTATCTCAAGAACCCCCACTCCATCTTCCCATCTCTAACTACTGTCCAATATCTCTTCTTCTCTTTATGGTTGAACTCCTTGAAAAGGCCATCTACAAAGGGTGCCTCAATTTTCTCTCACTCTCTTCTTAACCCCTTAAAATCCAGCTTCTGACCTCATCATTCCATTGAAATTGCTCTCTCCAAAGTTGCCCATGATCTCCTAATTGCCAAATTCAATGGCTTTTTTCTAAATCTTCATTCTCCTCAACCTCTCTGTATCCTTTATACTTTGCTCACCCTCTGATCCCTAATACTCTCTTCTCTCTAGCTTTTCAAGACACCACTGTCTCCTGGTTCTCCCCCTACCCATAACTGCTTATTCTCAGTCTCCTTTGCAGGCTCTTCATCTAGAATGTTCCCTCTAGCCATAGGTAAGCCATAGGGTTCTATCTTGGGCCCTCTTCTCATCTCCCTCTATACTAGTTTACTTGGTGATTTCATCAGCTCCCATAGATTTAATTATCATCTCCATTCTCTCAAATCTAACTATTCTGCACCAAACTCTCTGCTGACCTCCAATCTTGCATCTTCAACCGTCTTTCAGACATCTTGAACTGGATGTATATTAGACCTCTTAAACTCAACATGTCAAAAAAACAAACTCATTATCTTTTCCCCTAAACACTTTCCCACCCAGCCATTCCTCATCCCCCTCTTTGAACTTTCCCACAAGAATGCTCAGGCTTGTAAACTAACCATCATCTTCAGCTTCTCACTATCTCTTACCTCCCCACATCCAATCTGTTTGCCAAAGCCTGTTGATGTCACCTTTGTAGCATCTCTCTAATAGGCACCATTCTCTCCTCTGACACAGCCACCACTCTAGGGCAGCCCCTATCACCTCACACCTTTATCATTGTAATAGTCTTTAAGTAAGTCTGCCTGATACGGTCTCTCTCAACTCCAATTCATCCTCCATTCAACCTGGGATTTTCCTGAAGTTCAGGTCTGACTATATTACCTTCCTACTCGATCAACTTCAACAGTTCCCTATTGCCTTCAGGATCACATACAAAATCCTTTGTTTCGTATTCAAGACACTTCATAACCTAGCCCTCTCCTACCTTTCCATTCCTCTGATGCAATGGTGCCAGTCTCCGTGTTGTTCCAGGAACAAAACATCCCATCTCTTGCCTCTGAGCATTTTCTCTGGCTGTCCCCCTTGCCTGGAATGCTCTCCTTCATTCTCACTTACCTACTTTCCTGGCTTCCCTTAAATCCCAACTAAAATCCATCTTGTATAGGAAGCCTTTCCCAACTTCTCTTAATTCTTAATTTTGTGGGGTTTTTTTGGTGTGGTTGTGTGTATTTGAATTGTCAAAAACAATACTGGGGGTGGTGGTGGTGGAGAAAACAAGGTATAGTTGTTGCCTAACATGGTATAAGGCAGTGCAAGTGTTTGCAGAACATTGCTGTATGATGAAAGCAGGGATGCAGAATGAGACAAAAAAGCTGTTTTCTCCCTCATTGGCTTTTGATCTCTTTAAAGGCAGGAAATGTCTCCCAACTGTCTTTTGCTTCTTTTTGTATCCCCAGTGCTTAGTACAACGCCTGCTACACAGCAGACACTTAAGGAATGTTTACTGACTAGCTGCCCCTAAGTCTAGCTGCTTATTATGCCTTTTTCTTGTCTTGAACTGCTCATTACGGACTTTTTTTGTTGCATTTTTAAGTTAACTTATATTTCATATATCACAACAGCATCTACCTACATTCGAAAGATAGTGTTAAACATTTGAGAGGATATCCAGTTTACAGAAGGCATGCTTCCTTATTTAAGTTTTCACATATAGATTGGACACTTTGCATTTTAATCCTATGGTCCACAGATTGGGAGCTACTAATATTCCTTTCTATTTCCCAGTTCTATGATTCCATAGACTATGTTTAAGGTTCTGTCTCTGACATTTTTGCCCCTCTCTACATTTTAAAAAATATTTATTTCATTAAATATTTCTCAATTACCTATAAAAAAAACTTTAACATTCATTTTTAAAATTTTGAGTTCCAAATTCTCTCCCTTTCACCCCTTGAGAAGACAAGCAATATAATATTGATTACACGTGTGAAATTATGCAAAAGATATTTCCATATTGGACACACTGGACACAAAATAAAAAAATTATGCAAAAGATATTTCCATATTGGATACACTGTAAAAAAATGCAGGCGAGAAGAACAAATTTTTAAAAAGTATACTTCAATCAGCACTCCGAGTTCATCAGTTCTTTCCCTCTGGAGGGATGGATAGCACTTTTCATCATGGGTCCTTTGTAATTGTCACAGATCGTTGATCAGAGCAGTCTTTCACAGTTGATCATTTTATGATATTGCTGTATACAACATTCTCTTGGTTCTGCTACTTCACTTTGTAACAGTTCATATAAGTCAGATTTTTATGAAATCATTTTGCTCACTGTCTCTGACACTTATTAGATATGAAAGCCATAACCTCTCTGAATCTCAGTTTCCAAATTGACTTCATTTCTGCTCACAAACATTGTGTACCCTCCAAGCAACATAATAACATAGTGGTCACGCTGAAAATATTTGTTGAATGGAATCAAAACCTGGGCAGTATCTCCCTAATATTGGAAGTCACAATGCAGCTCTGCTGATAGCTAACAGTCATTAAACATTTATTAGGTGCCTACTATGTGCCGGGAGTGGGTAGGCAGCAGTGGATAGAGCACTGGTCTTAGAGTCAGGAAGATTCATCTTCCTGAATTCAAATACAGCCTGAGACACTTCCTAGTTTTGTGTCCCCAGGCAAGTCATTTAATCCCATTTGCCTCAGTTTCCTCATCTGGAGAAGGAAATGGTAAGCCTCTCCAGTATCTTTGCCAAGAAAATCCCAAATGGGGTTATGAAGAGCCCTACACAACTGAAATGACTGAACGACATGTGGCAGGTACTATGCTAAGAGCTGGGAATAAATGTAAGAAAAAGAAAGATGCTCCTTGCCCTCAAGGAGATTACAATCTAACAGGAGAAGCCAATACACAACAGGAAGGTGAAAAGGAGGTATGGGATGGAGGGGAGAGAATCAGAGGGTACCCAGTACTGGGCATGACGTTCTTGAAGTCAAAACCAAGCAGCAGAGCAGCTGATGGAAAATGAAGTTAACTGGAAAGTCTAAGTCCTTTATAAAGGGAAGCCTTGAAAGGAGTTGATTGTTCTGATCCCCCAATCCTCTAATCAGAAGGGAGAGGAAGCTGAGGATTGCTAAGGAAGTGTGGATGATGCAGGTGATGAGTTTATGCTGGGGGAGGCATAATGAAACCCTGGACCAGCTTTTTTGTCTCATTCTGCATCCCTGCTTTCATCATACAGCACTGTTCTGCAAACACTTGCACTGCCTTATACCATGTTAGGCAACAACTACACCTTGTTTTCTCCACCACCACCACCCCCAGTATTGTTTTTGACAATTCAAATACACACAACCACACCAACAAAACCCCACAAAATTAAAATATTTTAGTCCATATCCAAACTGTCCAGTCTCCAACATAATATTGCATAACAGAAAACACCACCCTATACAATATGATAAGTTAGCATTCATACACACTCTGATGGTAACCATCTACCTCTTCTTTAGACCCAAGAATTTTTACCTTTAAGTTTGTTGCAGTCATAGACATAATATTAATGACATTGATATATTTTGAAATAAATTTGAAGCAGATACAGACTATCAAAAGACATCAACTATTCAGAATATAAAGTATACTACTAATGTCGATATTTAAAGATTTTTTAAAATAATTTTTAGTGAGAGCAGAAAGGTTTTTACACTATTAATAAATACTTAAATTATTTCACTTTTAGATATGTTTTAATGTCTATTTTTATATTTCATAATGCAACATATTAGTAGTACATGAATATAATTTATAAATAAACTTTTTTTCTGATGGATATACACTGTCACAATTATTTAGGGAACACTGGCCTAGGACAATGAGATTTTAAGTGACTTGTCTGTGGTCACACAGCTAACCAAGTATCAGGTGCCAGGCTTCTCTAAGCCAAGCTACTTCTCCATAACTCCTTACACTGAGCTGAAATCTGCCTCCTTTTGTATTATATTACATATAATATAAAGTATTTATATTATCATTTATAACATAAATTATGCCTACTACTTCCAGTCATTCCCCCACAAAGCAACAGAGAATGAAAAAGTGTTTCCAAATCCAAATTTACTATTTTTGAGGACTCAGAGATAGTAATTAAGATGCCTAGTTTAGGTGGCACAACTGGGGGAAAAAACCTAAATTCAGAAGAAGACCTAAGTTCAAATCCTGCCTCAGATAATTACTGACTGTGTGACTCTAGGCAAGTCACTTAACTTTTCGCATCCTCGGTTTCCTCACCTACAGAATGAGGCTAATAATAGCATCTACTGCATGAGATTGTTGCAAGGATTAAATGAGATCATATACGTAAAACGCTTTTGCAAACCTTAAAACTATGTAAACAGTAACTATTGTTGTTATCATTATCACTATGTCTCCCATTGTTTACTTGGTCCTCTCATACCTGGAGCAGGATCATGGGAGGTGACGTTCATTGATGGCCAACCCCTTATTTGTGCTGGAGAGAAGATCCGTGATGTTCTTTACCACATAATTTTTTTTTCCACCAAGTAGAGGTCTACCTGAGATCTGCAGAAAGACACCTCCAGGAAAGAATTCAAATAAGAGATAGCAATGCAAAATGTAAAATTGATGATTTTGATTATATTAAATTAAAAAGCTTTTGTACAAACAAAGCCAATGGAACCAAGATTAGAAGGAAAGCAGAAATCTGGGAAACAATCTTTACATCAAGTGTCTTTGATAAAAGCCTCATTTCTCAAATATATAGAGAACTGAATCAAATTTATAAGAATACAAGCCATTCCCCAGTGAATAAATGGTCAAAGGATATGAACAGGTAGGTTTCAGATGAAGAAATCAAAGCTACCTACAGTCATATGGAAAAGTGCTCTAAATCATTTTTGATCAGAGAAATGCAAATTAAATAACTCTGAAATACCATCTCACACCTATGAGATTGACTAATATGAACAAAAAAAAGGTAAATATTGCAGGGAATGTGGGAAAATTGGAATACTGTTGCATTGTTGGTGGAGTTGTGAACTGATCCAACCACTCTGGAGAGCAATTTGGAACCATTCCCAAAGGGTAATCAAACCAAACTGTGCAAACCCTTTGATCCAGCAATACCACTACTAGATCCCAAAGAGATCATAAAAAAGGGAAAAGGACCTACATGTGCAAAAACATTTATAGCTGCATTTTTTGTGGTGACAAAATATTGTAAACTGGGGGGGGGGCATCAATTGGGGAATGACTGAACAAGCTGTGGTATATGAATGTGATGGAATACTGTTGTGCAATAAGAAAGGATGGACAGATAGATTTCAGGAAAAACTGGAAAAACTTGTATGAAATGAGGCAAAGTGAAATGAGCCAAACAAGGAAAACGTTGTACACAGTATCAGCAACATTGTATGATGATCAACTATCAATGACTCAGTTCTTCTCAGCAACATAATGATCCAAGACAAGTACAAAGGACTCACGAAGGAAAATGCTATCCATATGCAGATAAAGAACTGATGGACTCAAAATGCAGATTGAAGCATATTTTTTTCACTTACTTTATTCTTTCTTGTGTTTTTTTTTCCATTTCTTTCACAACTGTGACTAATGTGGAAATATTTTTTACCTGATGGCACACATATAAACTATATCAAACTGACTACCATTTTTCAGAAGAAGGGAGGGAGGAGAAGAGGGGAAGGAGGGAAGAAAATTTGGAACTAAAAAATTTTCTAAAAATGAATGCCAAAATTTTTCTTGACATGTAACTAGTGAAAAATAAAATACTATTTAAAGAAGAAAATAAAGGACACCTCCATAGTGTCTTGGGACAGGGGACAATTCATGTCCCTGGTCATGGCAGGTGCATAACATTTTACTGTTAGCAAAGATAGAACAATCATCAAAATCAAGGTTGCTACAGCATAGTGGAGTTGTAAGACCTGAGTCTGAACATGCTAACTCTGACACTAACTACGTTTGTGCCTTGGGAAATACACTTAAATTCTCTGGGTCTCAGTTTCTTCTTCTGTAAAATAGAGGATTGGAATAGATCTCTGTGGTCCCTTCCAGCTTTAGAGATCTGCACGTGTGAGCTTGGGATAAATGGAAGGGCAAGTGTAGCTGTTCCTCCAGGGAGTATACTAGTATTTGCACACTGGTAGAGCTTTTAAGCTCTTTTAAGCTCAGCATCTTTTTAAGGGAAAAGGAGCAATGCAAGGATATTGGTGTCACAATTCTGTCCCAATCTGGTTGTTCATTGACTGACAGATGGATGCTCACAGAGGCTGCTGATTGGAACCCTGTCTGAGAAAGAATTGGATACTTCATTACACACACGCGCACACACACACACACACACATATGTGTTTAGAAAGGGACACAAACTGGAAAATTGTGAGAGCTTTGTTACTACAATTCAATATACACATCAAAATGAAGTATGTAACAGAAGTTCACTATTTCATATGCAATCTTCTTTTTGATCTACTTTGGGAATTGAAATCAATAAGTTTCTCAATAAACATTAATAAATGTCCATTGTGTCCCAGGCACCGTGCTCAGTGCTGGGTCTCCGTCCCTGCTGCATTCTTGTCCTGAGCGAGGCTGTCTAGATCCTGGCCCAGTGAAGGCTCCAGGCTGTCTTTTGGCATCTGTAGCTCTTGATAGGCATCTTTTTATAGTTATAGAAGATCTCTGAGCCATCTTTATTACTAGGTGATACAGCAGATAAAGTACTAGACCTGGATTTATGATGCTGGTGTTCAGTCATTTCAGTCCTGTCTGACTCTTCATGACCCCATTTGGTGTTTTCTTGGCAGTGACACTGGAGTGGTTTGCCATTTCCTTCTCCCACTCGTTTTATAGATGAGGAAACTGAGACAAACAGGGTTAAGTGACTTCCTGGGGTCACACAGCTAGGAAGTGCCTGGGGCCACATTTGAATTCAGGTCTTCCTGACTCTGGGCCTGGTGCTCTAGCTATGAAGTAGTTAATGAAAGTTAAGACGGATGACAGCAGCAGTTGGAGGGATTGTGAAAGTTATTTGCCTAAGGTGGTCTATGAGCTGCATTTTGGAAAAAATAATCAATAAACATTTATTAAGCACCTACTATGTATCCAGGCACTGTGCTAAGCTTTAGATAAGAAAGAAATTCTATGAGTTTCAGATGAGGAGCAATAGCCTTCCAAGGAAAGAGGCCTGCTAATGCATAGACACAAAGAAAATGGAGAGCTGTGTGAGAGAAACAGAAGTAATACAATCCATAAACGTTTATTCAGTGCCTACTATGTGCCAGGAACTATATCTAGCTCTGCGAATATAAAAAAAAAAAGCAAAAGACTGTCCCTGACTTCAAAGAGTTTATAATATAATCTAATTTGACTGGAAAATAAAGTATGGGATGGGGAATAATGTATAATGAAGCTAGAGTGATAGGCTGAAGCCAAGTTGTGAAGGCTTTAAAGTCAAATGGAAGGAGCCTACATTTTATCACAGATGCAGTAAGAAGAACTACTTGAGTTTATGGCGTAGGGGAAACAATCAGTTATATGCTTAAAGAACGGCAGCTAAGAGGTATAGTGCATAGGATGCCAGGCTTGGAATGAGAAAGACTTGAGTTCAAATCCAGCCTCAAACATTTACTAGCTGTGTGACCCTGAGTAAGTCACTTAACCCTGTTTGCCTCAGTTTTCTCATCTTAAAATGAGCTGGAGAAGGAAATGGCAAACCACTCTAGTGTCTTTGCCAAGAAAACCCCAAATGAGGTCATGAAGAGTTGGACACAACTGAACCGACAAAACAACCATTGCAAACAAATGCTTAAGGAAAAATCACTGCGTAGATGATGAATTGGGGAGGGGGAGACTCGAGACAGAAGACCAGTTAGGAGGTCATGGCAATCCCCTAGGCCAGAGGTGATAAGGCTCTGAACCACGGTGCTCAAAACCTGTATTTGCGCTCATGTTTTTCTTTTGCAAAGACTAGGACGTGAACCATTATGCAGTCATTTCATTGTATGAATACATGGAAGGTGTTGGAAGTGAGAGCTTTTGTAGAAGTAGAAATGGAAAGATTTGCCAACTATTTAGATATGAGGGAGAATGAGGACTATGACCAGCACTGGCAATCTTCAAATTTCCCTGGGGTAACACCCCTAGAAAACTGCGCAAAAGTCAAAACCACAAAATTTGATACATTGAACCCATGGGAAATAGGTATTTAGGTTCCCGAGACCACCAAAAGCTGTAGTCTATCATTAGAGAAGGCTGAAATCACACTTTTCTGCATACAATTCTTCATAAAAAAAATTAATTCTGATAATAGGCAGGTTTACTAACATAGTAACCATGAAATAATCCATAAAATACAGGGGAGAGGAGAGTCAGCTCCAGACTGGACAACAGAGAGGGACAGGGATGGGTGATGTCAGAAGAAACCTCGGGTAAAAAGGGATTTCTAATCTCTAATCATCCTTCTCTATTCTCCCTTTCAGCTCTGAGGTTGAACAGTTCCTTGGTGAAAAGCTCATGCCTCAACATGAGTGCCCAACCACATCTGAGCTCAGAATGCCAGTTCCAGGCTGGCTAGCCAGAGCAGCTCAGAGAGAACTCCTCCTCATTTATTTTTTTTCTTTATTTTCTATATTTTTTTCTGTGCAAATTCAGGAAAATATGCCTGGTTGCCAATGTGAAAGTGAAAATGAGGTCACTAATAAAATCCCAGAAATACTTGAAGTTGTCAAGTTAAATGCAAGAATGCTAAGGATTGACTGCATGCTGAACAAATATATTAGGATGATTTAATGTACCTTAGTGATGAGGTGCAGGCTCTGGGATCCCCCTTGAGCTCTTCTTGAATCTTTGAGGTTCAGGCTCTGGGAAACCCCTTAAAGTCTGATTAAATCTTACTTGATGAGGGAGGACATAAGTTTTTCACTGTGGCTGGGCCCAAACCTCTGTTACTAGCCTAGCCCTCCATTGTCCATCTACCTCCCACCCTTTGCCTATCAAAATATCAATCCACCCTTGCATTGACCTCATTAACTCCTCCTGAAGACCCTCCCCAAACTCATTACTGAAGTCTGACCTCATTGATTCCTCCTGAAAACCCTCCCCAAACTCTTCCTCTAGACCACCCCTAGATTCCTCTGTATATAAAACCCCATCTTTCCTCCATGTGGTGTGAGAGCGCCATAGAATGACCTAGCACAGACTTACTCTATGTCAGACTTGCTCTGGCCTGCTTGCCCAATGCA
>CM053585.1:172709008-172728743 GCA_028646515.1 Pseudochirops corinnae
CTGATCTCTAGCTTTTAGGCAGTCTTCATGCTTCTTGGAAGCTTTTTGTGTGGGAGTTCTGACTGTGTTGTCTTCCTCCCGTTCCCTGCTTTGATCCTTCTTGCTCCCAAAGAAGGATTCTAGAGTTTGGTTGCTATTCTTACTTTGCTTCTTTTGCCTGTTCGTGGTGGCCATTCAGTGATTTTTTAGCTCTGTGGAACTCTGCTTCCAGAGGGGAAAGCTCTGTCCCAAATCACTGGCATTTTCCCAGCTGCCAGAGCTTTTAGGAGACTACTGTAGCCCCCACTAGCTTTGGCTCACTGAAAACGCACCCCAGGACCACCACCCAAGACCACGATCTGGATCCAGGCTGCTCAACGCAAGAGCACTTGGCCTCTGAACAATTGCTTGGCCCCCCTACAGTCTGCAGGCTGGGAGCTCTGAAGCAGCAATGTGGAGGTGGCTGCAGGGCCACCACTTCTGCTGCTTCTTTGCCCTGGAGGCAGTCTGGCTGGACCCACTTTTCTCCCCTAATTTTATCTGAGTTCCACTGACCTTTCACTTACTCCTTTTTTCTTATGGCTTGATAATTCTGGAAACTGCCACAGCTGCTGCAGATCCGCTCTCCTGAAACTCCAGCTGCCGCTCAGCTGGGCTTATCCAGCCACCCCTGGGGCAAAGCCGTGGTTTCTGGCTGGGCTGGTTTTGGCTCCCAGAGCTGAGATGGTCCCCTTGAGCCGAGCTGCCTTCAGCAGGAGATATATCTGTGTGCGTTTTAGAGCACTAGAATTTGTTTAGAGTCATATTTTTGGGTATTTGATTTGGCTGTGTGGGAGCTGCCATATCTTGCTGCTCCTACGCTGCCATCTTCCACACACATGTTTAAGTTTGTGTTTAGAAAGGGACACAAATTGGAAAACTATGTGACTATTTTGTTATTACAATTGAATATACACTTCAAAACGAAGTATGTAACAGAAGTTCACTATTTCATATGCAATCTTCTTTTTGATCTACTTTGGGAATTGAAATCAATAAGTTTCTCAATAAACATTAATAAATGTCCCTTGTGTCTCAGGCACCATGCTCAGTGCTGGGTCTCCGTCCCTGCTGCATTCTTGTCCTGAGCGAGGTTGTCTAGATCCTGGCCCAGTGAAGGCTCCAGGCTGTCTTTTGGCATCTGTAGCTCTTGATAGACATCTTTTTATAGTTATAGAAGGTCTCTGAGCCATTTATTACTAGGTGATACAGCAGATAAAGTACTAGATCTGAATTTACGATATCATTGTTCAGTCATTTCAGTCCTATCTGACTCTTCATGACCCCATTTGGGATTTTCTTGGCAGAGACACTGGAGTGGTTTGCCATTTACTTCTCTAGCTCATTTTACAGATGAGGAAACTGAGGCAAACAGGGTCAAATGACTTGCCCAGGGTCATATAGCTAATATATCATATTATAATAATTAGCATTATAATAATACAATATATATATAATTAGCATTATGATAATATAATGCTAATCAACTTCCTAAATTAAAAGTAAGCCTCAAAGATATATTAGCTATGTCTTTGAGGCTTACTTTTAATTTAGGAAGTTGATTCTTCGTGTCATCATGTTCAGTGCTCTATCTACTATATGGAAAAATAGAATTTTAGAATTAGAAGAGGTCCAACCTCTTAGTGATATAAAGAAAAAGGGGTCATATGACTTGTTTAAATTAGTTGCAGAGTTAGGACTATAACAGATCTCTTGTCTCAGTTATAGGAGTTTCATTAATGTGAGAACATTAAGTGAAATATATGCAAAAAAGATGTGTTTTACACCCACTCAAGATACTCCTATACTTATTACTCCCTTCCTTTTTGATACCTTTAACTTTTTGTCCTGTTTTCTTTTCTTCTGCCTTCAAACCTAATCATAGAATCTTAGAGTAAAAAAGGACCTTCAATTTCTTTCTGCACAACTTTCTGCCCAATGCAAGAATTTCCTCTACACTTCCCTGACAGAAGGCCACTTGATCTACTTGAATACTCTTTTTTTTTTGCTTTTTTGGAGGGGGAGGGCAAGGCAGTTGGGGTTAAGTGACTTGCCCAAGGTCATATGGCTAGTAAGTGTTAAGTGTCTGAGGCCACATTTGAACTCAGGTCCTCCTGACTCCAGGGCCGGTGCCTATTCACTGTGTCACCTAGCTCTCCCTACTTAAATATTTTGAGTCACAAGGATCTTGTTAGCTTACAGAGCAGTTCTATTCATTTTTAATAGCTCTAATTTTTAGAACCAGAATTTGTTGTACCTTTTAACCATTATCCTAAGTCTGCTATATGAAACTCAACAGAATAAGTCTATTAATAATGTGGTAGAGTGAAAAGACTACTCACTCTGGAGTCAGAGGGCATGAAGTTCAAATCCCGCTTCTAAAACTTACTGCCTATGTGACCTTTGCCAAATCACTTAACTTCCCAGGACCTCCATTTCCCAATCTATAAAAGGAAACAATTAGACTAAATGGTCTTTGAGGGCTCCTTGAGCTGTGTATCTGTGATCCTATAATGTTAACGGAATTTAAAATCTTCCCAACCCATTAATAGGCCTCATGGTGGAGCCCATTTAGGGAAGCTTTATTAAGGGAAGCTTACTTGTAGGAAGGCTTTCACACCTTTTGCTAATTTCTAATTAGGCACTGAGTCAAGAGAGTTGTGATGCCCTCTGGCTCTTAGAAGTGTATATATATATACTCTGAGTTGGTATTTTGCTCTGGGGGCTCACTTATGAGAAAGATCTTGTGATTACCTGTTTGAGATTCTGAGTGGCTGTATGTTCAGAGCTCCCTGACTGCTCAGATGTAAAGGCTCTCTTGATCCAGGGATGTGTGTAAAGTGTATAGCAATATTGTTTTGACTCAGGCAGTCAGAGCCCTGTCTGTTGGTCTTTAAAACTTTTCCCCTGAACTAGTGAATGTAATTTAAAAAGATTGTTGACCCCTTAAAAAGTTCTCTTTTTTTTTTCTTTGCTTTTTGGAGGGCAATTGGGATTAAGCAACTTGCCCAAGGTCACACGGTTTATAAATTTTAAGTATCTGAGGCATGATTTGCACTCAGGATCCCCTGACTTCAGGGCCAGTGCTCTGTTCACTGTGCCACCTAGCCACCCCAACAGTTATCTTTTCTAGTAAAGCAGATCTAAGAACCTGTCCTAGTAGCCATCCTGGGTATGTTAGTGTGGTTGCCACTACAGATCTTTAATCGCATGAAAGAAAGTCTTACAGATGTTTGAAGATAGCTAACATTCATATTTTTTTCTCTTATTTATGTTAAATATCTTCAGTTCTTTTAACCATTCTTCATATAACATGACATCATTATCCTTGTCTTCATTCTCTGGATATAATTCAGCTCATCAATGTCCTTCTGTGGCATCAAGAATGGATAGCAATACTCTAGGTATAGTTTGACCAGTACAAAATAAAGTAGGAGTATTAGGCCTCCTGACATAAAAATTGCATTTCTAGGATTGTACTAACATTTGTTGTCATTTTTGTTTTTGGTAGTGGCGACAGTGGTGCTGGTAGTGGTGGTGGTGGTGGTGGTGGTGGTGGGGTGTGTGTGTGTGTGTGTGTGTGTGTGTGTGTGTGTGTGTGTGTGTGTGTGTGAAGGGTATGCTGTTGATTCCTATGGAGTTTATAGTCACCCAAAATTCCACAGTCACTGACATAACAAAAACCAGGCCTATATTGGAGCCCTTGATGTTTGTCAAAATTAACTGTAAGACTTTACATTTATCCCTACAGCATTTTTTCTTGTTAGCTTTAGTCCATCATTCTTTTTTAATCTTGATTCTGGAATGCAATGAATTAGTCATCCCCCTAGATTTGTGTTATCTACAAATTTAATAAGCATACCTTCTACTTCTGCTTCTGTCTTTTATAAAAACGTTAAACAAGAGAAAGCCTTGTAGCGTACCACAAGAGACCTCCCTCCAGGTTGACATCACTCCATTAATCAACATTCTTTGGGAGTTGTTCAGCCAACTGAGTCTATCTAACTGTCCTATTATCCAACCCATATTTCTTAACTGTTTTCATAACAATACATTGACAGACTCTGGGAAAAGCATTTCTGAAATCCAGATACACTGTTTTCTGTATGGGGTAACATGTATCTCCCTGTTATATGCTTCACTAGGTGTCAATTGAATATAATGTTAGGCTTAAGAGGAAGCTAGGTGGTTGAGTGAATAGAGCACTGAGCCTGGAGTAAGGAAGATCCAAGTTAAAATCTGGCCTCAGACAACCGGTTACTAGCTATGTGACTTTGGGCAAGTCATTTAACCTCTATTTGCCGTAATCCACTGAAGAAGGAAATGGCAAACCACTTCAGTATCTTTATCAAGAAAACCCCATGAATAGTATGGTCCATGGGGTCACAAAGAGTTGGATATGATTGAATAACTGAACAATGTTAGGGATATCTCTCTTGTTTCATCTTTTAATGAATCTTGTCTGATTTTGACATATTCATGGAAGTCACTTTGTTGGAGGAGAATCTTTAAGGTGACATTTTGCTCTAAGAATTATTTTTTTTAAATAGTCAATAGATAACAAGGTCCATGCTAGTTATGTGTGGCATCTTAAATTCTCTGTACCTTTAGGTTAATTGCATGACTATATAGGTACATTCTGTGGTTCCAGAAAGCCTGTCTGTTCCCTGCTTATACATTTAACAAATATGTCCTCAATACACATGTAGTTTATCCCCATGAAGATTTTTATAGAAATAGGAAAAATAGCCATTGAGATAGGAATTTATTAACATTTTCTTGGTTACCATTTTCCATAAAGAAGGTACGTGGTTTCCCCCTAAGTATTTGGTATCCTCTGTTCTTTGGGAAATCTTAAAAATAAATCCCTCAGTGCTCTCAAAATTTTGTGTGATTGAATAGACTTTTTTGTATGTCCTTAATCCTGTTCATTGCTTTTCCAGTCTTTGTCTTCTTTAATGCCATTTCAGCTTCCTCATATATCACATTGGGGACTGTAGTATTATAGTCCAAATGTCATGACTTCACTCCCATTAATTGAAAAAAGAGTTTGTTGTAGAAACATTGACAGACCTCTTCCTTTGTGGGCAGTCTACTCATTGTTCTCTTGTTTTATCTTTAACTATTTTTCAGATGATTTCACTTGGGGTCTCTGCCAAATTTTCTGTAAAGTTATTCGTCCTTCATTGCTCCTTCTCATTTTATGAAGCAATATTATTCATAGGCTTCTAGCATTCTGCTCTGTAAAATTTAATAGAAGAATTTATATACTAAATCAGTGTTTCCTTAGGTTGCCACATCGCTTCATTTGGCAAGGAGATCAAATGTTCGTGACAAAGGCAGTTTCTGGGCTCTTTTGGTTTCCTTGTTTTGGTAATTGCTTTACATCAATTAAATTTCATAAAGAAGTGGGGATAGTATGTGTTGACTGTTCTTTTATCAGTTTCTTTTTTTTTGTTAGCATCAATAATTTCTTTAAATGTCAATAATATTACATATCTTCCTGGTTTTTCTATCTTCACATTTAGTATTGATTTTGATCTTTGTTGTAGGAAGTTATTTATTTATTTTTATTTTAGCATTTTATTTTTCCCCCAGTTACATGTCAAGAAAATTTTTAGCATTCATTTTTACAAGATTTCGAGTTCCAAATTTTTCTCTTTCCCTCCTCCCTCTACTCTACTCTTCTGAACATGATAGACGGTTTGATATAGTTTATACATGTGCTATCATGTAAAACATATTTCCATATTAGTCCCAGTTGTGACAGAAGAAACAGATAAAAAACATGAGAAAAAATAAAGTGAGTGAAAAAATATGCTTCAATCTGCATTCAGAGTCCATCAGTTCTTTATGGATATGGAAAGAATTTTCCTTCTTGAGTTCTTTGTGCTTGTCTTGGATCATTGTGTTGCTGAGAGGGGCTGAGTCATTCATAACTGATCATCACACAATATTGCTGATACTATATGTAGTGTTTTCTGATTCTGCTCATTTAACTTTGCATCAGTTCCTACAAGTCTTTCCAGGTTTTTCTGAAATCTACTATCATTTCTTATTGCACAACAGTATTCCATCATGTTCATATACCACAGCTTATTCAGCCATTCCCCAATGGATGGGCATCCCCTCAATTTCTAATATTTTCCCACCATGAAAAGTGTGGCTATAAATAATTTTGCATACGTAGGTCCTCTTCCCTTTTTAATGATCTCTTTGGGATACAGACCTAGAAGTGGTATTGCTGGATCAAAGGGTATGCACACTTTGGTTACTTTGGGGACATGATTCCAAATTGCTCTCCAGAGTGGTTGGCTCAGTTCACAACTCCATCAACAATGCATCAGTATTCCAATTTTCCCACATCATCTGCAACATTTAGAATTTTCCTTTTTTGTCATATTAGCCAATCTGACAAATGTGAGCTGGTATCTCAGAGTTGTTTTGATTCACATTTCTCTAATCAAAAGTGATTTAGAGCACTTCTTAGTATGTGTATAGATAACTTTGATTTTTTCATTTCAAAGCTGTCTGTTCATATCCTTTGACCATTTATCAATTGGGGATGTTGTAGCAAGTTAGTGGTTTGATTGTACATAGACAGACATCTGATTCAGAAATGACTGTTACATAAGTAATGAGTTGTTTCCTATCAGTTATTTGTATAACATATCAGTTTTTGTGATGTTATTCAAATTCAATTATGAGCAGTTTCATCTCATAGAGCAAGGAGACCTAAATAAGTGAAGAAATCCCAAGGGTGCTTAAAGATGAAAATAAAAGAAGGTCTACAGACAAAAGAAAAATGGAAAATATTTACAAAAATCAATTTAACAAATTATTTCCTTCATCAAAGATAGTGGAATCATGATAGATATATATATATAATTCTAGCATTACAATTTCAACATGCTTATAGAGGAGTTAAAATGACATTAAACAGAAAAAACATGGGAAAAGTAGTCAGAATGAACCAAATGTATATAAAGAAAAATTTCTAATGACCTTACAATTATTAGAGCACTAAGGGATCAGTTCACAAACAGGGAATATTTCATGGAGAGAAAGACATTAAAGGCATAGAAAAAATTGAGCCTTACTAATACCAAAAATAAGGCAACCAAGAAAACATCAATAACTCCAAATCTGTAAGCCTATTCTCTCATCTATACATTTTATGAGAATAATTTATACACAAATGGACAGGACCCCAAATTTATTAGTTGGGAAGCGGGCTTCTAAAAGTGATATTCAGTAATGGATCACATATTTACCATTTTGAGATTAACTGAAAGATGTGGAAAATGTGATTCTGTTGTGTTTGTTGATTACGGGGGAAAAAAACATTTGATTGAGTAGAACAAAAGAATTTCTTTTTCAATAAAGTTCCTCCCATTTATACATCTAGATCATTCAACATTTCTTGGAAGATACAGCAACAAAAACAAGAAATCCTATTTCATTGGTTTCTGATAATAAATATTAGGGGATATATGAAGCAGGAAGATGTATGTTCATCAAAAAGTATCTGTGATTGTGTTGTCCTTCTCCAGACCCTTTGGTTTGTGGAGGGGATTATACTGATTACATCAAGGCCTAGAACCTTTAGAGCCTCCAGGAAGAGACTTGTAATTACTCAAAGGAGTTTGGCTTGTCTCTTCACATAGGAAAGATCAAGTGAATGAAGAATGTCTAGTTAGACTTTGATAGGAGTTTGCATGGGCATCCTATTAGAGCTTATCTATCTATATAGTTGGGACAGAAAATACTTATGAACAATAAGTCCTAGAGTTGAAAAGGAAGGAGAAAGCAGTTTGGACTGCTTTTGAGAAATTTAAAAACTCCTTTGCTAAACCCAAGTTTTTCATAAAAGCAAATGTCCATCTTTTAAATACCAACATTCCACCAGTATTGCCATATGACAATGAGAAATGGGATAGGACTTCTTCCAAAAGACAGTGAATGGTGGGCAAGCTGCAAAATATAACCAATGAAGAATGCCGGAAAAGAAAACAAAAGTAAAGGGTATCATAAAGGAACCAGATGGCAGGAAGAGAAGATGGATTGGAAATGAGATCTGAGTGAAGGAGAAGAGGTTGAATAGTCAGAATGCTCCCTCATAAAACCAGGGAAAAAATTAGCAAGAGATCAGCAAGCTGGGTAGATGCGCTATGGCGTATTTTTGGGAGGAAGTGGAAAAGGGGCACAGAGGATGGGTTGATATGCATGAGTTTTGGTCTGCATAATTACAAGGAATTCCTGAGTTGATAAACTCACACGTCCATTTGAGTATTAATATATTTGGTCCTCCTCATGTCCAATGCTTCTTGACTCTTTTGTTAAAGATTTCCATGATGTGTAGGCATGAGATGTAAAGCATTTTGTCTCTCTCATTTATTACTCCTCAACAATAATTTTCATCCTCCTTGGTTGTGTCCACATCTGCACTGAAACAACTGAGTGTTTAATTACATATTGACTTAATAAAAGGATCATATGGAGGTCTTTGTAGAATTTCGTAATTTCCTCTTCTGTAACAGATATTGACATATAGGATATAATTATCCTTGTGGTAGACTGAAATATAAGATTTTCAATGATCTCATAAAATGAGATTGATTGTTGTCTTTGGATGAATGATAAAACTGAGTCTACCAAGGGTTTTTTGCCTGTCCAAGGAGAAGCAAAGATGTGAACCATCTTTCCATTTAGTAAAAACTTTTCTTTTGCCTTCTGGCTTCATTTATGTCAAGAACATCAAAACTGATATGATATTGGACAAGTTTCTTACATTCAAAGGACAATAGGTAAATTAATGTTTATAAAGAATCCCAAAACTGCATGATTCTTAATGCTCCCTGACTCTTTTCCTGCCTCTTTGCTACCATCACTGCAGAAATGAAAGGTAGTTGAATAGGGTCAAAGGCAATTTTTTGCTACTCTTTGTTTTATGGGTTGTGTTGCCCAAGTGGGCAGACAAGGTATTTGTGTATGTTGACCTTCAGAAAGGAGACATAATCTGTCTCTGGGACCATATTTAAAGCATTTTCAGTGCAGCAAAATCTTCTAGAACTTGGACACTTTAGGGCATAGTCTTCATAAACCTACAGTCACTTTCATGCTACTATGAGGAATCACAGGGGTATATAAGGTGTTAAGAAGGACTAGCACCTCTGATGTGAGGGTTTACCAAGCCTTTTTTACCACTGCTTATCCACCTTTGGTGTCTACCTGAAATTCAACTCTCATGTGTGCCTCCAAGAAACTGTAGTATGCCCAATGGTCAGACCCCAGTAGAATTATTTTCGCAGACTAGCTAAACCAGATTGAGAGTAACCAACAAGCCTCAATCCTGTCAGTGAATTAGAGGATGCATACTAAAAGCATGTGAAAACTTTTTCCAGCAGAATGGGTGGATGAGAATAATTTGTTCCAACAACCACAAAGGGAGCAAAGCAGGCAGTTGTGGAAAGATTAGAGTTTAGTCAAATATCAGACACCAAGGTCATCCACTGCATCCTGTGCCACCACCAATTGCCTTAACTTTTTTTTTAGTTGCTTTGCATTTTTATTTATTTTATGTCAAGTCAGTTTAAAATGAAACAGTTTAAAAAATGTGATGATAAAGACAAATCACAAAAGTTATCAGGTACAATATCTAACAGTTATCACTTTGAACACTGATGAGGTAAAATAACCACTTATACACATTCCTCAACATTTACAAAAGATATTATATGTCTTTGTACAAAAAAAGTACTATAATAACACAAGTCTAATTCAGTGTAAACCTAACATCAAGCAGCAAGTGGACAATGTTTTGCAGCACATCACACAGTTAAAATCCTCTGGGGGGAGGGGGGGTTGTGATTTTTTTTTTTTTGCTTTTTTTTTTGAATGGCAATTGGGATTGAGGGACTTGGAAAAGGTCACACAACTAGTAAGTATGAAGTGGCTGAGGCTGGATTTGAACTCAGGTCCTCCTGACTCCAGGGCCAGTGCTCTATTCACTGTGCTACCTCACTGCCCCTGATTGCCTTAACTTTTATCTTGCCACTGGACACCGATGTCCTGAAAGAGAGAGTGAGGTTGATGACTATGCTAATCTGCCTCACTTAAATCCAATTCATGTATGAGTCAATACATTACCCTGTGATGTCATTGATCTTCTCTGAAAACAAAGGACAAACAATAATGATGAGGAATCAGAAAAGGATATTATAAAACAAATAGAAATTATAAGTTAAAGTGTTAATATTATCTTTATAGTAGCATTGATCCATCAGTCAAGTAACCAGCATCTATGTGTTTACTGTGTTCCAGATATTGTTTTAGCACACCTCCCCCAAACTACCCCTATCCTCAGAGATTCTACATTCTTTTTCTTTTTTGAGGGGAGAAGGCAGGGCAATTGAGGTTAAGTTACTTGCCCAAGGTCACACTGCTAGTAAGATAAATGTCTAAGTGCAGATTTGAACTCAGGTCCTCTTGACTCCAGGGCAGGAGCTCTATTCCTTGCACCATCTAGCTGCCTCAAGGCTACATTCTACTGGGAGAACATGTGATAAAAAAATATAAGTGAATATTGACTATATACTGAATAAATATAAAGTAGCATGTGCATATATGCTTGGGGGGGGGGCAGTGTACAGCATTAACAACTGAGGTCTCTTGAATGTGGCCTTTGACCAGATCCTTGAAGGGAGTTATGGGTTCCAAGAACAAATTCAAAGAGGTGAGTGCCAATTTGGCTAGGATGTTCAACCCTTAGGAAGAGTAATATGTAATCAGACTGGAAAGACAGGTCAGAGTTGGATTGTGAAGGGAAGAATGGAGGATTACAATGAAGTTTTGAACTTGGATAACTGCAAGAATGATGGTACCCTCAACAGATGTAGTAAAGTTGGAAATGGGGAAAGTTTGGGTTAAAGTGGGGTGGGGAGATAACGAATTCTGTTTTAGACATGTTGAGTTTGAAATGCCTGTGGGAAATCCAGGTAGAGATGTTCAACAGGCAGTTGGTGATAGGAGTCTGGAGTATGGCAAATAGACTGGGGATGGGTTGCTGATGAGATTTCCAAGAAAAAAGAGTGTAGTGAGAGAAGAGGAAAGGGTCAAAATAACTTAAGAAAATAAAAATAACTTAGAAATCAAATATAAGAAACTTAAACTTGGTTTATTTTTTTAAATTTTGTCAAAAAAATTATAGTATTATTCTTGAGGGTTTTGCTTGTTTATGTGGGGTTTTTTTTTGTTTGGTTTTTTTTCAAATATTAACTAGGAGAAAAATCCTTTAAAATTTCAGGGCCCAAGGACCCCAATGATACTTGTTCCTTTAAATCTTTTTTTCTTCTTCTTGGAGATCATTCATGAATATATATGTGTGTATATATGTGTGTATACATATAAATATGTATATGTGTGTATATATGTGTATACACACAAATGCACGTGTGTATGTATGTGTATGTATGTTATATATAAGTATATATGCTGTGAGCCAGATCCATTTGCAAGCTATTTCTCCAAAAATGGTGTCATCTAATTGGATGTTTTATTTTGATCTTTTTCAGGGCCCCAAATCTATTTCTGTAGATGGTTTCATTTGTGAGGAATTTGCCTCACATTGTCTGGTGTCATCCCCTTTAATCTATATACAGCCTGACCTTACCTAGTTAGCTATGCAGTTGTCAATAGAAGATAACCTAGTTACATGAGGCCACTGATTGATCATAACCTCATATCTAAAAGTTAACCAATATAAGAATAAGTGTGGGAATTTTAAATGAGGTTTGTCATCAATGGGTAAATGGAAATTTATACCCTACTTTCTCTCCTTATGGGAACTACTTGTTTATCAATTTCCATGCTATTGGAATTGTAGATATTGGATTATAGCATTATAGATTCAAGACAATTGACAACATCAAGTCCAACTAATTTTTTTTTATTAAGAAGCTTATTAGGAAACCAAGTTTATTGGGAAAGTGTATTAGGTAAGTTTATTAGGAAACTTATTAGTGGTTATCTGACATATGCTATGTGATGAGTAAAATCTTAAATAAGTGAAGAAACAATGGTTTGAGTTGCTGATCATATCAGTTTATTAAGCAATGCATGCCAATTGTACAACATATCAGGACCAGGGTTCTTAAGCTTGGCACTGGTCCTTAAATTTAGGGAAAGATAGAATTTTCTGCATTAAAAGAAAACAACAGTGAATCAACCAGTATATATAATTAGGTAATCTGATTCCTAATTAGAGGAAAGAGTAGGGTTTGTGGTTTTTTTTTTAGTTGGAAGAAGGATGAATGAGTTTCAAGAAATGGAATGGGGAGGAAGTGAGCGGATGGACTTTTCCAGATGTGAAACAGGATTTCTGTCTCTTAAAATTGTCAAATAGATACTTTAAAATGAAAAAAATAATTTCCTTTTCTTTATAATTATCAATGCATTTTATATGTAAAATCGTTAATCCAATTTTGAGAACTTACTACTGAAACATAATTAAAGCCTAAATTTCCATACTAGATACAGTTAGAAGTCAGTTATATTCTTGTGTATACAGTCTAATCCTGTTGCTTTCTCAAAATTTACTGTTCCATTTAATTAAAAAACTTTTCCACTACAGTTTTGTCTTATTATGTTGTCTAATTCCCCTCTTAGGAGAATATCATTCGTATATTATCATTTTACCACAAATACAAATTAAAACTGTAAGTTTTTTTTCATACTTGCATTCTATTAAAGTAATTAAGAGATGTTCTGAAATTAGTTTATTAATTAATAGATTTAATGTTGCACTTAAAAAACTTCTACTGCTCACTTACCCTGATTATATCAATTTGATATGAAAAGAAAATGAAAGACATAATTATTACATTATCTTGATAATGTTATAATTATAACATATCTTGATAGACCATTCTCTTACGGGCACAGACTGATCTGATAGATATCAAAGTTTGGGTTTTGTTTTGTTTTGCTTTTTGGAGGGCAATTGGGGTTAAGTGACTTGCCCAAAGTCACACGGCTAGTAAGTGTGTCAAGTGTCGCAGTCTGGATTTGAACTCAGATCCTCCTGACTCCAGGACCAGTGCTCTATTCACTGTGCCACCTAGCCGCCCCTCTGACAGATGTCAAACAGAGGGAAAACCTCCTTAGTTCCCTTTGATTCCAGGCATGAGTCATAACTGACAGCCAATCATATCGTAAAGCTCCCCATTATTCACAGGATATCAAAAGTCAGACTCAGGATTAAGCTGGTGGATAAATTTCCTGTTCAGAAAGGAAAAAGCATAATGGGGAAAATGAGCCAAGAAGATCTTACCTTATTCCTGCCAAGGTCATCCACTCCACTTTTCCCAGGGACAGACATCTACCTGTAGCAGGTCTCAGATCGCAGCACATGCCATTTTCTCTTTGACTAGTGGGCTATTGACTTAACAACACTTTAAACAACCATACCTGAAACCAAACTCAAAACAGTATCAGATTCCAGTACCATAAGAGTGTACTTCAGATATCAAAATTTCACTAACCATAACTTAGGACTTAAATATTACTAGTTTTCACATGGTTCCTTAACAGTTATATGGCATTTATTTTTTCCTTATAAATTAAAACTAGCCACATTCTGGGTTTTAAGCCATACAGTGAATACTTGACAGTTGACTCATAGTAATGTATTGAAGTCACATCTTTAAATCACCCTATATATTTTCATAATTTTATAAGTTATAGCCAAAAAAATTTCCAATGAAAATTCACTCTTTTTTATAGGAAACTCATAAATTCTCCTCCTTTAACAAGGAATGAGGAATGAAGTTCTTAAACTTCAGTACTTTAGAATTTTACAACATCTTATGACCCTGGATAAATATAAAGTCTAAAGGACATCACAGAGGAGGATACTTTGAAAGGTCTGTGCAAATTTTTCCCCAAATAACAAATTATTATTGTTGTTGTTGCTGCTATTGTTATCTGTTTTAAACAAAACATACCCCATTAAAGATTTAACAGTTTTCAAATATCTATTTTTAATTACATTCTTTTAACAGTTAAATTCATAATCTAATAGCATCTAGATTAAAAGAGAAGTTCATTTAAAACAATGGCTTCTCACAGTATTTCTGCCACATTACCATGTACTTAAAACACGACACAATACTTATTACTGGTCAGATGGTGTCAGTTCAGCTGAATGCACTCCTAAATCATGGTACATAGAAAATCATTCATTTCATCACCTTTGGCATTTTATACTAACCGCATCTAAAACCTGATATAAAGTCATCACAATATACAATCAAAGAAGGAATAACAATAGTTAACATTTATATAGTGTTTACTATAGGTCATGCCCTAAGTCATCAAGCACTTCAATCATTTTATTATTTGATCCTCACAACAACCCTGGAAAGTGGGTATTATTGTTGTTTTCCTCTTTATAGATCAAGAAACTGAAGTGTTTCCACTTTCTCTCATCTCACTCATTTCTTTATTTCTCACTATTCCACTTCTAACCTTGTTATTGAACCAAAAGTACTTTCTCCAAAGTCACCAATGATTTCTTAATTGATGAATTCAATGGTTCTTCCTTAATCTTTGTTCTCCTTGACTTCTTGGCAGCTTTTGACGTTGTTGATGACCCATTCGCCTTCATAATCCCTTTTATTCAAGGTTTTCAGGACACTACTTTCTCCTGGTTCTCCTTCTGCTTATCTAACCACTCTTTCTTAGTCTCCTTTCCTGGATCTTCTTCCAGATAATTTTTTTTTTTCTCACAGGGTTCCTTCCTGGACTGTCTTCTCTTCTTCCTCTATACTACTTCACTAGGTAATCTTATCAGCTTCTAGTAAGAAAGAGGTTACAGTTCTACAATTCTCTACCTACTGAACCAGAGAATTGCATTCAGTTCTAGGTACCAGTTTAAGTATTATATTTATAAGATCAAGGATGTCCAAAGGAGAGTAAGCAGAATAAGCTAAATCATATGAGGATCAGTTAAAGAAACTATGTATGTTTAGGATAGAGAAAGAGAGGATTCAGAGAGGGCATTAAGAAAAGTGATTATTTTTCTGTTATATTAATAACCAATTGTTAAACCATGATTGAGGTTTTTCCTATTTCTTCATTTAGGGACCAGTCCCTGAAGATTATTTAGCCAGTCTCTGAAAGACAAGGCTAATATGTAAGATTAACCAAATCACCTGGGAACATGATCTGCAATCTTGGTTAGGACCCTACCCAACTAGAAGACCTTACTTCTCTTTAGAGTGATCTATGAAATCTAATCTAGATGTATTCCAGCCCTAAAGCATTGTACCCCTCCATTGCAGTCTAGGAAAACTCAGCTCATGAAGGAGAAAATGAACTAGAGTGGTCTGGGTAGAGATAAATTTTTTTTGTCCAGATTGCTGGAGGGGGAAAAGTCTCATGATCGAGTCACATTCTCAGTAAGAGGAGCTAAAGACTTTTAGCCTATCTCCTCATTATATGCCCACACTCCTCATTAATTGTTCACCATTCAGTGTTGATTTTCACTTGTGAGGGGCACCTCCTTTTTCAAAGGTATTTAAGTATTCAGGGATCTCCATGGTTTTGTCTTTGGTTATTGAGAGAAACCACTGGCCATCAATTTATTGCTTATCAATTGACCTAGTTAAGAAATTGATGATTAGTTACCTAGAAACTCTGTCTCTTGGGCTTTTCATTCAATTGAATATGAGAGCTGTCTCCAATTATTTAAAGAGCTCTCATGTAGAAGGATTAGACTTGATTTTTGTTAGGTCCAGAGAGCAGAACTAGGTGCAATGAAGGCCAGTTGAGGCCAAATGTCAAGAAGGTCCTCAACCATTAGAGCTGCGGAAAAGTGGAATGTACTACCTTGAGAGGTGATAGCTTCTTCCTCCTTAGAAGTCTTCAAGACAGAGGCTGGATGATCACTTGTTAAGTACATTATACTGTGGATTCCTTTGGTATGTGGTTGGACCAGAGAGCTACTGAGGTCCCTTCTAGTTCTCAAACTGTGTATGCATAAGCACAGGTAGTCTTTCTAGCTAGGAAGGACCTGACAGACCTTGTGCTTTATTGCCTTCAAGAACTCAGAGGTTCAGGCACACTGAGGCACAATTGATGAAGCTATGGATTGGTCCAACCATTCTGGAAAGCAATTCAGAGTTAAAGTAAGACTAAAATTATACAAAGTAATAAAAATGTTCATTTCATTTGACCTAGTGATCCCACTGCTAGAGGCATACTCCAAAGAAGTCAAAGAAAGAAAGAAAAGTCCAATATATACTAAAATATTTATAGTGGCACTTTTTGGAATAGCAAAGAACTGGAAACAAAAATACCCTCTGATGTGAGAAGTGGTGAAACCAATTGTAGCAAATGAATATAACTGAATATTACTGTGCTTTAAGAAATGATGAATATGTAGAGGAAAAAGGGGACATGGGAAGGCATATGAAGTTTTATAAATAACAAGGAAAATAAAATGTGTAATAACTACAATGTAATTGCAATGAACAATACAATAAAATAAACATTTATTAATCACTGACTACGTGCCGGGCTCTGTGCTAAGCACTAAGTATACAAGTAAGAAAAAAAAAATAGTGCCTACTCTCAGGGAGCTTACAATTTGAATGAGACGAGACAGTACACAAAAGGAAGTTGAAAAGGGCACGAAGGGCATGAAGATGGTGAAGTAGAAACCAAGCAGGGAAGCAGCTGGTAGGCAATGAAGGTCTGGCTAGCCTTCTAGGTCTGATTTAAATGAGAGTTTCAGGAAGAATTTTTTTTCTACTTTGCCCTCTAGCTCCAACAAAAAGAAAAACTTAAAACAGTTTCTATAAAGCATTTGTTCCATAAAATTCACTTCCAAATTCAATATATTCACTGAATGAATAACTGTCATTCCCTCTTGGCTGTCTTAAATCTATGCTTGTTACTTGGGATTTAGCTCCTAGTTGTTGTGTCTGGCTGCAAAATATAGTTCTCAAGCTTCTTGATAAGAATAATTATCATAGCTAGTATTTATATAGTACCTATTATGTGTTAGATACTCTGATAAGCACTTTACAAATATTATTTCATTTGATTCTCACAACTACTTCGTAAAGACAGACATGGCACCATCATTATTCCTATTTTACAGATGAGGAAAATGAGATAAAGATTAAGTGAATTGCCCAGTGTCACTAAGTTAGTAAGGGTCTGAGGCTAGATTCGAACTCGTCTTCCTTATTGTTGCTGGATCTCTAGTAGCTGACCATTTGGACCCTTTTAACTAACCTCACATAGTTGTAACTATCTCCAATACCCCTTCACCTAAAACAGTGGTTTTCAACCTTCCTAATGCCAGGACCCTTTAATACTCGTAAGTAGGTGTGTCTGCATGTCGGTGGATCCACCTGGAGAGGGATAGAGGAATGGTGTCTGGGTTCCTAAGACCATTGGAAAAATGTGTTTTCCGATGGTCTTAGGTGACCCCTGTGAAAGGGTCGTTAGACCCCCAAAGGGGTCACAACCCACAGGTTGAGAACCACTGACCTAAAAGAAGGAAAGAACATATACAGAGGCAAAGAACAATCCCATATTCATGGCCTCCATGGCGGTCAGCCACTCAACACTTATTAAGCATCTACTATGGTTAGGTGCTGTCCTAAGTACTGCACTAAGTGCTCTAAAGGTATGTTCATCTCCAGGTGTCCTGATCTATATCTGGCCACTGGACCCAGATGGCTCTGGAGGAGAAAGTGAGGCTGGTGACTTTGCACAGCCCTGACTCACTCAAATCAAAGTCAACTGCAAGTCATGTTATTATCTCCCTGATGTCATGGTCCTCTTCAAGAACAAAGGACAAACCACACATAAAGACATGTTAGTCACATGTGGGAAGGGTCTAAGACCTCTCTTCATTCAGAGGATCACAACACATCTCTCTCATCCAAGCAAGCATTTAGGCAGAAAGGAGGAACAGCAAGAACTTATTTTAGACAATTAGTGCCTTTGGTATGCATTCCAGTTTCCACTTTACAGATAATCAATCACTATTAAGGCCAGAAGACCAGAACTAGTTACAGAATATCAGCACAGGCTATGAATTACACCTCACTCTTCTCCACCATGGATATCCAACTGGCTGCCAAATCTTCATGTTTTCACCTTTACAACATCTTTCCTATCAGATCTCCACTTACATAGTTACTGCTTTGGTTCAGACCTTTATCAACTGTCATGTAGATTATCACCACAGCATTCCAATCAAGTCACATTGATGACAAAATAGTTAGGCCTAAATTTGACCATGTTACTCCACTATTCAATCAATTCTAGGTTTCCTCTTCCCTCAAGGATAAACTCCTTTATTTAACTTTTAAAGTTCTGTACAACCTGTTCCCCATCTATTTTTACAACTTCATTGAATATTATTCCTCCTCCTGTCTTCTGTAAACCAGCCAAATTGACCTTCTCCATGTTCCTGACACATGATGCTTCATATGCCACTATCATTTCTCTGAGGTGCCCTTCTACATGGAGCTTCTGGGGAGGGTGAGAATGTTTCCATGGTACAATGCTAATGTGTTGCAAAACTCCGTCAGCATTTCCTATGAAAGATATGTAGACTGACTGAGGTCTAGGACTGCTAAAATGCCACCTTCTTCATGTGCCAGATATAGCTGATGGAGGCATAGGCACAGTTTTAGCATTACATGCATTTATATTTTAATTTACCATCTCCTTCAGAGCCCTGGACCCATGGTTCCTCATAGTGATATGCCAGTGACTATATTCCTCAAGGCTATTTCAATGGAAGACAAACACTGGCAGGTATTATGAAGCCAGAAAAGCTTCCAGCATAGCCTATCAGCACACTGTGCATTGTCTATGGACTAGCAAGGGAAACTTTGGGGAAGCTCCTCAAGTTAAGTCTCAGGGTAATTAACTTTTGGGTCATTGAAATTCTTAAAGACAATATGCTAAGCTATAGAGGGGCTTTAGTCTTTAAAATGACAATTTCCTGAAACGTAAAATATATTTTGATTGCCCTCTGAGGTAAGTGAGTGCCTTACTCATTGTCATTGCTTTGGAGTTTTGCCCAGTCTTTTTAGCCTTCTCTTATTCCCTTTGAGGCTGCAAGGGCTTTCTGGGGAGCCAAGAGCATATGGAACTCCTAATGATGCTGCTGATGCCTACTGGCTGGTATTTCAGTTCAGTCATTTTTCAGTCATGTCTGACTCTTATGACCTCATTTGGGATTTTCTTGGCAAAGACACTGGAGTGATTTTTCATTTCCTTCTCCAGCTCATTTTATAAATAAAGAAACTGACAAACAGGATTAAATGACTTGCCCAGGGTCACACAGCTAGTAAATGTCTGAGGTCAGATTTGAATTTAAGAAGATGAGTCTTCTTGAGTTTAGTCCTGACAGTCTATTCACTGTGATACCTAACTACCTGCTGACTGGTACAGATGTGTCATATTCACATAATCTACATATTTGTTATGGTTACCTGTCCCTATAGTTAAGAGGTTGCATGTTGTTTTCAGTAGACTTGCAATTTAATTGCTGTTTGAAAGTCCAACTAAAGAAACTATCTATTGCTATAGATCTGCAATGGTTTCACAATTTATAGTCTTACACTATTGCTTGGGCTTGGAAAAATTAAATTCCTTTTATATATATATATATATATATATATATATA
>CM053585.1:172729243-172755861 GCA_028646515.1 Pseudochirops corinnae
TGTCCCCACTCAGATGTTCCTCCCTGCTCAGAAACTAGCATTTATTATCTCTCTCTTTTTCCCTCCCCTCTACTCATCTTGATGACTTTGCTTCTCTAGACTGATTTTGTAGGCACTTCAAAAGAGAGTGATTGGAATATCAAAGGATTATGAGAGGCCCTTGGGGAAAAAGGACAAACCCTTGAATATCTTCACAAAAATTACCCTCTTTATGATCATGCTGTGAAAGTCAAACATTTAATGAAAGATGTCATATAGTGCCATCATATGATTTTGTTAGAGAAATTGTGCCCAAAAAAACTCAACACAATTTGTTATTCATTCTAAGAATGAGTACATGTTGCAATTATAATTAAAATGTTATTAAATATATGATAAAATTAACTTGTTTTCATAATTTTAAGCTTCATTTTAAAGATAGGGTCCCATTAAACCTTCCCCCCATAATTTTATTATGAAATATTATTCCTATTTTAAGTGAAATCACTTTAGTCTTTTTCAAGTACCAATCATGCTCCTATAAGAGGACCTCCTGTTATTACAGAATCAATACTTTCTGAGTGCTAAGCATAGCTAGAAAGGAGTATGTTCAAGGCCCTGAGGAATATTGAGAAAGGTAAATGGGATGGTGGGGGCAGGAGAGGGTTGTGGGTATACAAAAAAGGGCATGGATTTGAACAGGAGCAGAGAACATGGTGAAATCCTTTCTACTTGTGATCTGTATCTTTTTTCTCTCTGGCTGTCTTGGTTGAACCATGATTGCCTAAGTATCTTCAGTGATGACGACTCACCAAACAACTCCCATATTCCTTATTGTATATGTAGCACACAAAATTGTTTTCCAGGTTCATTTTACTGCATCATTTACTGCATCAGACCTTTATCAACTGTCATGGTTGCATCATTCAAAAAACATAATTCAGACCCCCACAGATATGATTACTTTTGGTTTTTTTCTAGTCAGAGGATGAATTTTAATTAAGACAAAAGGCATTTAATGATATGGTATAGTAAGAAACTTCGCAGTAGAATCTCCACCCTCATAATTATCCAAATATATACATTATGGAGAGTGGGCGTGCATTGGAATTATGTACTAATGGCATATGTAAGAAACACATGGGCTTAGGATACATGCAGGGAGGATCATTTTATGCTTCCAGCACTGCAGAACCACCACATTGTCTGGTGGCACCATTGTGCTGATCTCATTGGGCCTGCTCTCTGATTGGTGTGACATCTCCTTTGGTTACTTTGCTTCTCTTCAGTTGGGCAGTGTTCTACTGTCTCCAGTGGCATCACTATGGCTGATATTCTCAGGTAGGTGATGCTCTTTGCCAGTTTCTGGGCTTTATTTCTTCAAGGTTATCAGCCATGGGTATAGTGGCTAGAACCTCTCCCTGAAAACAGTGAACTCATAGTTCTTTAGTCAGAGGCACTATATACCACTAAGGAAAGTCAGGTCATGATTAAGTCTTATTTTCCATACTCATTTGAGGTGAAGAATCTGGTCCTCTCTTCCAGACAAGATCCTCTGGGATTGGATATTCTGAAGAAATGCCAACTTAGCGGCTGATATTCAGATGACCAGCTTACATTTAAATGAATATAAGTCAGAAAAAGAAAACTCAGGAGGTAAGGTTATTTTTTTCTACCCACCTAGATTACATTGTTGCCTTAATTATAGAAGCCGTTGGTTGTCCGGAAGATTCAAAGTTGGGCCTGAAGGCAGGTTCAAATCTAGTCTCCAACACTGGATAGTTGTGTGACTCTGGGGAAGTCACTTGACCTTTGGTTGCCTCAGTTTCCTCAGCTGTAAATTGGGATGACAATAGCACCTACCTCCAAAGGTTGTTGTAAAAATCAAATAAAGTAGTATTTGTAAAAAGCACTTAGCACAGTGGCTAGCACGTAGTAGGTACTTCATAAATGGTTATTCCCTTCCCCTTTCCTACTATGCATACATCAGTAGTAAAATATCATTGTTTTGGGGCTATATTTTGACCTGGGAAGAAGCTCATCTTTTCCTCCCTCTGTCTTGCTTATTTGATACCTATCATTTAACCCTGTTGTTTCTCCACCTCTCTCCTGCTCATTTCCCACTTAATACTTTTGTGTATTGTTATCATTTCCTGTATTTGGTATGTCTAATCTCAGCTAGATTCAATTCAATTCTACAAATATTTGTTATACTTCTAGAAAGTAAAGTGAAAATGTGGATTTACATTGATAGAGAGAATTGCTTATCTTGGCGTCTCATACATGGATGAAATCATAGGTAAAACAGGAAACAGAAAAAGAAAATCTTGGGAGTAATTTTTTTTTCTGTCAAGATCTTATATCTAAAACATAAAAGAAAATTATTTAAATTTGTAAGACCACGCCATTTCTCAATAAATAAATGATTAAAGTATGTGAACAGGTAGTTTTCAAAAGTAAAAATACGGCTACAATTAGCCATATGTTAGAATGCTCCAAATCACTAATAATTAGAGAAATGCAAATCAAGCAGCTCTGAGCTTCCACTTCAGACTGGCAAAGATGAAAAAAATGAAAATGGCAAATTTTGGAGGAACTGTTGGCAAACAGTCACCTTAATGCATTATTGGTAGAATTGTAAATAGCCATTTTAGAAAGAAATTTGGAATGAGGTCCCAAAAGTTACTTAATTGTGCATACCATTTGACCTAACTGTGCCATTTCTAGTCCTATATAGCCAGAGATCAAAGAATGAGGGAAAGAACTTATATATACAAACATATTTACAGCAGCTCTTTTTGTAGAGACCCCAAAAGGGAAACTAAAGGTATCCTGACTTTTGGGGGAATGGCTAAACAAATTGTAATACATGACTATAATGGAATATTGTTGTATCATAATAAATTATGAAATGGACAGTTTCGTAGGAAAATGGGAAGACCTTTATGACCTGATGCAGAGGAAAGTAAGCAGAATTAGAACAATTTATAGATTAACAATGACACTATAGAGAAAAACAACTTTAAAAGATTTTAGAGCTCTGATTAATACAGTGATAAAGCAAGGATCCAGAGGAATGAAGATAAATCATGCCATCTACCAGTTGTTGGGGATGGAGTGTCTCAAAATGAGACATGTGTATTTGGATATAGCCAATACTGGAATTTGTTTTGAAGTTCTATGGGTGAGAGCTTTAAAAAAATATTTTTTAGGGAAGGGAGGGGAGAGAGGGGGGAATATTCATATAAATTAGAAACAAACAAAAGTTTCAGGTCTAGTTCCCTTCCCTATCCCTAAGTACATAGCACCATGCTGAGCACTGGGCATATAAAGACACATTTTAAGCATCTTGAGGGCAGGGACTATTTTAATTTTATTTCATATCTCTTATAGCACCTAGCATAGGGCCTTCCTTACACATATTAGATGCTAAATACATTTTGTTGTTTCAATTTTGCTGACATTTTTGTTGTATCATTCTTCTGCTCAAAAACTTCAATATTTTATGTATTGACCAATGTTTCCCAGTAAAGTTTCTGCATTTTAACTAAACCTCACTTTGACTTCAGGGAACCTTGCTGCACCCCTTTGAGGTTATAGTCTATCAATAACTTTGTTTCCATAGAACCAAATACCCCAGGTAATATTGTTTCTCCTGTACCACAGAACTACAATAAAGGACTATATGTTGTATTGTTGTATCATGATTGAACGTGACCATAGAATCATAGAATTAGAATCTGAAGGGGTCTTAGAGGCTATGTACTCTCATCCCCTCATTTTACAGATGAGATAACTGAGGCCCAGATAGACTGACTTGTCTAAGTCATATAATAAATAGCAGAGCTAGGTTTTGAGAAGTTAAATGATTTGGGAGTTGGGGGAAGGGGTCTTCACATAGCCAGTATGTGTATGTCAGATGTATTAATATTACTAGATGTCAAAAGTTTCTGTGTACCCTGGCTGAAAATTGCTTAGAGGAGTGGCATAGGATCATTTTACTCTTACCGTGCAATAAGCACTGTTATAAATTGGCCATCTAGATCATAGAGTCTAGATGACAGATATTCCCTGGTATGGTTTTAAATCTCAGAGAATAATAATAATAATAATAATAATAATAATAATAACTAACATTTATGTAGTGCTTGCTACCTGCCAGGCACTGTGCTGAGTGCTTTAAAATTGTTTCCTCATTGGATCTGCACAACAACCCGGGATGTAGGTGCTATTATATCCCCATATTATTGATGGGGAAACTGAGGTAAAACAAGAGTTAAATTACTGGCCCACAGTCACACAGTTAGTAAACATCTGAGGTTGGATTTGAAGTCAGGACCTGACTTCAGGCCCAGAACTCTAGCCACTGCACCACCCATCAAAGAGGCTAGTGACTGCTGTGGAAACAGTGCTATGCTGGGGATCTGTTTTCAAAACCTGCCTCTGGGAAGTAACTTAAAGCTCTCTGAGTCTGTCCCCGTCTCCGTAAAATTAGGATGATAATATGTACTCTACTCATCTTATAAGGTTGTTGTGGAGACACTGCCTTTTAATCTGTATAGGGCTACAGAAATGCTATTGCTTTTTACAGCATCTTGCCCGTAGAGGAAACTTAGTACATCTGTTGAACTGAATTTGGTTGAACACTCTCATTTTACAGAAACCTGAAGCACATTCAGATAAAGAGATCTGACTAAGACCATTCAGTTAGTGCTGGAAGTAGGACTCAACCCAGGCCTCTTGCTTCCAAATGGTGCAGTGGAAAGAGTCCTGGATTGAGCCCTTTTCTAAGTCTGACTTTGCTTGTTTCTACCTGGTGACCTTGGACAAATCACTTGGCCTTTCCAGTCTTCTACTTTCTAATCTCTAAAATGAGTCAGACTAAATGACCTCTGCCTTTCTTCTCTTACAGGTGGAGACACAGGGGGCAGAGTACGGGGCCTGGAGTAAGGAAGATCTGAGTTAAAATTCAGCCTCAGATGCTTATTAGCTGTATGACCCTAGGTAAGTGACTTAACCCTGTTTGCCTCAGTTTCCTCATCTGTAAAATGATCTGGAGAAGGAAATGGCAAAGCACTCCAGGATCTTTGCCAAGAAAACTCCAAATGGGGTCACACAGAGTTGGATGCAATTGAAACGCCTGACCAACAACACTTCCAGTCCTAAATTTATGATAACTGTCCTTTTCCTTGACATCACACATGCCTCTAGTCCCTGTGGAGGCTGTGAATTCAAACCTCCTCTCTTCTGCCCATGGTGAGACTCTCCCTCTCTCTCCAGAGAGTGCATGTGTGTATGAGTATGTGTGTATACGTGTTCCCTAGGCAGCCATAGTGGAGTGAGAAAGAGCTGAATTCAAATCCAGCCTCAGACATTTAGTATTTGTCATTAACTCCCGTTTTTCTTAATACACGGGAATAGAGAATGACAAACCACTCTAGTATCTTTGCTAAGAAAACCCCAAGGACAGTATGATCAAGGGGGTCATGAAGAGTCAAGCATGACTATTTCAGTGTTCATGAAGCTTCCATCAAGGTGACAGCTCCCTTGGCCCTCTGGCTTTTCCAAGAGGTTTACAGAAGGGAAATACACTCGGTCCCTTTAAGAGACTCCGCCTACTTCCTATTTAAGCCAATCTCTGGAAAGGGCCTGGGTGCTTAGGAACCTGGGCCATCCCGTATTAAAAGGGTCGGCTTGCGTCACTCTCCTCGTCAGCCAATCAGAATGGAGCCTCGAGGCACGCATTACTAAGGCGACGGGAGAGACGCCTCCTGGTGAGGAGTGAACTAGCTGTCGCTTCGCCCTAGAGGTTGTGACCCCTCGCGGCTTCCTTATCTCGCCCACGCCTCTCGGTATCCGTTCCCAGGCAACTATTATTTTTTCGGTCCTAAGTTCGCTGGCTGGGCGGAGGTCGGAGCTGTCAAGTGCCCCCGGGGCCAACGAAGATGGCGGCGGCGGTTGGGGGGGACCCCTTTCCCAACAGCCGGGAAACTTTAACATGAATCCTTTTCCGCCCACCGCGCCCCAGCTCCTGGGACTCCGACCCCGCACGGCCGCGGGCCCCGAATAACGGGCTCGCCTGGGCAAAGTTGGTGTCGCCGCGCTGTTGGCGGCGTCACCCGCTCAGGTGAGTTAGCGCGCGGGGCTGGGGGAGCGGGCGGGTTATCCTTGGGAGCGAGCATGATAGCCGATGTTTATAAACGCGGAGCGGAGCAGCCACAGCGTTCGTAGAAACAGGCCTTGGAAACCCCGTTGCGGCTGAACCCCATTCCCGGGCGTGCGGGGCGGTGGGCTAGCGGGGCGTCCTAGCCAGGGCTATCTAGACTCGAAAGAGCAGCCAGGCTGAAAGAGAAGCGAACGCACCTGGCACCTTAACTTGACCCTGACCTAGAGAATTTATGGAGTACGCAGGGCCTGGCGTCTGGCACCTGGGCGTTACCACCTCATGCTGCGCCTCTGCTATGTGCACTCTGCCCTCCCGCCCCTCTGGCTCTTTAGATCCTTTTAAGGCTCTAGCTCGTGTATCATCCTCTCCTAGGGGAAGCCTTTGCCTGATCCCCTTAGTTTTGAAGGCTCCCTTCCTCCTCAAGGTAGCATATTCGTTCAACTAGCAATTTTTTTAAAAAAAATTTATTTGTGCTAGGCACTGTGCTAGATGCTGGCGATAGATACGAAGACAAAATTGAAAGACTCTCCATTGGGAGCTTACATTCTTTTGTAAATGGAAAGTTTTGTCGCTCCACCTCCCCCCCCCAAGTTGTAAGTTATGTGAGGGCAGGACTGTTTTTCAGTTTTGTCTTGTTCTGAGTCTAGAGCAGATTTTCTTGCTTGTTATATTTGGTTGCATGGATTTCACATTTAGTTGGAAGCTTATATCCACTTTTGAATTAATTGAATAGAATTCTGTAGGGGATGCATTCATTTTAAACCTGCCTCACCTGAAGTGCTGCTGAAAATTATACCCTTTTATGGCTTTGGAATTAGAGTATTTGCCATTCACACAGTATACAACTTCACAAATACGTGGTGGAGGTGATGGATATAGAAAATAGCTGCTTAGAAAAAAAAATCTGAGAGGATTAGTGGACTGCAAACTCAATGAGTCAACCTTGCGAGATATTATGGTTTAATCTCACATTAGAGTTTATGATGGCCGTAGGAGAGACATGGTGTCTATGAGTAGGGAGGTGATGGTTTCTAAGAGTGTTTGGTTTTGGGAAGGAGAGCAACCACTATAGTATAAGGCTTCCAATCTTAGCCTGAGAAGAAAAGAAAGAAGAGTTAGGTGGAACGTGATACTTAAAGATTTGAAGGACGTTGAAGAGAGATTAGATTTGACATTCTAGGCTTGGCAATGAGAACAAATATCTGTGGGTTGAATTTGTGAATAGGCAAATTTAGGCTTAATATCAGATTTAAAAGGCTTAAGGTCAGAAAGACTTTCTCAACAATTAGCATTATTAATACACTGAATTACCTCAGGAGGTAGTGGATACCCTTTGGCTGGAGATGTTCATGTAAACATTACATGATTGGTCAATTAGTAAGGATTTCTTTAAGTGCTTGGCATGTATATCACTGCAGTAGGAATACAAAGACAAAAACCCCAAAAGATCACTAAAATATATTGGATAGTGAATTATTGTTCAGGTATGGGTTGAACTAAATGAACTTTGAAACCTTTCGAAATCTAGATATTCAGTGATTTAATCTGTTGAAATCCATTGGTTATTTAAGAGCTTATTGTGTCACTTTTTGTGACATCAGATGAACCCTGTTGGGTAAGTTTTAAAAGACAGACACTGTTGATGAAGCTGTGAATTGGTCCAGTCATTCTGGAAGGCATTGGGAATTATGCTAAAAGGTAAGTAAAATGTCCATACTTTTGACAGAGAGATCCTTTTGGTAGTAATGTACTCCAAGGAGGTCAGAGATATGAAGAAAAGTCTTCCATTATAGTCAAGAAAAATAATTATATGAATACTTTTTTTTGATCACTTTTAATGGTAGCAAAGAATTAGGGGGACAAATAATTGTCCAATAATTGAGGAATAGTTAAACCATTTGCACATGAATATGATGGTATGTTCCTGAGCCAGAGAAAAGATATGTGTAAAGAGGTTAACCACTGGAATTAGGGTAGGATAGGTAGTATATAGAAGCAAATGAACGTAATAGTTTAGTGTTCAAAAACCCCAAGTCTCCAGCTACTGTGATCTGGACTGACTATTTGATAAAAACTATTGGGAAAATTGGACAGCAGTCTGGTAGAAGTTAGGGGTGGGGAACCTGTGGCCTCCAGGCCACACGTGACCTGTAGGTCCTCAAGTGTGACCCTTTGACTGAATCCAAACTTGATACAACAAATCCCCTTAATAAAGGATTTGTTCAGTAAAATTTACACTCAGCCAAGAGGCCACATCTAAGGACCTAGGTCTAAACTTTAGACCAATACCTCATACTGTATACCAAGATCAGTTCCAAATGGATACATGACCTACATGTAAATTTAAGGTCATATCTTATGCTTAAGGCAAATTCCAGAGCCATAAAAAGTGTAAGTTTCAGCCTCCCAGGATTTGATCTTGCTGAAGTCCTCTTTCTTTCCTGGGAGTTGAGTCTCAGATCCTTCTCTGGAGATTGAAGTAACTACTCTACAGAAATCCTGTTCTTTACATGACTAATGAAATCAAGGTGTGGATCCTCCCCTCCCCATTCCCCCAGATCAGAGTGACAGACTTACAGCTCTGTGAGGGAGCCAGTCTGCACTACCCATTTCCACTGTGCTCTCCTGGCTGGTCCATATACTCTCATTTTCAAAAGGGGAAGGAAAATAGAGTCTGCATTCATAAGTCAGTGAATTTGACTTTGAGTTTGACATAATTCTAGAATCTAACGGATAGTTGGGGAATATTGAGCAAAGGAAATGGTAATCAGTATAAACCCCTTGATCCTATAGTAGCGCAAAGCTTTATCAAGTTATACCAGACTAACCTCATTTCTTTTTTTGACAGGATTGCTGAATTAATGCTATTGATTGGGAAATTCCATAGACATAGCATATCTCAATTTTAGTAAAGGATTTCATAATTTCTCAGCCATCCTCATGTTCAAGATAAAAAGATCTGGGCTAGATGATACTATGAATAGGAAAATTCAAAAGCGGTTATATGACTGTGTGTATAGAATAGTCATTAATGACTGCAGATCAACTTGGGAGTTTTCCACGGGAGACACCAGGGCTCTTATTTGCCCCTCTGCTTTTTATGATTTTTATCAATGACTTAGTTGAAGGTTTACCTAATATAACTGCCAGATTTACAAATGACACAATATTAGGAGGGATAGGCAATACATTGAACCACAGATGTAAAAAGATCTTGATATATTAGAGTGATGGGCTGAATATAATATGATGACATTTTATAGTGATACAAGTAAAATCTTTCACTTATTTTGTAAAACATCATTTTTACAAGTATAGAATAGGGGAATTGTGGTCAGGACAGGTATGTAACAATTTGTTTGAAAAAAAGATTTGAATGTTTTAGTAGAATACAAGTTCAGTATGAGTTAGCATTCTGACTTGGAAGCCAAAAAAAAAACCAAAACCAAACCAGTGTCATCTTAAGCTTCATTGAAGAGCATAATAATTAGAACGAGAGGTATATAGTCTGCCCTGGTCAGACAGAAGTATCTGAAGTATCATATTTGACATTTTAGGAAAGACATTGAAAAACTAGAATGTGTCCAGAGAGGAACTGGGAGATCAGATCAGAGAAGAATTAGTTGAAGGATAGGGATGATTAACTCAAAGAAATGAAGATTTACTGGGTGACAAAAAAAATCATCACTTTAGGGCTGAAAGAGATCTTCTAGATCACCTTGTTCAACCAGTTCTCTTACTGTAGTTGAAGAATTGTCTAGTAGAAGGAAGATTAGAATTGTTCTGTTTGACCCCCTAGGACAGAGCTAGGAAAAGAATTGGGAAGTTGGAGAGACACAGATTTTAGCTTGATTTAGCTACCTAAATATTGTGCGCAAATGGAATTTTCTGTTTCAGCAGATAAGAGATTTCAGGGAAGGTTTTTACAGCTTAGATTCCGCTATACTCTTGGTCTGTAAATGGAGACTTGTTGGTAGTTGTCACAAGTGAGAATCCTACTTTAGGCAATAAGTTTAATTAGATTCTTTCATAAGTCCTTTCCAATTCTTTTTAAAAAATAATTTTATTTTATTTTATTTGCTTATTTTTAGTTTTAAACTTTCACTTCTATAAGATTTTGAGTTCTGAATTTTTTCCCCTGCCCTCAGCTCCTACCTCCCCAAGACTTCGTGCAATCTGATATTGGCTGTACATGTACAGTTATATTAAATATATTTCCACATTAGTCATGTTGTAAAGAAGAATTAGAACAAAAGGGAAGAACCATGAGAAAGAAGAAACAAAAAAAAAGAGAAACTAGTATGCTTCGATCTGTATTCAGACTCCATAGTTATTTTTTCTGAATATGTATAGCATTTTCCATCAGGAATCTTTTAGTCCTTTCCAGTTCTAAGGATTTGTGATTCTGTATAGTGATGGTAGTTGAAGTCATCATAATAAATGAGGTCTAAAAGTATAGAATTTGAAGTCAGATGGTTGAACACTGAGCCTTGGTTTTTACTCACATTTTTTTGTTTGTTCAGTCTTTTTCAGTCATGTCCAACTCATCATGAACCCATTTGGGGTTTTCTTGGCAAAGACACTAGAGTGATTTGCCACTCATTTTCCAGATGAGGAAACTGAGTCATGCACAGTTAAGTGACTTGCCCAGGGTCAATAAGGATTTGAACTCAGGAAGATCAAGTCTTTCTGACTCTTAAGTCTGGTGTTCTATCCACTGTGCCATTCAGCTGACCACCCACATTTAAAGTTTTAGGAATTAATCCAATGGAGGAGAGGAAGCAGTTTAGTCTGTGTAAAAACCAGTGGAGGAAAAGTTCTAAGAGCTGTGATCAGTTCTTTATTGAATTCCACAGGGCTTTGATGTCCTTTCTTTTGGGAGGATCCTCATGATACATGGTATGGTGGTGTTAAATATCACAGAGAAGTCAAGAAAAGGAGGACTAGGACTTTCGAATTTATTAAGTAGAAGGAGGTGACTGATTTTGTTGAAGAGACCAGTTTCAGTCCAGTGGTGGGACAGAAGCTAGATTTTAGAGTATAAAGGGATTGTAGAAGTCATTTTACAGATGCGGAAATAGAGTCAGAGAAGTTAAGTTAAATTGCCTAATGTCACATAGGTAATAAGTAACAAGTCTGGAATTTGAATCTCAGGTTCTTTGATTCGAAATCTATTTTTAGCTGTCATCTGGGCTTAGCTGATAGAAGTATAACCCATATAATATACTTAGTAAAGAAAGTTCTGTTACTTTTGTAAAAAAAAAAATGTGCCTATAGACAGTGTTCATGTTCTTTCTTTGTTCTACTGTTTTTGCTATATATCACTTCAATTCCTTTCCAGTTGTTATATTTATCACACGTTTTTATGACGCTATGATACTCCATTAGGTTAACATGCTATTATTCTGTCACTCTCCTATCATTGGGCATATGGATTTATTCTGGTTTTTTGCTATTACAAACAAAACATCCATGAATGGCTTTGTACACATTTCCTTTCTTTGGTTATTTTTGTGATATAATCCTAGCAGAAGGCTTGTTGGGTCAGAGAGTCTGATCATTTTAGTGACTTCTATTGTATACTGCCAGATAGTAAACTTTAGGAGATTACACCATCCTATAGTGACAATGCTTACAAGCTTTATTTTGCCACAGTGCTGTCAAAATTTAATTTAATCTTTAAAAAAATATATTTCTTGTCAATTCAGCAGGTATACTAAAGGCAATATGTGGCAAAACAATGCTTATGAGAGTATAGGCTGGGTGAGATCCATCTTTCCTCCCTCCCTCCCTTCTTTCCTTCCTTACCTCTCTCCTTCGTTCCCTCCCTCCCTCCCTTCTTTCCTTCCTTCCTTCCTTCCCTCTCTCCATCCCTCTCTCCCTCCCTTCTTCCTTTCTTTCTTCTTTCCTTCCTTCCTTCCTTCCCTCTCTCCTTCCCTTACTCCCTTCCTATACCAGAGGCATACTTCCAGAGTCCAGGAGATGGGAGTGAAAACAGCAGGAACAAATATCGAGTACTGTGGTAGTAAGGCAGGTATGGCCAAGAGTACTCACATGTGAAGCTGCAGGTCCTTGATGTTCTTTCTCTCTGGAGAGTCCTCATGATACAGGAGTGGTATCCAAGATGGATGAATCCCTCTCCTGTTCAGCTTGCCTGGCTTTTGCATGGTGTTTCTGAGGGATCACCAGTTCAGCTAGATTTGCTTCTCCTATATTTTGGTTCCTTGGCTGGATGATGCAGTTTGTTTCTGAGCTGGATGGAGCAGCTCACTTGGTAGCTGTTCTGGATGCTCCCTAGGGCTCTGTTGCTGCTGGAATGGGACTGGCAGTTACTGTGCAATGACTGACTTATGGGCTGGACAGTGACTTCCAGGATGGCCCAGGTAGGTAGCTTGAATGCTAGGTTTTTCCCAGGGTCTAGTGTCTTCTCTGGCCACCTGGGCTTTCCCTTCTATTGGTGACTTTGAACTTTTTCTACCTTCAGTTACTGTCTTTGCTGGGGGGTATTGCATTCTTTTTAAACTGGAGTGTTACAGAGATCTTTCTGCTAAGGCAACAACTCTTAACTTAGGATCAGCAGAAGCTTCTTCCTTTGAATTTTGTGTGTCACTTGTAGGTAGGATGTGGGAGAAGTCTTGCTATTTCTATTTGACCTGGTCTCTCTATTTTTAAGGTTGCATTCTTTTATAGTTCCACTTCATTTACTTTTTTTTCTTCCTTAAAGCTCAGTAGAGTAGTAGTATGTGCTGCTATCTTTATAGACTTAACTAAATGTCTTTATAGTTGGTCAGTTCCTTCTAATCCACAGACCGTTTAATTCTGTATGAAGTTTATGGGCCATAAATGTATTTGCCTGGAATCTTGAAAACAGAAAGACAAGGCTGAAAGGGAAAGGAGGGGGAGCAAACAGGCAAAAAAAGTGAGGCAACCTTTTAGAAGTAATGTGTCTGTAGTCCCATATTTGGGGTAAGCAAGCATCCAGAAAAAGGTAGTTGGGATGGTGAAGAGCCTTGAGCCCATGTCATATGAGGATCATTTGAAGGAACTGGGAATGTTTAACTTCGATAAAACTAAGGGGAGATTCAATAGATGTTAAATTTCTATGATACTTTAAGGTTTACAAAGTGCTTTACAAATATTACTTCATTTGATCCTCACAACAACCTGTAGAATTAGTACTATTAGTATTCCCATTTTACAAGTGAGGAAACTGAATTTGAGCGAGGATAGGGGATTTCCTTTGTCTCTATTTTGAGGGCCAATCTGGCATTATCAACTCCTGTTAGATAATTCAGACTGGCTGTACTGTAGATACTTCAGACTCAACCCATCCACAAGAGAATTTGTTATCTTTTACTTTAAGTCTGCCTTCTGCATCTCCCTATTTCTTTTGAAGGTACCATCATCTTTTTAGTCACCTACGTTTGCAATTACAGCCTCATTGTTGAGTCCTCGATCTCCTCCCTACATGTATCCATTGTCGTGTCTTCTTGTTTCCACTTCCATAGTATCTCTTGTATCCATCTCTTTCTCTCAACCCATGTGGCCACCAATCTTAGTTTAGGTTTTCATTAACTTTCACTTAACTATTGTGATAGCTTCCTAGTTGGTTCCCTTTCTCAAGTCTCTTCCCTTGCCAAGCCAATACTCCACATAACTGCCAACAGGATTTTCCTGAAGCACAGATCCAAACTTCAGTAGCTCTCCTTTTCCTGTAGAACCAAATACATGCTCCTCCCCAGCATTGAAGGCCCTTTATAGCTTGTCTCCAGTCTACCTTTTTAGCATTATTGTCCTTTACTCCCATTCATATCCAAGCAAATTGGCTTTTTTGTTGTCCCTCACACTGGACATTCCATCTCCTGCCTTTGCTTTAAATGCACTCCTTCCTTATCTCCCCCTCTTAGAATCTCTAGTTTCCTTTCAAAGCCCTGTTCATTCATCAACTTCTATACTTGAACTCATAGCTGCTAGTATCTCCTCTCCACAATTACCTTGTATTTATTTCGTATATACTTTACAGTATGTACATATGTCTCCTTTAATAAGAAGGTAAGTTCTTGAGGAGAGAGACTATTTTATTTTAAATTTTGTATCACCCCTGTACTTAGCACCATGCCTGGTACATAGTAGGCACTTACTAAATACCTGTTGATTGGTTGCTGCCTTCAATAATGCCCTGGTTTCCCCCATTCTTAAAATCAAACTAAATTATTCATTTGTCTCTGACATGTACTCAAGCTATTGTATTGTAGTCCTCTTACATTTTTCTTTGAAAATCCTAGGCATTGTTTATGCTGCCCTTTATCCATTCATTTCTCAACTCTGCATTCTGGCATCAGACCCATCTTTCTAGTGAAACTACTCTCTCTGGAGTTAGTGGTGACTGACATCTTAACTACTGAATTTGATGTCTTTTAAAGCTCCTTTCATCATATATTTATTTAGAAATTTTCATCCTCTTTGACCTTAATGCAGCTTCTGACATAGTCAAGCCCTCCTATCTTCTGGATCTCCCCTTTCTTGGCTTTTATAACATTACTTGAATTAGGAGAAAGCAATGCTACAGAAGTGCAAAAAGGGGAGGATTCAGAAGGTAGGAGGGCTTGACTATGTCAGAAGTTGCATTAAGGTCACAGAGGATGAAAGTTTTAAAATGAATGTATGCTGAAAGGAGTTTAATAGGACATCAAATACAATAGGTAAGAGGTCCCTGCCTAATTTTTTTCCTACCTGTCTGATGAGGGCATCTAGGTGGCCCAGTGGATAGAGTGCCAGCCAAGAAGACTTACCTTCCTGAGTTAAAATCTGTCTTCACACTTACTAGCTGCATGACCCTGGGCAAGTCTCTTAACCCTGTTTGCCTCAGTTCCTCATCTATAACATGACCTGGAGAAGGAAATGGTAAACCATTCCAGTATCTTAGCCAAGGAAACCCCAAATGGGATCACAAAGCGCCAGGCACAGTTGGAATGTTTGAACAACAAAAACTCGTCTGATGTCTAAGTTTTCTTAGCTGGATCATTATACTCTCCAAGTGTAGGCACTCTTGACCTCTTCCTCTCAGTGATTCCAGAAGCTTTCATGCGTTCACTTATTCTGCAGATGATTACCAGATCTTTATGTCGCTCCTAAATGCTCTTATGAATGAACTCCAGGGCCATATCTTCAGCTGCCTATTGAGGGGACAACTATACTCTCTGTTATTTTTGTTTCTAACCTTAGAATCATTTTTACTTCTTTTCTTTCCCTACTTTCCAGTCATTTGTCAAGATTCCTCTTCCTCCTCTGATTTCTATTCTCTTCTGTCCATTTATATCATCTTTAACTCAGGCTATCAACAGTCATTTAACATTTATTAAGTGCCTATTATGTGCCAGGTTCTGTGCTAGGTGCCAGGGATACAAACAAGAGAAAAGGAGGGCAATCCCTGCCTTCAAGGAGCTTAAAATCTCGTAGAGAAAGACAAAACACTGAAGAGTTTGGGGTAGGGAGTGGAGGTGAAGGTACCCAACCCTGATGAATGTGGTAAACTGAGAAGTCCCAAAGTAGTTGTGGTTGTGTTTTGTCCATTCTCAAAGAGTACCAAGACATCAAGAAGATTATGCCATGACTTGCAAATGAATTGGATTTAAGTGAGGGAGGCCTGTACAAAGTCATCAGCCTCACTTTCTTCTCCAGAGCCATCTGGTTCCAGTGGCCAGATTTAGATCAGCACCACTGGAGGAGACTCAGGATACCATGGGAGACTTTAGCCTTTTTAAGCTAAGGTTTTCCCAAATTCTCACTGAGTTTTAGGACTGATTAAGAAGTGAACCAAAGGATGGCTCCTTTAATAAAAACAAACAAACAAACTGGGAGGGGAAGATCCTCTGGATTTCTGACCTAAAGAGAAACAATTACTATTTACATTCACTCTGAGCCAGGGTGGGAGGCAAAAAATTACTATTAAGTGGTGCTTTGGCTAGCACCTATTGTCCAATCCATGAGAGCCTAGTGAATTCGGTATAAGGCTTGGTCTTTAAGAAATAAGTGTAGCCAGTAAACTCCAAGATATCAAGGCAGGTTTCAGCCATCAAAATTTACCTCTCTTTGGGTACAGCATCCTCAGGTGAGGGCCTGATGTCCCTTGTGGAGAGAGGAGAGCAGAAAAGAGGAGAGAAAAGGAGAAAGCAGTGCAGCCAGGTGAGAAATGGGGAGATGTCTGAGCTGAGCTCTCTTCTTAAATGGAGCTGTGACATTCATGGCCCCACCCTCTAAACTGAGAGGCAGCTTGGAATGGAGTAGAATCCCAAAGCTACTGTGATCTTACTGGGCTGTTAGCATGATGATGTAACTGGTCTGCCTATTTTCAGTTTCTCCCATCTCTACTCCACAGTTGCCCACAAATTTTTCCTGTGGTACTGGTCTATTCACATCCCCTTGCTGTCTCCTGCTTCAGTGGCTCTCTTGTCTTTAGTATAAAGTAGAAATTCTCCAACTTCGATTTTAAGGTCCTCCATAATTGGGCTCTAACCTACCTTTACTCCTTTAATTCTCTATTATTTTGCTTCATAATTCTGTTCCTACCCAGCTGGGTTTATGTTCCAGTTGGGGGTATGGGGGGGTTGGAGGTGAAAAGTAAAGAGGAAATAGGTGAACAGTTCAGGAGTACCAAAAGCAGGTATATAGAAGAATTGGGAAGGGCTCTGGAAAAGGAATATGAAAATGTGGAAGGAGAGCATATAAAAATAATCTGTTCTACCTCCATTTGTGTTCCATTGATTCCAAGAGATAACTTTTATTGTGAGATATTTTTGCCAGCTATGAGAGCTCTTAAATAAAGTTCCTTGTTTGTTATTTCCTACCTGATTGCTTCCCCATTTTTAAATGAATGGTGGCATTTGATGGAAAAGCAGAAAGGCCCAGGTCTAGGATCCTTGTTATGGTGTCTTTGCTCAAGGCTACCGGAACTTTAAACTACTATTTTGATGAGAGGTGGAAGAGTACCAGATTCTCCATTGGGTAGTGAGGGATCTTTGGAAAATCTCAACTTTTTTTTCACAGAGACATTGGTCAGTTTAATAAACACTTATTAATGGACTAATATATAGAGCACTGTTTGTTGGTGTTAGACTTAATGATTAGATTCCAACCTACTATATTTAAATTATATAGAAGGAACAATTATGACTTAAATGAACATTATAGACTGACCCAGAAACCTAACTGCCAATTTATAACACTATTTTTTATGGGAAAATATTTTCCTAGTTTGAAATAAAAGGATTTCTCAAAAACTTTTGGAACACAACTTGTTCATTAATTTGTAAGTAAGTATTTTTTAAAATCCATTTTTAACTGCTTGTAGTTGTATCACGTCATGGGTAGTAGACTGCAAAGCTTTTATGTGTCATTGGGAACCAGACTTTTAAATAAATTCAGTTTGGGAAACATCTAAGATAAATATAGTGTGTGTATATTATGGATATGTGTGTGTATGTAGATATATATTTATAGTGAACCTTTTAAAAATTAATAGATCTTGAAATGTTTCCACTCTAAATGTGATGTGGTTTCAGCAGTAAAACAGACTGAAACTTGGTGTGGTATGAAAGAACTGGAACCTGAAAAACCAACAATTGTGTTAGGACTTCAGGTGGACATGCTGCTATTTGAATTGATTTCAGGTTGAGCGTTAGGATGTGAAAAGAACATTATATTAGGAGCTGGGAAATCTGCTATTGATCATTTGTAGGCCCATGAGTGAGTTGTTATACTTCTTTGGTTTTCAGTTTCCTAATTCCAGCTAGATGGCATAGGAGAGAGAGATCTCGGCCTGTAGTCAGGAGGACCTTGGGCAAATCACTTAACCTCTTTTTGTCTCAGTTTCCTCAGCTATAAAGTGGGAACAATAATAGCACCTACCTTGCAGGGTTACTGTGAGGATCAAATGACGTAATATTTGTAAAGTGCATGGAATATAGTAGGTGTGCTATGTAAATGCTAATTCTTCTTCTCTAGTTTTGTTCTCTTCCTTCTCCCTTTATTCTCCTCTCTCCTCCTTTAGGAGTGCCAGGACCTGGGATAAATTCACTTGGGGGCAGAGGAAAGGTATTCCCAGGACACACAGCACTGTCAAGAGGATGATCTTGGGATATAAAGCTCCTTGGAGGACAGAGACAGAATTGGAGCTACTCCTTTGTGATCAGGAGAACTGTGATGGGCCTCCATTGTGAAAGACATATTATGGGTCCCCTGGACAGTTTGCCCCAGATCAGTGTAGTTGGGGTGGCAGGGAGAGGCCCTTCTCCTAGGTAGCCTGGGCCTTATTACCATAACTTGGCCCAGTATTGACCTCATCCCCATCAACCCTCCTGTGTGGCAGAAGGCAGGCCCTAGGAGAAGTATGCAACTGAGATTCCAGGGGTAGTTCCTGAGGAAGGATTAATGAGAAAGATGGCTTTCTGTAGGGAGTATGAGGTCAGCTGGAGACCTGCCAAGAGAAGAAATCATGCCCTCATACTTAATATTGGTGCCTGGGGCACCTAGAGCTTCAAGTGCTAACATTTTATGATTCTGAGATTGTCAAAGTAGTTGCTATGAAAACCACTTTGAAAATGAAACAAGTTCAGGGTAGAGTAATTTCTCCAAACGTAGAATTCATATATCCCTCCCATGGCTCTTTAGCATTCTTCCTGTTGGATCTGGGAAGTCTCTATCTTGATAGATGTTATTGTTTTACCAGACCATGAGTCACTAAACTAGATTCTTTGCATTCTGAAGGGTGCTAAAAATTATCTGAGATATAGAGAAACAGTCCTTTTCTTCTTTTTGTTAGCTTTCAGTTTGTTTAGCCTTCTTTCGGGTACTTTCTTGGTACCATTTGCTGTTTGTACTTTGGAGAATGGTGGCTGAATAGTTTTTTTTTGTTGTGAAATCTGAAATTGATATGCCCAAACTGGGGCACCCTGGGAAACTTCAGTAGTTACCCTGAGAGTGGCAACATCATTATCTGTTCCAGCCATTCCTGCTTAGTTACAGTTAGACCTTTTTTCCTCTAACCCCAACATACCCTGCCCATTATGGATGCTAAGTGCTTTCTTTCTCCGTGTTGCTAGGATAGAATGGACTTCCTTCTCAACTCACCCTTACAACCCACACTTACTTTCTCCCTCCCCTCATCCCCCATAATTATTGATGACATTTAAGTACTTTATTCCTGGAGTAAAACTTGTTCTCATGAACACTTCGCTGGTACTGTGTATCTAAGGAGTGTCTTAGTAGGAACTAAAATAAAGCTGATTAGTCTCTGAAGCACTTTCAGTAAAAATGTGTGTTCCTTGAGGGCAAGCACTGGTTTTCATTTTTGTCTTTGTAAATAACTTAGTACCTTGCATATAGTAAGTGTTTAATAAATGCTTATAGGATGGAATTGGTTTTAATTCTGGACTTTTTCTAACTACCTGTGGGAATAGCCATCTGGCAAGTCACTGATCATTTTCTGGATACCAGTGTGTTCTTATTCTTTCAGGTTAAACGAAAATCTCTTTTAGTTCTAAATATTATAACTATATTCATTAATGCTAAATGTGATACCTTCACTGAAAAGTTGATTTCTTTTGGCCCAGACTTTTGAAGTCTTTGGTTTGGGGGATGCCCTCAAAAGATACATCTTCCACTAGTGCAGGGGGCACCAAGAGGTTCAGTGATCTGCCGGGGGAATCATAGCCACTGTGTATCTGAGGCAAGATCGGAATCCCAAGCTTCTTCCTGAGGAAGTTGACTCGATATCCATTCCAGGGGTGGGGAACCTGTGGCCTCAAGGCCACATGTGACTCTCTAGGTCCTCAAGTGTGGCCCTTTGACTGAATTCAAACTTCTCAGAACATAACCTTGTTCAGTAGAATCTGGACTCAGTCAAAAGGCTCCCAAGGTCTAGAAGGCCACATGTGGAGGACACAGGTTCCCCACCCCTGCATTATACCATATCGGCTCTCTAAAAGGTGACTTTTATTACAATCTATGACGTGTATGTTTCTCTGTGTGTCTGGATTTCTCTGATCTATCGGTCTAATCTCTCTAATCTAGCTTTGTCTGCATCTGTCTGTCTGGCTAATCTAGCTATCTGTCTTATAGATAGTTTCTTCTCTGAAAAATGGAGAAAGTTAAGGTCCAGGGCCCAGGATCAATTCACTTGAATAGAGTCACAGAGTAAGTAGGTAGAGAAGACAAGTCCAAATCCTGCCCTACTAGACCTTATTAGCTGTGTGACCATGAGTAAGTCACTTTTCCTCTCTCAGCCATAGTTGGTTTTTTTTTTAATCTTTCTCTCTTCCAGCCACAGTATTTTTTAAATCTTTTCTAAAATGAAGATAATAAAGCATATTTCACAAGGTTGTTTTAAGGATCAAAGAAGATAATACATACATATATTTATATATATATGCCAGTTCACAAACTTTAAAGTGTTATATAAATATTAACTTTAATACCTATAAATAAAAGTAGGAGGACTATGCTTATAGTAACAGCACATTGGTTTGTGGAGAAATAATAGAATGGGAGAGGGGAGGGTGAGGCAGGATCCAGGACTGACTACTAAAGTAACTATATTTGTTGTCTAGTCTCAAGAGGAATATTGGACTAGACGTAAATATAACGCTTATTCCCTCCCCCCTCACCTTCCTCTTGAAGACTAGACAGCAAATACAAGCATAGTCCTCAATTAGGCAGTGCCTTTTAAAAACAAATATTATCTCATTTATCCTTTCAACATCCCTACAGAACCTAGAATTAATCTTCCTGTCACCCCTCAAATATCATTCTGGTCTAGAGATATGAGTCAGAATTCAGAAGGAAAGCTGTTTCTTTGATTGCTCTTTAAGGGAGAGATTAGCACTTAGCTTACATTTGCTAGTGTAACTCCACCTTACCACAACATACTAGTCATGCCATAGACCGTTAGAAATAGTGAATATTGAAATTCAAACAAAGTAGCAAATAGAAATTTGGGAAGTTGCACGGATTAGAATATTCCAGGAAATATGAAAAGTTAATGAGTTCTTCAGGTAGGAGAGAAATGAGGCCTCAGCTTAAACCAACAGAAAAGTCTCACCAGCTGGTCAGCAGTTATTAGAATTTTAAGCTGTGTAGATGAGGAATATGGCAGAAGCCAGTTTCCATACTTGTCCAAGTTTCAAAGCTGCAATCATCCAAAGTCTTCCCCTTTCCTCCACCTCCCAGGAGGCTCTTTGTCCTTGTCTCTCCCAAGATCCTCTGGAACCAGCTATATAGCACTTGCTGGCAGTTCCCGAATGTTGGAGTTCGTGTTCTCTCAGCTATCAGGAGTCTGTCTCTCTCATAATTGCCTCAGGTTTGTGTGGAAGCCTTGTTACAATTATAAATAGAGATTTTGATGAAATGAACTCCATCTTTTAGACTTATTTTTAAATGCCTAAAATTTAATGTGGTGTGTGGTAATCTTTGTCAGCTGCTAGTATCATTATTGTATTAAATTGAAAAATGAAATGCTTAAGTTTTTTAAGAAGGTAAATTACATGTTACAAATTATGCAATTAATATTTCACCTTGAAACACATAGAAATCCATTCAAGTTTCTCATGTTTGTTGTGTCTAAACAGGGTTTAAATTTTGGCGATTGCATGTGTGCACTTTTTCAAACCAAATAGTTTCTATGATTTTTATTTGCGTTTTGAAAATGGAAATGTACTGTGTTACCTGTCATGTTAAAATTAGCATTTACTATAGTGGAATTCTGGACTGGAGTCAGTAAGACCCGAGTTCAAATCCAGACAAGTCACTTAACCTTGCTTGCCTCAGTTCCTTCACCTGTAAAATGAGCTGGAGAAGGAAATGGCAAACCACTTCGTGGTTTTTTGGCAAGAAAACCCCATTGGGGTCACAAAGAGTTGGACATAACTGAAACAACTGAGTAACAATAGCAACAGTGTGAAACTATCAAATGTCTTTTTATGTACAACTTGATTTTCATTTTAAGTATAAAATAAATTCAGCTTATAACTTTCAGAGCTGTCTATTTTCTCTGACTTCTTTCTATTCTCTCTGTGCCTTTTTTGGGAGAAGAAGGGAGGAATGATAAACATTTTTATTTATTTGCAAGACTGCCCTATTCAAGCATTTTTTTTTAACAAGGGGTACAAAAATAGTATAAATAAATCCAGTATGAAAATTGCCATGTCATTCAGAGCATTTGACTTGAATACCTGGAAGTTTGGGATCTTCCAGTCATTAATGCTTCTGCGACTCTTTCTTTTTCTTCCTACTTCCCTTCCTTCCTTCTTTCTTTTCTTCTTTTCTTCCTTCCTTCCTTCCTTTTTCTTTCCTTTTCTTTTCTTTCTTTCTTTCTTTCTTTCTTTCTTTCTTTCTTTCTTTCTCTCTCTCTCTCTCCTCTCTTTCTCCCTCCATTTCTTTCTTTCTTTCTTTCTTTCTTTCTTTCTTTCTTTCTTTCTTTCTCTCTCTCTCTCTCTCTCTCTCTCCTCTCTTTCTCCCTCCATTCCTTTCTCCCTTCCTTCCTTTTTTTCCTTCTTTCTATTTCTCTGTTTCTCTATGTCTGTCTCTCTCCATCAGCTGGCTGATTTTACATAGCTGTTAGAGTAAAACATAAAAACACATAGTCAACAGCATAAGTGGTTACCTCTGCACAGGTTATCAGTACCTAACTGTCCCATATGCTTGAAGTTGTGTGCTGTAGTAAATTCTCATAGTACTTCTTTTCTCAGCCTTGAGAAGACTTGCTACGTATCAATTTAAAACATAGGGCGCAGTGATAATCCTCCTGTGGTACATCTCGGAGAGCCCCCATTAGAATGCCACATAACCATTTGAACTCATATAATGCCCTTTCTCTTTCAGCCATGTCACTAAGAACTTGGTGACTTTTAGTATTAGCTACTTCTTTAAGTCAAATCTTCTGCCTGGAATTCAAGACTTTCTGTAATCTGAGACAACCTCATTTTATGAATCCAACCTTACTTTCTTATTTTTTTTCGTATTACTTTTCAACACAGTCTCTTTTAGTCTCAGTGGTTTCCTCATTACCTTCTACAGTGTTCATTTGTCTAAGTCTCTCCTCTCCCTGCCTTTCCTCCCTTCCAGTTCTCTATCTTCAAATCCTTTAAAATCTTAACTGAGGTTTAAGCTTCTTTTGTTCTGTTTCCCCCTGACTACTTTAGCTCCCCTTGCTGTCTTCCCTGAAGTTTTTTGATACTCATATTCCATATGAAATAATTTAACACTTGCTTGTATACTTTTTTGACTTATCTTTTTTATTTCTATTTTATTTTCACAACAAAGACTCTTAAGTTCATTGAGGACAAGGTTTAGTTAATTGAGGCTAACAGGAGATCTTTTTAAGGGTGATCTTTGTAGGCGTTAAGTAAATACTTACTTGATAATCTTCTGTGTAAGCATTTCTTTAAGTTTTTCTGTATTCTGCGTACTCTCATTGCTTTATTCCAGACCCCTTTGCCCCAAATGCCTTTTAACCAGGCAGATTTGTTCAGCATTCTTTTTCATAGTTCACTAGACTAAAGACATTCAAAAAAATGTGTCACAAGTTCTGAAGGCATTTCTGACATTGGAATTCTTACAATACTTATTTTCAGAAATGGACATATTCTTAGAATACATTTATGGGGTGATTGCTTTGGAAGATCTAACATGTTTGGATTTTTAAACTTCTGACATGTTTTTTAAAAACAATTTTTAGCCCAATTTTGCTTTTTGATCCAGTTTTGGGATTATGATTTCAGATAATCTTTTTTCTTGGCTTTAACACAGATAATATAAATTTATACTATATTATCTTTTAAAAATTAAATGATTTGGGGGCAGCTAGGTGGACCAGTGAATAGAGCAATGGCCCTGGAGTTAGGAGGACCTGAGTTCAAATGTGGCCTCAGATACTTACTAGCTGTGTGGCCCTGGACAAGTCACTTAGTCCTAATTGCCTCCCCCTTCAAAAAAATTAAATGATTTGTTATAAAACTAATATTAAACACTAGTGTAGCCAATTAGATTGACTACAGCTATTTGGATTTAAATAAATATATTTGAATAAAATATCTTAACTTTTCAATAATCTTAAGTCTCCATCAGGATTCTTTGGCCATTCCTTCTCATTCACTTTTCCACTAGTCAGACTGTACATTCTGTTCTTCTGGTTCTCCCTATCCCTAATTACCCTCAGAATTGTTTTGCCTCCTGCACAGTCTTACTGTCTGGTTTGGCTACTCTTCCTGTCTTTGTTTTTTCTGTTTCATTTCTTCTTCCTCATGTAGTACATCAAGAGTCTGTGATGTTAGATTTCAGATGTGATGGCTTCACTGTTATTGATGTAGAAAAGAGCTTGTTGTAGAAATTTGGGCTGCCCTTTTCCTATCTTTCATTTGTTATCCTTCTCCTAGTTTAATCTTTAAATGCTCTGGGAATTGTCTGGTTTAAATGGATCTCTTGCCAAGCTTTCTATAAATGATTTTGCTCCTTCACTGCTTCTCAATTGTTTTCTGAGGCAGTACTGCTTTTAATTTTCTTCATTCTCTGTAAACTTTTGTAAATGAGTTTATATTCTAAACAGTGTTGGCTTTGGCAGGCACATCAAGTGTTTGATGGTTCATGAAGCTTCTGGCTTCTTTTGGTCTCCTTGTTGAATGAATAAATGAAGGATATTTAATTTCTTATTATGTGTCAACTACTATGCCTCAAGTACAAGTACTGAAATGAGATGATTTGATCTCAAGGAGTTTAAATTCTAATGGAAGAGACAGTATATATGGAGGAGTGGCCAGGAAGGAGTTTGGTGACTTCCTGGATTAAAACTCCTCTTTCAGGCCACCATATATACTATGCTTTTGGTTTTATTTTATTTTATTTTTTCACTATAATTTTAAGCAGAGAATTCTTTAAGCCTTACTAATTAAATTCTCTAAACATTAACAGACTGCTATGTGGTGTAAGTGGTTTTTGATAATAATTCCACTTAAGTCAGTCTGGTCTTTCAGAAATGAATACTTGAACATTTTCCACAAAGAGCATTGTGATAGCAGATATCTACCACCAATGGAAAATATTAACTTCAGAAATCATCAGCAGATGTTTTCCATTTGTGGCTTGCTTTTTCTGGTTTAATCCCCTCTTAGTTGAGTAAGTTCAAACTAACTAGAAAGATTCAAGGTTAATATTTATAAGAGTATTTGGAACTCATTTAAGGAGTATACTAGTGAGTGAGCCATCTTTTTTCCAATAAAGGGAATTTACACTATTTTTCTTCAGCTTTATTTAATTTTTAAAAAGACCTTATGTCTTTACAATTCTTGGAGGGAAAATGGGTCATGGGGTAGGGAAAGTAAATTAGAAGTAGAATATTTTAAATATTTAAATGATACCTTCAGTACTATAGAAATGTGACATTTTAATAGACTCATTTAGGTTATATATTTGTCACAGTGACTTTTGCTTATTGGTTTTTTTAAAATTAACTTTTGTTTATTTTTAGTTTACATCATTCATTTCCACAAGATTTTAAGTTACAAATTTTCTCCCCGTATTTCCCCTACCCACCACCCCAAAACAGCAATCCCACTGTATTCCCCCTCCCCTAATCTGCTCTCTCCTATATCTTCCCCCATCACCCCACTGACTTTCCGGTAGGGCAAGATGGATCTTCTTACCCCAGTCTCTATATATCTTAATTCCCAGTTGCATGTAAATAATAATGATGATAATAATAATAATTATAGATATCTATATATATACTTATTATATATATATATATTTTTTAACATTTGATTATAGAACTTTAAATTCTAGATTCTTTCCCTTCCTCCCTCATCACCTACCCCCACTGGAAAGACAAGCAATTCAATACAGGTTGTACATGTGTAGTTACGCAGAACACCTCCACAATGGACATATTGTGAAAGACTGACCATATTTCCCTCCTTCGTATCCTGCCCCCACCCTTGTTCTATTCTCTACTTTGTCTCTGCCGCTTTACAAAAGTGTGTGCTTCTAACAACTGTCCCCTCTACCCTGCCCTTCCCTCCATTATCCCCCTCTCATCCCCATCCTCCCTACTCTCCTGTAGGACAAGATACACAATTTAGAGTGCATGTCATTCCTTCCCCAAGCCAAATTCAATGAGGGTAAGGTTGACCCATTCTCTTTTGCCTTCCTGTTCTTCCCCTCCATTGTAACAGTTATCCCTTGCCTCGTCTATATGAGATAATTAACCCCATTCTGTCTCTCCCTGTATCCTCTTGTTCTGTTTCTCTCCTACCTCTTAATTTCACCTTTTAAAATATCATCCCTTCCTATTCAATTGATCCTGTGCCCTCTGTCTATGTACACATATATACATACACTCACATATGTATTCGTACACATATATACCCTCCTGTATAGAAATATGTGTATGTATACATATATATACACACACACACACACACACACA
>CM053585.1:172755961-172780483 GCA_028646515.1 Pseudochirops corinnae
TGGCATGTAAATAGTTCAACTTTGATAAGTTCCTTATGAATTCTTTTCCATGTTTACCTTCTCATGCTTCTTGTATTTGAGTGTCAAATTTTCTATTCAGTTCTGGTTTTTTCAGCAAGAATGCTTGAAAGTTCTCCACTTGCTTATTGTTTTATTATTCATTTGTTGTTCAGCTGTTTCAGTTGTGTATGATTATTTGTGACCAAATTGTTGTTGTTGTTTTTGTTTTTTGACTAAGATATTGGAGTGGTTTTGCCATTTTCCTTCTGCATCTCATTTTGTAGAGGAGGAACCTGAGGCAAACTGTGTTAAGTGACTTGCCCAGGGTCACACAGCTAGTAAGTGTCTGAGGCAGGATTTGAACTTAGGTCTTCCTGATGTTCTATCCACTGTGCCATTTAGCTTATTCTTTACTATTTTAAGAAAAATATACATTTTTCTTTAGGCGATAGCTAATTTCTGTTTCTCAAAATTCAGTTTCTCAAAAACTATATTTTAATTACTTTGTGGGTTTAAAAAAATCCCCCCTACTATACAGGCAGTAAAGAGGAAAAGTTATTACATGTTGCCATTGTATGATGAGAAGGAAGAATTTCCTTTTTAAAATTAGTTTTTATTGATACCTTTTGTTTTTTTACATCACCATAGTTTCTCCCAGTATCCTTCCCCATTCTCTTTCCGGAGAGCCACCCTCCCCCCTCAGTAGTTTTTAAAAATAACAACAAGAGAAAAAGAAGAAAAAAATCAGCATAACTATCAGTATTAGAAGGAAGTATTTTAGAGCAGTCTGATGGTTTTTATAACGAAAATTTTTATTTCATTGTAAGGTTGTTTCGAAGCCTCTTAACAGCAAGATAGTAGGTTTTAAAGTTTTAATTGCTCATTTTGGCATTAGAAACATGTAAGAGTTCTGTGCCCTTCAGAACTCCGTCCACTAACAGATCACAATTTGGTAGTGATTTAGTAGGTATTAAGTCCTAGGGAACTGACTTGCTGGGCGCCCAGTTTTGAGTGTTAGATGTAGAATTTGAATCTAAGTCTTATTTAATTCCCAGCTTAGTATTCTGCCCTCTTTGCCATACTGCGTCAACATTATAGGTGTATTATATAGGTGTATTATATATATATATATATATTTATATATATATAAATTGTGTATTAAAAAATAAGATAATCACAACAAAAAATGAAAAATTTCACAGGATCATAGATTTAGATCCTGATGGTTTTGAGGGCCCCAAAGCTTAATGATTTGTTCAGGATTACAAAGGTGGGAAGTGACAAAAGGCAGGATTTGAACCATGGTCTTTTGACTTCATGGCCATTGCCTTTTCCCTGTACTAGGCTACCTTATCCTTTCCATAATTTTATTTCATCCTAAGTACTCAGATACTCATGTAGGAAAGAACATTATGTCTAGCAGTAGCTTAAGGAATTATAACTTTTATTTTTATATCATCCTTCATTTCTGAATATATCCTTCTTGTCTTCCCTATCCAGAGCCATCCCTTTTAACAACAAAGAATAAAAACGAAAGGAAAAAAGGCAGATGTGCAAATATAATCTGCACTTCAATTTAATCTGACAGTAAATTTAGTATTCTATACCAAGAGTCTTTACAATGAAGAAAGGGCTCTTTTAATTTTATTTTTCATTATTACTCCATTTCTGTTATAATAGTAGATTTTGCTTTCCTGGTTTTACCTATTTTACTTTATATCAATGTTCAAGTAAGTTTTTTCATGGCTCTCTGTAGTCTTCATATTTGTGGTTTCTTATGGCTGAGTCATATTCAATTATAATCATGTACCACAGTTTGCTTAGTGATTTCTCAATCTATGAGCATTCGTTTTGTTTCCAGTTCTTTGCTACTGCAAAAACCCTAGTAGTAGTTTTCTGAGCAAGTCTGGGTCATAGCATTTGAGAGTAATATAGACCATCTACCTGCTCCAGTCTCCTCTTTTTACAAATGAAGAAGCTAAGGCCCACGTGGGTGAAATAACTTTACTTAACATAGCACATTCTGTAGATATTTTCTGTTCAAGAAATAACTTTTAGAAGTAATGGTAGTGCTATGGTAAGTGTGTTGGTTTATTAAAACCATAAATATTAGTCTAATGAAATAATGAAATAAAATTATATTTTTGCACTTAGAATGTTATACAGTAAATCAGGTTTTGGGGGAGAGTGTTACCAAAATACTGAGAAAAAAATGCTTTATTCAAATTACCTATGAAAATTTTACCCATTGTACCATTCTCTCATTTTTCAGATGAACCTGAAACCCAGGAAAGTTAAAGAGATTTTAAAAACTTGAAATAAAATAATCTTTCTCCCCTTCCTTCTCTCCCTCCCTCCTTCACACAGGACAGAATGTGGCTGGGGGTAGGACCTGACTCAAGGTATTTCAGACCCCAAGGCTAGCTCTCTATGTACTATGCTGTGACTGCTGCTATGAATTTTTAAAAGGGAGATTTAGATTTCAGTTGATTGACTTTGTCTATTGCAAAAGCTATCTTTCCCCATTTAAAACTAGAAAGTCTTTCTGTTGATTTATAAGAAAATTGTGAATTGATAGTATTACATATCCATACAATATAATCATTTGGGGGATGGAGGAAACCCAAATTTGGCTGATAATAACATTGTTGGTTCTTGCATGGAGCATCTATTGAATGCCTGCCTGTATTGAGTGCTCTTCAAATCTTTTGTTTGGCTAAGGTATTTTGTTATGAGTATAGACGTAGGTTGTTTTAAAAAAAAAACATTGTCCTTTTAATGTTTGATGGTCTATACAGCTCTTAATCTGTTTACTGGCATCAGAAGTGAGTGCAAGGGGTGGTATCATTTTAAGGATTAAGCCATTCACCCCTACAACCTTGGATACTTGCGAATGAACTGAGGCTTCTGGATAGTTAGATATTAGGGGAAAAAATTATTTTTAAAGGTTACCCATCAGTAGTAGTTGGAGGATTGTTTTTTTTCTTGTGAGTAATGGTGGTTACTCCCTGCCCATTTCTGTCATCTGCATCATGGTAGAGAATACATATGTACACACACACACACACACACACACACACACACGCACGCACACACACACATATATATGTGTATATATATGTATAGTTATATAGAGAGAGTTATATAGAGAGTTATTTATATATATCTATATATTGCTGGATTTGGAGTAAAGAAGATCAGTATTTGACATGGAGTCAAGAATCCCACCTCAGACATTAGTTGTGTGATCTGAGTTAGTTATTTAACTTCTCTGGATCTCATCTTCCTCATCTGTAAAATGAGACTAGATTTGAGGACCTCTAAGACCCAAGATATGAATCTAAGATCCTAGATCTGTGATTAAGTTCTTCCAACTATGGAAGACCTACGACCTTTTAAAAAAATAGCCCTAGTAATATCATTTTATACTTTCTAAGCCCCAGTTCTCATTTGTAAAATGAAGTTGATTTCTTAAGTCTTTTTTCCATCTAACATTTTGTGATTCTTCTTTCACATGGCTAACCCAGTCCAGGTGTTCATTGTGTAGTATTGAGTTGTGTGGATTTTTTCTCCTTTTTTTTTATACCTGTTAATCTTACCTCTAAAGTTAATGCTTTCTAAAGAAAAATTGTTTTCAGAATTGAGAGTCGAGACCTCAGATACCATGTAATTCAGTTTTTATAAAGCTCAGAGCAATCCATTTTAACTCCTTTTGTATATGAGCAGTCATAGAATCATGTATTTAGAGCTAGACATCCAACCCTTCATTTTATATATGAAGAAATTGAAGGTTGAAAGGAGTTAAGATGGCTTGGCCAACCTCATACATTTTATAAGCAGCAGAGCCAGGAATCCTGGCTTATGGACTCCAGAATCATTGCCGCATTGGAACTGTGAAGATTGCCTTACACAGAAATCAAGATATGGAATTATATTTTTTAATTGGCAGGGAGGTTTGTAAACAGAGTGGATTTTCACTAGTGTCCCGCAGGGTTTTAATTATTCACGTTGTCTCATCTGAAATTTTCATTCTGTTTGTGCCCATCATTTTAGTTGTTGTTTTAAGCGCTCTCTTGTTCTGTCTCTTGTCTGTCTGTCTCTCGTTTTCCTTCTCTGTGTGTGTGTGTACACACATACATATATAAAATCTGTAACTATTAATTACACTGCTTAGTTGAAGTCTTGAAGTGCTTTTGTTTCCAAATGAAACATTTTTATTGGGAGTCAAATACATTGTTCTACCTATGCTCACTTGCTAATGGCAAGAAAATGCTGCATATAATATTGTAGGCAACTGGAAGAACTGTGTTACCCTCAACAGAAATAGAGAAATTTGAGTGCATAGGGATTTACCAAGGAAATTAGTCCTGTGTAAGACATGTTTAGTTTGTGGTGCTAGTGGGATATCCAGGTGCATGTACCTTCCAGCAGGCAGTGATGAGGGAAATTGAAATTCCATTGCCCTAATAACAATAGCTCATGTTTCTATAGCACTTCTTTGTTTACAGAATGCTTTCCTCACAACAACCCTGGGGATTAACTGGTGAAAGTGCTTTTTTTTTTTTTTTTACTACTGAATACATAGAGCCTCTGAGAAGTTAAGTGATTTGCCAGTTGTCATCCAGCTAGTATCAGAGCTAAGAACCTAATTTCTAGAACTCTTTCCTTTACACTGAGCTTCCCTCAAAGAAAATATAAAATCACCTTTACCTCATTTTCAGTCAGCTAAAGATTCATGTGTCCCATGTGTCAAAGTTTTCTTTGTGGTCTTTTTTTCTCACCAATTTAAATAATCTTATTTCTTTTCCAGAGTCTTTTCTTTAAAGCCTTAATTTTCCAAGTTGTTATATGACTTGCATTTTTTTTAAAGTTCCTAAGTTATAGGGTCCAAAATTTGGAAATAGCATTCTAATGAAATCTAATAAGAGGTGTCATGCAATAAAGTTTTATTATTATGAGCTGTGAATCCTATATAAATTAAGGAAGCTTTATTTGTAGTCAGGGAAATTCACCAACATCTGTGATGTAGTTCCATTGCCCCAGTATTTCCTTAATGTTTTTCTCTTGCCATTTAAAATATGAGAAATGAGACACAGAATGATGGATAGAATAGCTGCGAGTTAAGGATATCTGTTTTCACATCTTGCCTCTAAAATATATAAACTCTATGACCATGGACATTTAACCTCCCAGTGTTCCAAGCAGCTTTCTATTATAACACTAAGGTATAAGGAAGTTGCTGATCTATATCAGTGGAAGAAGATTTCATAGGTCATTTATAGCATGAGTGCTTGCATTCATAATTTTCTTTGGTTTTAGGTGCACATCTGCTTGTTTGTACATCATCCTGCTGCCATGTTTGTAAAAATTTTATCTTAGTTTCTTGATTATTTTGTGTTGTGTGGTTTAATTTTTTAAAAATATATTTATATATATTTTTTAAAATATATTTTTCATAATTTGTGATTCTTTGTAGGGTACCACCCGAGTCCCAGCCTCAGGTGTGAGCAGAGATGTGAGAGAGAGGGAGAGAGAGAAAAGTAGCCAAACAATGTGGCTAGTCCAAGGAAGAACCATGAACTCCGTTTATTGATGCTTAGAACAAAGTTTTTAAAGATCCAAATGACAAAGATTCAAGTATCCTTATCTCAATCATATCCTGGAATATTAGTACTAATAGAATAGTCAGCCATACCCGGGAAGTAGCTTGGATAAGACAAGGCTTGTTATCAAGGACCCAGGAAGTCATGGGGAAGGTCAGTTCTCTTTTATCAAAATGTATCCTACAGGACAAAGGATGCTCCCTGAGAGCAGGCCACAATCTCAAAGACATTTGCATAGAAACCAGTCTCAAAGATATCTGTATAGAAGCCAGATCCCCAAGAATCAAGTATTTTGAGTTACGATAGTCTTTAGCATAATATGATAAGGAACATGTCCTTTTTGGTGCCTGAAGTTTGGGGGTAAAGGTTTTGATGTCAGAATATCAGACAGAAGTCTTTTCAAGTGCACCCCTGAGGTTCCTTCGGGGAGCCAGCCTTTGCAAGCCGAATCACCTCGAGAGGAATTAGGGTACATAATTAAGGTCTCTTATCTGAGTCCTGGATCAGTCCTATTTGGCTCCCCACAATTCTTCATGTGTAAAATGATGTGATTTTAAACTAAATAGCCTCCGAGATCCCTGCCCAACTCTGCATCTAAGTGAATATCATTGTAGAGATTTTCCTACATTTTAAAATGAATCTCTAGGATATTGCCCTTATACTGTACAGAGTTGATGATAAAAAGTACATAAGATGAAATTCAAATTCATACCCCATTTTTAATTTGATATGAGTTTATGAAAATACACTGTTGATTTGTCCACATAGTCAAAATGCCATGAGATTAATTGTCAGCAAACACAACTGTACCACTACCACACTTATGGTGAAAATGCTTATCACTAAGTGCCTAAATCCTACTTACCTTGTTAAAGAATAAGTATCAATATTAGTCATTGATCCCACAGTATTATAGATTTGGAGCCGGAAGGGATGTTTACATTCACCTAGTTTAGCCCCTTCATTTTAAGGTTAAGTATCTTGGCCAAGGTCACAAAGATAGTTAAGTGACAGAATCAAGATTTTTGAACTCAGATCCTCTGATGTCAAATCTAGCACTATTAACATATTGCTGTGCTGCTCAGGTTTATAGAACTCTTCCTAGGGACCTAGAGCAGGAGGAAACTTTCTAATCCAAGACTACGTAATCCAGTCCTCAAAACTTCCCCTCTTCCCAACTTTCCTAATACTGTCAAAGTCATCAACCACTGTCTTCCCAGTCATCGAGACTCAAAACCTCAGTGGCAGGCCTCAGCTCTCCACTTGCTTTTACCCATATAGTCAAACTGTTGCATAGCCTTGTCATTTTTACCTTCCCATGTCTCATATGTATCTTCGTTTGAGTCACACAGTCGCTCTTGTATAGGCCCTTGCTACCTCTCTCCAATTGGTCTTCTAATTGGCCTCACTAATTCATCTCTCCTAATTCCAGTCCTTCACTCAGCTGCCCAAGTGTTTTTCCTAAAGTGCAGAAATGAACATGTCACACCCCTACCCAATAAACTTTCCAGTATTACCCCCAGAACCAGATATAAAGTTTTCTGTTTGGCATGTAAAGCCCATCACAATCTGGCTCTTTCATATGTGTCAATAGGTATTCACAACTTCATAAAACTTAGTGAAAACAAGCTTTTTTTTGTTACAAGAGAAATGAGCGAACATGTGGAAGCCAAAAGAGTTCACAATCCATACAGAAATTTGTATATTTATGACAAGGGTGTGGCTTGGGGGAGGGTACAGTTAGGTCAGGCAGGAAAAGGACAAAACCCCTCCTGAAGGGGAGGAGCAAGGCGAAAGCAAAAGCCACATTCCTTTCCCTTGGGAATTGTAGCTAGGCTATGAAGCTAGGATGATGTGCTTATCTATCAGGGTCCAAGATGCACAGACAGTTTCTAAGCCTAGTGTCTTGGCTCCCAAGAACACACCCCAGGAATCCATTTTGGGATACAAACAACAAATTATTTCAACTGTTGGGAGAATGGGTGGGTGCTTCATCCTTGATGCATTCAGGGCCTCCTCCATCCTCTGGCTCCAGTGTTTCTGGAAAATATGGCCACTCAAAAAGACAAGTTCAGGGGCTCCTTAACATTCCTTAACGTTTGTTACCAGTCTTTTTCACATTTTCCTCATATTCTGTGATACATCTACTTTGGTCTGCTCTCTCTTCTTCACATGACCCCATCTCCCATCTCTGTGCATTTGCACTGGATGTTTCTCATGCATGAAATGTCTTCCTTCCTCATCTCTGATGCTTAGCTTCCTTGTCTTCCTTGAATCTTACCTTCTGGAGGAGGTCTTTTCTCCCTCCATGTGCCTTTCCAAGTTCCTTCCCTCAGTTTATACTGTGATATGTTTGGTATGTATAGAATTATTTATGTGTTGTCTCCCCTGATTAGAATGTAAGCTCTTTAAGGGCAGGGCCCATGTTTTTGCCTTTTTTTGTTTCCCAGTGCTTAGCACAGTGCCTGGTTCATAGTTAAATGTTTAAACAGTGCTTGTTGACTAACAAATGTGGGAATAGGGGCTGCATAGATGGTCCAGAGTAACAGGTGATGTCAGAGGCAGAAATGGAAGATCCTCTTGATTCCTAGAACCAGTGCTTTTTCTCTCATGCTATACTGCCTTCTTAAGTAATAATTGAAATTCATAATTTTGGAGAGGAGGAAGGAAAGTTAGGGGAATTTTTTTTTAAATGGTAGATGTCAGGGCACTGAGTGTTTTAACATATTCACTGAGTGTCTTTGAATATTTTCTCCAAAAATGTTTAAATTTAGGGAGAGTGGATATTTTATTTGACTTGCAACATTGTTTTGTGTAAAGAGCTCTACATTTGTGTCCAAGGATTTTGTTTGAATTCTTTCTTAGGCTCTTATTTGCTTATATAACACTTTTTCTCTTTGCACCACAAAATGAAGAGTTTAGACTAGATGAATGCCAAAAACTCTACCAGTTCTAAAACCTAAGATCTTATTTATTATAGTATAGCTTTACAAATTTGGATAAGTATTTTTTCTATTAGAGAAACAAAAGGCAGCTAGGAAGGTTTCTTTTTTGCTCATTTTTATAAAACTTTTTATGTGGAATTTTATTGAAGTTTGTTATTAATTCTGGCAGGTAATTAGAATAACAAGTTCCACTGCCTCTTAGATAACATCTGGAAAGAGCAATGTTAGAGTAACCTCAATTAATCTTTCTGAAAGTTTGTTTAGTAATGTTCCACTTGGTGTGGGTGTGGGGAACCTTTACTGTAACAACTTATAGAGAAACCTTTGTACAATAACAGGAAACTGTTGAAATAAAGTGTTTTAAAATATGGAACTAATTGTCATTCACCAATTGGGGGGTGGGGGGAAATCCCTTTTGTGGCATTTCATAAAAAATATTCATATAGTAGCAAAATTTGATGGCTTGAAAAACATTTGGAAAAAAATGGGATTTTAGAACCCCTTCCCCAAGAGCTAAGCCTTTGGGTATACCATCTGTGCTATAATTATGTCTATATATTATTTTTGTCTTCATTGTCTTTAACAGAACCTTTTATTGTATTTCCATTTTCTTTATTCTCTTGCTAATACCCTATCATCTGGTCATAAATACCTATTTATTCAAGTTGTATTATGCTAGATACCAGATAGTTATTTTGGTTTCTTGGCATTTTTCAGTAAGAAAATCCTTCCTTTTATTTCTTTGTAGCATTTCTTCCTTTACTTGCCCTGATCTTGACTGACCTTGGCCATCTTAAAGCCACAGACTGCTTGCTAAAATATAATCTTAACAGTTGTTCCTATATACTGCTCCAAAGACTAATAGACATGAGTATTCATTTTTGTTATAATGATATTATTCAAAGAATCAGAGTTGGAAGAGACAGATAGATGACTTAGTCCTAGCACCTAACTTTATAGATGAGAAGACTCTGCCACTTGACCATTATCATAGCTGATTTTGAATTCAGTCACATTTTGAACTCTGCACCCTTGGTTCCAGATTCAGTGTTGTTTCTGTTATCAGAAATTTCCAACTTTTTTTGGTCTTTGTACTAGCCTTGTACTTTGGCTTTCAGCAGATGTTCTCATTTCCCCTACTTAGAATGAAAGGAAATAAATTCTAGTGTTTACCTACTATATGTTTGTACAAAAAAAATAGAGATTAATTTTCCTTAAAGGATTTTATTTGATAAACAAGCTGTTTAACAATGTAAAGTCTTTAAGTATTTATCATGATGGTTAAGTTAGTGAGACTTTTTATTCAGTTTCTTGTCAACTAGTAGTTGTTTTTTTGTTTCCTGGAGCTATTGAAAGTATTACCTGTGTGTCATGTTCAGTCTCTAGTTTGTTTCTTTCTTTAGATTTGATGGAGAACAGGACTGGGAATAACAAGCTGTGTTAAGTGGAATTTTAAAGCCTGTGAGTACATTTAGTAAGAATAAGGTGTATCAAGCAATGCAACCAAAATTATAAGGAAAGAAGAAATCTGGGAAAATGGTTTTGCAATAAGTATTTCTGATAAAGGCCTCATTTCTCAAATATATAGAGAACTGAGTCAAATTTATAAAAAAAAATACAAGTCATTCCCCAGTTGATAAATGGTCAAAGCATATGAACAGACAGTTTTCAGATAAACAAATCAAAGCGATGTATAGTCATATGAAAAAATGTTCTACATCACTATTGATCAGAGAATGCAAATTAAAAGAGCTCTAAGGTACCAACCACCTCACACCTATCAAAGTGGCTAATGTGACAAAAGAAGGGAAATGTTGGATATTGGAGCAATATTGAATTTTGGAGGGAATGTGGGAAAACTAGGGCACTAATGTACTGTTAGTGGAGTTTTGAATTTATCCAACCATTCTGGAGAACAATTTGGAACTATCCTTTTGATCCTGCAATATCACTGCTAGCTCTGTATCCCAAAGACATAAAAAGTTAAGGGGAAAGGACTTGTACAAAAATATTTATAGCAGCTTTTTGTGGTGGCTAAGAATTTGAAATCAGAGGGATGCCCATCAATTGTGGAATGGTAAAGCAAATTATGATATGTGATTGTAATGGAATGTTATTGTGCTATAAGAAATGACAAGCAAGATTTCAGAAAAACTGGAAAGACATGAACTAATATGTAAAGAAATGAACAGAAGCAGAATGTGGTACACCGTGACAGCAATATTGTTTGATAAAGAACTGTGAATGAATTAGCTATTCTCAGCAATACAGTGATCCAACACAACCTCAGAGGTCTAATGATGAAGCATACTATCTGCCTCCAGAGAAAGAACTGATATCGATTGAATACAGAATGAAGCATGCTATTTTTCACTTTTTCTTTAATTTTTTTCTTTTATTCCAGTCGTCTTGTACAAAATTACTAATATGGAAATGTTTTATTTAATTGGATATGTATAACCTAAAAAAATAAGATGTTATTTCAACATTTTGTAACTTAATTGATAAGAAATCAATTTGAAGTTTCTAGTTATTATGGATATCAATTAGCTCATCTTTAACTTTTTTTTTTCTTAGCAGAAGATGAAAGGGGTTTGATATCCAAACCTCATTCGTTTGTTTTTGGTCAATAGAAATTATTCCTCCACTGTTGTCTCTTTCAGATTAACTTCCTTTCCCACCTTGCAGCTGCCTCTTCCCTGACTGTTCTTTCTCTAATACATTCATATTCTCTCCCCTTCTCCTTCTCTCCCTCCTTCCCTCCCTCTCTCTCTGTCTCTCTCTCTCTCTTTCTTCCTGTGTCTCTCCTCTCTCCTCACCCCTTACACACTCTACTGCTTTGAGATATTTCAGTAGTATGATAAAATTCTTCACCAAATACTACCTAGATCGCCTTCTCAGGCTTCTTGTACCCTCTACTGGTATACATTTCTAGGTTTGTAATTCCTGCATTATTTCATGCTTTTTTTTCCTTGAAATTTAAAATACCTTTTAAATATCATCTTTATTTTTGCTTCAAACATGTTTAGATGCCAGAATTTAATTATTTAAATTCTACGTTTTACTAATTCAGGGTTGGTCTTAAGGGAAGTTGTGAAATATTTGAAGTTTGTGTTCTTTGTAGCTACTTTCTTTTGTGTTCTTCCAGGCTTTCCTCTCTCTTTCTCTTCCTCCTTCCTTTAACTACATATTCTATTTCTCATAATGCAAAGTCCGGCTAATTAATCCTCTTATAACCTATATTATGTCCATCTGCTTGCTCTTCCTGATGTAAGTTTTCTCCTTGGTTCAGTCTTCTATTTCCATGATTTCCATGTTGAATGTAGATGATCTGGTTCCTTCTCTCCTCTCCTTTTCATTAAAAAAAATTGATTTTTAACACTAAAGAAAAATGAACATTTCTGTGTATAGTATAGAGCTGGATAAAGGAGTTGTACCTAGAACTGTAAACCTCATATAGAATGAGAGTTCTTAACCTAGAGTCCCTGAACTTGCTTTAAAAAAAAATCCAATAATTCTATTAATAATAGCTAACATTTATATAGTGTTTACTATATTCCAGGCCCTGTGCTAAGCACTTTACAAAATTATCTCATTTGATCCTCCTAGTAACCCTTAGAGACAGATGCTATTATTATCCCTGTTGTACAGATGAGGAAACTGAGGAGGGTTAATGACTTGCCCGGGGTCACGAGGCTAATACTCTTATTTGCATCAGTTCATTTGTCTTCTTATGCTTTCTAAGTACTTACTGAAGCAAAGGAGCCTAGAGTGCTTTATAGAATTCGTAATCATGTCTGTTTGAGTTGCCTACTGACAATCTTTGACTATATTACAAAATATAGTTCACATTTTCATGAGCAGATGGAGCATGTTCTTGCTTTTTAGGGAAAATTAAGCTGTGTTGAGGTGCTTTTCAGGGTTTGCAGCTTAATTCTTGTTCTACCAGGTTACTGGTTGTGACTTACCCTTGTGCTGGGGGCTTGTCTAGCAGAATGAAGGTTATGTATCACTCACCTACTTTCTCCTAAGTGGTACTTTATCCCACTGGAAAGTGAATTCTTCCAAAAAGTACTAACCTTTTTTGTTTACTTTGGAAAAGAAATTTAACATTGTATAGATGTAATTAAGGTCAGGTCTCTATCAGAGAAAATAAGCCTAATATTACCTTGACTCAAATTCACTTGGAATAAAACTCTACCAACCCTATGTGATAGTGGTTGACGGCTGGATATGTCTCTCTAACATAGCTACGGGTAGACACTATCCAGAGTAGTTCTGAGGCTTCCTCTGTGTTCAGTCGACTCTGAAAATAAAATCAAAACAAAGGGAGTTGGGGAGCCAAAGGCTAATTATTGACCTGGTGTAGACTTCTCCTAAACTGATCTTCCTAAAGCTATGCCCGGTCATTTGGTTGAAACTCACATTTGGCATCTGAGGTATAATATAGCAGTTGCTGGTAGCTGATTTTAATGTTTTAATCTGTGCATTTGGAGAAATATTTTTATATGCTTTGTGTAATTTATAACGAGGATTTCTTTTAGCTTTGTTAACTGTGAATCTTGTCCAATTAATAATAATTAGTTACATGCATAATTAAAGCATGTGTTCACACCACGTATAAACAGCTGACTTTTTCTTTTCATGAATTTCTGACAATTTAACTATAACAAATATTATTAAAATTAAATATTAATTGCCTCCCATAATGGTATATAAGGTGTCCCAAAAGTCTTAGTGCAATTTTAAGCTATTATAGCAATAGTTGTTTGAAATGTTAAAGTTTTACCACTGGCCAGATTGGGATTTAGCAATCAGCAAGACTGAAAGGTGTAAGATAGAAAAAATTGTCTCTGATGGATCAGTGCTGAGCCAAGTTTTATTTAAATTTTTTAACAATAATTTGGAAGAAGAAGTATAAAATAAAATCTCTAAATTTTTAGGTGACATTAAGCTTTTCTGGGTATAGTAATTTTAAAATGCGCGGAGATAAATGTCAACAGGACCCTAAAAAGTCAAGTATGGGAGTAGCAAATTGATGATTGTGCTCCAGTGTAGGTAAATGTTTTGTAAAGTGTTTAGGGAATATAATCCAAAGCATGCTTAGAAGATAATAGACATTGAGTTATTAGCTACAACCCAGGAAAAGGATCTGAGAGTTAGAGTTAACTGTTCCTAGGACAGTAACATGGTATATGGAAAGATTACTGGCTCCAATCCCACCTTTAGTGCTTACTACCTTTGTGAAACTGGGGAAGTGACTAACTTTCCTAGGACTGGTTTTCCTTATCTATCAAATGAGGGTATTAAGCTAGATGGCCTCCAAAGTCCTTCTAGCTCTAAATCAAGTGATTTTGACCAAATGTCTCGCTTTTGTTAGAATGGCCAAGAAAATGTTGACTGTTATCAGGAAAGGCACTAGTTGAAACACAAAATATTATTTCACCCTTGCCCAGAAGTACATTGGATCTATACCTAAAATAATTTATACAGTTTGTATTTTCTTAGGAAAATACTCAAGGGTGATTTATAGAGGAATAGCCAAAAGGATAATGGATGAACTTTTATAAAAAATTTTTTTAAAAATCAATTTTAAGTTTGCTTGAACTTTGAAATGAGATATGTTTAGAATCTATATAATCATGAAGGATATATCTAGGAAGTACACTAAAACTAGGACTGTACACTGGAACTGGGGGGTGAAAATTTGAGATAGGTTTAAGTAGAAGAATTTACATAGCAGGTAGTAGTAAATGAATGTATTCATTGCATGTGGATTGGTAAAGGTACAAAATAAAAATTAGTTTTAACACATGTTAGATATATTCAGTTAAATTCAAATATTCGTTAAGCTGACTTCTGAGGATACAAGTTAAAAAACAATAGTTTCTGCCCAGAAGCAGTTTTACATTCTCTTCCAGGAGAATCAGAAATGCGCAGATAAGTATGAATAAAATATATTATGAAGACATTTTAGGGGTGAGAGGAAAAGTACCATTAAATGAATAAATCAAGAAAGCCCTCTTGAAAGAGATAGAAATTGATTTGAGCCTTGACGGGAACATCTGTTTAAAACAAGCCTTTGCAGTGTGTGAACACAAAACCATTGACTGATTTTTCAGGACTCCACACACCTCTGCTTTGACAATCAGATAGGACCAGAGACTGGGCATCTGCCCAATCATCAAGCACATGCTTTTTCTCCTTTTTCTCAGGGCTTGATAATCAAATAAACATTGCCTTTGTTATTATATAATGACAGCTGTGACAGTCTACTACTACTGCCCTATGACTGCCTGGGCCAAAGCTTTCTTGCTGTCTTAGATCCATCCATGTCAGCTTCATCTCTCAGGTATCTTTATTCAACTCCTCTGAACAACTCTTTCGATATTTACAAATTGCCTTTCATATTTCACCCATGCCTTCCCTGAGGAAATTACTTTGCATTTACTTTTATATGTACATATCTTTCCTTAATGGAATCTATGTTTTTTAGTGGTAGGGATTTTGCCATTTTGTCTTTGTATCTTCAGTGTCTGCTATGTTATACTGTAGGCACTTAATAAATGCTTGTTGTTGGATTAATAGCACTGCCATATTTGTATTTTTTCTTGGTATCTAACATGCCATATGAGGAAATATAAATGCATTTGGAAAGAGTGGCTAGATCTTACCAATTACAGTCAGTCTGTGCCTTGAATGTCATGGTTTAAAGGTAACTGGTGAGTGTTAAGTTTTAAAAATAACTGGAAAAGGGGAAGACTTTTAAGGAATGGAAATCCTTGGTAGTATTATTACCACAAAGCATAGTTGTGGGAGTTTTGTGGGAGTCTAAAACTATGGACCTATATGTCTTCTTTCTTATCTTTTTTTAAATAAGAGAATTGGTTCTGTATATATCCAGTTCAATTTAAGGAGCATTTATTAAGTTCTTACTATATAGAAATTGTCAGTCTAAGCAGTCTCAAAAGAGGAGTGAGTTTAATAGGAAGGTAAGTTCTGTTTTGGACTCAGTGAGTTAAAAACATATAAAAGAAGTTTGAAGTAAGTAAAAGAAGTTCAAGGGAATGATTAGGGCTGCATAGATAGATTTGGGAGTCATTTACATGAAATGCTATTTGAACTTTTGGAAAATGATGAGATAACAGAGAGGGCATGGGAAGCGAAGTAAAGAGGACCTAGAACAGAACCTTGGGAAGGAAGAATAAGGGGATATAAAATGGATGATGATCTAACAAAGGAGATTAAGAATGAGATAGGAGTGTTATAAAAGCCCATGAGTTCAGCTCTCATCTTTGTCTAGGTGACTTCTGTGTCTTCATATGTAGCCCTCCAGTTTTTCAGTTTTTAATTCCTGTTGGACATCAATTATGCCATCAGTTGGTAAGCATACTACTCCCTTTTTATGTTCCAGTGAACCTGGAAAAAATTAAAAGTCCCTGCCTTCAGTCTGTTAAGGAGGGACAGTGTGCCCATGTATAGATATATACAAAACATATACAAAATGATTTGAGGGGAAGAACCTACCAATTACAGGGAATCAGAGAAGGCCACATGTAGATGCTATATGAAACGTGAGCTGAGTCTTGGAAGAAACTAGGGATTCTGAGACATAGATAAGGAGGGAAGTACAATCCGAGAATGGGGAATAATTATGCAAAGGAATGGAGGTGGGAAATGGAGCCAAATTTGTTAGAAATAATGATAAAGGGTAGTTAGCTGGACTGATGGTGCAAGTATATGGAGGACAGTAATGTGTACTAAGGTGGAAGAGGTAGATTGGGGCAGGTTGTGAAGGGCTTTAAAATTCTAAACAAGTTTTTAATAATCTTGCGTGTCATAGAGAACAACTAGAGTTTATTTTAAGCAGGAGTATGAAATTAGAGAAGAGAGAAATATGAGGTAAAGAGATCGATTAGAAGGGTTAGATCATCGCTCCACACACCACATAGCTCTAAATGGATATATGGCTTGAATATAAAAGTTTATATCATAAATTAGAGGAACAAGAAAGAAATTTTCCTATCATACTTTGAGTAGGGGAAGAGTTCTTTACCAAATAGGTGATAGAAAGGATCACAGAAAATCAGTGGATAGTTGATAACATACAGTTGCAAAATGTTTTGCACAAACAAAACCACTGTAGCTAAAATTGAAGGGAAAAAGTTAATTTTGTGTGTGTGTGTGTGAATTCTTTGCATCCAGTTTCTCTGATAAAAGTCTAATTTCTAAGATAAATAAAAAAATTGATTTTAAGTTATAAGAAGGGCCATTTCTAAATTGATAAATGGTCAAAGGATACAAACATGCAGAGTTTTCAAAGTATGAAATCTAATCTATCCACATCTACAAGAAAAACATCCCCTGAATAACTAATAATTAGTGAAATGCAAATTAAAGCAACTCAGAGGTTTGGCTGAACCCTTATCAGGTTAGCAAAGATGACAAATGTTGGAGGTACTGGGGAAAGAGTCACGTTAATGCACTGTTTTGATAGAGGTGTGAATTGATCCAGCCATTCCGGACAACAATTTGAAACTATACCCCCAAACTATTAAACTGTCTATACTCTTTTACTCAGTGATACTCCAATAGACTTATACCCCAGAGAGATTAAAAAGAAAAGAAAAGAGAAAGACCCATATGTACAAAAATATTTAGAGCAGTATTTTTTGTAGTTGTTAGGTTTGGAAATTAAGTGGTGCCCATCCATTGGAGAATGGCTGAAAAAATTGTCGTATAAATATAATGGAATACTTTTGTGCTTTAAGAAATAAGGAAAGGGATAGGGAAACTTGGGAAGACTTGTATGAATTAATGCAGAGAAAAGTGAGAAGAACCAAGACAACACTGTAAAGATCAGCAACTTTGAAAGGCTCAAGAACTGTGATTATTGTAATGACAAACTCAGTTCCAGAGAATCAGTAATGAAAAATGCTACTTTACTCCATGACAGTGGGCTCCTGGGTGCAAAATCAATCTCTCTGCCTTTCGCTTTCCCGCCCTGGAGGCATTTTGGCCAGACTGCTTTTCTCCCAAGACCTTGTAAGTCCCACTGATCTAGTTCTGAACGCTGCCGCCAATCCACTCACTGGAGGCTCCTTGGCTCCTCTTGTCCAGCTGCCCCCTGGGGCTCAGCGAGGGCTTTAGGCCAGGCTGGTTTCGGTTTGTAGTGCTGATATGGTTCCTTGCAGCTGAGCTGACTTTAGTGGAAAGTACATTTGTGTGCGTTTTGGAGTTCTAGGATTAGTTTAGAGTCATTTTATGGATATTTTGGGGTGACTTATGTGAGAGCTGCGATATGTTGCTGCTCCTACGTGCCATCTTGGCCCCGCCCCTCACCATCTTAGCTCCGCCCCCCATCTTGGCTCCACCCCCGAATATATTCTTAACAATTGTGATGTCCCATGAAATTTATTAAAAATGGAATTCTTGGTATGTGCCTACAATGGCAAATGACCTTAGCCTTTTCATATTAACATCTTATCTTAGGATAGCTTTTTAAAAAATTTCCCAGTAAATTGAACTTATGAAAATTCACAAAATTTTTTTGTTCTCCTTTTTTTTTTTAGAATTTTTTTAAAATTTATATTTTTATTTTTTTTGCTTTTTGGAGGGGGAAGGGCAGGGCTTGGGGTTAAGTGACTTGCCCAAGGTCACATGGCTAGTAAGTGTTAAATGTCTGAGGTCGAATTTGAACTCGGATCCTCCTGACTGCAGGGCTGGTGCTCTATTCACTGGAGCATCTAGCTGCCCCAATTTTTTTGTTCTCTTAAGAGCTAAACTTTTCCTTTTGTTTTAACAACAGAACATTCTTTATAATGTTATGAGATTCTAAGAAACTAATACTGACTATAGTTATCCCTTCCACATTGTGACTTTTCTCCACTGCAGTTTCGGTATATATTGGGTTGGCATAAGAAATTAAATGAGATTTTTTTTTTTAGTTTTGTGGGAGCCACAGACAATATGCAAAGGCTAGCAGATGACCCAGAAAAAGTTTAGAAACTCAGAAATGCATAAAATAATATGTATGGTATTGTATAATATCAACCCAGATTTTATGATAAAGTACTATAAATACCCCATAAAAGGAAAAGGAAAAATACAGACTTCTTTTCTGGTATGAGGGAAGGGCCAAAAAATTTTACTCAGATTTTCCAGATTACAGGGGCACTGTACCCCTAAGCCCCACAACATGGAAGGGATAACTGTATTCTTTTAACCATAAAACACTTCCAGGCACTGGGGATTCAAGTAAAAGTAAAAAGCAATTCTTGCCTTTGAATCTTGGAAATTTGTGTGTGTGTGCGTGAGTGCCTGCCATACATATATCTTTTGAGGACTTGGCACCTGAACTGAACTTTGCAGGAATTTAAGGAATAAGAATTCTGAGGGGGTAGTGAGGAGTCTTTCTAAAACCTTGAATCATAAGAAAATCATGTATGAGGTCACAGACTCAACTGCTGGACTACTCCCATGAGTTTTGAAATCAGCTGAGTTTTAAGAATCTACAAAAGTAGATAAAACATCTTCACCTGATATTTTTGGGCCAAAACCAGGGTTATATTCATATTCTGCTTCAGGTGCTTGAGAAGTCTTGCTTTTGCTAGTCTTAGTTTGCTAGGAGTTTCAGTTAGTACCATGAATGTGAAAAACAAAAACCTAGTTTCAATACTGAACTAATGGACAAAAAAAAAAGATCATAGGAGCACATATTCTTCTCCTTCACCTAAAGTGAATTATTAAAGTATTTCTTATGGTCTAAGAATAAATTCTAGTAAAGTAGAAATTTGCTAAAAAATGCAACTGTTTTGGAAAGTAACTTGACCTTACTGAGCCAGGGAAGTTTAAAATAAACTTAAATGTAAAACAAAAATATTTTAGGAATTAATGTTTCCTGTTACCTCAAGCCTAAAACTCCATGTTTTTTGTTCTGCTGTGGCAACAAGAATATGGGAACTCAAGACTACCAATAACTTGGAGTTCTGCCATCACATAAGGATTTACAGGCACATTTATAGTAATGTGAGTGGTGTGTGTGGCATTATCTGCCCTCAGGACTTTAAAACTTGAATTATAGCCTTCTTTTTTTTCCTTCCCTTTCTTGTACTCTTGTCTTTTTTTTTTTAAGATACATTGTATCTAGTACTTTTTGCTTTATCGTTACAGTTATTTCTTCCGCTTCTCAAGGTTAACTTTCTTTGTGACAAAGAAAATCGAATGAAAACATCCAGTTGTTCTCTGCCTTTCTTCAGTGAGTGAGGAGATTTCTTTCTTTGTTTGTTGGCTGCTCCATTGGTTTTTCAGTTACTCAGAGTTTGATTTCCTTTTGGGGATCCTTTCATTTATCTTGTGTTTGTCATATATGCCTTGCATCAGGTCATTCAAATATTTTTGTTTTTCTGAATTCCTCGTATTTGTCATATTTATCCTTTTTTAAAAATCCTTTTTAAAAAAATCATTATTTTTGACTTTTTAAAAAAATTTTTTGAGTTCCAAATTCTCATCTCTCTTCCTTCCCCCCCCCACCCCATGATAAGGCAAGCAAATGATATCAGTTATATGTGAAATCACATAAAACATTTCTGTATCAACCATGTTGCTGTTGTAAAAGAAAAAACAAAATAAAACAAAAGTAAAGACAGTAAACAAAATGTGCTTCAGTCTGCATTTAGAATTCACCAGTTCTCTCTCTGGAGGTGGATAACATTTTTCATCCTGGGTCCTTTGGAATTATATTGGATCATTATAGCTAAGTCTTTCACAGTTGATCATTCTTACAATATTGCTGTTACTATGTACAGTGTTCTAGTTCTGCTCCTTTTACTTTGCAATAATTCATATAAGTTTTCCCAGGTTTTCCTGAAACCATCCTGTTCATTGTTTCTCATATAGCACAATAGTATTCTATCACAATCACATAACCACAATTTGTTTAGCCATTCCACAGTTTATGGATAGCGCCTCAATTTCCAGTTCTTTGCTGCTATAAGTAGCAGCAGATATAAATAGCTGCTATAAATATTTTTGTAAATAAGTCCTTTTCCCTTTTCTTTGATCCCTTTGGGATACAGATTTAGTAGTGGTATTCCTGGGTCAGAGGGTACACACAGTTTTATAGCCCTTTGGGCATAGTTCCAAATTGTTCTCCAGAATGGTTGGATTAATTTACAGCTCCACCAAGAGTACATGTCCCAATTTTTCTATATCCCCTCCAGTATTTGTCATTTTACTTTTGAGTCATGTTAGCCAATTTGATAGGTGTGAGGTGGTATTTCTGAGTTGTTTTAAGCATTTTTCTGATCAGTAGTAATTTAGAGCATTTTTCCCTATCACTACAGATAGCTTTGATTTCTTCTTCTGAAAAATGACCTGTTCATAGCCTTTGACCATTTCTCAACTGGGGAATGGCTCTTATTTTTATAAATTTGGCTCAGTTTCTTATATATTAGAGAAATGAGGCTTTTATCAGAGAAGCTTGCTATAAAGTTTTTTTCTCAGTTTCCTGTTTCCCTTCTAATTTTGGCTATGTTGGTATTGTTTGTGCAAAACCTTTTTAATTTCATGTCATCAAAATGATCTATTTTACTTCCCATAATCCTCTTTATCTCTTATTTGATCAAACACTCTTCCCTTATCCATAAATCTAACAGGTACATTTTTTCATTCTCCCCTAATTTGCTTATGATATCACCCTTTATGTCCAAATCCGTTTATCCATTTTGACCTTTTAGTAAGCTCTTAATAAATGCTTTATCATTGATTAATAATTTTGGCATGGAGAATTTATTGCTCTGAGATACACAAAGTGAACAGTTTGTATAGCATTAATATACATACATATACACATACCTGCATATATGGACAAAATATTTCAGTACAAACTAGTTTGGCAGGGAGGATGCTTATAGTTTGAGGAGATAAGGAAAGGCTTCGTGCAAAAGATTTTATTTAATATATAGAAAGCTGGTTTTTATCCTTTAGAGACAGGGAAAGAAAAATCACTCCCAGGTACCTGGTTTCTACCTCCTACCAATGCAGCAATTGAACATTTATTGAGTGTTTGCTAATGCCATTCAGTTATATACAGAAGGAGATAAGATAGTGGTGTAGTGCAGTGGTATCAAACTCTTAATAGAAATGGGAACCATTAAACTATACATACAGATTCGGGAGGCCACATATTGACTTTGAAAACTACGTGTTGACATCTGTTTTCGACTGAATTTTAATTTATTTTGTTAAATATTTCCCAATTAAATTTTTTTTAATTTTTTTTTTTTTTTTTTTTTTTTTTTACTTTTTGGAGGGCAGTTGGGGTTAAGTGACTTGCCCAAAGTCACATGGCTAGTAAGTGTGTCAAGCCTCTAAAGCCGGATTTGAACTCAGGTCCTCCTCACTCCAGGGCTGGTGCTCTATTCACTGTGCCACCTAGCCGCCCCTCCCAATTACATTTTAATCTCATTAGGGGCAGGAGTACCTGGGAATGTTGCAGGTTCCTGCAGTTTGACTCGCTCCATGTTTGATACCTCTGGTATAGTTAGAGGGCTTGGTATGAGGCAACCTGGATTAAACTCCCATCAAATACTCTTAATATTTATTATTATATTGTTTAGTATTTATACTGCCTGCCTTATTAGCTGGTTGTAAATAAAGAACTTTGTAAACCTTAAAGCACTATATAATTGTAATGGCAAGATAAGACATGTTGTATGTACTCATATGCATATATTTGCATATTATATAATATATACATTTATATATACATTTCCATACATACATATATAGAAGTAGAATGTGCTTGTGAGAGGTATGAAGTACTTTTAGAGTTCTAATTGGGGAAATCGTGGAGATGTGTAGAACAGGCTGTGAATTATGATCAGTGAAGGTTGTTCACTGACTTTAAAACCTGCTAGGGTTATTGTAAAAATTAAGTCTTTTTTTGTTGTTGTTGTTGTTGCTTTTTTAATCAGTTTTTTTTAGCTCCTTTGGACTATACAAAATTCAAAACATAGTATGGTGTTGCTTGATTGAAGAAGAATGACTCATCCTTGACATTTTATGAATGTCAAAAAGAAAAAGAGAGTATCATTCTGGTGGCAACATCTTTGCTTAGTCATGGGCCCTGGGAAAAGAAATCTCCAAAAGTTGAAATTAATTAGTACCTAATACCTTATCTCCTTCTGTGTACCTAATACCTGTTGTGAAAAGCTTAAAAAGTGCTTCTGATCTTTTTTCTGTTTTTCTTCTTATGAAGAACTCAGTGATTTTATTCCATAAAGACTTTATTTTCTCTTATATCATAAAATGTGGAGCCATACTTTTATTTTCTTTGAAGAAATGAAGATATTGAATATAATGTATGCAATGTCCAGCAGTTCTAGTATCCAAATGGTAAAAATGTTTAATTTGATGAAAATATCTGTCTAGCATGGTTTGATTCAATTACTTAACATAACAGACATTTCTGATATAAGACCCAACCTTCTTATTAGTCTTAATCTTGCTTCTTGGAAACATGGTCATAGACATTTTTTCATCAGGAAATTACTATGGAGATAATCTAATCAGATTTAAATAAATTAAGTGACTTGAATAATGCTCTTTGGTAGCCTAGCTGAGATTAGAATGTAGGTTTTCCGACTTACAACCTAGTGTTCTTTCTATTCTGCCACACCACCTCTTATTCTTTCTTTCTTTTTTAGGTATTAGGTTGTGATTTTTTAAAAAATAAATAAATTTATTTATTTTTAGTTTTCAACATTCACTTCTCTAAGTTAATTTTTTTCCACCTTTCTCTCCTACCTCCCCAAGACCGCATGGAATATGATATAGGCTCTGTATATCCATTCTTATTAAAAATATTTTCACATTAGTCATGTTGGTATAGAAGAAAATTAGAACCAATATGAGGGACCATAAGAAAGAAAGAAAACAAAACAAAAAAAGAGCTAATAGTATGCTTCGATCTATATTCAGACTCCACACATTTCTTCCTCTGGAAGTGGATGGCATTTTTCATCATGAGGCTTTTGGAATTGTTTTAGGTTCTTGCATTGCTGAGAAGAGCTAACTAACTCTCTTTAACATAACTCTCAGTTATGACTGACTTTGTGGCTGTTACTGTGTACAATGTTCTTCTGGTTCTGCTCATTGCACTCAACATCAGTTCATAGGAGTCTTTCCAAGTTTTTCTGAAGTCCACCTCATCATTTCTTATAGCACAATAGTATTGCTTTATGTTCATATGCTACAACTTGTTTAGCCATTCCCCAGTTGGTAGGCATACCCCAATTTCCTATCCTTGGCTACCACAAAAACAACTGCTATAAATATTTTTGTGTATGTAGGTCCTTTTCTCATTTTTATGATCTTTTTGGGATATAGCCTTAGGAGTAGTATTGCTGAGTCAAGGGCTATGCACGGTTTTATAGCCCTTTGGGCATAGTTCCAAATTGTTCTCCAGAATGATTGAATCAATTCACAACTCCACCAACAACAAATTAATGTTCCAGTTTTCTCATATCTTCTCCAAATTTATCATTGTCCCATTTTGTCATGTTAGCAGCTCTGATGGATGTGATATGGTAGGTACCTGCGAGGAGTTTTGATTTGCATTTCTCTAATCAATAGTGCTTTAGAGTATTTTCCATATGACTATAGATATCTTTAATTTCTTCCTCTGAAAACTGCCTGTTCATATCCTTTGAACACTTATCATTTGGGGACTGAATTGTATTCTTTTTTTTAAATTATATTTTTATTTCATTACATATTTCCTAATTAGAAGTAGAACACTTTTAACATTCATTTAATAAAAACTTTAAGTTCCCAAATACTCTCCCTCTCTTCCTTCTCTTTCCTCTCCTTGAGAAGGCAAGCAGCTTGATATCAAGCATAAATGAAGTAATGCAAAACATAGTTCCATATTACCCATGTTAAAAAAAAGATATCAAAAACAAAAAAAAAAA
>CM053585.1:172780983-172811850 GCA_028646515.1 Pseudochirops corinnae
AGAAATTTTTGAGATTCTTTTTCCATCTCTCAAATTCGTCTTTTTAAGGCATTCATTCTTCTCTTCATTGGCTTTTTGGGCCACTTTTGCCATTTGAGTTAATCTATTTTTTAAGGTGTTATTTTCTTCAGTCAGATTGTTGACTCTCTTTTCATGATTTTCTTGCATCATTCTTATTTCTCTTCCCAATTTTTTCTCCACTTCTCTCATTTGGTTTTCAAAATCCTTCTTAAGCTGATCTATGGCTTTTAGGCAGTAGTCTTCATGTTTCTTGGAAGCTTTTGGTGTGGGAATTCTTACTGTGTTGTCTTCCTCCCATTCCATGCTTTAATCCTTCTTGTCCCCGAAGAAGGAATCTAGGGTTTGGTTGCTGTTCTTACTTTGCTTCCTTTGCGTGTTCATGTTGGCCAGTCAGTGACTTTTTAGCTCTGTGGAACTCTGCTTCCAGAGGGGAAAGCTCTGTCCCAGATCGCTGGGGTTTTCCTAGCTGCTGGAGCTATTAGGGGGCTGTCATTTTTTGCAGCCCCCACTAGCTTTGGCTCACTGAAAATGCACCCCAGGACCACCACCCAAGACCACAGTCCAGATCCAGGCTGCTCAATGCAAGAGCGCTTGGCCCCCCTGCAGTCTGCAGGCTGGGAGCTCTGAAGCAGCCACGTGGAGGCAGTTGCAGGGCCTCTGCTTCTGCCACTTCCTTACCCTGGAGGCAGTTTGGCCAGACCACTTTTCTCCTTCAAGTTTAGCTGAGATCCACTGACCTTTCACTCAGTCCTTGTTCCTTATGCCTTGATAATTCTGGAAACTGCCACAGCTGGCGCTGATCCACTTTCCTGAAGCTCCAGCTGTGGCTTGTCCTGGCTGCAGTTTCAGGCTGGGCTGGTTTCAGCTCCCAGTGCTCAGATGATCTCTTCCTGCCGAGCTGCCTTCAGCGGGAGGTGTATTTGTGTGAGTTTTAGGGCCCTAAAGTTTGTTTAGAGTCATATTTTATGGGTATTTGAGGTGGCTTTGTGGGAGCTGTGGTACCTTGCTGCTCCTACCCCGCCATCTTCGCTCTGCCCCTCAATGAATTATATTCTTATGAATTTGATTCAGTTCTTAATATAGTTTAGAAATGAGGCCTTTATCAGAGATACTGGTTGTAAAAAATTCTGCTTTTCTGCTTTCCTCGTAGTCTTGGTTGCATTGGCTTTCTGCAAAAAAACTTTCCAATTTAATGTAATCAAAATTATCCATTTTGCATTTCATAATGTTACCACCTGTTATTCTTAGATGATCTGAGTAACATAACTAATACTTGGGCAATGATCAAAGAATAGAATATACAAATTAGGTTGAAGGTGAGATTAGAGAGTTTGAATGTATGTTAACGAAATATTGATTTTAATGTCTTTCAGAGCCATGTTGTCATTGAAGGGGATATACTTTATGGTTACACTCTTTTTGGCAAGCTTTTTTGGATGTATTTTCATGTTGACTCCTTTTATACCTTTGATGTTTATAATGCCATCCTGGTATCGCTGGATCAGCAATCGCCTTGTAGCAACCTGGCTCACACTTCCAGTGGTAAGTTAAACATCAAGAAAAGAAATTAAAATGATTAAAATTTTGAATATTAAGTTTATAGAGAGTCTTAAAGCAGAAAAGACCAGAGTTCAGCCCTCCCTCTGACACTTGTGGGCTGTTTGACCTTGGGGCAGGTCAGTTAACTTCCCAGTGCTCTAGGCCAATGGTTTCAAACTGAAATAGAAATGGGGGCTACTAAGCTGTCCATAAGGATTGCTGGGACCACATATTGACTTAGAAAACCGAATATTAACATTATCTCCGTTTCATGGTATTTTTATTTTCTTGAATATCTCCCAATTATATTTTAACCTCGTTCTGGGTTGTTCTGGAGAGTGTTGCTACCTTACTGCCTTTGTATTTAGCACCTCCATTCTAGGCAGGCCTCTGTAAAACTACAAGGACCTGAATCAGTGGGGAAAGTTTCCCCAGTAAGTGTTCCATACATCGGTGGAAACACCAGCTCAACTCTTATTCCTTTGAAAAGCAAGTTGAAATTTTTATTTGAAGGGAAGTTAATAAGCGTGTATTATTTAGGCACAGAACATACTCTTCTAGTTTGAGAAAAGTGATTAGACTGTATTCTCACATTCCATGGCCTCATTTATTTTACAGCATGGAAAGTGGAGAAACTAAAAAGATGTTAGTATAAAAGTTAATAAGAGATAGCATCAGTTTGCTAATCCTAGAGTGAATTAAAATAATTAAGCTACATAGTCATATAACTTACTTGCATTTCCTTTATATTGTTTTAGTCATGTTTTAGGTGTTGAAGAGACTTCAGAAAATCTCATAATGTAACAATTAATTGTCTGAGAGAATTACTTTAGAAACTAAAGGGAAAAAATGAAAACCAGAGAGAAAAATGACATCTTTAAAAAAAACCCCAAAATATCTGAAAGTTATATATTGGAGTTAAAAATTGCTCTTGTTAAAATGGAGTTTAAAATGTTCTTCATTAACTCTTTCTTAAGCTTTTAGTGCTCCTTTAAGGTCAAAAGGTGAAAAAACGGATTGCTAGTATCTGATTGTTCATTTACTTCAACTCTTCATATGATTTACTTAACTCATTCTGATAACAAGATTCAGGAGCTATTAAAGGTTGTTACCTACTAGCTATTAGTTTTTAAAGTTAGTTTTCAGAGTGTCTACATATGTAAAGTCAGTTTAACCCCAGCTAATTTCCTTATAATCCTGAACTGCCTGCTTCCTGGTTTTGCATTTAAATGACTGTTTTTAGTACTATACTGCTGCTCTTATCTTTGACTCTGTTAGTGCAATCCTTACTTCTAGTACTTAACCAGAGTGATTACTTCTTCAGAAACACCCAGAATTTTCTCTTGGAATGAGCTAAAGACAGTTGGGTCTAGTGAAATCATCTTGATGTGGAAAGATTGGAGTCTGGACTGCAGAGTCCTTATAGGGTAGTAATAATGCCTTTTGCCGTTTCCTAAAACCTTTTTATAAGCTAGGTAGCAGGCAGCCTTCCTTATCTCCTGATGAGCAAAGAGATGAATCATGTTGCCATAGTAGATCGCAGATGTCGAGGCAAAAGAGTGTAATGGAAAGAATATGAGATTTTAAATCGGAGCACCTGGATTATAGATCTAATAAGATCTTCTGCTTATTAAAGCCTATATGATATTGGACAAGTCATGGAACCTCGGGACCTCAGCTTCCTTATATGCAAAGTGAAGGAGATCTTTGGGTCCATTCCAGTTCTAAATCCTGTGATAAACTATGAGAAGGATTAGTGAACACTCCCAGAGACAATACATGGTTCAGAGCTACATCTGTCTTTATCTATTGACTTTCTGTCATTCTCATCTTCTGTCATATATCTCTTTGGTGCCCTCTCTTATTCCACTTTTCCTGTACAATTCTTTGTTGAATATTTATTCATATCCACCATGTTTCCTTCCACCACTGTCCTTTTGGGTGACCCTCAGCTTCAGATCTTTGGAGAGTTGTATTCCAGGACTTAAGACCATACCAGGAGAATATTACTGTTTAAATATTACCAGGAGAATATTGCTGTTTAAAAGGCGGACCTTTGTCTTTAGGAAAAGTTTAGGGTTATTAAAAAAGCACTTTCTTAAAAGCAACTCAGCTTGTTTTCCTTCTGTTTAATTTGGGACTCAGTTCATTGTCTGTCTGGAGTGACTATTAAACTGTACACTGTGGCTGTAGATATGTTGATAGACTAGTTTTATCAATTAATAATAATAGTTAGCATTTAAATGGCACCTACTTTTGCGAGACATTGTGCTATGCGCTTTACAGATATTCTCTTATTTGAACCTCACAGTGACCCTGAGGAGTGGGTGCTATTAGTATTCCCATTTTTCAGTTAGGAAACTGAAGCTGACAGAGATTAGGTGACTTGCCCAGTCACAAAAGTAGTAAGTATCAGAGGCTGGATTTGAACTCAGGTCGTCCTGACCCAGGCTTAGTGCTTTGTTCACTATGCCATCCATTTCCCTCAATGTATAGGGTGGATAACTGTCTATTAGATGGGCAGTTTCTATTAGAAAGGCAGTTGTCCAGTTGTATCAGAGGGCAATAATAAAATTAGATGTATCAGATGTGCTTAGCTTTGGTAAGAAGTAAAGTTACTTCATTACGTGAGATAGAGATGAAGGAGAAGAAAGTGGCAGAAAACATCTGAGTGATAGGAGATGTGAAAGAGGGGAGGAGAAGAAGTTCACAGAGAGTGGCCTCATTTTTTGGTAAAAAATGAAGCAAAGATCTCAGCTGAGAGGTTGAGAGGTGGAGGAGCCATGGAAGGTTTGAGGAAGAATGACAAGATCTGGAACCACCACTGTGGAGAGTAGGATAGTAAACTGATTAGAGAGATAGAATAAGATTGCATAGCTATAGAGAGGGCCCAGTTGAGATTATGTCACATATATTTGTCATGGACCAGGTCAGAATGGTTACGTGATTGTCTCTACCTTCATTCAGCAGCATCTGTGGAGGAGAGAAGGCAAAGAATGATTGTATCAGAGCCTAAATATTAGACATTTGTTATACTATATAGTTGGGCAGAACTCTTTTGAATGATTATAGATCTCCTTTGGGAGACTCTGTAGTATTTCAGGGCTTGATGCAATCGGTACAATGTCACCCTCAGGCAGGACCATCTGGGAGCCCTTTTCATCCATGGGGGAATCCTTCATCCTTTGGAACTCTGCACTAGACATCATCCACAATGTGGCCAATGCCCTTGTAAGAACCTTCTTCTTAAAGACATCCCTTTATAATTGAAGACAACAACCATAACTTGCACGAGCTTTTACCCCTTTTCATTTCTTACTCCTCTGCTATGTTTTCCAGAATATTTTTTGCCATCCTCTGCAAACCTTTATGTTTATATGGAAGTCACTGAATATCTATCCAACATTCAGTAAGCACATATTAGATCTCTGTTATTTGACAAGCACTTTGCTAGGCTCTGGGGTTAGTTACAACAGCAACAAAAATAAAACATTCATCACTTTGAAGGAGTTTACGTTCTATAGGAGGTTTTACCATGTAAGTATGTAAAATGTATATAAAATACATGCAAGATAATTTTGAGGGGTGATGCTAGCAGTGGTAGAGATCAGGAAAGGCCTCATGTAGGACTAGGTGTTTGAGTTGAGCTCTGAGACTGACTAGGGATTCCAAGAGGCAGAGTATGAAAATATAGTTTGAATTTGGAAGGTCTTGTTAGGTTTTTCACAGAATGTCTCAGCCTTCTTATATCTTCTACAGCATGTTTGTACATAAGTTGAAGTTATCTTCATGGTAATCCTTTCATCATCATCATTTGTGTTGTTCATCAGCATTACAATGTGATATGATTAAAGGTCCCATGAAATTGTATTTCTCATTGCCTTTGGACACATGATAAATCAACTGTGCTTTGGCATAAGTCAAATATGCCTTTATTTGCCTTTCCAAGAAGACCTATGTACCACCATTCCAGTTAGGTGCAATTTTCTTGTATTTACTGTCTGGTTTCATTTGTGATAATAAATACGTGCATTTATTAAATATTTACTATGTGCCAGACACTATTCTAGGTGCTGGGAATAAATAAGTTTTCTATTTTTTTTGCCCTCAAAGAGCTTACATTCAGAAGGGGGAAGACAGCATATAAAAGGAAGCTGAAAAGCTGGAGTTGGGGGAGGAAGAGAAGGGGTGGCAAATGAAGAGACAAAAATATCCAGAATGAGACTTAATTAACCTGGATACCTACCTGAAGTGGGAGGAGCAATTCATTCACAAGGAACAGGGACTGAAGGTATTTTCAGTGTGTAAATTCTAGGGTTGAGTGAGCTCCTGGATTAAGAGCTGTAGCATAGTAGAAGAAGTTAGGCGTGCAGCCTGGAGAGGAATGTAATTCATGTTTTTATCTAAATTACTGATAAAAATTTAAACCAGAACCAAACACAGATTCCTATAGTGTTCTGTTGGTGACTTCCTGCCAGCGGACCCTTAGCCACTACTCTTTGACCATTCAACCAGTTTAGAATCCATCCAATTTTATTATTGCCCTCATTTTTCTATCTTTCCTGCAAGAATAGTTTCAGGTTCTTTTTTAAATGCTTCATTGACATAATTTCAGCAGCATTCTCCTGCTCTTTCAGTTTAGTAGTCTTTTTTTTTTTTTTTGAGACAAATCAGAATTAAATGACTCGCCCAGGGTCACAGCTAGTAAGTGTCTGGGGCCAGAATTGAGCTCAGGTTTTCCTGACTCCAGGGCCAGTGCTCTGTCCGCTGTGCCACCTGACTCTGCTCCAATCTTCTTAAAGACCAAATACCTGTGTCTGAGTTCCTGTGCATAGTTCTTAACCACCTGCTGCCAAACCGTCTACCTAGCTGACTCTTACTAGTTGTCTTATATCAGATGCTGTACTCCGTCCGTCTGCTGAGTCATACTTGTAGAGTATCCTGATGATGGATGCCTATCTTAGGAACTTCTTATTTTCTGCTGGGACTTTGCCCCAGTTTCTTGCATCATTCCCTGCCTTCTCTCCTCCACAGATGCTGCTGAATGAAGGTGGAGACAATCACGTAACCATTCTGACCTGGTCCATGACAAATCTATGTGGCATAATCTCAACTGGGCCCTCTCTATAGCTATGCAATCTTATTCTATCTCTCTAATCAGTTTACTATCCTACACTCCACAATGGTGGTTCCAGATCTTGTCATTCCTCCTCAAACCTTCCATGGCTCCTCTACCCCTCAACCTCTCAGCTGAGATCTTTGCTTCATTTTTTATCAAAAAAAATGAGTCCACTCTCTATGAACTCCTTCTCCTTCCCTCTTTCATATCTCCTGTCACTCAGATGTTTTCTGCCATTTTCTCCTTCATCTCTGTCTCATGTAATGAAGTAACTTTACTTCTTACCAAAGCTAAGCACTCTACCTGTTCAAGTGATCCCATTTGATCTCATTCTACCAGATTGCTTGCCACTTCTGTCAGCTTCACTCTATTACTTCTTTTCTTTTTCTTTTTTTTTTTTGAGGGAGGAAAGCAAGGCAATTGGGGTTAAGTGACTTACCCAAGGTCACCCGGCTAGTAAGTATCAGGTGTCTGAGATTGGATTTGAACTCAGGTCCTCCTGACATTTACTGTACCACCTAGCTGTCCCTATCACTTATTTTCTTTTTTTTTTTCCTATCACTTATTTTCAATCTTTCCCTGTCTACTGATTTATTTTCTACTGTCTATAAACATGTCTATCTCTCCTCCATCCTTAAAAAAAAACCTTCTATTGATCCTTCCGTTCAAGCTGACTTTCATCCTTTATCTCATCTATCATTTGTAGCAAAAGCTCCTTGAAAAGGCCATCTACAATAGGGGTTTCCACTTTCTCTCCTCTTACTCTTTTCTTTATCTCTTGAAATCTGGTTTCTGACCTTATCATTCCACCAAAAGTGCTCTTTCCAAAGTTACCGATGATTTCTTAGTTGCCACATTCACTAGACTTTCTTTTTTTATTTTTTTTATTTTTATTTTTTTAAATTTTATTATAGTTTGCATCATTCATTTCCACAAGATTTTGAGTTACATATTTTCTCCCCCTCTTTCCCCCACCCACCGCCCCAAAACAGTCATCCCAGATTCACTAGACTTTCTTCAGTTCTCATTTCCTGTGACCTCTCTGTAGTCTTTGACATTGTTGTTCACCCTTAGTTGATACTTTCTTTTTTCTAGGTTTTCAGGACGCCATTCTCTTCTGATTTCCCTCTTCTTTATCTGACCACTCCTTTTCTGTCTCCTTTGCTGTATTCCCATCCAATTCCGCCCCTTTAACCATGGTTGTCCTTGAGAATTCTGTCCTGGGCCCTCTTCCCCCTATATTCTGCTTTTCACTTGGCGATCTCATCAGCTCCCATGGATTTAATTATTATCATTATGCTGATGATTTTCATATCTACTTATCCTGCCCCAGCCTCTCCCTTGATCTCCGGTTTTATATCCCCTGTTGCCTTTCAGACATCTCAAACAGGATTTCCAGTAGACATTTTAAACAACTCATTATCTTTCCCTTTAAATACTCTATTTACCCTATTACTATAGAGGGTAACACCCTGTTCCCACTCCCTTAGGCTCACAACTCTAGGTGTCATCTTAGACTCCTCTCTAGCCACCACTTATATCCAGTCTGTGCCAAGGCTTGTTGATTTCATCTTTGCAACATCTCTCATATACCCACTTTTCTCCTCTGATACTATCACCCCCTCATTGTGTAGCCCCTCATTACCTCATGCCTTGATTATTGCTGTAGTCTGCTGGTGGATCTGCCTGTCTCAAGTCTCTCCTCCTCCAGTCCATCTTCCATTCAGCTACTAAAGCGGTTTTCCTAAAGTACAGGCCTGATCATGTCAACACCCTTCTTATGACCAATTGAGGCCCAGTTGTACATAATATGTTTCTGTAGACCATATCTTAAAATATATGTGAAAATCCTGACTATAGGTATACTGTCTTTTGCAACCATACTGTTGCCTTTCTCTGCTCTGTTTGGACATAGAAAATACACAGTGGGTAATAGGTAAAGATGTCAAGAAATGAAACATATGCCTTTATGCTTCACTATCGAATAAGCAGAATGAGAAAATTATATAATTATTTATATGATAAAATGATAAAGTCCCCTGGAAAAGGAGACTCTAAAACAAGAAGGTGGTTTGGTAGGTTAAAGATTTCTATCCCATTGAGCTTTTGTGTTAATCTGAAGAAACAAATCCTGTGTAAGTTCTTTCTGAACTAATGAATTCTTCTATCCTGATACTCCCTCTGTGATTGAGAGATCACTTAAACTCTCTATGCCTTAGTTTCTTCATCTGTAAAATGAAGAGGTTAGAATCAAGGACCTCTTAGTTCCCTTCCAGCTCTAAATCTATGGTCATATGAAGCTGTAAGTCAAATGAATAAGAAAACAGTAAATTTTTTCTGGTCCTTTAAGAACTGTACTTCCCTGCCCCCATCCAATCTTTTGCAATATAAATTATTTAGATTCTGGATCTCTTTATAGAAATGTCTTTCACTATAACATGTTTTTGTTATTCTGACCTATACATGATATTGAATAGAAGTTGCCCTGCCTGGTACTAACAGTGGTGAATGTGAAATGTAAATCTGTGCTGGTGAAAGAGTTCTATAACCTTCTTGTGTTGGTTTATTCCTGTGATGTTGGAAGGAGTGACAGTCACACTAACTCATGTGGACTGTTCCATTCCTGTGGCTTCATTTAAGATATGCTTGTAGCTCTTTAGGATTTCTATTATACTAAAATCATCCTGGCCTTCAGGGCTTTGGCAAATAGTAGACAAATCTGGTAGGCCAAGCAGCCTGGTAGTTTTTGTTTTATTATGTTTCAAGCCATAATTCAACAAAAACTGTATTTAGTAAAGGAAATTCAAGCAAAAGACATAAACTGTATATGTAACTGGAAACTAAATAACTTCCTGAATAATGAGTAATGAGTAGGTCAAAGAGTAAATCATAGAAACAGAAAATTATCTTAAAGATCATGAGAACAGTATGCATTGGTGGGGGTTATGGGAAAATAGACAGACCAGTATACCCTTTCAGGAGCTATAAGTTGTTTTAAACATTCTGGAAAATAGTTTGAGATTTTGTGAGTAAAGTCACTAAACTGTTTATATTCTTTGTCCCAGCAATCCCACTATAGTACACATATACTGCAAGGAGGTCAAAGATAATACTTTTTATATACTAAAATATGCATAAGCAGCATTTTTTTTTTATGGCAGCAAAAACCTGGAAACAAAGAAAGTAGTCACTGAGGGGAAATGGCTAAACAAATTGTAGGTTATGTAATTGTAATGGAATATTATTGAGCCATAATCAGTTTGAATATGAGAAATTCAGAGGAACATGAGGTGTTCAGAGAATACTAGGGATCAAATAAAAGTGAAGTAGGCAGAATTACACAAAATGATTATAATAAGTATACATCAGAATATCACTAATAGGCAGATGGACTCTGTTTGTCATGACATTTTTCTCCCGTGGAACAAATACTAAGATGCCACCTCCCAGTTCTTGGGTGAGTGGAGATGGGACAATACAAGTGCAGTGTTGGATTTACTCTCTCAAGTAATCACTTTGTTGGTTAGTTTTATTTGATTATTTGATTTATTATTTTTCTGATTAGTTTTATTTTGATTATTTGATTATATTTTCATTAGTAGTAGAGGTAGTAGTTTCCTGTAATATAGGTGCAGAAGGCATAAATTAAATTTTTTTTTTTTACCTTTTTGGAGGGGGGAAGGCAGGGCAGTTGGGGTTAAGTGACTTGACCAAGGTCACACAGCTAGTAAGTGTTAAGTGTCTGAGGCAGGATTTGAACTCAGGTCCTCCTGACTCTAGGGTCAGGGATCTATTCACTGTGCCACCTAGCTGCCCGTAAAAAATGCTTTTCTAAGAAATAGATCATTATACTCCTGTATATCAGAAATGTCATATGAACTTTGTACCTGAAAACTAGGCATGAAAATTAGAGGTTTATAATCTTAAAGCCCTTTACTGTGCTTTCTTTAGAACATCCAAGTAGACTTGGTGAAATTAGGTACCTAGTTATGAGAGTGAGGTTCATCTAGCTTTTCAGGTCCTATATGAAACTTATAAGGGTTATACATTTGAGAAACAATGGAATCTACCCCTATAGATTGGTTATAGGAAAGGGACTAAAGGGCTGGCTTGGCTTTCTATCCCAAGAGAATGTAAATTTGAATAAGAATCATTTTATACTTTGTACTTGTATCCCTGTTGCTTAGCTTAGCCCAGGGCCTGGCACATAACAGGTGGTTAATAAATGCTTATTGATTGATCTGAGAAACATTCGAAAGAAATTGAAGATGTTTAGTATGGCTAAGGGTGGGGGCATATATTTGACAGTCATGTGGAAGAGTATAGTAATACTTTATTTTAATCTCCCATATCTGTCTTTATTTTAAAAGAGGACTCTCTTACGGTAATGTGAGGGGATATGGAAAATAATCTGGGAGAGAAGAAAGGCATTCTGATGGGTTGGTTAGGAATTCATTAGGTGAATAACAGATATTATAGACATAGCTGATTTATAGAACTGGTTGGTGAAGTTACAGAGACTAGAGAGCATGTTCAGTGATCAGAGATTTGTGCAGTTTGACTAAAATTGTGCAGTTGACTAAAAATAATGCTGGAATGGCAGGGTAGTAGCAGACTCTTGTGGTCCTTGAATGCTGGCAAAGGAGCATGAACTTTATTTGGTGGGCACCTGGCAGCCACTGATGATTTTTGAGCAGAGAAGTGATATCACCAGATCTAAGTAGTAATACCACCAAATCTATGCATAAGAAAGATGCACAGACACTCAGTCTTGTTTTGTTGATTGACATATTGATTTGGTGATCTCAGTACTTGAAAATAATGTCAGCCACAGGTGATCCTTCTCCTTGCTTTCACTATACTACCTTTATTTATTTATTTTTTTGGACATTGGTCATTTCCCTTGCCTGATAGGATCCTTTATGACTGGGCAAAAGATAAAGAACTTGCTTTTTTGCATGTTAAGAAATTTTACTAAGTTTTGTAAAAGAGCCAAAACTAATAGTTAAAACAAGTTTTAAAATATTTTTGGATTTAACTTCTAATCATGGACATAGGACTGAATTTCTGGTTTCAGAACTTGAGTTCACGTATTGATTTTGGCCATGTTTGTGTGACCTTGAACAAGTCATCTTATCTTCATAGGCCTCATTTTTCTCCTCTGTAGAACGAAGCAGTTGGACTATATGATTTCTGAGGTTCCCTTCCAGCTCTGTGTTATGATCTTATGAGCCCAATACTTTGAAGTTCATAATGCCTTCCTAATGTTGTGTCATAGCTAGTAGACAGTTACCCCAAAACATTCAGTAGAGGAAAGTAAGATTTATAGGTTAGGAAACTGAAGCTCAAGTTAAGTAGCTTGATCAAGATGATAGCTATTGCAAGGGGCTGAGATGAATGTATTCTAAGTCTCTGTCCTATCAAATATTTTTTTCTCTTAGAGGAAGCTATCTGTCCTCATTAGATTTAAGTTGTCTGTAGGGTTATATAAGTTATGAAGATAAATACTTGCTTTTGATCTGTCCTTAAGAAGTTATTTTATTATATTAACAGATGTTGAGTTTTTTTTAGTTTTTTGTATCACCTACATTTCCTTTTTTTATTCTGAATTTGAAAAATACTAAATATAATTAGCATTTCCATATATGCTGTAAAACAGAAAAAGGTTGTATATGAAACTGAATCTTTCTTCTGTATAACTTGTTTTTCTTTTTAATCACATATAAAGTTCAACACAGAACTTTCAAAGCTGTCCTGTTGATTTGTGATTCTTTTTGGCATGAAATCATAATTTTGAATTGATTGTTTTTCTTAGGCATTGCTGGAGACCATATTTTATGTAAAAGTGATTATAACAGGCGATGCCTTTGTTCCTGGGGAAAGAAGTGTTATTATCATGAACCACCGGACAAGAGTGGATTGGATGTTTCTGTGGAATTGCCTGCTTCGATACAGCTACCTCAGACTGGAGAAAATCTGCCTCAAATCCAGTCTCAAAAGTTTTCCTGGTTTTGGTAAGTTGTTTACATATTTTGTTAAAATAAATAATGCATGAATGGCAAATATGTAGTAATATTCCCACATGATAGTTTCTCATGTTTTACTTGGGCCTTAAGACCTTTTTCCCTTACTAATGCAGAAGTATTTTTTAGTCTCTTTTTCCATAGCATATCATGATTAGAAGATAGCTTTACAATTTGCCAAATTTTAAGTAGTTGCTTGGGTGACCAGTGTTGTATAGAATATCAATCAACCATGCTTTAACTACTTTCTGCATTTCCATTTGTATAGAAAGTTGACCAGAACCTAATGTAGGTTGATAAAACTCTTAATATCCATTATAGTATTATAAAATAAGTCGTCTTCAGCAAGTATAAATTGAATGTCAAGGTATTTTAGAATTGCTTTTGTTTTGTTTTATACAATGTTGCTGCTTTAGTCCATACACTGTATTTTAATACCCTAAGTCATACCATTCTAAGAATGTTCACGGAAACATTTTACTGTTTTACTTAAGGCAAGTAGGACAATCCCAACACTGGACATTAAGTATAGTCCTTTTTGGAGGGATGGGGGATAATTAAAAGCAATCAGTTTGAAAAGCAAACAAAAAGTACCAAACACAGCAATTGCTCTACGGTGCAGTCTTTATTATTCTCTGTTCATCTTACCTTTATATTCCCACTGTTCAATCCCATTCTGAAAATTTTTGCACCTAAAGAAAACCATTCATGGCCCTGTTAATAGTGAACTGAAACTTTGGTTAATATTTTGAGGACTCTCTTAGTCCACATGCCATCTTCATAGTTGGTAACGAAACCTCTCTATGGAGATATGTTACTGTAGTTGTCTCCAGGTTTTCTATATTATTTCCTCCTTCATCAGTTGAGTTGGAAGGCAGAAATGGGTTTTGCTGATACACTTTGCTAATGGAAAGAAAAGGGTTGCACATTGTTATTGATAAACCCTGTGTTTTTCAGTTTTTTAATTTCATTACTGTTGTGACTAATTACACATGGATGTATTTAGTCTGTAGTAGTAGAAGGAGTATTCACATCTTTGAGATCAAGAGCTCATTGAAGTACCCATGACCTAACATTCATGGTTCATGAGTGACCTTAGGAACACATTGCATACCTGGAAAAAAGGCTAAAAAAATGTGTTAACTTCTTCAGACTTTCTGTTGATATTGTATCTCTAGTGCCATAATTTAAAAAATATGAATGCCATTTTATGCTCCATGGTAACAGAAAACCAAACCACCAAGCCTAAAATAGAATTGCTTGATCAGCCCAGATGTGGCATTATTACTAAAGCACTGTTGTGAAGAAAGAACTGGATTAGAGTCAGAAGATTTGGGACTGGTTTCTGGCTCTTCTTATTGCTCTTGTGATGGTGGCCAACTTACTTTAGCCTTTCTAAGCCTTATTTTCTTTACATCTAAAATACATGCTTTGGACTAGAGGATACTTTAAAGTCCCTTCCAAATCCAAATGAACTATGATCTTCTTACTTGAAATGCTGTATAATACTATCATCAGCATATTTGTGCATGTACTTGATATGAGGACAAATGATGAGGAGAGAAGAGCCCCAATATCCTACAATTGTGAGGAATTTCAATGAATATGTTGACAGCAATGATGGACTGTAATAAAAAATTCCATCACATTACATGGAATTAGATATACCAGTGGTCTGCTCTTCAGCTTGTTCCAACGATATCATCTTGTCATCAGGAACTCTATCTTCCACTTATCTAATAAGAAGATGTTTTATTCAAGCCATGATTGAGGTGGCTTATCAGTTCAAATCATTGTTTTGCAGTAGTAACTGAAAATCCTCTTTTTAGGTTGTGCTGTGTACGTGGAAATATCCTCCTTTTTTGGTCTTTATGTATTGAAATGCAACGTGAATAAAAAATTAGAATAAAAAAGTGACTGTACTTTTTATGTGGTCCTGAATAGTGAACTACTCCTTGATATGCTCCAAATTTTTATTAATAATACCAAATCAAGAAAAATCTATTAAGGACTTACTATAGACCAGCCACTAGGATTCAAATTGAAGCAAGATGAAAAACAGTTCATCTTCTTGAGGAGCTCACATTCCAATGAAGCGAGACAGTACATAAAAGGAAGTTGTTGAAGGTTGATGGGGTAGGGTGAAGGAGAGAAGGAAGAAGTCCAGAGAATCAGGAGTAGGCCCACAGAGGAATGAAGAATAAACATGGCTGGCTTAGGGACTATTAAATGGAAGTTCGGGGAGGAAATAACTCGTCAGAAGGGACCAGAGGCAGAGATCTTTTCCAGAATGAGAAGGCAGCAGGGTTTGAGGGATCTGCAAGAATGAGAAGGTTGCTGGAATGTGGTGCTAAAGACAGCTTCCAGGGTGAGACGGCTCCTGAGGTACAGGTGACTCTTGAAACATGTTTGTAGTTGTATGGAAAGAAGTCATTAGAAAGAAAAAAATGGAAGATTTGTAAAAGAACAGATGATTGTTCAAAGAATCATGAGGAATGTGTTCAAGGGTAGGTGAAGCTAGTAAGTAGTCTTATCAAAGAGTGGGGTACCTCTTCCTCTATCAGATGGTCTTAACCTTTTCAGGAATTGCTATATAGTTGAAGCCTTAAGGAGAAGGAAAAAGTTTTAGAACGTTCTCTGTGGGGAATGAGACACAGTTCAGTATGCAGAATGATTTTTGAGCAGCTTTGTATTTATATCCAGTTATCTTAGTGAGTAAAGTGCATTTTGTGACTTTTTCCTGTGATGTTTGTTACTTGTAATTGGAATGTATATAATGGAGGAAGGCTGTAGTCCTCCAATGAGGTTTATTAGGTAAGGAGTGGCAGAGGACTCAGCTGGCCAAGTGGATTGAGTAGGAGGGATTGCTAAGGGGTCTAGTCTGATTGTTAGTGGGTGGTTAAGGTGTGGAATATGGTGTCAGTACTGTTTAAGGAGGCAAATGAAGTAAGAATTAAAGCAAGAATTAAACCTGCTTATTAGGTAGAGGGACAGAAACTGGATATCATGATAAGAGCAAAAGTTTTTTATTAGGGCTAAGAGAGGGAAATTTAAGAATAGGATGTCATAGAGAGTAGGCTTTGTAAAGTAAGGATATTGGAGGCACAATTTCTTTAGATGATGAGTATTAAGGTATGATAATACTGGTATGTATCTGATCAAGTGGAGAAGTAGGTTAATGAAAAATCAGATTGCCTGGTGATGTGAGAAGGATAAAGAATTTTATGTTCAGAATGTTAGTGGAGTGAAGTCATTAATATGAATATCTTAAGACCTCAAAGATAAAGTAAGGAATGAGTCGGAGATGAAGACTGTGAATCAGGTGCTAAAGTCAATTAAAAATTTGGAAGGGTGACATATAGGTCAATCTCAGAGAAAGAAGGTTGGAGAAAAAGAATGGCATGGACTTCGGTCGAAAGGCTTACTAAGGAATGGATGCAAAGTATTTCACAAAATTTCTCGTATTATAGTCAAGATGAAGTGATATGGGCTAGAAGGTAGTAAAATTAGGTTGATTTAGAATTGCTCCATTGATCCTGAGTGAATAGATTTAAAGAGTAGTTTTTAATCAGTCGTAATTGTGGAAGGGAAGTCTCAATGTTCCAACATTTTTATTATTTCTGACTTAGGTGAAGCACAGATGCCATACCTATCACAATTACAGATGACAGAAAGTTAGGAGTAGAGATCAGTAATATTCTGGGTGACAACCTCCAATAAGAGCTAAGCAGGCTAGACCAGTTGAATCTAATCAGATGTCATTTTATAAGAACAAATGTTTAAATCTTACCCTTGGGCTCAAAAAAATCAACTCCATGGGTATCAGAAGGGAAAAGCATAGCTAGATGGCTGTTCAGTTGAAGCAGATCTGTGAGGGTTTAGTGAGTGAATGAGTGTGTGTGTGTGTGTGTGTGTGTGTGAATTGCAGGATCAAAGCTGATGATATCCCAGGCCATGTTGAAAGCAGGACAAAGGCTGTAGTCCTAATGTATTCTGTCCCCACCAGGCTACATCTGGAGTATTGTGTTCAGTTCTGGGAGAAACAATTTTAGGAAAGACATTGGTAACACCAGAGTGTCCAAAGGAAGTTGACTAGGATGACAAAGGAAACTTTATTTATTCCATTTAAGTATAGGTTAAATGACCTGTTTTAAAAAAAATTATTTTTTTCTTTTAAAACTTATACTTCACCCTAATTTAACAAAATCAACATAATCTCAAAAAGCAACATATAACTCAAAATGTATATCATTTCAAAATAATATTTTGTTAAATACATGTTTAAGTAATACTATCTGAGTAATATATCAATATATTAAAATTTTTATGTAACAGAATTCATAGACATGCAAAGGTGAGCAAAATAAATTCCCACATGAATTTCATCACTTCTTTGTGAGAATATGAGTGACATATTTCATCTTCTGTCTTCTGGATTCATGGTTTATCATTACATTGATCAGAGTTCTAGAGTCTTTCAAAGTTGTTTCTCCTTTAAAATATTGTTGTCATTTTATAAATTGTTCTAAATCTGATTACTTTGTTCTGCATCAATTATAGAAGTATTTTTGGTTTCCTCTGAAATTATCCAATTAATCATTTCTTAAAACACAGTAATATTACATTTATAGGCCATACTGTACTTGGCCATTCCACAATTGATTCCTTCTTAGTCTTTGATTTTTGACCTTTTTCTCTTTCCTTCTCTTTCATGTAGTTATTGGTATCTTGAATTTATTCCTTTAAAAATTGCCTCTTTTGGGGCAGCTAGGTGGCACAGTAAATAGAGCACTGGCCCTGGCGTCAGGGGGACCTGAGTTCAAATCCGGCCTCAGACACTTAACACTTACTAGCCATGTGACCTTGGGCAAGTCACTTAACCCTATTGTTCTGCATTCCCCCTTCCAAAAAGCAAAAAAAAAAAAAATTGTCTCTGTATCCTGTGACCATTTATATATTAGGAAATAGCTCAGCATCTTATAAATTTGACTGTATTTTCATTAGCTTCCCCAATATCTGTAATGCTTCCCTTCCTTATCTCTGCTGCCCAGCTTCTCTGGCTTCCATTAGGTCTTAGCTAAAATCCCATTTCTGCAAGAAACTTTCCTCTGCCACTCTTAATACTAGTGCCTTTCTTCTGAAATTACTTCCAGTATACTTTGTATATATGTTGTGTGCACTTAGGTATTTACACGTTGTCTCCACCAGTAGAATGTAAGCTCCTTAAAGACAGGAATTATTTTATTGTCTTTCTTTGTATTACCAGTTCTTAGTGTAGTGCCTGGCACATGTTGTTGTTAAGCTGTGTCCAACTCTTTGTGACCCTGTAGACTGTAGCACACCAGTGTTGTCCTTGGGGTTTTATTGGCAAGGATCCTAGAGTAGTTTGCTATTTCCTACTGCAGTGGATTGAGGTAAACAGATGTTAAGTGACTTGCCCAGGGTCACCCAGCTAGTGTCTGAGGCCACATTTGAACTCAGGTCTTCCTGACTCCAGGCTTGATAACTATCCAGTGAGCCTTCTAGCTCCCTGCCTAGCACGTAGTAAGTGCTTAATAAATACTTGTTGACTAAATGACTAGCTCCAGTTCTATCCTTCCCACTGCTACCAAAGTCATTTTGCTTTAGGGCCAATCTGATCATGTGAATAGCTTATTCAACCAGCCTTGGAGCTTCTGTTGCCTGTAGGATAAAATATATACTCCTCTTTTAAAACTGTGTGTAATCTGTCCCCGACCTGTCTTTCCAGCTTCATTGAACATTACTTGCCATTGAAAATCACTTATTGTAGTCCATCCCTTCTCTCCTGTCCTCATTCCTTGCATTCCATTTATTCTGCACCAACCTCTGTGCCAAGAGAGAATCCCTCTCTTCCTTTGAGAGGCAGCTCAGGCACCCTCTTCTTTATGAAGCCCCTCCTCATCTCCCAGCTGTTGTTAGTGCTTTAACTTATAGAGAGTGATGAATTTTATATTTATGCCGTATTTATCTTATTATATATGTGTGGTGTTCACCCTTAGAATGTAAGCTTATTATGAGAAGGAATTGTTTCCCTTGTACTTGTATCCCCAGTTCAGTGCCTTATTGATTCATTGAGTCCTTGTCTGTTCCAGTAATATTTTTTTCTTTTTTAAACCTCCTACCAAATGTTATTCATGATTGATTATTAGTTTGAGTTCTGTGCTTGTTGTTCCTTCATATGCTTAACTGTTAACAAAGGTAGGGATTTTTTTTTAATGTTTTCTCGATGGAGATGTTAGAACCAGTTGATAAAGTGTAGTTTTGTGATTAACTATATGCATTACTATTTGCCTGTTGAAGTCTAAATCTCTTGAGGCAAGGCTAGCTGGCATCTTTAGATTTGTCGCTAGCCATGATACAACTCAGAAGTCTCACAAACATAAAAGAGATATAGTTGTAGATCGGGAAGGGCTAGAGCTGCTAGCCTTTGTATGAATCCTGTTAGTTTTTTACTTTCCTCCTATTTTGCTATTCTTCCTCTCCTCTCCTCATCTAATCAAGTCATTAAATCCTTTTAATTCTTTGTATTATCTCTTAAATCCACCCTCTCTAGTCTGCTTCTGCCACCTTCTTCATGTCTTTTATTTCTTCTTCTATCTGTAATAAGTATCTAACAATCTATCTGTTGTCCCCTCTTACAGTCATTTAGGTGCCACTGATTTACCGTTATAGGGCTCTGCTGCTTAGGTCACTCATTACAAATTATTCAGGTTCATACCTTTAGAACCCACTTGGGATTAATCTAAAATCATAGGCATTTTCTGGAGTTATTGCAACCGATTTATCCTGCAGACAGATAGGTTGCTTGGGAGCTCCTTGACAATTCCACTTTCCCAATGGCACAAATGGACAAGACTTTACCTTTACCTTCTGTGCTTCCAGCCTCCTAGACATAAGACTCGGGGAGCTACACAACTCGTAAAAAGCATTACCCAGACAGTGGTTCCTAGCACCACCTAGAGGCCATGTTTATAAAGCCAAGTCCCAGATCTAACTACAAGTCACCATTCCCAAAGAATACCAGTCTAGCTTTGCCCTATTCTGTTTTAGTAGAATCAGATTAGCCAGTGACTAACCCTAGTGCTTGATGGACTCTCAATGCTCCCTTATTTACAGTGTCTTGTTGTCCCCAGAATTGTAAACCATTTTAGCCGACAGTACCTTCTCTCTTATAGAAGGAGTTTTGGCTACCCCAGATGGATCCTGCTGCACAACCAATACAGTTCTTCCTTTTATTCCTGCGAAATCAGCTTTTCTGTATTTCACTATTTAAATGATTCCACATTGCCAGCAGGATAAAATCCAAATTATTTCTTCATGGCCTGATTATAACCTACATTTCTACACTTATCTCCTACCACTTACCCTTCTATTGTAGCAATTAACACTGCCCCTCAGAGTGGCTTTGCATTTTTGGTTAGGTGATGCTGCAGTGCTCAGGAAGACTTAGCTTTACTAACTGTGTGATTCTGGGCAATTCATTTAACCCTTTTTGCTTCGGTTTTCTCATCTGTAAAATGAGCTCAGGGAGTAGATGGCAAATAGCTCCAGTACACCAAATAGGGCATGAAGAGTCAGACATGACTGGACAACTATAGCAGATCTGCCTTAAGTGCCTCTTACTTTCATCTCTACGTATGTGAATTATGCCTTCCCTTTTAGACTCAGCTTAAATCTCACTTCCTACATATGACCTTTCAAGATGATCCCAGTTTAAAATATTCATCACCCTCTTCTGATCTGTATATAATGTGACAGATCATGACAACAGAAATCATATATTGCCTTGTAATCTCTTCTGTTTGTTACCTTGCAATGCTATTTAAATCTTAGATTAAAATTTAAATGCTTTTGTCTGCTTTAACTAGATTGAAATTCCTTGAAGGTAAGAATCTGTAATACCAGTCTTACCGTAGGCCCTACCATATAGTAGGTACTAGGTGAATGTTTACTGATTTGATTATTCATAAATTATAAGATCATAGCTCTGGGTCAGGCAGAGATGTTGAAGCCCATCTCTTTCTTTCCCTTCATTTTACAGAGGACGAAACTGAAGCTCAGGGAGGTTAAGTGAAACTTGCTGTCTGTCAACTAGGTAGTAATTGTCAGAGGCGAGATTTGAACTCAGATTTTCTTATTCCAGAGCCAGTGCACTCTTTCCACCGGACAACACTGAAGAAGTTCAAAACTTTGGGTAGTATTCATGAGAGAATGTGAGAAAATGACGATTTTTAGAGAGCCTGGAGAAAATAGGGAGTTTAGGGATAATAAGAATAAGAGCAGGCAGCAAATAAAATATGAGGGCATGCTTTAAAATGATATTTAATGGTGGGAATGAATGTTGGAGTTGTTAGGAGAAAAATGAGAGAATGGAAAAAAGAATTGATGCCTAACTGTAAGGTTAGTAAAATTTTAATCTTTAGCTAAATACTGCCTCCTGCCAACTATTACATGGAAACTATTGGGGACCTTTATATTGCCATTTATAGATTTCTTAGCCTATAGGCTTTACATTCCAAGTAGATGATTATATAACGTGTGTTCAAATTGTAATTATCTCTTTCAGTTATTAATGACTGTAAGTGCTCAATTCTTGATTCATATGAGCAGAAGAACCTGGAGAATATATCAAATCACAACAGTCAGTATGGAGGACATGCCAAAAAAACTTGAAATTAAAAAAAATTTTACTCAAAATATAGGAAATAATAGAATTTATATGTCAAAGTAGGAGAAAAATCATTATGTGTTAAAATCCCAGCTAGATGATTTTGTCCGTCTTCATGAAATGTACTTTAAGGGAGAGGGAGGCTTGTTTGGGTCTTTGTGTTTCTTGTCTGCATTTAAAAGAGGAAAAAAAAATGTCATTGACAGCCAAACTGGAGTTTTCTTAAATGTTTGCAGAATTTGGTTAAGAATATAGTTTTGAATTTAAGAAAATACAATCAACCTTTGATTTTGTATTCTATTGTAATATGGGGTGTGTGTGTGTGTGTGTGTGTGTGTGTGTGTGTGTGTGTGTGTGTGTGTGTGTGAGGAGAGAGAGAGAATGAAAGAGTTAGTTTGAACTGATTTGAACTAATAAGAGGATAAAGCAAAGTCCATTTGCTTGCTTATTTGACGCCAGGAAATGTTCTTATCATTTGCACACATCCAGAGAGTCAGTACTTTGTGGTTCCTTTGAAACAGCCATTAGCTAGTTGAATTTTACCAGCTCACCACATGTGGCTAGTGACCATACAAACATAGGAATATATTGGCATGGACAATTAAAATCTGTAGAGGATTTGTCCTTTTAGTGGCCTTAACCAGTGAGGTAGTAGGGCCATTAGGCAAGAAGGAGCCCTGCTTCTGGAAGCACAGTCATGATGCTGAACAGTTTTCATATATTTTTATTTGAAAAACCACCCTGCCTGCTTGGCATTTAGTAACAGGCTTTAATAATACATTTTAGAAGGTGGCACAATTTAGTCATAAATGCATTTAGTGTCTAGCTGCCATAGATGTAATTCTTTGTGGGGTAACAGTAGAACATGAGATGTAAATGATTAAAAAGATAGAAGTCCAGTGAGGTATTCTGTCTAATCATAAAGAAATCCTTAATAGAGGCGGACTAACTCCTATAGCTTAGATGCACTATGAGGAAGGTGTATGTAGGGGGTGGAGAGTAGGGAATTGAGATTTATTTTATAATAAACAAGTACAAAATTGATAGAAACTACATGTGAATATATTTGGTTCCCTTATATCCGTGGTTCTCAACCTGTGGGTCGCGACCCCTTTGGGGATTGAACAACCCTGTCACAGGGGTAGCCTAAGACCGTTGGAAAACACATATTTCTGAATTTCCGATGGTCTTAGAAACCAGGCAGGTCTGCCCACATGCAGATACGCCCACATACGAATATTAAAGGGTCGCAGCATTAGGAAGGTTGAGAAACACTGCCTTACATGATCATAATAATTGATTCTTAGAGAGGGCTTAAATGAACAAATGGGCATTTAAGAAACTGAGATAGAGAAAGAGTAGTGACCAAAAACTGTCTTAAGATACTGAAGTAAAATTTCTGTCATGTAACCTGATGCTATCAAATTCCATTGTCATTATGATTTTTAAATTGTTAAACTGCAACATGATTATGAAATTATGAATTCTACAGAATATAGATAATATAAAATGAGATCGCGTAGCCTGGAAACATTGTCATTTAATGTGTTTCTAAAGGCATGTAAAAATGGCAGTAATGAATTTTCAGTAGCTCCCATGGTGATCTGTGGTAGTAGGAAAATTGAAAGTAGGTAGGAGTTTCTTCATAAATTCAGCCTCCAGAGTATCACCCATCTGCTAAAATTTTGAAGATTTTTTTTTTTAAATTAGATTTTCATAGATTTCTGGACTTGTACTTCTGAAGTTTTTTATTTTTTGCACATTTGACTTTGTTAACAAGCATGACCCAAACAACTTATTTAAAATCCATTACAGACCTTGACAGTACACTTTAGAAGGGATGATTATTAGTTCAGAGATAATTTATAAATTAAAAAAAACTTTTATTGAGCTAAATCTTCAGTTTTCTCTATTTCACTAATATAGCCATAAAGAATATTGGATATAGCTACTTGTTAAATAAAATTGGAGTTAATATATTTTCAGTAATTTTAATTATGGTCTTTTACTAAACAGAATGGTATTTTCTATATAAAAATCATATTTCTTCATATTAAAACTTTAAATTTCCTATAACAATTTCCTTTCTTCACCATACTAACCTTCTCTCCACCTCCCCATACCCCCATCTCTTATTGTATGTAGGAAAATGTAGATAATGACAAGTTAAATTATTTGTCAAAGAGTCTGTCTATCTATCTATCTATCTATCTATCTATCTGTCTGTCTGTCTGTCTGTCTGTCTCTCAGAGAGGGAGAAGAGAGTGGGAGAGGGAGAGAAGAAAGGGAGAGAGGTATTACAATGTATTAATGAGTATTAAAGGTTAAAAACAATCTCTCCCCAAATTTCAGTACAGATAGTCCTCAACTTAGTGCAGACTCTTGGCCCAAGTGACCCCACTCTCTCTGCTGCTCTGTACCTCTACTTCCAGAGGAGCTTCAGTGCTTAGAGAGGAGCATCCCTGGTGAGGGGCTGCACCATTGCACAGCAGTGGTGGAGTTGAGTTTGCATTGTATAGTTTTATAAAGCAGAAACTATACTTTTACGTATCGGAAATGAAGGCAGTTAAACACTCCAAATGCCCCTTCAGTGGTGTATGTGGCCTCTATTCAACATTAGTAATCTTTAGACACAGGCAGTTTGGTGGCACAGTGGACAGAACAACAGGCCTGGGGTCAGGAAGACCTAAGTTCAAATGTGACCACAGATAGTTACTGTGTGTCCCTGGGCAAGTCACTTAACCTTGTTTGCTTCAGTTCCCTCATCTGTCAAATGAGCTGGAGAAGGAAATGGCAAACCACTCCAGTATCTTTGCCAAGAAAATCCCAAAACGGGGTAGGGGTGGGGGTGGGGTTGGGGGGTCGGCGCAAAGAGTTGGACACACTTGAAGAACAACAAAAAACTCAGATTATTTCTTCCAAGTCTTTCTTGCAGATCAGTCTTTTTCAGTGTTCTTTATTTATATATTCTTTATTTAATAACGGGGATGGGGGCAGGGAGTGGTAAAATATGCACATATACACTTTTAAGTTTAATTACATTACTACCACAAAGCAGAATTAGGAGGTTACCCATACAATAAATTTAGGTAAAAACTCTGAATTATTACATGAAAAGAAATCCACTTAATTTGTACACATACCATAGAGTTACATACCATTACAATGCTATGAATTTTGTGCTGAAATGAACCAGCCATATGGTTTCTTGTGAAATGGCTAGCTAAGTTCGGTCACTGGAGTCAGACTGACATGAACCAATCAACATTCAGACCTCTGCAGTCATAGATTCCCTATTAAGTGTGCTCCATGCATGGTTGGACTGTGATGAAATTATCACATGAGAAAACTCATGTAATAAATACTGGTAAAAAAGTTTATGAACATGAAAAAATTGTTGGACTCAGAATGGATTGGCGGGATCCCGCAAGTTACCATTGACATCATTCTTTTGTAGGGGAGTGTAGGTCATCTGTACATTTTTTGTGTTTGTATATGGGGAAGGAAGGAATGCTATAACTCTGAAATTCTCAAATCCCTGGACTCCCTTCTTACCTGTGCTTCCTGGTTTTTCTGGTTTCCAAGGAAGCCTTTATAATTTTCCCTTAATTCTTGAGAGAAATTGTTATTAATAACTAATGATTTGGGGCGGTTCAATGTTCCCCCCATTCTCTCCTCATTTCAGGACCTCAGTTTTTGAAGATTGAACTAATCTCTTCTATCTCCCCCTAACCTTACAAGAAACCTCTAGTCTAAGGTGAATTCCATTCAGTCAAGCTTGGGTGGAGACAGATCTTTTTGTCTAAATTGCCCAAGGCTGGGGGTGGCCTGGGTATAGAGACGGTCTCTCTTTCCAGAGGTGATATGATGCTGTTCTCTGCCCTGCGTTGTAAAATTCATTCCCTTATTAGTTGCTAACCAATCAACAATGCTTACCATCCTTTTGAACACTTCCAAAAGGACATTAAAAACTGTGAGGTAGGCTCCATGATTATCTTTGGTCTAAGAGAGAGACACCAAATGACTGCCTTTAATTGAAATGCTGGCATTATTAATAGAATGATTAAATTATGTCTCTGGAACTTTTTTAAGTGCCACATTCTAGAGACTTGCCTCTGTTGATTATTTTCTGTTTATCCTGTGTATAACTTGTATGTACATAGCTGTTTGCAAGTTGTCTACCCTGTTAGATTGTGAGCTCCTTGAGGGCAGTGTGTGAGATGAAAGAGTTTGGAGTCTGAATCTGAGGTCAGAAAAGGTCTTTATTCTTTCTCATGAGAAAGGACTCTGCCCCTGTCGCTCAAATGGCATCTGCCAGGGAGAGAGCAACAGGTAGAAGCCAGCCCATAGTTATATAACCTTCTAATGTAGAAACCCAACCCACCCCCCCACCCCCCAACTGGCCTTCACTCTCATTGGTAGAGGGGCTGACCCACAACCTAAGCGCAGGAATCTATCTCTGAGACAAAGGACCCAGAAACATGTGGGTGTCCAATGCAAGGCCAGGAAACAGTTTTATCCTTATTTGGCATATCTTAGGCTGAGCTGGCGCTAGGGAGGGTCTCCATTGCTCTAAGTCCCAGATTCCTGGAAGGTCAGGTGACTTCTAAACTTAGGCCTAGTGGATGCTGAAGCCACTGTAGATTTGATTTTTCAGAATGGGGAAACTTCACTGCAAATTATCCCTCACACTATCAAGGACTATCTTTTGCCTTTCTTTGTATCCCCATGCTTAACATGGTCCCTGGCACATAGTAGGTGTTTAATAAATGTTTGTCGACTGACTAATGGAAGATCTATATTCCTGCTGGGTATGTTCAGGTCATATGATTGGAAATATTAGTGTGATAGAAGGATTGATCTAAAGAGCTTTTGGGTTCAGTTAATCTAGTTTCTTCATTTGACATTCATGTGTGCTGAGCCCCACAGTGGTCAAGGGATCTGACCAAGATCTCACGGGTAGTAACAGGTAGCATTTAAACCCAAATTCTTTCTACCACACCACACTGCCTCTCAATTAAGATATCATCCAAATATGTTGCGGTAGGGAAATCATTTAAGACCCTGGGGGCCCTTATTTTTTAAAAAAATTGGAAAATGTGACTTTATAGAACAGAAACTGTATTAATAGTGTCTTTGTCATATCCTGAACACTGACCTCAGGGCTGTTGTGAGGCTCAAATGACTTAGTCTATGTAAAAGCACTTTGCAAACCTTCATTCATACGTAAATACCTATTGTTGTTGTCATTGTCCCAGTCTAATGTTTTGGGGCAATATCTTCATTCTCTGAGCCTTCCCCTGCCATCCTGCTGAGCTCATGCAGTGTTTATAGAGCAGAACATGGGGGTGCTGGTAAATATTTAACAACACGGATGGGGGTGGGGAGTGGTGCAAATGTGTACATATATACTTTTGAGTTTAATTGTATTATTAACATTTTTCTTAGTTTAGACAGTCAACAAAACAATAAATCAGGCCCTGACTTGTAGAAGGGTTCTGAGGTGTAACTGCTTCCATTAAAAATTGAAGTCAGTTTGCAAGGCTATTAGAGTTGGTACCACCACACCCCGGTGACTAATCTTGATGTTTTCTTCATGTAATGGTTGTAGATACCCATGAGGTATAATTTTGCCACTGTAGATACCCTGGAGCTTTTTGCCACTCATTTAACTTCTTACAAATGTTGCAGAAGTTATTGGCTGAAGGGAATCAGACACCTGTAAGTTAAATGAGCATCCTATAACTAATTATTTTCTTCTCCCTCCCTCCATTTTTTTAAAAGGAAATTGGTCTCCTAGCCAGAGAGGTAAGGGGGGTGGGCTGAACTCTCTTAGAAGGGCAGTGTGGTGTAATAAAAAGAAGCTAGACTTGTACTCACCCAGCAAAGTCATAGACAAACCAAGAGACCTTAGAGGAGCTGGGTTTCATCTGTACAAGTACTGCTTGTTTTATGTGTAGGTTTTCTTTGCAGCATGGCTAATATGGGAATGTTTTAGATGATTTCACATGTATAATCAGTATCATATTCCTTGTCTTCTCAAGGAGTGCCAAGTGTGATAAGATTGTGTCAGAGATGTGGTGTAAGGACATTACAGGCAGAAGACATAGCATGTAGGTAGAAAAATGTGAGGTATATTCTAGAAACAGCAGTCATCTATAAAAGTTCTCTTCCTGGCAAGGAAAGGGTAACTTTGTTTAGTTGTTGTTATTCAGCTGTTTTTCAGTCATGTCTGACTTAGTGACCTCATTTGGGGTTTTCTTGGCAAAGATACTGGAGTGATTTGCCATTTCCTTCTCCAGTTCATTTTACAGATTAGGAAACTAAGGTAAATGGGGTTGAGTGATTTGTCCAGGGTTACACAGCTAGGAAGTATCTGAGGATAGATTTGAATTTAGGAAGAGAAGTCTTCTAGACTGTATCTCCCACATCACTTTACTGCCTGCTTTGTTTAGTATTAATACTACTTTTCTAGATTACCAAATATAAAGTATTCTGCTAAGAAATTCTGTGTAGGCACAGCCTACACAGCCCTAATGGGCTGTATTCTTCACTCCACTCAGATTTGTGCTGATGTCCTACCATGAAGCATTAAAAGTTGGATCACACTCCCTGGAAGAAAGATCCTCTCTCCTCCCTGCTCACCTCACCCTGATTCCTGATGTTTCTCTAGAAGACCCAATGTCCATACCATTTTTTGCCCATGCTGATTTTCTTGGCATGGTGCAGAATGTCAGTCTTGTGACTCAGGTGAAGTGAGACCTGCCTCAAGGTCTGACAGCGTTCTTGTAACTGGAAGAATCAAGTGAGACACTTCACTTTTTTTTTTTTTAAATCTGATGCAGAACACTCACTGTAGAAATACCGTGCAACAGTTATAGTCAGCCACACTGAGTCCCCTTGCTAAGCAGATAAACATAGCAGCCAAGGGCAACAATTTTTTGAAGTAAAAGTTAAAATGTCACAGAGAAGGATGGAGGAAAATAATGACTGATATTCCCTCATAAGAGTGAGAGGAAAATGAACCTCCAGAAAACTTGGTGCTAGATCCATCTAATCTTCATCATCCAAAGCGCATTTGTTGATGCAGCTAGAAGGGCATTAAACAGACATCAAAGGAAATAACTCCTTACATTTTTACAGTGATCTATCCTCATTATTGAATGAAAGAAAAAAGAATTAAGATCTTACTTTGTGCCCATCACTGTGTAAAGTACCAGGGATATTAATAGAAGAAGTAGACAATCCCCTCCTCTCCAAGATCTCAGATTTTAATTAAGGGAGACAGGATATTTAAGAGGATTCATCTTAGGGCTCATAGAAAGGCCCAGAGGTCTCTAGGGTATGGAGGCAGGGCAGATAGCAAGGCTATATTGGGGGAGCACCTGAATCTTCTCTCACCACTCTACTGCCATTGATAGAGGGGAGTAGACCTAAGGGTCAGAGTGGAGTGGGGATTCTAGATTCTTTCCAGCATATGGAGGGGGATAGCACCACTCTAGCTATAGGAGGAGAACAGGGTAAAGAGGCCTTGGCAGAAATATTGGGCATTGAGCTCGGAGAGGCACAAGTCTAGACTGGGGCCCTCCAGTTACCTTATGGACACTAGGTGGTTGATGTGGCAGGCCATATTCATTAACTGTGTAAAGAATAACTTCTTCCAAGAATTGGGATCTCCTAATTCTACTCTGTCCCCATGTTCAGTTCTGGGTGCTAAGACATTGATAAGCTGGAGGAGGATTGGTTTTGCGTTCATGTCCTCTTGGGAACTGAGCATGTAAACATGCCTAGAAAATAGCAGGATTGTGCTACATGTCCTCAGGTATTTGAGGACATGTGGAAGGAAGGGTTAGATGTGTTCTGTCTTACCCCTTTTTGTATCCTCAGCGCTTTTTTATCCTCAACACTTAGTAGGCATTTAATAAACATTTATTAACTGACTAACTGACTGATTGGCCTCAGAGGACTGAAGAACCAGGAGCAGTAGGTGGAAACTACAAAGCTTCAAATATTTATTAGTTATTAGGAAGAAAAAAATCTAAAAATTAGAGTGGAATGATTTGCTTCAAGAGGTAGCAAGAAGTAGTGATTCTTCCCCTTCCCCCTCATCAAGCAGAAATGTAATGATAAATTGTCAGTATATTATGCTAATGTTGGGGACTTCATTTGTGAATGAGTTGTGCCAGATAGAGGCTGAGGTCTTTTCCAATTCCTGAACTTCGTGAGCCTGTGATAGTGGAACCACCACATTTGGTATCTAACACTTCAGTACTTGATGAGATAATGACTAATACTTTAGATATGATCAGAAAGAATATGTACACTTGAACAAATGTAATCACTAGAAAGCTAGTCTAGAGGTGACACATTTTGAAGATATTTAGGGCCAGATTTTTTCAGTGTATCTCAGAGTGGAATATGAGAAAAGATATTGGTCAAAGCTTTTACCAAAACAATAACAAAAAGATTTCAGCAACTATGAAACCATATGCTTGCTTTCTCATCTGTCCAGAACTCTTCATTAGGATGGTTATGCACTCTTTGAGCCATATCGTTGATGAAAATATGAGAGGGAAATTTCAGATTATTTTCTATAGCAGATGTTATCTTTATGGTCAAATAGTCACAGGGAATGTAAGAGCCTGCTTTTTTATTGTTAAGAATTTGACTCAGGAAGATGGCGGCATAGGAGCAGCAAGGTACTGCTTCTCCCACATAGCTACCTCAAATACCCATAAAATATGACTCTAAACAAATTTTAGGGCTCCAAAACTCACATAAAAATACAGAAAATCACATCTCCCGCTGAAGGCAGCTTGGCACAAAGGGCTCAGCACAGCATACTGGGAGCTGAAACCAGCCAAGCCTAAAACCATGGCATGGCGCTGGGTGCGGCCAGGACAAGTCGCAGCTGGAGCCTTCAGGAGAATGGATCAGTGGCAGCTGTGGCAGTTTCCAGAATTATCAAGCCATAAGAAACAAGGACTAAGTGAAAGGTCAGTGGAACTCAGCTAAACTTGGGGGAGAAAAGCAGTCCGGCCAAACTGCCTCCAGGGCAATGAAGTGGCAGAAGCAGAGGCCCTGCAGCCGCCTCCACATGGCTGCTTCAGAGTTCCCGGCCTGCACACTGCAGGGGGGCCAAGCAATCGTTCAGAAGCCAAGTGCTGTTGCGTTGAGCAGCCTGGATCCGGATCGTGGTCTTGGGTGGTGGTCCTGAGGTGCGTTTTCAGTGAGCCAAAGCTGGTGGGGGCTGCAAAAAAATGACAGCCCCCTAATAGCTCCAGCAGCTGGGAAAACCCCAGCGATTTGGGACAGAGCTTTCCCCTCAGGAAGCAGAGTTCCACAGAGCTAAAAAATCATTGACTGACCAACATGAGCAGGCAAAGGAAGCAAAGTAAGAACAGCAACAAAACCCTAGATTCCTTCTTTGGGGACAAGAAGGATCAAAGCATGGAACGGGAGGAAGACAACACAGT
>CM053585.1:172812350-172853215 GCA_028646515.1 Pseudochirops corinnae
CTCAATTCCATATTCACTACTCTTTGCCAAAAGACCACAGTGAAACTTGGAAAGAAAAGGGGAAATAGAAGCAAAATAAACCAAGAAAAGGACAGGACAGAGGAAAAGAAAAGGAGGGGACAGGAGGAAAGAGAGCAGAAGAAGAAATGCAAAGAATGAGAAAAAGTAAAGAGAGAGGTGGAGACAAGGAAGGGGAGTATCATAGCTGGAGAGACATAAATAGAAAAGGCAAGAGGAGAGAAACCCCAGGAATTGATTTCTAAAAAGCACAAAGTTCTGTCACTATGTTACTTACCCAAAGGCAGTGTGGAGAGCCTGAGCCGGGTGTGTAGTCCTGGCTGGTGTGTAGAACATTGAGTGTATGTGTAGCAAACCTAGGCACAACTCAGGTCACAGTCTACTGACATTTGTAGTACTACCATACATGAGATGTTATATTTTGGAAATATAAACAGAAATAGCAAATACAGTAACTAATTTATAATATAAACATATAACATCATCTCTTTGGTCTGTTTTTTTTTTTTTAAAGACAATAAGCCTAATTTTTTTATAAACAGATCCAACCAAATTAGACCTAAATTTGAATCTTAGCTCCAATATTTACTAGATGTGGGAACTTGGGCAAGTCACAGTACACCTTTCTGGGCATCAATTTCCTAATCTGCCAAGTGAACGGTCTGGAAAAGATGAGCCCTGAAGTTTTCCCAATTCTATATACTACACACCTATGAAACACATTTACAATTTGAAAATATTCATTTCCTCCATAGGAGTCACAATTGATTATGTGGAGGCTTTGTTCTTTCTGAACCATTCTGGACTTTGCCAATTACAAACCAGTGTATAGGAAATGACTGACTGCTCTCTAGGGCATGCCACTACCTGTGGTAAATTCAGGCCAGCTGTTCAACAGCTGGATCATATCAACATACAACGGGGCTAGAAATAGAGCCAGAATTCAACAATAGAAAGGGGTGATACCACCAGTCCTGAAACACAGAGCTAGAGAGACAAAACCTTTCCCTAGCATCAGCATATAATTTCTTGCTCTTCCTTTTCTTTTTTCCTTCTAGATTTCAGTGGTAGATAAGGCCACTCATGTACACTCATTGTCATTTGACACATAGCCCATTAATCCAGTCTGTCTCGAACAGGCACTATTTATAAAACCAGACCCATAGTTGAATTGGAGGAGAAGAGTCAGTTGAACTGTGTTTGTGAAACTGAAAAGCATTTCGATTGATTGCTAAACTCCCTGCTGTAAAAAACATATGTATTTTTTTAACACCAATATTCCTTTTCCGGTGATGCTATATGGCTTCCAATTGTATTACACAATGATGTCAGAAGAATCACAATTGTAAGTGATTCAGAAGGCTATGGAAAGATTCATGATAGGCATAAATGAGTTTCAGAATCTTACCTACAATGACTTAAATTTTACAAATGAAAAAGAAATAATTGAGGATATGCATGACTAGAAAGTGCCATGGATCTACAGCAAGGGATAAATGTAGAACCCAAGGACAATACTGGTATCCAAGAAATATTAAAAGGATCCCAAGGAAGCATCCAGCATGTTGAGCAGAAACTCAGTGGAGTGTCTATGGAAGGGCAAGTATTGTACAAGATGAAAAAGAATGGATAGACTATGATTTGCATAGTAGGAAAAAAGATCAGCTCTGAGGAAATCACAGATCCACTTAAAGATTCACTACAGGGCACACACTTTATACTTTTGTAAGCATTTTTTGTTATTCAGTATGCTTTTATATATTTTCTTATTTTTTGTTTTTATTTCTTATTTTATTTTTTTAAATTATAGAAAGACGTTAAAATGACATCTAAACTAAGCCAAGGTGCCCCAAACATTGTATATCTATTTACTATACATTTAACATATTCAAAATCTCATCATTTTCCCATCATTTCACACTTTTTTTCTTTTGTCATGTGCTTTGCCTTTGTATCCCATTCTTTTCAACATTTACACTTTGAGGCTTTTGTATTCCTGTGTACCAGATCTTTATAATGTGGTTCTATATTTTTCCTCTTCTTTCCTTGGATTATAAACTCTTACTGATTAACTACAGTTTGTCCATTCTTTGCCTTTTTTTTTTTTTGATAGCAAAATGGTTCCATTGTGGTGTTGTTGGAAGATCAATGAGACATAATGCTCAAATCCAGGCTCTTGTATGTGACACATATATAACTTTGACAAAGAGTCAAGATCAGAAGATGTCTAAAGAACCTTCCAGTTTCATCATCAACATCCCCATCCTCATCTCTAGCATTTATATGGCTAAAGTTTGCAGAACACTTTAAATATGAGTTCATTATTTCTGCCTTTTTATAATTCTTGCAATATCTCTGTGCTTTAATTTATGATCAGTTTTTGTAAAAGTTCCATGTGGTGCTGAGAAATGATCTCTCTGTAATTCAACCAAGTTTTCTTTATGAATTTGGATGGTACGGCCTTTGAGGCATATTAGTTTAATGTTGATATTGTTTTGTTTTCTATGGTCCCTTTCAGTATAATGTAATTTCTCTCTCTCTCTCTCTCTCTCTCTCTCTGTCTCTCTCTCTCTCTCTCTTATTTTTCTTTTGCTTTGCCTGTTTTCTTTTTTGAATTCATTTAATCCATAGTAAATTTTCTGCTAGTCCTTCATTTTTATTCTGTATACTTTTTGGATATTTAGGTATATTTCTTGTAAGCAACAGATGGTGAGGTTTTGTTTTCTTCTCCAATCTGCCTTTCTTTCATTTTACTGGATTGCTTAATCCATTCCCATTTGAATTTACAAGAGTTAAGTTTATATTTATAAATGGAGTTAAGTTTAAATCTATAAACGGAGGAACATTTGTCTTGAATATTGCCTTTTTACTGAATTAAAAGTTTTTTCCTCTTTTTCTTTAAATATAATACTTTATCTCCAGTTATTTTTGCTTAATCCACTTTAAACAACACTATTCTCACAGGCTTTCTTCCCCTCAAGCTCCATCCCTTCCATTTGTCAACCTTTTCCCTAAATTTTGAGTGGTATTTATTTGTCCTTTTTTCTTCCTTCCTTTTAGTTGTCTTCTTCTCTTTTTTCTTGCTGTAAAGTAAATTAAAATCCTCTTTGCTTATTAGTTTTTTTAAATTCTGTACTCTTTTCTTTAAAAAAAGGATTTATTTCATTCTCTTCCTTAATTCTCTTCACTTATGTCTATCCTAAACTTTCATCCTTTGATTCATGATCCTTATACTTATTTATTTTTTTCTGTAGTCTCTGTGTTCTTCATGGAATTAAAGTTCTCTCTTCTAAAATGTTGTAAATTCAAATCAACAAGACAACAAGCATTTATTAGACACTTACTAAGGGTGGAGCACAATTCTAAGTGCTAGGAATACAAATAAAAACAGAAAAACAGTCCCAGCTCTCAGGGAGCTTGTATTACTATGGGGGAAGACCCTACCAAAAGGAAACTGGATAGGGGAGGGGCACTGTAGGAAAAATCTGGGAAGGGATCCTGGAGTGCAGCCTGAAAGGAATGGCAGCCTCCTTGAAATGGAGGTTTGGGGAAGAACCAGACAATTAGAGGGAGAGGCAAAGGGTACTTACAATGTGTGAAGTCCAGGGCTAAGCTTTCAGGGTGAAGAGATTTCTGAAGCATCAAAGAAAAAGTCCAGGAAGAAAGTCAGGAGTGCATCCTGAAAAGTAATGAAGACATGGGTGGCCTAGGCATCCTCTTTAAAATACCTCCATTCTGTTATTTCCTTGAAGATCTTGCCCACTTACTCTCCTGCTTTTCTCTCTTTTGCCTTTCTTAGAAGTATCAATTCCTATGAGAGATAGAGATGATAAAAGTATTGTCTAATGGTGGAAATTTCCCTGCATCTCTGATCATGGGTTCTGATTCTATTCCCAGAACTTCCCAGGATCATTTTCTTTCTCATTTGACTTGGAACCTTCTCTTTGGGTCTATTACATTCCACCCTTCCAGACCCAAGTGTTCCCAGTAACTCTGTCTTCCTATATCTCTCCTTTCTTTCTTCTTTTTTTTTTTTTCTTTTCTTTACTTTTCTTTTCTTTTTATCATTTTGAATAGTGTTTTATTTTTTCCAATTACATACGAAGGTTATTTTTAACATTCATTTTTCAAAATAAAATTTTGAGTTCCAAATTTTCTCCCTCCTTGCCCTTCCTCCTCTCCTCTGTCCCTAAAATGGTAAGCAATGTGATATAGTATACCTCTCCTTCCTCCACAAGTAGGAAGAGTTGAAGTCTGCTTCCTATTGCCGCAAAACATCAAGGAAATTGCTGAGTGGATCTCAGAGCACAGAGATCAGTGTCAGTGGTTTGGATTATGCATGTTGCTTGGAGTGTGAGGGCTTTAGAGTTGTGCTAAGTGAGCAAGTTAGAGATCAGTCTTCTCAGCTTTTAATTCATTAGCTTGTTACTTCATTAATCTTCTCAGTGTCTTAGCCTTCTGAGACAGCTACAGTTATTTTACCTGTTCACATTATTCCTAAAATGGGGAGTTTCAGAGATTTCATGAGGACTGGAGGAAGTGTTTTGTCTTTTCTGTTGCTGGTTACATGACCAGCACTTTGCATATATAACAGACCACCCTGGCCTCTATTGCCTAAAGGCACTCCCAGGGTGCTCTAGCACCCTTAAAGAGGTTTTTTGAGGGTGGGAGGAAATAATCTAGACATTGCAAATAGCTCTAGCCCCAATCGATGTTGTTCCTCCCAAGTGGAAGGGTGGATTGGGCTCCCCTGCGTCCCATTTCTATTTAGCCACTAAGAGTCAAATTTGTTTTTTTTACAAGTAAATATTTACTCAAAGACGTCAGGGCAAATTTCCAAACATACTCTCCAACCCTGGGGAGGCATACTGCCTCTCCCTTATTTGTACCAGCTTAATCTCTGTGGAGGGACAGGATTAGGTTCATAGCTTAATTCGGTTCCCGTAGAGCACAGTCCCAGTTCCAAGTCCAAAAGCTTCCTTGGGTTTGAGATGCAGGCACCTTGGTTTCTCAGGGCTTCCATGCCAGACTAACTGGCTATACCATCCCTTTTGCAATTCTGGCTCCAAGGTCATCATATCTTAGTATAAACTCCAGGGTCTTTTGATCGTCTCCAGCACCTGAAACTGAGGGTTTTAAGCAATTCAGGACACAAACAATCACCCTCAGGTCCATTTCTCTGAAGAGGGAGAACTGGGGAAAGACAGTCGCTCCCCTCTCATTGGTTCAGTTCATGGTACCCAAGGTGTGGGCAAACTGGGATCTTCACTCTCTGGACAAAAGAGGAAGAAGCAACAGAGAAAGAGTGTCCAAAAAGAGAGTGTGGGTCTCAGTCTCACAGTTTTAAATATGTAGGAGGTCCTTCAAAGAAAGTAACCCGACCCAGGTGGTGGAGTATACAAAGGTCTTCCATCTTCCTTCTAAGGGCACCTCCCTGGTAGATGAAGTGGGCATACTCAGACAAGCTCTAGTTTGCATCTGCTATTTCTTTTGATCCTTACAATAATCCTGTGAGGTAGATGCTATTATTATTCCCATTTTACATATAATGAAAGCGAGGCTGAGGGGTCAAGTTACCTGTCCAGGGCAATATCACTAGTAAATAGCTGAAGAGGGATTTGAACTGATATTCTTGTCTCCAGTTTCAACATTCTATCCACTCCATTCACCTAGCTGCCTCTGAATAACTTTTGTTTTTTGAGCCCAAAAGACTCTTGCGATGATTCATTTAGAGAGGAGATGGTGTATCTTCAGCCACCCACCAGCCCCCTGCCCTTGATTTTGAACAAGTCACTTGACTTCTCTCTGCCTCAGTTTCCTTTATCAATATACTAGGTTAATAATTGCATATTCTTCCTAGGTTCTTGTGAAGATAAAATAAGATATTTTAAAAACTCTTTGCAAATCTTAGAGTGGCATCTGAATGTCAGCTATTATTATTATTACAGAATTGAATTCAATTTTTCAAAAATTGCATTACGGAAAAAGCTTTGGCTCTGGAGTCAAAGGCTCTAGGTTGAATCCTATGTCTGACACTACTGGAGTGACTTACTATCAGTCATTTGGCCTGCTTGGGCTCCAGTTCCCTCATGGACCCCTGCACCTCCCACATAGACACATTCGAATAAATGACCTTATAATATCTTGCCAGCCCCATCTATCTATGATCCTATAATTGATGTAAGGAATCATTTCCTGAATAAGTTACTCTCCTGGACTTTCTTTCCTTCTCTTCTTCATTCTGCTCCAAATTTTCAATTTTTCTCTGCCTTCCTTCTCCTTTATAGTTTCCATTCCTAGCTGACATTCACAAGATGCCCTCAGTGAAAGGCACCTGGGAGAAAAGTTCAGAACTGTGCATGCTCAAACTCCCACAGGTTTTCTGTTATTCCTCTTGCTCTTCTCTTTTCTTCAGCAGACAATTGGGAACACAATCAGAGCTTTAACTTCTTTTCTGCAATTTATCAGTCTGCTTGAATTGAGATAGCATTGGCAGTACATACTCTTCTTTTTCTTCATCCCCCATCTCTCCAGTCCAGCTACTGTCTGCTGCTCCTCCCTCCATGTAACACTTACACATAAGGGAAGCTCGTCTGATCTTCACAATAATCCTGCGAAGGTGCTAAAGTGATTGTTATAATTCTCATTATTACAGATGAGAAAAGTGACTCTCAGAAAGTGATTTGTTAATAGTCAGTGGCAAAGTTGGGACTAGAAATCAGGTCTCTTCGCTTAGAATCCAATGTTTATTTAGCCACCAGGCAACACAGTTAGCTAATATCGTGGTTGTGTTTGGGAAGAAAGATCTAATGGTGGTCAGTGCTAAGTAGCTCCTGGCAATGGTACACATCCATTCCACCAAATAGAAGTGCCAAGAAAGTACCAAACACTCCAAGGTTTTCAGAGAGATGAGGACCTCACCTTTGCCCCTCTTAACTTTTTTTCCTATTTATTTTATTCTGAACTGAAGAAATAAAACAAGCATCTCTATAATGTAGTAGAATAGACAAAAAGAATATATATATATATAAAACTGCAAATCTATTATGTACAATTTACTGTTCCTTTTAAATATATAACAAAGTTAACATGTAATTTTTTTTCCTCTTTTTCTTACCTTCCCCACCTCCCACTCCTGACCTAGAGATGGCTACCATTAGACACAAATTTTATATATGTACATATATGTGCACATATATATGCACACATATACATACACACACATATATGTATACATATATATATATATATACACACCTGTATATGTACATGTAAAACCATTCTATACATACTCCTATCTTCAGCTGTTTCTCTGGATGCGAGTAGCATCTGTCCTTTGTAGCTAATTTGGATGTTTATAATAGGCAAAATTACTCAGTCACTCAAAGTTGCCCTTAAAACAGTATTGCTGTTATTGTATATTGCTGTGTATTGTATATGTTCTCTTGGTTCTGCTCGTTTCGCTCATCGTTATCTTGTGCGAGTCTTTCCATGTTTTTCCAAGATCACTGGGCTCATCATTTCCTACAGCACAGTAGTATTCCATCACAGTCATATTCCACCATTTGTTCAGCCATTCTCCAGTTGATAAGGATCTCCCCTTTGGAGCAGTATCAACTCGTCATCCAGGGGTATAAGGATCATCAAAGTTTTCTCAAGTAGAAATAAGCTCTGAGTTCCCATGTATTACTAAACCCTGCCTCCTTCTTGACTTGGATCTATTTCAATAGGCCCTAGTCATGTGATACATTTAACTGTCCATATGACTGACAGGTATGCTTAAATACCATATGACTGTTTACTTGAGGCTTAGGAACAATAAAATGATGAATAATAGATAATAAAGCCACTGATATATAATAGAGCAATGGCACTTTCTCACTCTCTTCCGGATCCCTAGCAATGCTTAGTTATAGGGCTGAACATAGCTCTGGAGTTCTAGGAAATGTACAGTTTGAGTCTGAATTGTTTCCTCAACCCTGTTTCATTCCTCCTGTGAGGTAAAGAAGTAAGAACAATGCAACACTTTATATTTGACTCACAGTTCCTTTGTCTTTAAATGAAGACAGAGAAACTCTGTATTCTGCTGAGGGGTTGGAATTCAGTCTTGGCTTAACACAAGGTGTGGAACAAAGGATTTAATGGATATGAACTGTAACACAGGAAGATCAGAGTTGTTTTTTGTTTTCGTTTTTTTCTCCAAATTAACCTTTCCTATTCTTGATTAGGACCTTTGACTTGATTGGTCGAGTCCTTTGTGGAGCATGGTGGGTGATCTCAGAAGCTAGGTCTGCCAAGGAGTAGCAAATCGTCTTCCTAGCCTTCTTCAGTCTTCACCACACTTCTGCTTTACAGGTATCTCCACTTTCTTCCTGTAATCAGTTCTTCTCTCTCTTCTGTTCCAGGTGAAAAGTCCTATTGTTCTGTTCAGTGGGAAGAGTGGCAGACAGAATTAGAGGGGCACAACACTTCAATAATATATTGCTTCCAGATATAACAAGTACCACTTCCTCTCTTACATACAGTGGACCACATGAAAATGAGTAGAGGAAGGAAGTCTGCTTCTTTGTAGAGAAGACAAATGATGATGGTATGAAGGAGCACTGAAATCTAGGGTGGCTGTTGTTCAAAAAACAGTGATAGAATAAGACCCAAGACTTCACAGGATGAGTTCCAACTTGCTCTAGGATTTAAAGTTGGAATGGGAAAAAAGACTCAAACTTGCCTCTGTGAGCTCTTCTAAGATCAAACTGAACATGAGGTACTCGGTTTGGTTGCCTGGTGGAAAAAAATAGGAGACCAACAATTCAATTCAACAAACATTTATTAAGTCCCCATGGTTTGAAGGGCTCTGTTTCAGGTTTCCCCAGGGGGGAGCAGCTAAATTTTAGCTAATAATATTAACTCACAATTCTATAGCACTTGAAGGTTTATGAAACCCTTTCCTTTCCATAAATGTGTGAGGCAGACAGTATGAATATTCTTCTCTCCATTTCATTGATGAAGATGCTGAAGGCTCACTAAAGGAAGCATTGCCTTGCCCCTGGTCACACAACTTGTTAAGTGTCAAATTTTGGATTTAAGTCTAAGTCTTCTGGCTCATCAGCCTGCCTCACATTTCAAATGTTACCTCTAAATGGAAGTTGCTGAGAAGAAGATTTAGGCTTGATTTAAAGCAAAATTTTCTAACAATTAAAGCTGCCCAAAAGTATAATGTCCTTCCTTGGGATGTGGTGGGGTTTCTCCCGCTCTTGAGATCTTTGAGTAGAGGTTGGATGGCCACATGTTGGGGAGATTTCATAGGGGTTTCTTGTTCACTCATGAACTGGACTAGCTGGCTTCTAGGGTACTTTCCAACTCTGAGATTTGAAGATTCTGAGATAATACATGGGTGCTGTTTTCATGAACTTTGGAGTCCACTAGATAACAAGGCACATATAATAAGATATGACACAATATGGTATGATGTTATGATGCGACATGATATGATATGACATAATAAAATATAATATGTAAATATAATTTATATAGATATAAATGAACGTATATTCAACAAGTACATATGCATTCTTAGGGGCAGGAAGATTATTTCTGGGGCCAGAGGAAAGGGAAGAGAGAATCAGGGAAAACTTCATGGAGGAGGTAGCATTTGAATTGGCTTTTAAATGATTGGCAGGAGTTCAAGAGGTGGCATGGGAAAGAGGAATTTCAGGCATAGAAAACATTTTGAACAATGACATGGAAAGGAGAATATGGAACATGTTTGCAGATGGGGGGTAGTCTATTTGGCTCGAGCATTAAGTGCATAGAGGAGCATGCATGAGATAAAATTGGAGAGAGAAATCGATTTGTTGGGGTCTCTGCAGTGGATTCTCTAGGAAAGTACCAAGATTAGAACGGTCATGCTCTTTGGACCAAATCTGTAGAGGATATAGGTGGCATGCTGTATTTCAGGCTCCTTCTTTAACTGTTTTCCCATATGTGAAATGGAAGAAAATCTTAAGTTTTTTCTGGTGTTATGAATAACAAGACTTGGAAAAGTTTTGAAATTTCTTGAGTAGGAGTATGGGAGAATAGGAAGAGGTAGGGAGAGAAGGAAAGAGTATTGGATTGGATTATGAGAGAGAAGGATAGGGAACAGGAGAGGCGAATGGAAGAGAAGGTGAAGTTGAAACATGAAGGAGATTTTTTTTCTTGGAGAAGTGGAGAGTTACAAGTGCTGAATATTGTACCTTTTGTTAGACATGGTTGCTATGATAGGTTGTTAATTGTTTTTCTTTGTCATATACCATATGACTGGTAGACATGTAGAGTGGTATAAGCAAAGTGATAGTCATGTAAAAACACATGTTTTAATTTAAATTAAAATTTTTAACACACAAAGGAGACATATAGTGTGGGATAATGTAAAAAGCTATGGATTTGAAAGCAGAAGATAGACTTTAAAATCTGATTCTGCCATTTATTACCTCCATGACCTTGGCCAACTTACTTCACTTTTCTGAGCCTCACCTTCCTCCTATATAAAAATGAGCAATCTGGGCTAGATGCTCTGCAAAATCCCCAGATCCCAGATCTACCATCCTATGACTAACTGAAATCTTGAATTATGCATTATATAGCATGGCCCATAAATAACCACAGGTTCCAAGTCAGATCCCAACTTGACAAAGTTCTTCACATCCCCAGATTGGGAAAGCAATGTGTCACACAGTAGCCATGGTAACAACTATCTCCTAATAAATGCAGCAAGATGTCAGAAGGCTAGGCTGGCAGGGAAGTGCTCCACGGATGGAGTGAGCTGGAAGGATTCATGGTTGCTCACTTAAGCAGAAGCTTTGGAGATTCTTCTACCTTCCCACTCTTCCATGTCCCTCTGCAGTTATGAACCCTGGTCTGTTGCCTTGGGGGTACTAGGAAAAATGGAAGAAGAAATGATAGGCTGGTGATCGGAGAGCTTAGAAACTCCTGAATATGGAAACTGTTCAGAAGCCAGTATGAATTGGTACTTGTCTGAATCTTTATCAATATCTTTATATACTTGAGTGACCTTGGGCTAGTCATTTGACTTTTGTGGGCCTAATTTTCCTCATTTACAAAATGTGTGGTTTTGTCTAATTGACCTCAAAGATCCCATCCTGCTCTAAAAACGAAGATCTTAGTAAATGCAGTTGTGTGGGTTCTTACCCTTTTTCTTTCACTAAATTGCAAGTTCTTTGAAGGCAGAGATCAAATATTCTATTCCTTGTGGTACTTGACTCTTGTGGTGCTTGATCCCAGTTGTGGGATCAGCTAACGTTAGTTACCACTGAAGCCCCTTAGAGCTCGATGTACTTTACCTGAAACTTAGCTTTATATCTACATTCTTGCTCAGGGTGGAAGGCTGTCTGTTCCTATGGAAATGAAGGCTAGAAACACACCAGCAGAAAAGTGACAGTGTGTTAGACTAGTTTACAACAGGATGAAGAACCTGTATATGGTGAAGATCCTAAAGTAGGGGTTGTGCTGGTAAGGGTTTAACAACCTGCTCTCTGTGGGAAAAAATTTAATACACAATTTCTAAATAATATATTTGTATACTCCACATTGATAAATATATGTATATATTTAACAAAAAATATATATTTTGAATACATTATATATATGAAATATATATTTATGACACTCTTTTAAGTTTATCAACATTATTAATTTTTTTTCCATCATATTAAGTCTAGACAATCAACAAAACAATAGCTAAGCCCTTATTTGTAGTTTGATTTCTGAGGTTGTAAATGTTTACACTGAAAATTTATCAATTGGATCTCACAAATAGGTAGCAGCTGACTGAGAATACCAAGCTTCTCTACTAAATATAGCAGAATGGAAGGAGGAATTGGTTTAGTAAAGTCCACTTCTGAACAATGTTTGCTTTAGCAGGCTAAGCTATTGAGTCACAAACTATTATTAGGAGACAGCTGGATTTTCACTGGTCAAAATACTGCACCAAAGTGAAGAGTCACTGTTGCTGAGAGACACAATAATAAAGGCAAGAATGTGGTCATGTGTGGTCGTTTGTCTTTTGTTTTTGGATAGGCCAGTGATAACATGGGTGCTGTCTTGACTTGTGTGTGAATTGGGTTAAAGTAGGGGCAGAGTAGCACAAAGTCTTCAGCTTCACTCTCTCTTCCTAAGTCATTGAAGTTGTCTGGGTAGGTGCTGAACAAGAACATTACCTTCTTAGTTAACCTTTTGTTCTGCCTCAAACATATTTGTATGCTAAATCTGAAAGGTCCTTCGGGAATGCTTGTTCTAAATTAGATAGTTATCTATAAATGACGGCTGAAATCTCTACCTAGGGAGGAGGGGTAGAAAAGGTAATCTTATTCTAAGGGCACTCTGCCTGGCTTTTTTTTTAGCTGGGTATGGTGACTATAACAAAAGAACTGTTAACATGCCCTTTTCAGGGCCAGGTTTGGACCACTATACCCTAGCAGACTCGAGCTAGTGATCCTAAGGAGATAAAGCCCAGAAGCTGGTAACAGAGAGCAATAATAAGTATAAAATACCATCTCACAACTGCAAATAGAACAATGTTCTGCTAAGGTTATGTGCTAAGCAGCCATGACAATGCCTGTAGGGACCATTGAAGCAATATACCAATGGGAGAAACCACACCCAGAAAAGAATCAGCCTTTTCAGAGCAACATGATGGCATTCCCATAAGATATGAGAGATCTTATAACACTGGATGTGAGAATTGGACCCCCATGTATTTGCCTGGATCACAAACGTTCCCTACAAGTGTTGGCCCTTCATTTGTGATCCTTATGTATACACACTCTCCCCAGCGAAAGTGCATTTGTGGGACAGTATGCTCCCAAGTTTATTCTAGGCTATCAGGTGACATGATGAATAGAGTATTGGGCCTGGAGTCAGGAAGATCTGAGTTCAAATGTGACCTCACACACTTACCAGATGTGTGATTCTGGGCAAGTCACTTAACTTCTGTCTGCCTTAGTTTCCTCATTTGTTCTATTGTTCTACTGACTATGCTATTTCTTGAAAAGTCTTTGCTTTGAACTCATTGAGTCCTCTGGCTGATCAGAGTAAAAGAAGCAAGTAGTTAAGTGTAGGGTCTTGCGGGATGTGATTTTTTTTTAGTAGACACAGACTGACAGAGTACTTTGATACTGGACTAGCCATTACAGAGTCCCATGTGAGACCGAATTTACATAATCAGAGGTTAGTGCTTTCATCAAATGAAACACCTTACAAAATCTGACATTTTATAGGATTGGATTTTAGAGTAGTGTTTTGACCCGCTCCATAGATAAGGAATATTAGTTTCACATAATGGAACTCAGTTAAATGCTGTTCCTGATCATCAATGAAATGGGTGAAGCAAAGGCAAAATATAGTCATGTCTTTTTTTCAACACCCTCAAAAAGAACTTTCACACTCTTTTCTTTTGCAATGATATGGGGCTATTGCCAGTGACTGTAGGGAACAAAGAAGAGGGCACCATTTCATACTAGCACCCTCTTCTCCTCGTCCCTCTGCCCTTCATCTATGTCCACTTGTTGTTGTTCAGTCATTTTCAGTCCTGTCCAACTTTTGGTGATTCCGTTGGGTTTTGGTATTTTTTTGGCAAAGAAGCTGGAGTAGTTTTCCCTGTCTTTCTGCAGCTCATTTTACAGATGAGGAAACTGAACAAACAGGGTTAAGTGACTTACCCAGGGTCCTACAGCTAGTAAGGACCAGAGGCTGGATTTGAATTTAGGTCTTCCTGTTGATGTTGTTGTTGCTGCCGCTGCTGCTGCTGCTGCTGTTTGACTCCCGGCCTGGCACTCTATCCAGCATGCCACCTAGCTGCAAGCAAATGGGTCTCAATGCTGCTCCCCACTGGCTACCCCACGGTGATGAAGTTTAGCAAAGTGCCTGGTATATCGTGGGTGTTTAATAAATGCTACTTGACTGACTGATAATCCCGAACAACACAGATAACTCTTTTGATAAAAAGCAGCCCTGCTTCTTTTTCCGTATTAACAACAGTTCTTTCTCTGGCACATTCAGCTTTCCAAATCCCTTGCCTCACCATAACCCTGTAAATTCCAGACTATGAATATTGGGCCCATTTTTACAAGTGAGGAAACTGTTGTGCTCAGGTAAAGTGACTTGCATGGCCCTGAAACAGAGACCAGGGAAGGCATTTAAGTACGAAAAATTAGCAGGCATATGAGGGTAGCATGGGTCCAGGGAGAAAAAGGAGGAAGTTTTTACAGGTCAGAGTCATATAGCAAGTTAATATCAGAGCAAACTGAATCTCAGAATCACAGGAACCTAGATTTAAAGTAAAAAAAAGGAACTTAGAATCCATTTAAGCCTTTGTTTTTAGGGACGAGGAAGCAGGTCTGGAAGTGACTTGCCAAGGACACCCAGTCAGTAAGTGACAGAATCAAGGCCTCTGACCCCAAATCCAGTGGTTTTCCCTTGCCATCTCTCTCTCTTTCCATACCACACTACCCATGTCTCTAAACAGGTGGGAGCTCTGGGCCTCCTTCCCCTCAACTGGTCAAACCACACCTTAAGCAAGGAGAGGCAAGGAAGCTCTGGCAAAGGCAGGTTTCTAGAGGGGTGTCCAAGTTCTGAAACCTGGAATGGGGCCTCCAATTCCCATTTGGCACAGTTTGTGTATCTTCCTGCTTCCTCCAAAACGAGTCATCCCAGCTGGATCATAAATAAGGGAACAATATAACTACATATTTATAGTCTCTGTGAATCACTAGTGGGTGACTAATTTTTTCCCATTTTTGTCACCCTGAACAATTTTTTTTTTCCTTGAAACTTTCAGTAGAGTGATGACATGAGCCATTCATTTGGATGAAAACACACATTTCAAGTTGCTTTTAAAAGTCCTGTCTCAATAAAGGACAGAAAATCTGTAGATCTGGGCATTAACTAAAAGAAGTACCAAATTTTTTCTTTAAAAATTATTTCACCTGCATTATACTCTGAGGAGTGCAAGGTACTTTTAACTTTTAAAACACAGAACCCTCATACTAAGAGAGATCTTTAAAAGGTATCCACATTATCTTCCTGAACCTGGGCAAGATGCAAAACTATTGTAGGTCAATGGCAGTCTAGCCTATGGTTTAAAGTCCCATTTGCTCTAAAATCCCCAAAGGAGCTAGGTGGACAGTGGATAGAATGTTAGGTCTGGAGTCAGGGAAACTCATCTTCCTGAGTTGAAAGCTGGCCTCAGACACTTCCTAGTTGTATGACCCTGTGTAAGTCACTTAATCCTGCATGCCTCAGTTTCCTCTTCCCTAAAGTGAGCTGGAGAAGGAAATGGCCAAGAATACCCCCAAATGGGGTCATGGACAGTTGGACATAACTAAGCAAAATCAACCTCTAAGAAGGAAGAGAGGACAGGTCCTCTTGTATTTTAAGAATCTGCCAATGTGCCTCTTCAATAAAAAGCAAACTTGCCAAACAGGAATGTGATCTGTTGAGGTCAAGTACTCCAGGGCTTTAGTCGCATTCTTATTTAAGATTAATCACTCCCTTTTAAATTAACCCTCTGGTATGGTTCCTGTAGGCTACATCCCTTTCTTATCCTACCAAAAGTTTCCATCACTCTTGTGTTTTTCAGTTTATCTATTACATTTTACACAAGGAATTCATTTCCTTGGTGTTGAGAAAAAAAAACCCCAAATCATTCTCATTCCAGTGTTTTTATAATTCACAAGTAGAGAAAGAAGAGAAAGGGAAGTGGTAAAAGGGAGTTCATGGAATTAGATGGCATAAGGAGGGGAAGGAAAGGGCTTTGACAGGAAAGCAGGTTTTGTTGATTTGCAAAGGCAGCATGTTACAGTAGTCTGGGCACTGAACTTGGGGTCAGTAATCCTAGCTCTGACATTAACTAGCTGTGGGACTGTGGGCATGTTACTTCTCTGTGCCTCAGTTTCCTCATCTGAAAAAATGAGCTAGAGAAAGAAATGGTAGACCACTATCAGTTGCCAAGAAAATCCCAAATGGGGTCACCAAGAGCTGGATGTGACCAAACAAGAAAAATGAATGATGAAAAAGATGGGGGGGTAGGTGTTGAGGTTTGAGTATGTAAGAGGATGAAGCCACTTTGTAAACCATTCCACAAGGCAATCAATTCATCTTTTGCAGCATCTCGTTTCTGCCTCTTTCTGTCCTCTGACATCACCACCACCCTGGCGAAGACCCTCTCTACCTCAAACCTGGGCCATTACAATAGCCTGCTGATGGATCCAATGTCCATCTTTCACTCAGCTATCAGAATGACCTTCCTAGGGGAGGGTAGGTGGTGCAGTGAATAGAGCACTGGCACTAGAGTCAGGAGGACCTGAGTTCAAATCCAGCCTCAAACATTTATACTTACTAGCTGTGTGACCTTGGGCAAGTCACTTAACCCCAATTGCCCTGCCCTTCCCCCTCCAAAAAGCAAAAAAGAAAAGAATGACCTTCCTAAAGTAGGGGTCTGACCATGTTATCTCTTTCTACTCAATAAACTCCAGCAGCTCCCCAATGTTTCCAGGATCAAATATGATATCCTATGTTTGGCTTTTAAGCTCCTTTGAAACCTGGCCCCTTGCTACTTTTGAGTCTTCTTATATTTTATTCTCCTCTACATTCTAAAATACTATGACACTGCTTTTCTTGCTATTCCTCACACATCTTTCAATTGTGCATTATCATTAGATGTTCTCTATGCCTAAGCAACTGGGTGGCCTACTGCATAGAGCGTGAGACCTGGAATCAGGAAGACTCATCTTCTTAAGCTCAAATCTAGTCTCAGACACTTACTAGCTATGTGACCCTAGGCAAGTCACTTAACCCTGTTGGCCTCAGTTTTCTCATTTGCAAAATAAGCTGGAGAAGGAAATGGCAAACTGCTCCAGTATCTTTGCCAAGAAAACTCCAAATGGGTCACAAAGAGTCAGACACACCTGTAACGAATGAACAACAACAGCAAGCCTGGAATGCTCTCCCTACTTATTTCTGCTTCCTGGCTTCATTAAAACTACAAGTAAAACCCCACATTTCACAAAAAGTCTTCTTAATCTGAGCACTTCTTCTCTGAGATTCACCTCCAAATTATCCTGTATATAGCATGTTTGTATGTGGATGTTTGCATGTTGTCTTCCCCAATAGACTGTAAGCTCCTTGAGAGCAGGGGTTGTTTTTTTTTTTCCTGTATCTATCTGTATACTGTATCTGTAGTATCTGGCACATTGTAGGTGTTTAGTTAATAAATGCTTTTTACATTGACTTTACAAATAAGGAACCCAAGATTGAGAGAAGTCAAGTGGACCACACAAACTATGGCTGGGGTGGGTTCTGAAACAAGCACTCCTACCTCCAGGTCTAGCTGCCTGTTGAATGGAACCATACTCCATCCTGACCTTCAATGCCACAGAAAAGTTGAGATATGACCACATAATTACTTGTGTGAAGTCTAGATTTTCCTGATCCTAGCTTTCTCATTGAATTCAGAGCTGGGAGAGATCTTAGGGACCATCTAATCCAAGTTCCTCATGTTGCAAGTGAGGAAACTGAGGCCCAGAGAAGCATGACAGTCTGCTGAAGGTCATACAGTAGTGAGTGCCAGGGCAGAATTTGAACCTAGGTCTCCTGACTCCAAATCCTATGTTCTCTCCATTGTACTGGGCAACCTCTCTTCAAGCAAAATGTTGAGAAAAATGTCTACTCACCAACGTTTGGTTCTTGGGGCTCTCAGTGTTCAGGGTTTCATCTAAACCACAAATGAAGATGAAAGACGACCTATTAAACTGCCATCCCATGATCCTGACTTGAATACCCAATTGTGCGTAGCATAGTCTATTATATAGAGTCAGACAAAGTCCCTGACCCTACCGACCTCACCACAGAGAACAGGCAACACCAACGATGGGTGTGAGTCAGTGGAGCAACTGAGTATTAGTGGAGAAAGAGTGGTTTAATTCCAGGGTGTATTTTTATCTCCCTTCACCATTGGGTTGCCACAGCTCTCTGGAGCCATTTATAACATTAACCCCTAGGAGTCACATCCATTGCTCTGCTAGAAGCCACCGGTTTTGTCATTTATTTGGGTCAATTCGAGAAACGTTTGTTAAGTGCCTATTAGAGACAACACTTTGGGGATACTGCGATGGATCTGTGGTCTCATCAAAGGGGACATTTCCTCCAGTGGTACAGAAAACATCCCATCTATATTCTCTCACCCTATGGGACTGCAGTTCATGGTCTCCTATAAATCCTCCCTAGGGAAATCCACCTGTCTTTAGATCTTATGGAATGCTTGGGTGGCCCATAAATTAATGAATATACAAGCATTTATCAAGTACCTACAGCATACTGGCTACTGTGCTAGGCAAGGGGGAAAGACAGAGATAACAATGAAGTGGTCCTTTCATTCTATGTGCCAGGTACTGGTGATACAAGGAGAAAAATAAAGCAATCTCTTCTCTCCAGGATCAGCTACCCCTTGTCCTGGCTTTATAACTGGTCCAGCTTCTTTATCCCATCACATATTTTCCTGATGGCATCCTTCATGTTACTTCACTGGGTAATTCTTTGTGAGTAATGTGTAGCAGCCTACTTAGGCCTCCATAGGCTTCAACGCTGTCCTTTGCATGACCCTGAACTTTTAATTCTTAAGATTATGGTATCCCCATAAGATTATGGTAACCCCAGAAGAGTTCAACTCTAATGTCTCATCTTGATGTGGAGATGATACAGGGTTCTATAGGGCTCTGCCAGTGAGGTACCAGTTTTTATGATAGAGAAGCAGCAGCTTCCATCTGCTTTCCAAGGATGAGCCCCGCTAAATGCAAAAAGGCTTATCGCCAGTAAGTTGGACACTTGGTGATGAAATTTTTGGTCTTAATGAGGCATAAAACAAACAAACAGAAACCATACAAAATAGTCCTCAGTCCTGTTCAGATCTTTTCTGCTTCTGAAGTGGCAAAGGCAGAGAATGCTAAGAATATCCGCTTTTTAAACCATCATCAGTTAGCAGTTGGTGCTCTAAATGAAGGAGAGCCCCATCCAGTCATCAATGAATGGGCATGCTACTGGAGGAAATGAATCCTATTGATCTTGAAATTCTTGCTATAAATGAAACAGGAAGGCAAAAGGAAGTGGCAGCTAGATGGAAAGATGGCTCACAAGTTGTCTTTGGAGAAACAAGTACAAGAGTTTCTGCAACTGTTTTTTTTTTTTTCTTAAGTCAGATGGCAATTAGGAATATGTTTCATGGGGCATTTGGTCATCTGGCATTGCAATGCTCATGCATGTATTTGTAAAAATAACTCTACCAAAACAATCACAGTTTATTCAATGATATCTAGTGCAGAGGCTAAGGAAGCTGAGAAAGGCTCTGAGAAAGGATAAGTGCTTCTCTGGGCGAGGAAGTTTACAAAGCAGAGCTCCTTAGGGACTGATAATAAAATCAGAATTATTTAACATAGGAGCATAGATCTACAGTTGGAAGGGACCTCAGGAACCATGTAGTTTAAACCTCTTATTTTACATATAAGGAAATTCACCCCAGGAAGTTAAATTACTTGCTGACGTCACTCAGGAAACAAGCAGCAGAGGATGGGTGTAAACTCACTGTCTCTTCTCTACAGGCGCTGTTCTTTCCACTGCCCTGCTTTGACCCCAGAATCAGTCTAAGAACTCTTCCAGCTCTTTATTAATGATCTGGAGGAAGAGTGCACAGTCAAGTCCCCATATTTTTGTAAAACACTATACTCTTCCAGATAGCAAAGAGCCAAGCCTAGGGGGCTAGATTATAGAAAGATTTTGGTATTTGTGTGAGTGGGCAGGAACATAAAAGATGAGCTTTAAAATGAGTACCAGGAAATGTATCAGGTTAAAAAATATTCAAGCTATTCATAGTCCTTCTCAAATGCTTCATTGTGACAGGGAATGAGTCTGGGTTCTGGAAAGCTATGACCTCAGAGTCTAAGCTCTGCTGGTTTTAGGCAGGAAAGGCTTTGAGGATATCATCTGCATTGGTAAGAGTGCCCACTATCTCTCTGTTTCTGTCTCTCTGTCTGTCTCTCCCTCTCTCCGAGATCATGTAATAATTAGAGTGCTAGATATGGAATCAGGAAGTCCTGAGTTCAGATGTTTTCTCAGATACTTCACTGACTTTGTGACCCCCTGAGAAAATCACTTAATTTCTTTCTGCCTCAGTTTCCTCATTTGGAAAATGTGAATAATAGCACCTACCTTCCAGTATTAAAAGCAAAGGCAAGGCAAAGATAAAATGAGATATTTGTAAAGTGTTTTTAAGCCTTAAAGCACCATATTATACATGCTAGCTATCAACACCATCATTATCTATATACATAGAGATATTAATATAGATGGATATAAATATAGAAATTGGGGGGTGGCTAGAAGGCACAGTGAATAGAGCCCTGGCCCTGGAGTCAAGAAGACCTGAGTTGAAACCCAGAGTCAGACACTTTACATTCACTAAGCATGTGACCTTGGGTAAGTCACTTAACCCCAATTGCCCTGCCCTCTCTTCTCCAAAAAGCAAAAAAAAAAAAAAAGAAATTGGGTGTGTGTATGTATGCATACACATATACATATATATGTATATATAATAGGGATACATATCCCCAACTTAATTTAAGAATCTTTTATTCAACCAATAAATATTTATTAAGCACCTACTGGGAGCCAGATGATGGTATACAAAAAAAAAAATTCAAGGAATGAAACAATCTCCATTCTCAAAGAACTTACATCCTAATAAGGCAAGACAATAGGTACATATGTGAATGTATGCAAAAGAAAAACAAAGTTGATAATACATTACAGATAGAAAGTAGTTAAATACAGGGTAGTCTATGAGGGAGGTTCAGGGGGAGAGTATTAGCCATGGGGGGAATGGGGAAGAGCTTCATGCAGAAGATGGTACCCAAACTGCATCTCTAAGGAAGAGGGGAATTCTATGAGGCAGAGGTGAGAAAACCAGGGCATAGAGAGCTGTATTAGGAACACAGGCATACTGAGTACCTACCCTGTTCCAGGCGCTGTGGTAGGTGATGATAATACAAATATGAAACTAGACTAGTTGCTTATATTCTAACTGTAGACAACAAAGATACATGGAAGTATCGACAAAACATGTATCAAATAAATCAAATTAATCGGAAGGCTGACTGCTAACCACTGGAGGAATCAGGAAAGACCACTTGGAGGAAGTGGCACTGGGTTGTATTTGAAGAAATCTAGAGATTCGATGAGGAAGAGATTAGGAGGCATTGAGGACACACTGTACAAAGACTTGAATGTGGGAGATTTAATGTCATGTAGTGGGAATTGTAAGCAGGCTAATTTGTCTACAGTCCAGAGTGCATGATGGGGACTAAAGAGCAAGAACAAGTCTGGAAAGATAGATGGAGGCAGAGAAGTTTGTATTCTATCACAGAGACAATAGGGAATCACTGAAGCTTCTTGAACAGGGGATCCAAAAAAGTGAGAAAATCAAATTGATTCTGAGTCTGTTTTGTAACTGATTCTATCCTATATCACTACCACTGTGTTGTAAAATGGCCTAAGTCATGTTTCTTTGTCTTTGAGTTAAGTTGACTTTCCCTCTCTAAGTGAAGTTGAAAAGTTCAGCTACCCTATAAATCACCTTAATTCAAAGAAATAAATCATTTCTACACATCTCACTGCCCATATACAATTAAGAGAGATCTATTATCTGTCCATCAAGTGTTGCAAGACCACAGGTGGGTGCCAAGAAGTGTGTTGTCTTTACAATGCTGGCTGTCCTTCAAGGAAGTCTGATCTGTTATCACTGTGACACTAATGCCACCAACAATAAGCTTTCCATAGCAACCAGAGGAAAGGAGGGAGTGTTGCAAACCTTGCATTCCAGACTTCCATCCAACCATATTGTTTTCCATCATCTATAAGACTTCAGATTTTGTAAACAATCATATTGTTTTCCATCTGTAATGAATCTTATTCTTTGTTCTCATGTTCTTGTCTAGTTCCCAAAACTATATGAAGGTTGGTAACTCTCACCTCCCAGTCTTTTGGCTGGCTGAGTAGCTGAGAGGCCCATTTTATTGGTAATTGCTAGCCTTACCAATAAATTGAACATGCTCAGAAATTTGTGCCTCAGTTTACCTTAATTTCAATTGTGACCATAATCAAATTTGCACTTAAATATACATAGATGTACTCATTTCAATGATCTGTAATTTTGACAGGTTGAGTATTGCTCCTACTAACACAGATCACAACTCCTCTATTCATTAGTAGGTGTTCTTCAAGAGTTGTTTTTGTTTAAAACTTCATCTTTTGTCCAATCTGCTAAAGACACTCATGAATACAATACAATAGTTAGGTCCCTACTTGAAGCCCTTCTAGAGTTCAGGTTCACCTGAAACAGGCTTATGAATGTCCTAGTCTCCGCGTGTCTGAAGCCAGTCCTGGCTGCCATAGGTGTCTGTGTCTAGATGGCTGACACTAGTTGTTTGATCCTTTTGATGTATAGTCCTCTCCATTTGGACTGCTGTCAACTCACCTCCTTTCTTGTTTCTTAGTCAAATGCCTGCCCATCTTGGCCTATGCCACTATGATACCATGGTCCACCATTTGTGTGGTAAGCTGCTTACTATCTGCCTTGTTGACAGGGACTGTCATTATCTGTTAGTGCAAACTTTAATATCTTGCTTGGCTCTGGCTTAGTTTCCTGCCTCTTCCACTGGAATCTAGAGTGAGCCCTGGCTGTTGAATTTGCTTGGACTTCAGACTTTTGTATTTTATATTGTATCTTTTATCCCTTACAGCTGGCCTGGGCTCCCAGGTTCCCTTCTCCATTTGGTCAGCTACAACATAATGAATTCTATATGATCATATTTAAATCCTCTCGTCTCTGCCCACTTTCAAGGTCCTATTTCAACTCCCAGTCTCAGGCTTTCCAGGTCAGCATCATCTAAGTTCTTTCTTTCCAATCTATCACCATCTGAATTACCATTTCTATCTCCAATCTCTTTCCCCTCTAATTCACCCAGTATACTGCTGCCAGATTGACCATCTTCAAGAACTATATTGCCCAAAGGATCCTTTTCCCCACAACAATCTCCAGTCACTTCTCATTGTTGGAGAGATAAAATCTAAAATATTTACCTTGGTTTTTAAGGCCCTGTGCCATCTAGTTGTAAAGCCAAGCATTAATAGCTTTCCAGAGGACTGCTTTCAAGGTTCTGATTACACAGTATAGTGAACTCTCTATTTATTCAATAACAAACTAAGACAAAACATTCACAGAAAATCAAAATACATCATTCACCATGATATGGCATAACAACTTATCACTAAAATGGCCACGTAGGTGAGGCCTCCTTAATTGACACAAAGTACAGAGTCAAAAGTTCTCTACCCCTAGGTCACATTATCTTAATCTCTTCCATCAAAAAGTCTTCTTTCTTCTTAATTAGAGATTAGTTTCCAATCATCCTTAATTAGTAAGTCCTTAACTCAATCATGTAAATGTAAAGGTCAAAGTTCTCCACCCCTAGTAAATCATGATCTTCTCAGTTAGCATTAAATACCCAAGGAGAGGTCTTTTCATCTTGACTTGAGGCTGGCTCTCAGCTTCCATGGTTCCTCTTCTATAGTCCCAGCTCCTGCCAGTTCCTTGTTGTCCAGGTCCTTGTCCATATCCTGTTCCACACTGAAGCTCACAAAGTCTAGTCCCCCTCAAGTCCTTCACAGTTTCTATTCCTGGGAAGACAAAGCTTAACAAAGCCACAATAACATTCATTCACATTGATGGCATCTTCATCAATTGACTCTTTGCCTGAGAAATCAACATAGATCCAACAACATGGTCTGAGGAATCAATACAAATCATCAGTATAATCCCTGGGCCTTTGAAAATGCCAGCAAGACCCTCCTTCAAGATTTCTGTAAACATACAACAAGAAAATCCTCTTTCAGGGCTTCTGAACCAGCAAGGTCCCAGGGCTTCTGCAACAACAGCACCTGCCTCTATCAGCAGACAAATCTGACAAAGTAACATCAAAACAGACAGACAAAATACCAACACCACAGCCATTCCTCCTCCCAGTTCTCCTCTCTTCTCATTTCTCAGTTCTTCTCAATTCTCAGTTCTCATTTTTTTTCTCAGTTCTTAGTTCAGTTCTCAGTTCTCTTCTCTCTCTCCAGCAGTATCAGCCCAGCCTCCAAATGCTTGCTTCCAAAGTTCTGGACTCTCTCAGCTTGGGCTTTTCCTTATATACGGTATTAGCTCCTCTCTGTTCTTTCACTTCCTGTTAGGTCAACAAGTCCATCCCATTGTGGGATTCACAAGTTCTGGGTCTTAATACTTGACAAAATTATGAACTTGAAACTAAGTGCTAAGTACCTGTTAGCTTGCCAAACAAGGGGCAGAGAAGATCTTCAAATTCCCATTCCCATTACACTAGTCCAAAGCACCATTCTAGCTTTTGAGGGAGAGCCAGGGAAAGAGATGATGTTCTGGACAATGTGATTGCATTGGTGTGAGGTAATTATGATCTGGGAGAGTTGTCTGTGACACTGAAAGGTTAAATGACATGTCACAAAGCTAATATATGTCTGAGATTGTGCTTAAATCCAGGTTTTCTCAACTCCAAAGCTAGCCTCCTACCTAATATGTCATGCTGCCTCTCCTTTCCTGCCTCTTTTCCCCACAACTTCCTTACCTGAAACTTCATTCTCACCAAAACAGTCTTCTTGCCATACTTTGGCTGTGTCTTAGACTTTTTTGCCTCTGTGATTGCACTCATCCTTGTCTATCTTTGTGACACAATTTCCCTTTCTCCTCTTCTCTGAATCTTATCCTACATTTAAGATCTGGTCTTAGTTTCACCTCCTCTACAACAGTGTTCCTCTGAGTGCTCCTGGCTTGATAGACAGCAGTCTTGGAATCAAATTTCCATTTACTGATGTCACAGACAGCAAAGATGTAATGAATTGGCAGAGTCTAGAGTTGGTATCTGTCTGTTCTTTCCTTGAATGCCTTTCTCTATTTCAGTCTCTTTGTCTCTCAGTCTCTGTCTCTGTTTCTGTCTGTCTCTCCTTTGTCTCTCCTTCTATCCCTTCAAATATCCTCAGATATCCTTTAGCTTTAAAAAAAAAAAATTCTCCTAACCTCACCACACCTCAAGCTATCATGCAATATTGCTTCTGTTATGTTCTCCTCAGCCTAGAGAATATACTTTGATTACATCTGTGTTCTACATAAATTAATTAATACATGAGTTTCAATAAGTGTGAATTTGGCTGAATAGTCCCATCCCACAACAGAGGCAAGGACATTTTGAAGCTGGACTCAGAAGGTTCCTTGAGCTTATACCTTCATGGCCTCCAATGGTCAGATGTTCTCTTTCAGAACATCTAGATATTTGTCTCATTCCCCTTTCCTCCCCCTCCCCCAACACAGGATCATAGAATCAGACCTGAAGAAACCTTAGGGGACACTGAGTCAAATCCTCTTATTTTAGATGTGATGAAACTGAGGCCCAGAAAGTGGAAGGAACCTGGTCAAGGCCACATCTCACCCCTTCAAACAAAATAATTGCCTTGGGTTTGTGGAAACATGGTGGGGTCTTATAGGGAAACCAGGAAATAGTTCCAGAAATCAGGATTTCTAAACTTTCCCCTGCCATCTCTGTCATGTTAGTGCCCCCCTCCACATTTGATTTTTTCCCAAGGTCAAATGGCCTCATTGCATCAACTATTGGTTTTCTTTTAAAAGTTGCTGCCCAGCAACAACTCATTAACTCCTCATTAACCACTGGCTTAAGTCCTAACTGCTGCTTGATATATGACTAGTCACCAGCAGGAAATCAGCTGATTCCATCTCCCTGGATGCCTCATTTATATCAGTTCTGTTATCAGGGGGAGAGACAGCAAAGGACAAGAAGTGTCAGGAGAGAGGGTACTCTCTAATATGTAGAGCTGGCAGGCTAATCTTCCTACAAGGTGACCCACAGCCAAGGGAATAAAAGCATTTCGCAAACAGCCCATCGCTCATAACATTCAAGAGATGACATGGAAGATGCCAGAGATTCTTTCCAAACCACAATTGCTTCTGAGCTGGGGCTGTGAAATTTGCCTGCTGGGGACCATAAACTCCTGCCACAGGGATGTAAAAACAAGGAAAAAATCTTAAACCCCAGTACCAGTCTGGAGGAGGAGGGGGATATAACTCCCTGCCCCCACAAGGATCAGAGTCTCAGAAAAGTTACCAACGCAATTTACAAACAGTTAATTGGTTTCTGCTCTGGAAAAGTCAATCTAAAGCAAAAGAATGGACCTAAAAGCCAGAGAAACAGTTTTTTAAAATGACTGGAAAAAATAGCGTATGCTGGAATTAAGGATAGCCATGTTTCTATATAACTTGGAGTACAGGAATCATGTTGAAGGTTCCCACAAGTTCCCTTTGGTGTTGGTCAGCTATCAGATATGAGGAAGGGAGTGTCCCCAAAGTGATTGAGTATATTCCTCCACAAATCAATGGCTGGGACTCTAATGTCCGGATTGGACGCTTAGAACTCCCTAGTTTTTAAGCAACATGTTATCCTGTCTCTACTAGATTAAGATCATTGAATAGACATTTGTGCTAAAAGGAGGTCCAGGAGGGACTTATTATTTGCAGGAATGAGGATTGGTTCAGAATAGCAATGTCTTTTCTAGTTTTTTTCATTTTTAATTTGTGAGCAGATCAATTCAATAAAGTTATTTAACATCTATAATGTCAAGGATCCTGTAGTAGGTACAACAATTCAAAAGCAAAATAGGCCCTGACCTCAAGAAATTTACATTCTGCTGGGGAGAAGGGTTACAAAATGTGCATGTGAGAAAATACAAACTCATTTCAAGAGGGAAAGGGTTCTTAAAGTGGGGACTTCAGGAAAGGTCTAGGAATTCAGCAAGGTGGAGGTGAGAACGGAATGCATTCCAGACATGGGGGAATTATTTATGCAAAGGCAAAGAGGTGAGAGATGGAACAATGTTTATGAGAAACAGGTGGCAGTTTGTTTGACTCTAATGGAAAGTATGTGAAGGGAAGTAATAAGTAATAAAACTGAAAAGGTACGGAGGAAACAGATTGTGAAAGGCTTTAAATACCAGGTCAAGGATTTTGTATTTTATCCTAGAGACTATAGGGAACCACTGATTATTTTTGAGTAGTGGAGTGACATAGTCAGATCTGTGTTTTAGGAACTTTATACTAATAGCTGGGTGAAGGATGGGCTAGAGTAGGGGAAAGCTATAAATAGGAAGACTAATTAGGAAGCTATTGCAATAATGCAAGTCAGAAATGATGATGGTCAGAACTAGGATGATGACTACATGAGAAAAGAGAATGGGATTGATGTGGGAAACTTTGTTAAAGTAGGTTTGACAAGACTTAACAACTGAATGTGGAGGCTAAGGGAGAATGAAGAGTCAAGGATGACTCCAAGTTTGAGAAGCTGATGTCTAGAAAGATAGTAGTTTTAGAGAACTAGAGAAGATTGAAGGAAGAATGGGTTTTGGGGAAAATATAATGAGTTCTTTGGAAATGCTGAGTTTTAAGCACAGATGGGATTGTTGTTGAGTCATTTCAGTCTTGTTTGACTCTCCGTGACCTCATTTGGAATTTTCTTGGCAAAGATACTGGAGAAAGAGAAAAGAAATGCTTATTAATTTTAAAAAATGTTAATGCTGAATTCAAATACAACTTATTGCACATGTAGCAGGTTTTAGAATTGACACCTTCATGTGTAACATATATGGGTTGTACTTATATGTGAGCCACACAAAATTTACTACCAGCTACCAGTTCATTTCTTTGTTAATTCTCTACCTGGGTTCTAAGGTGATCAAGAGTTAAGCATTGATCTTTCCACATAATTTAAAAGAAGTACAAATCTCTTCCATTAGTTAATCTATTACCTCCAAGCTCCACACCCCCACCAACAAGCATTTATTATGTGCCAGACACTAAATTGGAGACAAATCTTTTTCCATAAGCCTTTGCTCATCTCTTTCAATCTCAAACCCTAGTCTCATAGGTTTAAATAAATACCAATGTTGCTATTTGTATACATTATTAACAACTTAACAGACAACTTAAAGGCATAATAAAAAAAATTTCAGCAATGTATCAGCTACAAAAAATATCAAAGCCAAAGTTACCTCTAACCATAGGCTACAAATGCTGGTTTCTCCATTAGATGCTGAGACCATAGTTCCACCCTTTAGCTCTATGAGTACAGCTGTTGAAGTCTCCCAAAAATCCTCTTCAGAATTTCTTCTCCATTGTGTACATCTTCTCCACAGGATAAAAGTTAAATTTAGTTCTCTCAAAATATTTCTTTAGTCTCTCTCAAATGTGACAGTCAATTTAGTCTTTCAAGAAAGATTATTGTAATAACCTTTAACTGGTCCCCCTGCAACCTATTTTAACATCTGAAACTGAATGTCACATAGACATCTTCATCTCAAAATGTCCTATGTGAAATGCTTATCTTTCTTTTCTATTTTTACTTTTGAAATTTAAATAGTATTTTCCATCAATTACATATTAAGAAAAATTTTTATTATTCATTTTTACAAGATTTAGAATTCCAATTGTTTCTCCCTCCTCTTATGTCCTCCCCTCTTCTGAAAATGGTAGGTAGTTTGATATGGTTTATACATATGCTTTCACGTAAAACATTTTTCCATATTTGTCAAAGTTGTGAAAAAAGAAACAAATAAAAACCACAAGAAAGAATAAAGTAAAGGAAAAATATGCTTCGATCTGAATTTTGAGTTCATCAGTTCTTTATCTGGATATGGATAGTATTTTCCTTCTTGAGCCTTTTGTACTTGTCTTAGATCATTGTGGTGCTGAGAAGAGCTAAGTCATTCATAGCTGATCATCAAACAGTGTTGTTGAGACTGTGTACAGTGTTTTGCTGGTTCTGCTCATCTCACTTTATATCAATTCATACAAATCTTTCCAGGATTTTCTGAAATCTGCCTTTTTATCAGTTATAATTGCATAATAGTATTCCATCACATTTATATCTCACAGCTGTAATGCCATGCACAAGCTGCTTTCCAGAAGAATGCTACTGTGAACAGTTTTCGAGATTCTGATTACATGATGTAGTGAACACTCTATAAATCAGAGCAAAACATTCACAGAAATAAAAATACAGCATTCACAACAACTTATCACTAAAATGGCTACATAGTTTTCACCACAGTGGTCACATAGTTTTGAGCAAAGTACAATCATTTTGTTGATCAATCACTTAGTAACTCAATCATTCAATCAACTCGATCATTCAATTATCCTTAAGGAGTCACAAAATACAAAAGTCAAAGTTCTCCACTCATGGGGCACACTAAGTTACAATACCAGTTACTACTCAGCACTCTCTTAAGGAATAGTGTAAAATACACAGGCCATCCACCCCTCCGTCACAAATAAGTTACAACTTCAAGGTCATAAGTAAATTACAACTTCAACCAGTCACTACTCAGTATCCATGGTGAGATCTCTTCATTTTGACCCAAGGTAGGCTCTCAGATTCCCTGGATCCCATTCTATGGTCCTAACTCCTACCTGGATTCACCAAACTGTCACCTTGGTTCAAAGGCAGACAGCTACCAGCTCCTTGTCCAGCTCTCCATGCAGTCCCTGTTCTACACTGAAGCTTATAATGTCCAGTCCACCTTAAATCCTTTATAGTCTCTGTTCCTGGGAAGTCAAGGCTTAACAAAGCCACAAACAGACAAAATACTGAAACCCCAGTCGTGCTTCCTCTGTCTTCTGCAGCTCTGGCTGGTCCTTGGAAATCCTCAGCAGCTTTGCTGGTCCTCTGACTCAGCAACTCCTCAGCAGCTTCTCAGTAGCTCCAGCTGGCCCTCAGACTCAGCAGAAGTTTCAGCTGGTTCCCAGAATCAAAATCACTTCAATCAGGTTCTCAAAATAAAAAACATTCTCTCCAGCCTGGGTCTCTCTTCCTCAGCCTCCAGAATCTGGCTCCAAGAAGATCTGTCTTACTCAGCAGGGGCTTCTCCTTATATACACATGGCATTAGCTCCTTCCTGTTTCAGCCATTTCCTGTTTCAACCCCTTCCTGTTACATCAGCAACAGGGGTTCATATCTTCTGTTTCTTTAACAGAGGCTGGATTGATTACTTAGTGCTAAGTACCTGTTAGTTTTGCCAATACAAAAGGATCAAATTACACTACTATTACAACAGTTTGTTCAGCCATTGTCCTACTGATGGGCATACTCTCAGTTTCCAATATTTTGCCATCATGAAAAGGGTTCCTATAAATATTTTTGTACGTGTAGGTCCTTTTCCCTTTTTTATAATCTCTTTGGGATGCAGTCCTAGTAGTGGTATTGCTAGATCAAAGAGTATGCACAGTTGGTTGCCCTTTGGGCAGAGTTCCAAATTGCTGTCCAGAATGGTTAGATCAGTTCACAACTTCACCAACAGTGCATGAGTGTCCCAATATTCCCACATCCTCTGCAACATTTATCCTTTTCTTTTGTCTTGTTTTTTAATATTAGCCAATATAATTGATGTGAGTAGTATTTCAGAATAGGTTTGTTTTGCATTTCTCTAATAAAAATTATGTAGAGCACTTATTCATATGCCTATAGATAACTTTGATTTCTTCATCTGAAAATTGCTTGTTCATATCCTTTGACTATTTATCAATTGGGGGAATGGCTTGTATTCTCATAAATTTGACTCAGTTCTCTATATTTGAGAAATGAGCTCTTTATCAGAGACACTTGCTATAAAGATTGTTTCCTAGCTTTCTTCTTTCCTTCTAATCTTGGTTGCAACGGTTTTGTTTGTACAAAAGCCTTTTCAATTTAATATGATCAAAATTATTTATTCTACATTTTGTAATGCTCTCTATCTCTTGTTTGTTCATAAATTCTTCTCCTCCCCATAGATCTGTCAAAAAGGTAGACTCTTTTTGCTCTTCTGATTTGATTACTTCATTGTCTGTGGTATCTAGCACATAGCAAGATGTAGTTTACTTCTTTATCTCTTTTAATTATGTATATTTTTGCTTTTGCTTTCTCTAAGATCAAGATTGCTACCCCTACTTTTTTTTAACTTCAGCTGTAGCATAATATATTCTGCTCCTTATCTTTACTCTGTGTGTGTCTCTTTGCTTCAAGTGTGTTTCTTGTAAGCAGCATATTGTAGAATTCTGGTTTTTTATCTACTTTGCTATCCAGTTCCATTTTATGGGAGAATTCATCCCATTCAGATTCATAGTCATAATTATTACCTCTGTATTTTCTTTATCCTATTCTTCCCTCTGTTTGTCCTCTCTTTCCTTTCACTCTTTCTTACCTCCTACTTTCTTGTCAGGTAAGATAAATTTCTATATTCAATTGATTGTGAATATTATTCCCTCATTTAACCAATACTGATAAGGGTAATGTTCAAGTGATGCCCATTGCCCACTCTCCCATCTTCCCCTCCACTGTAATAGGTCTTTCTCACCTCTTCATGTGAGATAATTTAACCCATCCTACCTCTCCCTCCCTTTTGCGCCCTTTGTACTCTTCTTTCTCATACCTTATTTTTTTATGTCATTCCCTCAAATTCACCTTATATCCATATCCTCTGTCTACATATATTCTTTCTATCTGTACTGTTAGTAATACAATTTTTAAGAGTTATAAGTACCATCTTCCTGTGTAGGGATGTAAACAGTTTAGCTCTACTGAATCCTTTATGGGTCCCCCCCCTTTTTACCTGTTTATGCTTTCCTTAGGTTTTGATAATGGAGGTTAAATTTTTGGTTTAGTTCTAATCTTCTCCTTATTGAAGGCTTGAGATCCTTCTGTTTTCTTGAATGATCATTTTTGTCCCTCTATGTATTGAGCTTAATTTTGCTGTGTAAGTGATTCTTGGTCGCACTCCTAGCTCCTTTGCCCTCTGGAACATCATGTTCTGTGACCTCCAATCCTTTAATGTTGCTGCTGCCAGATCCTGTGTGATACTAGTTGTGACTCTCTGATATTTGAATTGTTTCTTTCTGGCCTCTTGTAGTACCGTATTTCACTGCATAATCATTGCCATGGCATTTTCATTTCACCCTATTTTTTCAGTCCAAAAATTGATTTATTACCTTTCATCGCAAAACTGTCACATAGTATAATTCTGTTCATCACACTGCTTAAAAAGTAAACAGAGCAGCAATGTATTCATCAGTGGCATATGGATACACATTTCTCTCTTGGGCATTAGGAGCCACAAGTCTAGAATCCTCAGAACATGTATATTATCCGTACATTTCTGAAAGCCAACTTGTGTGGTTGTTTAGAGTGCTGCTTTCCTAACAGTATTGTCACTCAACCCAATGAAGAGCCATCGGTGTAAGGGGAGCAGGTGGGCAGGCAAAGCTGCCATGAGTAAGTCACATGATATGGTAAGATTGCATCTTCCCATGTAAGTTAAACTGTACAGCTATATATCTGCAATACAGTTTAATAAAAAATGATTTTTAAGTAATCCTGGCACTATTTTTTTTTTTCAAAAATCTTCACACCACACTTTTTTGCAAAACAAATTGTCGTAAAATCTGTGACAATTAAGTGATGAAATACAATATTTTTTCCCCTTGACTTAATAGCTCTGAATTTTTATTATAATGCTTCTTGGGGTTTTTATTTTGGGATCTTTTTCCTGAGGTGATTGGTGGATCCTTTCAATGCCTGTTTTGCCCTCTGATTCCAGGGCAGTTTTTCTTAATAATTTCCTGAAAGATTCTGTTCAGGCCTTCCTTTTTATTATGGCTTTCAGATTAATCCAGTGATTCTGATATTGTTTCTCTTGGATCTATTTTCCAGGTCAGTTGTTTTTCCCATGAGGTATTTTATATTTTCTTCCATTTTTTCATTCTCTTGAATTTGTTTGATTGATTCATGATGTCTTGTAGAGTAATTGGGTTCTGCTTGTTCAATTCTAACTTATAAGGTATTATTTCCCTCAATTAGCCTGAGTACCTTCTTTTCCATTTGGTCAATTATACTCTTTAAGGAGTTTTATTCCATGGATTTCTCTGTAAGGAGTTTTATTCCATGGATTTTTATATCTCCTTTTCTATTTGGCCAATTCAACTTTTTAAACAGTTTTCCAGGCTGTTGACTCCTTTTTTTTTTTTATAATTCTCTTGCATCATTCTCATTTCTTTTCCCAATTTTTATTGTAATTCTCTTCTATGATTTTTAATCTCATTTTTGAGTTCTTCATTGAGATCTTTCTGGGCTTGAGACCACTTCCCATTTTTCTTTGGGGTTTTGCTCATAGGTGTTTTAACATTGTTGTCCTCTTCTGAGTTTAGGTCTTGGTCTTCCCTGTCACCATAATCACTTTCTATGGTCAGATTGTTGTTGTTGTTGTTGTTGTTGTTGTTTTCTTCTCTCTCTCTCTTTCTCTCTCTCTCTCTCCCTCTCTCTACCTTTTCCTTTTCTTTTAAATTTGAGCTCTGCTCCCAAAGTCAAAGGGGCACTGTCTCCAGCTTCTTCTGCTAGTGGCTGTGGGCCCTGGCTGGTCACGTGGTACTGCTCTGAGGTTGCCCTGAGGCTCACAGGGGATCCTAGTATCTGTGGCTGTGCTTTGGTGGGATGGGAGTTAGGTGGTGCTGATGGAGGCCATAGATGTCTGTTAGTTTACCTGATGCTGAGCTGTCATCCTAGTAGTGGTATCTGACCCATGCTGAGGCTCACTTGGGTGTTTCTGCATTTCCCAGTGGCTTCACAAAAGCCTCTGGTGGTCAAGCCTCTGGAGGCTGCCTGTTTGCTTAGGCACTGGGAGGATAGGCATCTACCTGTTTGTCTGTTTGCCTGGGGCTACACTGAAGCATGTGATGATTCTTGGAGCTGGAATCTGCCAGTTCCCCTGGCTATGATAAGGTGCCTGGGGGTGTTTGCCTGTTCCACCACACTGGAGTACAGGATCTCTCATTGGTTTGCTAGGGTGGGGCTTGCTGCTGGCTTGTTGGGACACTTCCTGTCTTGTTTTCTTTTCACCCGAGTGAGATGGACCTTTCTTGCTGATCTTCTAAGTTTCTTGGGCTGAAAGATTGTTTCCCCCTGTCTTTTTGCTTATTCTGCTATTCCAGGATTTGTTTTGGGGCTCTATTTTATGGTTGTTTGGTGGTAAGCATGGGAAAATTGCAGCAATTTACTGCTTCCTCCACCATCTTGTCTCCCAGATAGCCACGTTACTTATCTTCCTTCACAAACCTTTCCTTTTTGTCACTTCCCTATTATCGAAAGGGGTATTGCCATCTTCCCAGTCATCTACATTTGTGCATTCTCATTCTTTCTTTACCCTCTGCCCAATCCAGTCTTGGCCTGTTGCCATGGCCTATCGATTTTACCTTTATAACATTTCTCATATATGGTCCCTTCTCTCTACTGACACTGCTATCACCCTAGTACAAGCTCCCATCACCCATGCTTGTATTGATGCAGTAGTCTGCTGGTTGATCTCCTTGCCTTAAGTCTTTCCTCATTCTAGTCCAACTTCCATTCATCCATCAAAACGATCTTCCTAAAATGCAGTTCTGATCATGTCATATACCAGCATCACCCTTACTCAATAAATTCTGATGGCTCCTTGTCATTTCTAGGATCAGACATAAAATCCTCTAGTGTTCAAAGCCCTTCATAACCCAGCCCTACCCCCACCTCACCCCCATTTCTTTCCTTTTTTGCAATGCAATTGGGATTAAGTGACTTGCCCAGGGTCACACAGATAATAAGTTTTAAGTGTCTGAGGTCAGATTTGAATTCAGGTCTTCCTGACTCCAGGGCCAGTGCTCTATCCACTACATCCTCTAGCTGCTCTGCACTCCTACGTTTCAAGTCTTTTTAATACCTTACAACTTGTCACGTATTCTGTGATCCAGTGACATTAAAACCTTACTGTTCCTTGAACAAGACACTCTATCTCCTGACTCCGGGCATTTTCACTAGCTGTCTTCATGCCTAGAATTCTCTCCCTCCGCAAAACTCCCCTCTGGCTTGCCTGACTTCCTTCAAGTATAAAATGCTACTTTCTACAGGAAGCCTTTCTCATTCTCTCTTCATTCTAGTGCCTCTTCTTGATTAATTAATTCTCATTTATTTTGTATATAGTGTGTTTGTACATAGCTGTTGGCATATTATTTCCTCCACTAAATTGTGAATCCCCTGAGAAAACAAATAGAGGGGTTAGCCTTGGCAAGGAGTAAGGCCACTTCATCTTGTGAAACAATGATGAAGGAGAAAGTGCCAGAAGGCATCTGAGTGATAGGAGATGAGTAAGAGGGAAAAGAGGGCATTCACAGAGGATAGATTAATTTTTTTTTCTGCAAAATAGGAGGCAAATTTAAGACAGTGGGAGCCACTGGAGTTTTGAGGGATGAAAAGCTTTGGAAGAGTCACCATGGAGAGTGGGATATTGAGTTGCTGAGGGAGGTATAATAGGATTGTTTAGCAGCAGTGAGGGCTCATTTGAGACTGTGTAACATAAATTTGTAGTGGACGCAGTGGACCCAGTCAGAACAGTTATGGATTTTCTCCACTTTCATTTAGCAGTACATGTGTAGGAGTATAGGCAATAAATGGTGGGAGTGATCTAAGACTTGACTGGGAGTAATTGAAAATATGATAAGTAATTGAAAATATGAAGACCATAGATGACTACAATAAAGGATTCAAAAGAGGAGGACAGTGCAGAGTTGAGTTGACTCACCAAGGGGTCAAGATGGGAAGAAGAAGGAACAGTGACTAGTATAGAGGAAAGAATTGAGGGGTCAAGGGACTGGAGGTCATAGTGTAGGCAAAGAGTAAAATTTTGCAAAAGAAACAAGAGGGAGAAATGAAAAGCCAATAGATTATGGTCAGCTAAAGGGATTTTGAAATTCTTAAACATAGAGATGGTTCCTTTGTGGGTAATGGCAAGATTAAGGCTATGACTATCTTTTTGTATGACTGAGGTGGGGTAACTCATGGGAGGTAAATAGGTTGAGGAGCTGAGTGTTTAGGGTATATATAGGAGAATCAATATTATATTGAATTGTCCTATTATGAGAGCAGGAGATGGGAAAGAGAGAAAGATTGAGAGCTAGGTATCAAACTCATTGAGGAAAGAAAGGGAATAATGTGGGGGTCTGTAGACAACAGCTATCAGGATTTTAATTAGCTGATAGATATGAATAATATGGACCTCAAAGGAAGAGAGGTTACTGAGTGGTGTAGGTAGGGGGAGAAGTTGATAACTCCCCCACCTCAACCAGTGAACCAAGGAAAATGAATTAAAATGTAGCCAGTACTGGAAAGACTGGTCAGGAAGACTATTTCACTGGGAGAAGTCAAGGTTTCAGTAAGAAAGAAGATGGAAAAGGAAAAGATTTAAGTTGAAGACAAATGTGTTGCCTATGGAACAGGCATTCCAGCGAGCACAGTAGAAAGACTGAGTGGAGTTAGTTTCAAATTTTATAGTGGGAGGATTGAGGGGGAAGGGAATGAGGAATCAGGTGGGGGAGGTATGTATTGAGGTTTGGACAATGATCTCCAGGAGTTCAAAATCAATGGTATATGACTAAATAGATTCAATTACTATGTTCAATTATTGTGCTAAGCTGATATGAAAGAAAAAAATGAAACATGATTTGGCCACAATGACCTTTAAAGTCCCCTCCACTCCAAATCGATATTTCTATGATGTTAGCCATTAACAGCAGGATATACTCTCTTCTGCAAGTGTACTTTCTTTGACCTGATATCCAAGGGATGGCCGACTATGAGCCACAAGGTGGTTTCTAAGGTCCCTTCCAGTTCCAACTCTATAGTCCATGAGAACTTTTTGGAGTGGAGGAAGGATGATTCAGAAGACCATAGATGACTACAATAAGAATTTGAAAAGATGAAAAGAATTTTAAAGGTTGTTGCTAGTCAATGATGGGAGAGGAAGGAATCGAAAGTGGCCCCAGGGAACAAAGAGTATGCCAATTTCTTTTGACTCCCTGTCTGATGGAATGAGAGAGAATGAGCAACCAGTCCTATACAGATGCCCAGGGATGTGACTTCTTTAGGAGAATTCAAGGTTTCAAAAGATAGAAGAAATGTGAGAGGAAGAAAACTAATATTTTAGGTACATATATTTAGAGTGGAGATGGAACTTGAATGTCATCAAGACTACCTCGTGTTTCATTTTTGTGTTTGTATCACTAGTATCTAGTAAAATGCCCTGAAACATGGTAGGCTCTTGATAAATGTTTGATGAGTGATTGATTTTACAGATAAAGAGACTGAGTCCCAGAGAGCTAAAATTAAGTTATGCAACTAACAAATAGAAGAGGAATAATTGAATCCGAGGTCTTCTATATCCAGTGATCTTTTCACAAAGAGGGATATTGGTGGAATAGTAAAAATAAGGGCAGAAGGGGAGAGTAAATTTTAAATTTACATGGAGAGAGTGAGGAAGGGAGGGATGGTAGCAGCCTGTGTGGTCAGCATTACAGAGGGGCTTGATTATCACTGGACCTTTGAGAGAAAGATCAGGGGTTAAGAATCATCAGGCAAAGTTGGAACTGGAGCCCCTGTGTTTCTGGGCTAGTTCCTATTGAGGGGAATGCATGATCTAGCTGGGAAAGCAAGAGACAGTACTTACAGGACACTCTGTGAGTGCAGAAACAAGCACATACCAGTCTGGTGAAAACAGAGTTCTTGCTGTGAGGAAAAATTGTGGTACTTGACAGTTATTGCCAAGAGATTTGGAGTTTTATTAAGAATTCCAGGAAGCCAGAGGCTTTGCCTTAAAGTGTGAATCAAAGGGAAGAAATCCACCATGTGGGGGCTCAAAGCAAGCTCTGTTTGACACTGTGACAATAGGTCTTGGAATTTCTATTACCTACCCTTAAGCTGGCCCTTTGTGATAAGGTAGCAGGGCTTAGTCAAAGTCACATTGCTGGAGGTCTCAAGTATCCGAGAAGGAGAACGTGCTTCTTCCCCTTGTTCAGAGCTGTAAGTTTCTGGTTCACTCTTGTCTCTTTACTGCCTCCACTTTCATTTTCCTATTGACACTTAGAGAGAAAGGGGTTGGTCCCAGCAAAGGGCAATACTGTGATAACCAGTATAGCACCCTCACTTTATGCATCTCTCAGGGGCTCATGGAGCCATTATATGTATATCAAATTTGCCTGTGAGTGATTCTTTTTCTTTGTCTTTTTGGTTTTTTGGAGGGGTAAAGGCAGGGCAATTGGGGTTAAGTGACTTGCCCAAGGTCACAGAGCTAATAAGTATGAAGTGTCTGAGATGGAATTTGAACTCAGGTCCTCCTGACTCCAGAGCTGGTGCTCTATTCACTGCACCACCTAGTTGCTCTGATTTCTTTTCCATAGGACTAAACTTACCTATATTATTTTCAACTCTTTCTGAATAGATTCAATTACATAACAATGGCACATACACTTCTTTTGCAAGTGTGCTTTCTTTGACCCAAAATCCAAGAAATAGCCAACTAGAAGTCACAAGTCCTGGAATCTGGTCCCAGGTCTCTGCTACTGACAAGTTGAATTGTCTCAGGCAAATTGTTTTCACTATCTGGGCTTCAAATTTCTTCTGTGAAAAAAAAGACAGACTAAATGATCTCTAAAGTCCCTTCCAGTTCTAAAGACCCAAATTTCAACAGTGTCTTTGATCTTGAAAGTTGCCTGGTAATCACCATCCCAACCTTTGTGACATATTACATCATGACACTTGGAGACATATTATACCATATGTGACATATTACACCATAACTTAGGGAGAACTACACTACTGATGACAGCCCAAATCAACTTGCGGGCTGCCTCCCTTAAGTGTGTTGAAAGGCAGAGTGTCATTATGTCAATTATCCACTGAAGGAGTACAGTATCTGAGTTTTCCATCTAGAAGGACTCTGCTTGAACCACCAACTGGGTAGCTACCTCAGGTCTTCCAGGTCTCAAGGATGAAGGACTTCCTAAAGGATGCAATATCTATGCTGGCCACCAGAGGGCGAAGACCCGGCAAATCTTCCACTGCTCTATGAGGTTCCTAACTCAGGTACCAAATGTACTTAAATCCACCGCAGATGTTCAGGTTTGGCTGGGGTATGATAAGAAATATTGCTCAAAACATCAGAAACCTGAACTATTTTGCTTTTGAGCACCCATCCCACACTTCGAATCTCCTCTTTCAGTCAATATTTCCCACTTTTATATTTATAGGACATAAGTACTCAATATACTATGACCATATATTATTTTTGAACTTGTATAGAATGAAAGGAAAAATATTAAGGGCTCCTCTCTCATGGAACCCTCTACCTCCAACCATCTTCTAGTTAAGTAGTACAGTGGATAGGGGAGATCTGAATTCAAATCCTGCCTCAGGCACTTCTTAGCTATGTGACCCTGGACAAGTCACTTAACCTTAGTCTGCCTCAGTTTCCCCAAATGTAAAATGGAGATAATAATAGTACCTATATCCCAGAGTTGTGAGAATCAAATGAGGTAATATTTGTAAAGTGCTTGGCATAATACTTGGCACATAGTAGGTTCTTAACAAAAACTTATTTCCTTCCCTTACTTCCCCTTCCCAGAACTTTCTGCTGCTTGATTTTCAGTTCTTTTGAATTATGGGGCAAGTCACTGAAACACATTCACCTTCCCCCTTCCCAATCCTACCACCGCTACACACATAATACAAGGAAAGGAGATAACAGAGGAGAGGAACATGTGTCCAAGCTCCCAACTCTGTTTTTGTTTGTTTTCACCAAAGAAAAGCAGGCAAGGCACAGATAGAAATGATCTGTCTCCACTCCCAACCCCAACAGCCCAACAGATGTCATAGCAGCTGCTCGTCTTGGCTGCTCAGTTCTCATCTCCACTCCAGGGCTGGACCTGCCTCTGTAGCTCTGCCATTCAGTCTCTACCACAGTCAGCCACTTGAGACTTTATCCATAACCACAAAGGCAGCAGCAGCTGCAACAGCTGTCCCAACCCCAGAATCACCTCACGGAAACACCGCTGGTCACAATCTGATGGCTGAAGCTGTTCACTTATATGCCATCAGCCAGCCCAGCTTCAGTGGTAGCCTCCAAAGGTCCCCAGTTCCCCACCTGGCAATGAGGAAGTCTAAATCTGAAGGCAAGAAAAGAGAAACAGTGGGTTCTCAGCCTCTATATTCCAATGTGGCTTCCTTCTTGTCAAGAGCTGCTACTTCCCAAGATTCTTGTTGAAGGTATATAGGATGAAGTCCTTGAGCTGTCTTTCTCCCTGAATCATCATTCTCCCAGATTCAGAGGTAAATAATATTTTGAAAGAAATACGAGAGGATGGTGTAGGCACAGGTTTGTTGCTACTGTTGTTCACTTTGTGACTTTATTTGAGATTTTCTTGGTAAAGTGTTTTTGCCATTTCCTTCTCTAGCTCATTTTATGATGAGGATCCCGAGGCAAATAGAGTTAAGTGACTTGCCCAGGGTCACACAGTTAGTAAGTGTCTCAGGGCGAATTTGAACTCAGGTCTTCCTGACTGAGCCTCTAGCCATTGGCCACCTAGCTGTCCTGTAGACACAGTTTATACCTTTTATTAAACTGACCATATTTTGAAGGATTAAGGAAAAGACACTGAGACTACAAAGGCCAAGTGAGAAATCTTTCTCTCTCAGTTTAAAATTGTACAAACCATCTGTGTGAAAACTTCTAAATGGTAAATCAATCAATCAACCAGCATTGTATCTATTAAATGACTACTTTGTAATTAC
>CM053585.1:172853715-172871036 GCA_028646515.1 Pseudochirops corinnae
TATTCTATTTCTGAATTCTTTTTCTTTGTAAATATTTTAGAATATTCTATAAATATTCTATTTCTAATATAAATATATGGAATATTTATGAATAAAATATTTATCATAAATATAAAACAAATTCAAAATAGTTCAGTAAAAGGCATATTGAGAGGAAGGGCACCAAGCAGTTTGAAGGCTCCAGGATATCTGTTAAAGAAGTTATCCACATGTCCTTTGTTTCCTTTTGAAAGAAAAATAAATGTCTTATTTTAAAAATAATATTAACCATCAACACAACCAAACCTACTTAATGGCTATGCATATATAACTTAATTCATCTTAATGAAGGGACAGGGAATTGATCTGTTATTTCATTATTATTGGAAATTCCCAGATGAAGCAATTTTCTCTACCAGTGTGGATGGGTATTTGCCCTGCAACTTGTAGTCTTAGAGAGGTGCCTAAAACTTTAAGAGGTTAAGTGACTTCTCCAGGGTCATGAGGCTGTATGGGTCAGAGACAGGACTTGAATCCATATCTTCTTGGCTCCGGGGTCAGATCTTGATCCACTATGCCATAGTGCCTCTCACATTACTACCCCATATAGCATTATAAAATCTTTTTCAGTCACTTCCTCTATGTTTTCAATATGATTTTTTTAAAAAAATTACTATTAAAGAACAAAACAACAAGTTTTATCCATGTCTTTTGTCTTTACATTGCAGTCATTTCTGGAAAAAGATCCCTCCCCTCCCCCCAGCCAACTCCCTTACTGCAAATTTATCTCTCCTTTGTAACAAAAAAAACACCTGAGCAAAAACACACTTATCTCATTCCCTGAGCCCTTGGTTAATAAGATGGGGGGGGGGGAGGGGGCTCTTCCATGGTTTTTAGTATTTGTAATATGAGCAAATGATGTATTTGGTTAAAGACCTTTTCCTATAATCTATTGAAATACTCATGTGAATTTGGGGGTGGGTGGGACTGTTAATATTACCTTACCAATTGTTTTTCTAATGTTGAAACATCCCCAAATATTAATCAAATTTTTTTCATAGTGAATTATTTTCTGGATATGTAGTTTTAGTCTCCTTGTAAAGAATAAATTAAAATTTTAAAATTAATCTTAATTAGTGAAAACTAATCTATAGTTTTCTTTCTCTGTTATATCTCTCCCTTGTTTGGGGTAGCAAGACCATAATTATCTTTTAAAATTAATTTAGAAGAATGTCTTCTGTCTCTATTTCTGAAAATTTTTTTGTAACAAAAGTACTATATAATCCAATTTCTTTGGCAGTTCACTTATGGTTTTTTTCCCTTTATTTTCCTGAGTTTGGTTAAAGATTTCTACTGTTTATTTTGTTAGTTTGAGTGTTTTATATTTTTGTAGATACTCACCAACTTATTTTGAATTCTTAATTCTTCTGTCACATACCTTTGTAGTAGTTTTTTAAAATAATTATCTTTATTTGCTATTTATTGTGAACTCATTGTTAATTTTTATTTTGATAATTTGATTTTTCTCTATTTTCTCATTAGGATTGTTGATGGTTTATCAATTTTAATTGTTTTTTTCCAAAGAAATTAGTTATAAGTTCTGTTGTTTAATTTTATAATCCTTTTAATTTTAAGGTTTTCTATTCAATGTTCTTCATTTTTCTGTTAATTCTCATTCATTTTTTCCTCTTATATGGTCAAAGTTAGTGCGCATTCACTTCTGCTTTTTCCTTCCCTGCTCCCCATCTCTGCTTTGGATTATTTCATAGAAGAATTTTCAAATTTTTTTGCTAGGGGTAAAAGATTACCACACTCAACTTAAAGTAAACGTCAAGATATTATTTAAATTTGGTGATATCACTTCTCCATTAAATCAATCAATTGTAGGCTTTAGTCTAAGTTTAAATAAGTCCTTGATCAACTGGAATGACTTTGCATAGGATGTTCAGATTGGCAAAGGAAACTTGGTTATGTTCTATGGTTCATCTATAAAATATCAAGGCAGTTTGAGCTCAAGAGATTTAGATTGAGCCCTGAGCCAGGAGTATCTCAGCCAGTAGCTTTGAGAGGGAACTTGCTGGGGGTAAGAATGGGGGAAGAAAATTACATTTGTCTTGGTCTTGATCTCCACATCCCCTTGGTCAGAAGATCTTGTGAGGTTCAAAGGGTTTGGGTAATCGTGGACTTTCCATCTTCGCATTGGCATCCTAGCAGTGTCCTCAGAATAGCTGATGGCAACGTCTGTTTTGTGAGCCAAAGACAGACTGAATGAGATGAGAAAGGCATATTCAAAGCCTTACAAAGAATCTAGCATAAAAGTTACAACATACCTAAGGGAAGTATCTTTAACAATCCAGAAAAAAAGAAATTCCAGGAACTGTTAGTCCTTGGGTCCATCTTCTCCCTGAGCTGGAGCTAACTTTCCCCCATCCTCTGTATGTACTGGTTCTAGAGTTTGTCAGAGACACGGACATACGATTTTTGTATGTAGAGTGTGGGACTTGGAGTCAAGAAGGCCTGTGTTCAAATCCTTTTTCAGATACAAATTAGCTGTGTGACTGGGCAAATCAGTCAACCTATCCAAGCCTTAGTTTCCTCCTCTATAAAATGTGGATAATAATAGTGCCCATCTCACAGAGTACCAAATGAGGACTAAATGAGCTCATCTATATGAAGTGTTATGTAAATGTTAGCTATTATATTAGCATAAATAATAAATACTCCTTCCTGAAAATTTTCTGAATTGCCTGACTAATTGATATCAACTGATAATCCTGGTGGGGGAGAATACTAGTGGGGATTCATGAGCCATGATATTTTAAAAGATAGTCTTTTTTTAAAAAAATTTTTGACATTCATTAAAAAAAAAATTTAGTTCTGAATTCTTTCTCTTCCCTAACCCCTCTTTAAGACGTCAATCAATTTGACACAAGTTATAATGTGTAGTTAGGGCAGTTAGATGGTGCAGTAGATAGAGTGCTAGCCCTGGAGCCAGGAGACCCAAGTTCAAATGTGACCTCAGGCACTTACTAGCTGCGTGATCCCGGGTAAGCCAGTTAACCCTGTTTGCCTCAGTACCTCATTGGTAAAATAAATTTGAGAAGGACATAGCAAACCACTCCAGTATCTTTGCCAAGAAAACCCCAAATGGGGTCACAGAGAATCAGACACAGATAAAATAATTCAACAAAAACAACAAGAACAAAATACATGTGCGGTCATGCAAAACATATGTCCATATCAGTCATATTGTGAAAGAAAACACAGACCAGAAAAAGGAAAAAAAAAGTTTTAAAAAAGTATGCTTGGGGTGACTAGGTGGCGCAGTGAATAGAGCACCTAACCTGGAGTCAAGAGGACCTGAGTTCAAATTTGACCTCAGACACTTAACACAAAACTAGCCACGTGACCTTGGGCAAGTCGCTTAACCCTAATTGCCCTGCTCTCCCCCTCCAAAAAGCAAAAAAAAAAAAAAAAGTATGCTTTAATAATGAAAAGATATTCCTAAAGCCCCTTAATGATACCCTCAGAATCTTGAGGGAGAGATGTAGCTAGTGAAACTTCTAGGGATCTAATTCATCAGACTAATTTACCAACCCCTCTGAATGCTAAAGCCTTCCCTCAGGGAATTATTTCCTATTTATCCTTAATATAGTTTATTTGGAATATTTGTTTGCATGTTGTCCCACATGTTAGATTGTAAGCTCCATTCAAGCAGGACCCATCTTTTGCTTCTTTTGGTATCCCCATTGCTCAGGACAGTGACTGGCACACAGGAAGTGCCTAATAAGTGTTTATTGATCATCAGTGGGAGTGACTCTAGAGCCTACATATGAGTTATACTTTGTAGTATTCGTACCTGTCAGATCTGAATTACATTGTAGTATTCCTTTATATTAATGTATTACAATTTATTCCCCTACTGTGGGACATTTACATTACTTCCGGTTTGGGGGTTTTCTTTCTCACAATTTCAGATACGAATTAGCTGTGTGACTGGGCAAATTATGCATAATTTTTTCTTTCTCACAATTATGCATAATACTGTTATGAAAATCTTTGGACAGATAGCTCTTCTTCTGTTCTAGATATGACCTTAATTAGACAAGACTTTTGAGAGGCAAGATTAAATCTCAACTCAGTAAAGATTCCCAAAGGCAAGCCTGCCCAACAAAAATTGTGAGGCTGGAGAAATTTTTGCTTCTTGTCTACTTTCTTTGTGTTGGGGGCCCTTTACCCTTTTTAATTGCTCTTTCCAGTTTATCCTCCTCTCAAAACTTGTTCTCATATCCTTCATTCACACCCCTCCTACAGGTATTTGAATTTACAGAGATCAAAGCTTTGAACTGAAAGAGGAGGAGGATGATGGAATTTCAGTCACTGTCAGCAAAGAGTGGAGGAGTGGAAAGGGTCATGGGGAAAATGATATCCTCCTGCAATTCTTCAATGAATATTTAGCAAGGCAGTTATCTGTAAGACTTGACCTGCCCAAAAAAAAATCACTTTCATTCTGGCCACTGCCAAGAACCATTCACCAAAGGGTTAAAGCTTCCTGCCAATGACTAAGACTGTGTGTATTGTGCAGGGGGTGTGTGGGGCAGGAGTGCAGGGAAGGGGGAGTTGGAGGAAGTATAGGCCAGCCAAATGCTTGCTCATGAAGGATCTGACTCAGGGAGTACAGTGTGTGGTCCATCAACAACATCCTGTTATTAAGGATGCTGCTCTCTGTTTCAGGGGTTCTTTCCTCTAATCCCAAAGAGGACAAAGAAATCAGGTAAGGGGAAATAGTAATAGGGCTTACCTAAAAAAATACCTTCTTCTTCCTTATGGGTAGACTTCCTGGTCTGGGGTAAATCTTCCAATCTGAGAGTTAGCCATTAAGGAAGCATTAGGGTCAATCTGCCCTCCATAGATCAAGTGAAAGATAACCCGGGCACAAAATAAAAATAGATCCACAAAGACTTTGAAAGTGACTTTGTCTGAAAGAGAGAAGTGATTATTTCCTGTTGAGCTGCCCAGTGCCAATTCCACTCCTCCCGGCTCCTAGCCAGTTTCTCCTTCTTTCTTTCTCTTCTCTAAGTCACTTTCTTCCTGGGGCAAGATCATCCTCTCTTAGCTTCCTGAAGATCTCTGAATTTGGTGATGTGGACTGCATTTAGTCAGCACAAAGTGGGGAGTTGAGTTGGGAATTTGGGGGCTCGTACTTAGCTGAAGATCCTGAAAGGCAGCATGGCATAGTGAAACAGGCACTGATTTTGGAGTTAGAGAAATGAGATTTACTTCCTGGCACTGTTACGTATTTCCTGTTCTTAGGGAGGTCTCTTTTCTTCTCTGGGCTTCGGTTTCCTAATTTGTCAAATGAGGAATTGGATTAGATCTATAAGGTCTCTTCCAGTTCCAAATCTATGATCTTGGAGACTTTGTAGATAACAACACTTGACTTTACACACACACACACACACATCACTTTTACAGAATTAATTATCTAGTTTATTAAATTAAGGCAATTTTCACTGATTCTCTTTATATCCTACCACATGGGAAATCTTTTCCAAAGTGCAAAAGCTTCTAACTCTATAAACATATGCAAGTTCTACAACCTTTCTATATCTTGCGTCTTACAGCTCCTTAAAATGCAAAGTAGTTAAGTGACTTGTCCAGAGAACACTGCTTAGCAGCACTTACCGCAGTCCCTGGCAAATAATGGTAGCTTACTATATGCTTGGTGATTTAGCTGTAATTGCTAGAGAGGGGATTTAATCCTGGGTCTTCCTGACTCCAGATCCAATACTTTGTCCACAACGTAGAGCTGCCGTACATAGAATCATAGATTCCGATTTAGGAAGAACCTCTTCTAGTCTAACCTTTTTATTTTACAGATGATTTTCCATAAGAAAGGCCCCTCTGACTGATCCAAGATCTGTCGAGACCAAGTTTCTGTCTGCAACATTTATACCACGGGACCCATGGAAAAGACTGACAGTTGTTTAACCATGATGCTGTCCATTCTCAAAGTGATACACCCTGCAAATCTTCATCTTTTCTATAATAAGCCATAATGGACTTACGATCCATGAAACTAAACTTTTTCTGAGCTTACTGATATTTTTGGTCTGTACTCCTCTCGGGGGTAATGAGCTCCATTTACTACCAACTCTACTTTTTTTTTATTCATAGCTCCTTAAGATCTGATACTGTCCCTCTATATGTCATTTCTCCAGAATCTACATTCCTCCTCTCTGTCTTTGCACTGGCTGTCCAGTGTATCCAACACCTCCACTTCTTAGAATTTCTAATTTCCCTTAATATTCAGTGCCACCTTTGGCATGAAGACTTTTCTGATCCCTTTATCTGCTGTCTCTGTCCCACAAAATCTTGTGTGCGTGTGTATGTGCCAGTAATATATTCACATACATATGTGATATATATGCATGCATATGTGTAGATACATGCCTGCACATATGTATGTGTATTGAGAAAGAGACAGAGACAGAGAGAGACAGAGACAAAGAGAGAGAGAGAAGGAGAGAGAGAGACAGAGACAGAGAGAGAGGAGAGAGAGACAGAAAGACAGAGAGAGACAAAGAGAGAGAGAGACAAAGAGAGAGAGACAAGAAGAGAGAGAGAGAAGGAGAGAGAGAGAGAAGGAGAGAGAGAGAGAGAAGGACAGAGAGAAGGACAGAGAGAGAGAGAGAGAGAGAGAGAGAGAGAGAGAGAGAGAGAGAGGGAGAGAGAGAGAGAGGGAGATTGTCTCTCCCAGTAGAATGTAAAACCTTATTTAGGGCCTGGACTATGTCCCTTTTCCTTTTGATCCTCAGAAGTATCTAACACATAGAAAACTCTTGTGTATGCTTATTGATTGATTGATTTGTAGCATCTCCAGCTCTGGGATATCTTCTTAACTTGCACTTGAAAATTGGATCTCCCAGAAGACAACTAATCCAGATTTAAGATATTCTATGGTTTCGTTTGCACAATTGTCTCCCATGAACCCCCATCGATACATTTACCTTCAATAGTCAATCACAGAACAAAATCCATAATCAGAAAACGTTTATTAAATGTCTGCTATGTGACAAGCACTGTACTGGGTCTGGGGACAGTAAACAAAATTAGCTCAAAGCTTATTTTAATGGCTTATTACAATAAGCTAGACATATTTTCCCCATAAACCTGGGGCAAACTCTCCCACAAATGCTTACTCCAGAATTAATGCTTTCTCCCAGTATACCATGTTGCCTCCCCAATTAGAATGTAAGCTCCATGAAGGCAGGGATTGTTTGTGTGTTTTTGTATCCTTAGCATTAAGCATTGTAGCATGGTAAGTACTCAGTGAGTGGTTGTTCATTGATTGATTAAGAAGTTGAGATCTACACAATGCTACACACACTCCTGAGAGAAATCATGGCTGAGGACAGCAAGGTAGGGACAGGAGAATGCCAACAAAAGGAGATAATTAGAAAAGACTCACGGTCTAAAATGAGACATTTCTAAGACACTGGAAGCATTTATTTTTCTCCCTAGCCAGAGGCCATATTCTGCCCCTATCAAGGTCAGAATTTCAAAGTCTAAGACACTGAATCCAAGCTGAGATTTCACCCACTCTGGCTAGAGATAATAGACAAGGATGTTCCAAGGAGTTCAATGCTCCTACCCCCACCTCCCATGGGTAAAAACAGAAAAAAAAAATCTGGCAGATTTAATTCTAAAGGAGACACACATTCTTTACTTTTTGCCAATAAATAGTTGAAAAAATTCAAATTCAAGCCAGAAATTTGGCTTTGTCATGTCAATAGGATTTTTAAGATTTTTGGGGCCGGAGTTTGGAAGTTTTATAAAAGAAAACAACTTATCCCACCCATCTCTCCCGTGACCCTTACTGTCCCTTGACTCCCAAATTAGTTTTTGCTTTGAGCCGAAGCTTCACATTCAGTTGAACTTTGAAAGACTTTTCTGTGGAAAATGAACATTATTTCTGTCTTAGCCCCTTTGATTTTGAACAGCTCAGTATATATTGTAAGCATCTCTCTTCTTGAAACATTCCCAAAGGAAACAGAAGGGCAGGGTGATTTATTCATTGTAGGAATGAAGAAACCAAAGCTCAGAGAAAGCATGTATGATTGGTGATTGTGACCCTGAGGTCAAATAGCCCTGTTGCAGAGGGAGTTCAGTACATACAATGAAATTTAGCTCAATTATGAAGAATGTTCTTATTTATTCATAAGGAAATACACTTTAGAGGTTTCCTTCACTGTAAATTAAATGGATCCAAGGGTGGGAAACCTGCAGCCTCTAGGCTACATGTGACCCTCTAGATTCAGTCAAAGGTCCCCACTTGAGGACCTAGAAGACCACATGTGGCCTCAAAATCACAGGTTCCCCACCTCTGGAGATTGTATCATACTAAGGACCCATCCAAGTCTAATATCCTGTGATTCAATGGTTCTGTACCTCATTCCTGGAGTATCACAGAGGGAAAGAACAGATCAGATGACCTCTGAATATACATTCTAGGTTGATCACTGAGTTTGTATCTATCTCTCATTTAGAAGAGATCTAGCTAACATCATTGTCCTCAAATGAGATTATGTATGTATGTTTAAATGTTAACTCCCGCCTTTTTCCACCCTTTGGAACAAGGACCAGCAAATGGAGAACAAAAGAGGAAGTGTTTGGGGTCTGGGACTGTTTCATTTTTGTCATTGTTTCTCTAGCACTTGGTACATCAGCTTGTACATATAATAGCATAATAAACTTGTTGATTGATTGAAAGGAGGAGACAGAGGATGAAACCAGGAAGCATCCTTCTATGGCCATTTTTGAGCCCAGCTATCATCTGTGCACTTTCTGTACACATAGCAGAGGAGTATCTGTCCATGAAGGTCATAAGGCCCTGAACCTTTTCCTTGTGACTTCCAATGACCAATCATAGTTCTATTGCTGAAAAATAACGAGACCTCACATTTCTGTGTTGCCATAAGTTTTACGAAGAGTTTTTCTCACAGCCAACCTGGGAAGTGGGCTGTGTAAGCATTGTCACCCTGGTCTTCACAAAATTTCACTGGTGAAAGGAAGCTTGGAGGACATCTAGTTCAACCCATATCTGAAGAAGAATCCCTACTATATCATACCTGGCAAATGGCCACTGGGAAAAACTCTGCTGAAGGGGAGAGCCCACTTCATCCTGAGGCAGTCCATTCCACTTTTGAGTAGATCTCATTTTGGGGAACTCTTTCCTTATAATAGGCCTAAATCCGTTGCTTCTCATCTTATACTCAGTCCTTCTAGTGTTGCCCTTTGGGAGCAAAAGGGGTACATGTAATCCCTCTGATTACGATCAACTCATTTTCTTTTTTACTTTTACATTACTTTGTTGACATGTTCTACTTCTACTTCTCCTAATTCCTTGTTTGTGGAGTATTGTAGCCTATTCACCCTCACTTTGCTGCCCTCCTTTGCCTCCTGGCAGATTCTCATTTTCAGTACTTCAGAGAGTATAGTATTGCACTATTCACAAGAACAGTGGAAGAATGTTGGTATTAAAAAGGTGCAAATTTGTTTCAGAAAGAAGTCAACAAAAATAACTATGGTGGGATCTTGCATTCTTTACATCTTGTTGTCACTTTTGTGATGACAATGATGTGGTCGACCATGGATTATTTTCCACTTCCTTATTTCTTAACTTAAAAAGTTCTCTTAATGCCTTTTGTCTTTGTGTCATAGTGGTTTCTTCTCAAAATAAGTTTTTATTGATGTCTTTTGAGATTTTTTTAATGTCACTATAATTTTCACCTTAAACTTTCCCTTTTTCTTCTCTCTCCTAGAGAACCATCTTATAACAAATAATGTTGCCTGTTTCCTTCTAATAGTGTCATCAAGGATACCTTTAATGTATTTATAGATTATCCTAATAAAAACTTTTTACAGATAGGAAAATAAGCATCAATAGTTCTTGATGTTTTATTGGTTGTGTTTTTTGGTAGTGATAAGGTCTGAGAATTTTTACATGACTCTGGTATCTTGAGATGTCTTGAGAACTGACTCCTCATTACCCTCACAGATAGGTTACTTCCCATATGGACCTTTTCTGGGGACATACATGCCTGAGGTGGTACAGTGGATGAGACCTGAGTTCAAATCCAACTTCAGACACTTACTAGCTTAATGACCCTGCAATAGTCACTTAACCTTTGTCTCAGTTTCTTCAACTATAAAATGGGAATAATGACAGCATGTAACTCCCAGGGTTGTTGTGAGGATAAAATGAGATAATATTTCTAAAGCACTTAGTATAGATCATGACACATTGTAGACACTTAATAAAAGGTCGTTCCCTTCTCCTCATCCCCTCCTTGGTGCATTTGGTGTAGTCCTGCTACTTTTTACATTTTTTCTCTTTGATTCAATTTTTACCTACTCTAAACTCTTCTGAAGCACATCTAGGTGTTGGATGTTACCATTTAAATTTGGCGATTCCATTATCTTGAAGGTGAACAGAGTTTTGTTACAAGAAATCTTTGCAGATCTTTTTCATTTATTTTGGTGTGTGTTAGTTGTCCTTCCAATTTCATCCTTTATTACCTTTAGGAGGATTTTGCTTAGCTGAATCTCTCAACAAGCTTTCTTTTTTGATCTTCACTGTGTCCCATTGTTTTAAGAGATTACATTCCTAATCTACCATCATCTTTCTCCATGATACTTTAAAAATAAGTTTATAGTCTAAATTGGTAATACCCTTGGCTACCATTTCTCTCTCCTTGGCAAATAAGTCAGGTCTTTCCTGACTAGGGTGGTTTTTAGATTCTTTTGGTTGCCATATTATGACAACTTATGTTATAATTTTGTTGTGTAAGAATATGTGATCTTCTGTATAAAATTTTCATCAGTATCCATGTTCTTTCTTCCACCTACATCTCATGTTTTGACATCAACAATTTGTTTAAATATTTCAGATTTCTATGGTTTCCATTGCACATTTTTTTCTCTTTTTATTCTTATAGCTTTGTATTAATCTTGATCTTTCTTCTAGTGCTTGGTGGTCTGACTATACAGACAGATGATTTGTGAAATGACTCTTATATTAGCAATGATCCATTTCTTTTTTGTTAAAATATGATCATTTTCATTTTAAAAGAAATGTCCAGGGCCTTTTGATTCCTTTCTCAAAGAGAGTATTCATGGTGCATTGTTGTGAGCTTTCTGCATAATCCTCAAGTCCCTGGTCTCTCTCATTCCTTATTTCTGATTTATATTTTCCACCACACTTTTTGTTGTGCTTGCCTATTCTCATTCTTGCATTAAAATTACCAAGCAAAAAAAAAAAAAGAAAGTATATGTTGATTTAATTTGGAGGGCCTTCTTGAGTTCTTTGCATAATTTCTCTATTTCTTCATTCTCTGTAACAGATGTTGGAACTTAAACTGCAATTATTTTCATGGTAGTTTTTTTTTCTTTTTTCAAATACCATGAGCACTGCAGAATAGAAATTCTTTGAGTGAGAATCAAAGTTCTTTGCTTGTGTGTGTGTGTGTGTGTGTGTGTGTGTGTGTGTATCTCCAGTACTTAATACATTTGGCCAATAGTAAGTATATAATTCATGTGGTTTTTTTTTTTTATTCCTTCACCAGTCAATAAGCATTTATTAAATACCTCCTGTATGTCAGGCACTGAGCACTGACTACAGTTTCCCCTTCCATATCACATAGCTTAGGGATGCACCTTCCCCTTCTTTTCCCCTTACACTCTGCCATCTGAAAAATCTAAGTAAAATTTTTTGGCCCTCCCTTACTGCCAGAGAAGAAGTCTGAATTTTTTCTTTTTCTTTTATGGAGTATTTACAGTACCTTATTGTAAAATTTGGGTTAAGTATTTAGTCATAGTCTGTGTGTTGCCTAATGACCTTTTTATGTCATCTGTGGCTTCTGCAAAACTCCCCTCAAATTCTCATTTAATTTCTTAGGCCAATGCTTGATATATGGAAACCACTATGGGAAAAGTTGTGATGTGGAAGGGATAACTGTATATAAAAAGAAGCAAAAGACAGTCTCTACCTTCAAGTAGCTTACAATCTGATAGGGGAGACAACAAGCAAACCAATATGTACAAATGAGCTAAATAAATGATAAGTAGGAATTAATTAACAGAGGAAAAGCACTGGAATTAAGAGGGATTGGGGAAGGCTTCATCTAGAAGATGGAATTTTAGCTGGGATTTAAGGGAAGCCAGGGAAATCAGTAGTCCCAGCAGAAGGCAGACAGTGTTCCAAGAATAGAGACCATCCAGAGAAAATGCTGGGAGTTAAGAAGTGGAATATCTTACGTGTAGAGTAGCAAGGAGGCCAGTGTCACTGGATCAAGTACTCTAGGCCATTTTGCATTTTTCTTATTGTCATGGGTTGTCATTGCCAAAGAATTCATCACCAAATGGTCATCCTATTGATGATTAGCCTTTGAGAACTCAGAGTCCCTTCCCTACCATGAAGATGCATTGGAATCAACTGACTGCTCCATTCAGTGTGGCATGTATCAAGCACTTATCCTTTACAAAGCACGTTAGATCAGGAGAAGAAGATTCTTCACTCAAATCCAATAACTAGAAGGAGAACTTCATTAGCCTGTTGGGATGTCAAAAGTTTCAAAAATTTTCTTGCATATTCTTTGTGTTTGGTTGTAACTGTAGAGAGCCAAGGGGAAATCTCCCTAGCAAATGTAACTGGCACTGGCATATGCCCAGAGCCCTTCTTATGGCATCTCTTCTCATGGAACAGCTCAGGGGTCTGCTTCTGGGAGGGTTGTGGTGGTATTTGCCTTGCAGACATTTTGGAGTATGCATAGACATTTTTTAATTGGTTCTAGTCTGTTAACAACATGGTGGATTGTAGCTTCTGTGACTTCAGATGTAGAGATGGAACTAGTGCCACCTTCAGAAAGCCTTGGTTGACCTGGGACATACTCTTTTGCTGCATTCCCTTTGACTGCTCTCTCTTGGATTGACTTCTTCACTCACACATACTTTAAGAGGAGAGATCTTTAGACCTACTCCCCTCTGAGGTCAAAATGTAACCCTGTGAAATGAGCCCCAGTTCTTTTCCTTTTTGCTTATTCTTTTCTGTTTTGAGTGAAGGGATTGGAGCCTCTGGCCTTGTGAATTTGAGAGGTCAGGAGAGTAATCCTCCATGTCTCATCATCTCAGGGTCCTAGTATCCCAGCATCCTGGCTAGGTGAGTCCACATGTAGGACAGGAAAATCTTTATTGGAACAGGCAACTATCTCTGAAGGTTCAGTCCTTCGTCAGGATTGGCTGAACTCATGACATCCAGCAGTAAACTAGACTAGAAGCCACAGCTCGTTTCTCACCATCAAGCATTCTCCAGCCAACTCCATAGCATTTTTCAGGTTTGCACCAAAATGAACTTCTCAAGAAACATTTCATTTGCCTCTGATTCTGAGAGCTTGAAACCCATCCAGCCTTCATATTTCAAATTCCTATAAATGAAGGGGTTGGATTAGATGGTTAGGCATTTTTCTAGCTTTCTGATTCTTAAGGTTCTGGGAGAAATGGTTTGCACTTAATTACAGCTCACTGAGATATGGTAGTTTATATATTTTATCTCATTTTCTCCTCATAATAACCCTTTGAGGCAAGTGCTATTACTATTCTTTTCTGGGCTCAGGCTTATGCAGACCACTTGTCTGGTAGTTTAGATTTTATGTTAGAATCAAATAAGACACTTGTAGACATTCAACAGTTAACAACATGAGATTTTACCTAAGCCATCAAAGGTGATATATATATATATATATATATATATATATATATATATATATATATATATTCAACAAAGTTATGAAATGAGGACACTCTAAGTTGAGTGAGTGAATTTCTCCTGCCCCTCAGTTGCCTAGGGTGCCCCTCTAATCACACAACAGAGCTTGACAACAGAGTCCCTAGTGAATGCTTATATTCTAGAGGTCAGGAAGTGATGTTAACAGCCTGAGCCTTTAGTCACCCAAGCCAATTAACTCTTTTCCCCCCCAAATTAACTCCTGTGAGTGATTTTTATTGCTTTAAGGAAAAACTAGTTAAACTTGAAGAGGAAAGAGGGTTAGGATATTGTTCCTACCATATATACCCATTTCACAAATAAGGAAACTTCCTAATTCTTAGCTGCCTCTTCTTATCATTAAGTATATATGAAGAGTGTCTCACATCCCAGTACCAATTAACGTAACTAACAAGATGCTCTATGTCCTGATACCTTTATTGGCTAAAAATGTTTTAATCAATCGTTGTGCAAGGAGTGAAGTGCTTGAGTCATTAGATGAAATCCATTATTGGACTTGTTTAATTATTATTATTATTTTTGCTTTTTGGAGGGGGGAAGGTAGGGCAATTGGGGTTAAGTGACTTGCCCAAGGTCACACGGCTAGTTTTTGCGTTAAGTGTCTGAGGTCGGATTTGAACTCAGGTCCTCCTGACTCCAGGGCCGGTGCTCTATTCACTGTGCCACCTAGCCGCCCCTATTATTGGACTTATTGAAATAACTAAATACAACTCTGGACCTACGTATATCAGAGAAGTAGATTCCAACAGCTGCTTCAAAGGAGTACTTTGAGGAGCCAGATCATAAGCTAGACCCGGAGGAGCAAAGTGGGGGTAAGATTAAGAGTGAGTCCGACACTCCCCCTTCATCCCACCTTTACCTTGACTATGTCATCAAGGAAGTATCAAATGGTTACAAACAATACATCCTGGGAGGAGCTGAGAGGGGACAAAGTGGATTTATGGGGGAGGGGCAGCTTCAAGGAGTCTGACCCCTTTGTGTCAGCTTCTGAACTCCATGGGGGATCTGTCCTCAGAGCTAAGCTGATAGCCACGCTCACATAGGGAGAACTTCAAAGACATAACACACTGAGAAAGAAGGCTGTATTTACTTTCAGTGTGAATAAAGTATTTACTCTTTTGTAAGAATGTGCCTTCTAAGCATGAGTACACTTTCCCTGGACTTTGTATATATACTTGAGGGAGAGTGCTGCACAGACTTTTTGGAGAGATATTTTTGTACTAAGTTTTTTACTACACTGCGTCAGTAAAACCTTTAAAAAAAGCTAATTAACTCTGGATGCCTAATGGGTAGTAGAGAGCACATCTGATTGGGAATCATGAGCACTCTAATTAGAAATCAACCTCACATCTTTGGAGATATCACTAGAAAAATGAGAGGAAATAGCTGACCAGCTACCTCCCGGAGACCAGACCTGTGAACAGAGGGAAAATGATCCCAGAGCAGGGTGCTACAAGTATATCACCAACAAGCCCTTTTGAATCATTAAAGGATTAAGAGAGTTGGAAGATAATCAGTCAAAATTCATTTATTAAGCTCCTTCTATTACCAGGCACTGTGCTAAACACTGGAGATAAAAAGAGAACTGACCTACTGCTCTCTTTTCCAAACTATCTAATGGTCTATTTGCCAATGAAGGCTTCCCTCATCTCCCTTCCTCTCCAAGTATGGGTTTCCAAATAGCTTCCTTGATTATTTATAGTCAGGTCAATCTTTCCACCATACCCATCATTTCTCCAAACCACATCTGCTTTTAACGCTTCCAGGCATGGCTATCTAGCCCTCAATACTCATGCTTCAGTGGCTGGTAATCAACTCTTAGGGTGGGACCCTTTAGGGCTGTGAATGAGAAGTTACCAACTTGGCCTGTTGTCAGTAAAGAGTTGAGTACAATTTATGGATGAAGCCCCCATTGCTCTGACCAGCAGTCCTGTGTAAGTAAGTAGGGTTTAACACAGAGAAGAAGGGATGGTTCTTTCCATTTTCCGGACAGGGAATCCTGGTTGTCTTCAGAGAGCTAGTTGAGGAGAATTTTAATATTACCAAAAGAGGCAACCCATATCTCTCTCTGTGACCTTTAAAGTCACAATTCTGCTAGCCTAGTACCTTATAACCATGGACTAGAGATGGGAGGCTTTGTCTGGTATAGCTTGGGCAAGATGACTGCTGATGTCCTTTCCAACTCTAAAATTCTTGTTGACTAACTCTAGTGCATGATCACAGGTTTAACCTGTAGAGACCCCAGAGGCTACTGAATACAAACCCTATTTTATAGATAAGAAAACAGAATTTGAAAATCAATTGTCCAGGGTCATACAGAAAGTAAATGCCCAAGGAAAAAATTTAACCCACATTTTCTTGATTCAACCTTTATCGACTGTACTATACTGCCTCTAATGGCACCAATTCTATGTGGTTTTCTTTTTATTTTCTTTTTACCAGTACCTAAGAATTTTACTACCATAGGTCCTTACTTCCTACAAACTTTTTAAAAAGACTCTTGATACTCTTATTCCTTCTCAGTATCTACTGTTGCTTCTATTCTTCCTTCTTTCTTACTTCTGGCTACCATGACTAAGCTGTCAAAATCCACTGAGTTTAGAATAGGGTGAGGGGAAGGAGGAGAATTGTTCTTGGTAAAGATAATAGATATTGTATTAGTCCATAGAATAGTCTGAATTGGGAAAAAAATGTTTTAGAAACCTTCCAGGCCCCATCTTGGGGCTCTATGAGATCTCAATGAGTGGTTTTCTTGTGTCCTTCACAATGTCCCTAATCCTAATGGGCTGATATGTCTGTTTCTTGTGAAGATTTTTTTAGAAGGAGTGTCATGATTAGAAATACATTAGGAATTAATCTGGCATCAGTGCATGGGATGGATTGAAGAAGAGAGAAATCATGGGTGAAGAGAGAACTCCGTTCCTGTGAATAAGAACCCAGAAAGGAAGGAATTTGTTTTCACACAAACAATTTAGATGACTAAAAAGTCATCTCTGTCTTCCTAATTATAATCTTGAACTCCCATCAGTGCGAAACACTAGAAAGGCCACTAGGGTGATCATCAGGATACATAGAGAGTCCCAGTTCCAACCATAGCTCCCATCTCCATGACATTGTACAAGCTGTTCTTACTAAAATGAACTCCCTCCTCTCCTGTGGTTCTCAGAATCTCTGACTTGAATCAAAGTTCAACCCAAGTCCCATTTCCTATATAAGACCTTTTTTATTGTTAGTATCTCCCCACCCCTCCAAAAAATATCATATATTTATTCTGCATAGACTTTGACTTAAGGGTATATGTTATTTCCTTTGACAGAATGTAAGTTTCTTCAAGAAAGGGACAGTTTTACTTTTGTCTTCATGACCTAGCATAGTGTATTGGTAATGGAATTTGGAGATGCCCCTGTATTGGCTTGGTTTTTGGGTTGAGTGTTAAAACCCAGAGCTTGTGAATCCCACTTGTGGGATGGACTTGTTGACGTGAAGAGAGAGGGCTGAA
>CM053585.1:172871536-172926749 GCA_028646515.1 Pseudochirops corinnae
TAGCATCAGTTTGTATAAGCCTCTCCAGGCAAATATGAAGTCCATCTCCTCCCCATTTCATATACCACAACTTGTTTAGCCATTCCCCAATTGATGGGCATCCCCTTAATTTCCAGTTTTTTACCACCACAAAGAGAGCTACAATAAATATTTATATGGGTCTTCCTCCCACTTCGATGATCTCTTTCTTCTATTTCTTCATTAAGTACTTACTCATGGAATATAGTGATAAATAAGTAAGACATTCCCAGGCCTCACATGAAATTATGTTAGTGAAAACACTTCAAAAGATCTTAAGCACTGGGAAGGTGTAAGGTATATTTGATTATTTAAGCATATCCAGGGATCATTAAAGCTCAGCTCCAAGCCAGAAGGCTGGGGATAGTTCTGAAAAGAAAGGGTGGGCCACTGAAGTGCTACAAACAGAGAGCTTATCTTAAGGACACACAGCAAACAGAGCTATGGGAGTTAGGCTTAATTGTCTTCCCTGGGTTCCCAACAACTCCTCTACCTTTAGAATATCACCATCTCTTGGCAAGGTATGACTTTGGACTGTCTGGAGTATCCTGTTTATTTCTTCTGAAAACTACAACCATTTGTTCTCCCTTTCCTTCCAATCCTCAGGATGCAGAAAATTCTTGGTCAAAAATTTAGGTTTAGAATCTGATTCTAGAATGTCCTTGGCTAAGCAGATGGCAGAATAGACTCCATAGGGCATTTTTATTATTATTATGGTTACTTTTTATTAATATTTCCATGTTGGGGTGGATAGGTAACACAGTGAATAGAGCACCAGCCCTGGAGTCAAGAGGACCTGAGTTTAAATCCAGCCTCAGACACGTAACACACACACACACACACACACACACACACACACACACACACACACACACAAAACTAGCCATGTGACCTTGGGCAAGTCACTTAACTCAATTGCCCTACCTTCCCCCTCCAAAAAAGAAAAACAAAAAAAAATATTTCCATGTTATTCTTTTTACTTTTTTTATTTTTATGATGAACATGACAAACATAAATAAATACGAACATTTTCCTAAGCAGAGAACAGAAAAGGAGAACCGCATATGAAACCATAAATTTCTATGACACAAAGGTTGTTTCGTTTTTTAAAGTGTATTTCAAATATAACATGGTAGTTTCACCATGCTCTTCTTGTTTGTATTACCACATGAGTCTAATGAGTCATAATGACATATATGATATAGATGTCACACACACACACACACACACACACACACACACACACAATCACTGCTGTGACACCTCCTGATCACCAGAGGTCAGTGCATAATTGACTCAGAGGAGATCCTCCTTTTAGGCTGCATCAATGATCAGTCAATAGAGTAGCATTTCTGAAGTTTCTTCTCTTCTCCTAGATTCTTCTCAGCTTCTTCTAGGATACTGTGTTAATTATGGTCATTAGATATACCCCTTTTGTAGATATCCTGAAGGGTTATTGGCAATGGTGTTGATCTACTTAGAAGAAACACTACTTAAAATCTATTTTCTACTTTGCAAAATACGTTTAGAAGGTGCCAAAATGGAGGAAGATGAAAAACTAGAGATCATTTAAGTGAAGACTCTCATAAATATTTTTGTGCAAAAAAGAAAATTCTGGAAGGAGATATAGGTCAAACTATCAATAATCTAATTACTAGAAAGAAAAGGATGAGGAGAGGAGAATAAATACCCCTGTACTCAAATGGATCTCTGATCTCATCCATGTGGATATTTCCTTCAACCCATTCATGCCTGCCCATCTTATGAAACCCATATTTTCACCACAAGGGGTCCACGACAGTCTGGAGGACCTTCCTCAATTGCTCTTGATAGGGCCCTTGCTTGGCACTGTCCTTGGCACATATAAACTGTTTCCTATTAGAATGTAAGCTCCTTGAGGTCAGGGACTATCTTTTGCCTCTTGTTCATCCCCAGTACTTAGCACAATGCCTGGCATTTAGTAGGTACTTAATATTGATAAATGGTTGTTGATAGATTAACATCTTGAGAATAGCGATGCAGCTCATGGCCCATATTCATCGGATATCCATTATTCTGTCCTGTTGACCAACTTACCTTTTTCTGCCCATATATTTCTTTGATGTCATTGTTTTTCAATGTAATCCCTTGAATTCCTTGTCAAGCTGACAGGAGGGGCTTCTCCATTGCACTGGTTGATAAATATTTAAATTTTTCAGAAATTGTGGCATTTCTTGACTCATATGCTGGGAAGGATATGGGTACTAGAAAACTGGATATGTGTGTCAGGGAAAAGTTTGGGGTCATTTGAAGGAATTTTATAATTTTCCAATGATGACCCAACACTTTCTCCCTCCTGTTGAATTTTGGGCAGTGTAAGGTAGTTATACTGATGAATGAAGTCCATAGGTGGGCCATCCAACTGCATATTGGCTGGTTCAAATGAACTGCATCGTCAGGTAATGAAAGAATTCATGAAAGTGATTTCTGAGCCGCTGTGAATAATATCTGGAATATCATGGAGGACAGGAGAAGAAAGGCAGGACTGGAGAAAGACAGATGTCTCAATTTTTTTAAATGGTAGAGAGAGGATAATAGAACCTGCAAACTATAGAACGATTCTGGAAAAATTCTTGAAAGTATTATTAAGTAGCTGGTTAGTTAATAAATTTTAAAAGTAGTGATTATAATGAGTTAGAATGACTTTATCAAAAACAAGTCATTCTAGATGAACTTTATTTCCTTTTTGTACCGATAGATGAGAATGCCACTCTAGATTTTAGCAAAGCGTATCACAGAAGTCTTGTGAAAATGACAGAGCTGAAGTTTAGCTCATAGCTATACAATAACAACTAGGAGAATGCTAAAAGAAGAATTTTTTCAATCCTTTTTTTTTTTTTAAAGAGAGAGCCTTTAGCAATGATGTGAGCATGGTAGAGCCTATTCAACTAAAATTTCATTGGAGGCAGCTGGCAGTACAGTTGATGGAACACTGGGCTTGGAGTCAAGAAGACTTGAGTTCAAATTTGACCTCAGACATTTGATATGTGACCCTGGGCAATTCACTTAACTTTCATTTGCCTCAGTTTCCTCAGCTGTAAAATTATAATAATGGCATCTACTTTGCAGAGTTATACTGAGGATTAAATGAGATAATGTTTGTAAAAAGTACTTAGCACTTTGCCTGGTACCTAGCAGGTACTATATAAATATTTATTCATTTTGTTCCCCCCTGAAATGCTGACGTTTATGGTGCTGAGTAATTGGAATGTAAATAGAAGCTGGAATATAAGGCAAGAGGAAAGGATGAGAGAGTCAGAGAATACAACTAGAGAGAAACATTCAAGATAGCACCTGTAATTTAAAAATATTGACTGGCAAGAAAAAGCTGAGGGAAGTGAGAGGAAGGAAAGATCTGATGCTGTGACTGAGTCCGTAATTTCCCTACTTCTGTGAATTAACTGAGCGGAGCTCCATCATACTCCCCCCGACCCCCACCACTCTCTGTTTTCAGAAAAGAAAATCTTCATCCTAATATGTCTCTCTAGGAATCCCATCCCCAGATTTCCCCAAAATTGGTTCAGGGATGAAACCTCAATCTCCTGGGTAGGGCATGAGATTGTTTCCCTATTTCTGTACTAATTGTTTTAATCCCAATTAAAAGCCTTGCTTTTAAAAAGGCATGTCCTTGTCATGTTCTGCCACTAAGATATTGCCCTTGAGGTTTTTGAATCCTGGAGGTTACAATTAAATCTAAGATAAGAGCTCAAGCTACTTGAGGTACATCAAATTATCCCTTCAGTGGACTCAGTAATGTGTCAAAAATCCAGATTGAGTGGAAAATAGGTTACACATATAATATGAAATCACAAACCTAGGTAAAGAGCCACCTATCACTGCTGCCTTACTAGCTCAGGTTATAGGATACCTATGGCCAGACCACTTTCTTGTAGGAGGCCCCCATGTTGTATTTTCATAAGGGGACCCCAGAGAAATCATGCAGGCTGTGAGTTAATTAGATGTAACAGCAGGAAGCAAATATTGTCTTTCTGATAAAGGAAAGAGGTAAAAAATGTGATGCTTCTGTAGTCTCCAGAGGAAGAGTTTACAGGAAATACAAAGTATTATTAGAAATGGCAGTGGAGATACGAATTGCTCATGACACTACATGTGAGGAATGTAGAATATTTCAGCTAGGCCTGAATTAGGTGATGATTAAAGTTGTTGAAAACTGGAGTAACAAATTTGTGTCTTTTAAATGGGGGTACCAAAAAAAAATAAAGTATTCCAAATCATCTCTTAAAATTTGATATGTAAAAATAGGTAATTTTTGCTTAGACACTATTATAATGTACCATTATTTTAATAAATAGTTATATACATATATATATGTGTGTATATATGTAGGGAAAATGCTGATTATTGTTATAAACATGCTCAGTCTAGAAATAAACAATACTTGTTGGAGAGTCAGGAAGGTTTTCATTATCTTTATTTTAGATTTATTCTCTCCTGAATAAATGGGATAAAATAAAGAAATAAATGAAATAATAAATGAAATAAAATAATAAATAAATAAAAGTCTCATCAAGAGACTATAAAGAATCAAACAAATGCAAGCCCTTTTATGCTGCTTCCATTTCCTCCTTTGTTCCTCTCTTCAGAACCGGGATTGGTCCCAGCTCCTCTGGGTTACAATCTTTCTGATCTGCCTACTACACATATGTACTCCTTAGTATGTTCCCTCCACCCCACATGAGCTTCATGCATCCCATGATCAGATAATGAGGCTCTAATTCTATGTGGGGTGTGTTAGCTTAAAATATGTATGAAGATGGTTAAGCAGGCATGTGAATGAAAAGTCGGTGACCTCCCTTGACCCCCAGCCAGTCTGATCCAGTTTAGCTCAGGCCCCTTCCAAGCATAAACTTACAGATTTCTTCCAGCTATATGATTGGATAGAGTGCTCTAACCTTCCTCCCCATTCTGATTTATACCTTTCTGCATGTCCTGTGCAGCATCCATTGTTCTTTTACAATCTGTGGAAACCAAACCACTAGCATTTCTCACATTATGAAAGTGTGTGCTTTTTAATCTCACCTATACATGCTTGGAGAAGAGTTAAATGGGTTCACTTGAACTGTATTCTATAATCCAAGGTACCACCATTTATTTGGTGTCAGTTATTGGTCTAATATAATGGAAAGACCAACGGGAGTGAAAACCAAGAGACCTGATACAAGTCTCAGCTCCACCACTCCAGGGGAGCTAGTGTGGTGTCATGGAAAATACCCTGTTCCAGATCTGATTCTGAAATCAGCTGTGTGAATTTGGACAAGTCACTGCCACTCTTTGGCTTTTAGATTTCTCATCCATCAAATCAGTGGGGCTAGACTCAGTGACCTCTAAACTCTTTCAGCTCTAACATTGCATGATTGTTCATTGGTGGACCTGCTCTCCCCCCTCCTATTGTTGTCTCTCCAAGGCCAGCTCCAAAAATATCCAGTTATCACTGGTATCTAGAAGGCCCTTCAAGATTTGGAAAGTGCTTTATATACTTTATCTCATTCTAGCCTCAAGGACTCCTGGGAGGTAAGTTCTACAGAACTATCATTAGCCCCATTTCAGAAATGAGATATCAAGTTTAGAGACAGAAAAGTGGGAAACAAGATTTGAACTCAAGTATACCTGATTACAGGTCATTCTAGCCACTACTCTACACTCATGATATTTCTGGGAAAAGATATACATATGCATATTTATATACATATATATCCAAATATGTGTATATATAATATAATAATATATCATATATCATTATAGTAACATGTAGTATAATAATATTATATGCATTATATACATAATAATATTATATACATTATATACACTATTGTATCATGCTGGTGTAATACATAACATAGAGGGCCTATGTGATTCACTGTTATATATATTACATATATAAGCCATAACTTATATTTGCATTATGACCACAGTGTAATAAGTCATTTGTTACACAAGCATGCTACACAGGCATAATAAGTCACAGGTATGGTTTATTGGATGCCTCCACTTAGGGGATGACTTTATAATCATTGACCCAAATCAGCTACATGACTACTAGTTGTGAGGAAACTCCTGTGATTGCTACAGCTTTCTGACACATGGAGCTACAGAGATGGTCTTTCTTTAGAAGTATACACTTCCAAATCCTGTGATGCCTAATACCAAGAAATTAGATAATGCGCACAAATATAAACTAGCTAATACCACAAGAGAAGAATTTAACATAAAAAGGTCTTTACTGGATATCATTCAACTATCAGGGCAAATAGAATCAGAGCTAGAAAAGAAACCAGAGGTCATCCATTCATTTTTAAACATGAGAAAACTGACTTTCAGTCAGAGAGCCTCCTTATTATATAATCAGAAAGTTTATGGGACAGGATTTGAAGGACACCTCCTTCTGACTCTAATTCCAATGGTCTTTCTACTACACTGTGCTGCTTTTATTAATATTAACTAATAAGAGAGATTCTAATTAGTTAATATGATGAGAATCATTGTGGCATATTGGATAAAGTGTTGGACCTGGAGTCAGAAAGACCTGGAATTAAGTCCCACCTCTGACACGTAAGAACTTTATGACCCTGACAAAGCCATTTAATCTCATTTTATGACAGGTGAGTATGTCAGACCATTGATTGACTGTAATTTACTCCTGGTGTCCATCCTGGTGAAAGGGAAAAGAGAAAGAGCTTCTCTAAAAGATAAAGACAGGAACAGATGAATTCCAATTGGGTTACAGTGTGCCTGGCAACTCCCTATGAAGACAAATTTCAAAATAGGTAGCCATCTTCAACCTGGTAATAGGTTTTCATCACTTAGAGTTCTCTAGACCACTGAAATTTCAGGTCCAATACCCCTCCCCACAACAGATTTAGAGAAAAGAGTGAAAATAGAGAAGAATGAAAATTTTGCTCTGGTTAAAACTGTACATTTAGGTACAAAATAACTATGTCTACCAAGGCCTGCCCATTGGTTGTATTTTCTGAAAATGTCACAAATAAGTATAACAAAGTAATAATAGCTAACATGCGTGTAAAGCGCTTTAAGATTTGATCATCCACAACGCCGTGTGGTACATAGAGTCATTATCATCCCTGTTTTACAGGTGGGAAAACTAAGGCTGAGAGAGCTTCAATAAGAGGTTTATGCCAAGAGTAATACAGCCATCAGGTAGTTTCTGAGAATCAGCTGAAATTAATCTGTTCCTGTCTTTGTCTTTTAGAGCAGCTCTTTCTCGTTCCCCTTTTCACCAGGATGCCCCACTTTGGTGTTCATTATCAGGAGTAAACACCATTCGTTAATCAGTGGTCTGATACATTCACTTGTCATAAATCATCACACACAGCACAAAGCACAGGGCTTCATCAGCAGAGCTGGTAGATGATGAGGTGTTTAGAGCTGCGTCTACGCAATTGGCAGCAGGAAGCTCGGAGCATCCGATTTTGGATCCCAGCCTCACTCTCTAACCTCAGGTCAGTCATTTCCTCTCTAGGGTCCCCAGTTTTGCCAACTGCCTAAATGGGAATGGAACGTGACCTACTTCACAAGCTCATGGTGAGAACCCATTTAAACTAGGAAATTGTCTGCATCCTTTTATAGCTGCTGGATAGAATGAGAGGGAACTCATCACATCCCAAACCAAACCCATCATATTTCCCCAAGCCTGGCCCCTCTGTACTTTTCTATTAGTAGCATCTGCCTTCACCATCCTAGTCTCCTATACTGGAAACCCTGGGTTCTTCTGTTCTCCATTCCTGTCTACCCTTCAGTCAACTAATTAATACATTTTGTCAATTCTACCTCAGTTATAACTTGTCCCCTCCATTCTCACTGCCATTGCCTTAATTTAGCTCCTTCTTACCATTTCCATGAACTATTCTGAATAACCTCCAGTTTCACCATCTTCCATCTCACCACATTACTAGCCTTCTTGCCTGCAGTTTTTACCATCCCCCACGGGTGGGCCATCTCTAATTATTCTGATGAATATCTGGCCACTGGACCCCAATGGCTCTGGAGGAGAAAGTGAGGCTGGTGACCTTGCACAGCCCTCCCTCCCTCAAATCCAAGTCAACAGTAAGTCATGTCATCATTCCCTGATGTCATGGTCCTCTTCCAGAATGAAGGACAAACACCATCCCCCATTCATTCTCCATGCCAGTTCAAGCCTCCTAAAGACATACTGATTGTGTCACTCCTCAGCCAAAATTAAATGTAGATGTTACAGATCTTTAAATTTGACATTCGAGGCCTTCCATGAAAACCAGATATGAACCACCCTTTTACACCTCTGTATATTGGTCATGCTGTTCCCACCACCTTGAATGCTTTCCTGTCTCATCTTGATTTTTTGGAATTCTCCTTTGTCCTTGGAGGGCTTTGTTGATGGTTGATGAAATGTCACCTTCTCCATGAAGCCTTTGCTGAACCCTCCTATTGTAAGATCTCTCCCCTTCCTCTGCCTTTCCTTCCCTGTCTGCTACCTCTCCTCTCTTCCAGCTCACCTTACACACAGGGTAGATAGGTGGTGCAATAGTTAGAGCACTGGGATTGGAATCAAGCAGAGTAATTTTCCTTAGTTTAAATCCAGCCTCAGACATTTACTAGGTGTGTGACCCTGAGCAAGTCACTTAACCCTGTTGCCTCAGTTTCCTCAGCTGTAAAAATGAGCCAGAGAAGGAAATGGCAAACGACTCCAGTATCTTTGCCAAGAAAACCCCAAATGAGCTCACAAAGAGTCAAATACAACCAAACAATAACAATCTTATAGCACCTATCACATAGCATATTCTGGTGGGTTTTAAGTTCCTTGAAAACAAAGACATTTAACATTTTAATATCTCTCACATTGCCTAGCAAAGTGCTTAGTGGAACGGTTCTCAACCTGTGGGTCGCAACCCCTTTGGGGTTGGAATGACCCTTTTACAGGGGTCATCTAGGACCATCGGAAAACACATGTTTCTGATGGTCTTAGGAACTGAGACACCGCTCCTCTATCCATCTCCAGGCGGGTCCACCCACATGCAGATATGTCCACATACGAGTATTAAAGGGTCACGACATTAGGAAGGTTGAGAACCACTGGCTTAGTGCATATTAGTAGGTGCCCAATAAATGTTTGTTAAGTTGCAAATTGAGTTTTTTTCCTTAGAGTATTGTTACCTATCTTATCTTCTTTGTCAGACTTAGTTCATAAAGGTAAAGACCGAACCTAATCTGAATTTTGCATCTTACTTATCACCTAGCATGGTGCTTTGCACACACTAGGGGCTTAATGTTTGCTAAATGAATACCAAATTGGGGCAGCTAGGTGGCTGTAGTGAATAGAGGACCATCCCTGGAGTCAGGAGTTCAAATCCAGCCTCAGACACTTGACACACTTACTAGCTGTGCGACCTTGGTCAAATCACTTAACTCCAATTGCCTTGCTTGCCTTCCTCCCTCCAAAAAAATAAATGAATGAATACAAGATGAAGGAAAACTTCAGCTGCATGTGGGTATCCCCTTCAATAATTTGTTCCAGGGTTCATCATTGAGAAACCATGCACACCATCCAACAATGGACACCATCCAAAGTCAACTGTCACTGAATCAACTGTTACTTTAATAACACACATCTATAGGGTGCTTTGAGGTTTGCAAAGTGCTTTCCTCTTGTAACACCTGATTGCACAAGCACCTGGGTTTTGCCCTTCATTTTCTGTTAGGCACCAAAGAAGCCTGAGTGAGGGTAGAATGATGTAGCTCTTATAAGCTGACAGATCACACAAGTTTAAAGGCTAGAATTTCTATAATACTTTAAAGCTTGCAAAGCACTGTACATGTATCTCATTTGTTCCTCACAATGACTTCTGAAATAAGTACTATTATTATCTACATTTTATATGTAAACCCTGTCCCAAACCCCTTGGTATGAAACTCTCTCCTCACTGGTAGAAATGAAGGTCCTGTCCCACCGGGACTGACACAGAGTTGATAAGAGTCAAACACTTCTTAACCAGTTACCATTTGGGGCTCTCCAAGCAAGAGTCTTTAAACATAGCCTCAAGCTGGCTTCCAGCTTCCAAAGAGAAGATGCAAGAAGCCAATTCCACTTCAGGTTGCCAAAGAAAAAGACAGAGAAGACATGAGAGGAGCAGGCAGGTGCCACCATGTCCCTAAATGCATCTTTCTACACTACAGACTTTAGGGAGTACTCCCCTTTGAGGTAGATCTAGGACCCTCTTTCTTTTTAAGCTATCTCACTCCCAACTTGAGAACTCCTTTATTCTGTATTGTCTGGTATATATTCCTCCATGTGTACCTTCTCTGATTTCCTAGGATTTATAAATGGGTTTCTTTGCTATTCTCTATGTGTATCCATTGTGGAACTGGTGTTAGGTGAAAAAGGAAAGAAGTTAAGTCTCAGAAATAGATCTTGAGGTCCCTTTTTCCCTCAGAATGACAAAGCAGTCAAAAGTTAGATGGAATCCAATCATATCCTCTAGATGAACAATATTTAAAGGAAGAGATACATACACTTCTAGCCTGGTACCCTCTCTCTCCAAGGAGAGCAAAGTGGTGGTCTCTTGCCACAACTTCTTACGTCCTATCCTGGCAGGAATGAAAATCTCCCTAGGACTAGGAAGATGAAGGAATGTCTTGTTACACAATTAGTAAATGTCAAAAGCATAGGTGTACATAGATAAATATATGGGTATCCCCTCCAGTAGTGAATTTTAAGGGAAGGGCCGATGGTAATGCTTGCCCACAATGTACCGGCATGCACAGCCCATACTCTTTACGTGTCCGTGTTCAGAAGGAGCATTTGAGACCAGGTCTCCTGATTAAGGATCATTTCTATAGCTACCAGCTCATAGTCAAATGAAGATAATTATAATTCCTTTGTCACACATATTGTTTTGAAGAACCAGTAATACATAGATAAAACACTATGCACTACCTAAATACTAGTTCCTATTATTAACAACTTGCTATTATTAATTAATAATCTGTATTGATGCCCAGGACCCTACATCATTTTGCTCACTTCATCCTTTCCCCTTGGCAGACTATATAAAACAGAGTCCCCAGAAGGCATTGCCAAAAGCTGGCAATTCAGCTAACCCAGGTTGGACACAATCTGATCTAGGAGCTTTCCATCATGCCTCACTCCATTGGACTGGCCAATACCAAAGTATGTCTATGTTGGGGGAGTGAGGAAGTGAGGAGAGAGATATGGAAAACACTAACAACCTGATTAGAATTCCAGAATTTCAGACTTGGAAATTATTTTCCTGGCCATCTAGAAAAGCCCATACTCAAAAACGTCTTAGCATCACAACACAGTAGACAAACAATTATCAGATTATCATCTGGTCTTTGCTTGAAGACCTCCAGTGGGGGAGCCCTCTACAGGCCCCCTTTGGCATAGCTTTAATTATTGGGGAATAGCTTCATTGCCCTATGCTATACACAGTTTCTCTCATAACCCATGTTCATTTTCAAGTAACTTTCATATACTATCACAGCTTCTCTAGTTCTGAACCCCACCTAGCTTTGCTCTCAGAGCTCTCCCTCTGCTCATACTATGAGTCCTGAACACACAACCCAAGCCCCCAAGTTCTGTTGGCGTGAACATGTGACTTGCCCACTCTTTGTTGTTGATGTGTTGTTCAGTCGTGTCCCACTCTTCATGAACCCGCGGACCATAGAGTGCCAGTACTGCCCATGGGGTTTTCTTGGCAAGGTTAATGGAGCAGTTTGCCGTTTCCCTCTCCAGTGGATTAAGGTAAATGGAGGTTAAGTGACTGACTTGCCCAGAGCTCTCAACTAGTAAGTGCCTGAGGCTCCATCATGCCTCAGGTCTCTCTGACTCCAGACCCAAAAGCTTTATCTAGGGAGCCATCAGGCTGCCTCTTCTTCATTCTTTAGTCATTCTTAAATATACAGTTCCCTGACCCACACTCTTATTCTGCATCCTTCTCTTAAATACTTCTCTGTCCTGGATTGCAACTGCTGTCTCTCTTTTCCACATTCAACATTCCTAGCCCTCAGGCCACTCTCCCAGACTGACAGCTTTTGCAACTGGGACAGTCGTTTGGTGGGGTAAGCAAAACAAACGGGCTCACCTGGGTGTGGGGGCAGGAAGTGAACTATGGGGCTCACCTGGGTGTGGGGGCAGGAAGTGAACTATGGGACGCTTGGAGGTTTCTGCACTATTGAAGGAGCTGCTGGGAGGGGTGGGTTCAGGGGCTGCTCATGGAGGGAGGTGTACCTGGGTCATCATGGGGTTTCTAGGTTGCTGAAAGACTGGGGACTTCTGATTGGGAAGAGTAGAAAGGGGTGACTGGGGTTTGGAAAGGCAACGGCTGGAGAGAGGAATGGACTAGTCCCAGCTGGGGAGGTATGGCCCCAGAGCTAAGGGAACTCAGACCTTTCAGTTACCACTCGCCGAAATTTAATGGTCTTTCTGGTTGCTGCCTTTTGGAAGGTCGAAAAGGAAATGCTGAACCTGTCTGGGCCCTAGCCAAGGCGGCTGGAAAGGAGAGTTGGACTCAACATTCATTATGCTTATCTCTACATCATATTGATACTGCTGGGTTGGGTTTTTTTCCCCCACTAATATTGAAATAGATTCTTTTACCTTCTTTTGAATCTCAAGTCAGCTCACTTTGCACCAGCTGCATGGAGTAAAAGTCCAAAGTCACCCCAATATCCTGTTTCACACCTTAGTTCACCTTCCCCCTGTACAACTGGGAACCTGGACAGATTCAGTATGTTCCCTTCTCCCCACCATAGCAGGAGGTCCCAGGTTAGAAAACACGTATCATTGGATCATGGATTTAGAAGTAGAAAGGGCCTCAGAGGCTAAGTCCAATCCCCTTGTTTTACAGGTGGGGAAACTGAGGCACAAAGTGGCTAATTGATTTGTGCAGGTCACATGGCTAATTTATGAAGTAGCATTGAACCCAGATGGTCATCAAGCACTTAACAGCATCTTACTCTGTGCCGGGGAAGTGAAGAAAGTCTAAAAACAGCTGGTGACCTCAAGAAGCATACGTTGTAATAGGGGAGAATGCCTGGGTACATAAAAGACATGTACAGAGGAGATGTAAAGTAATCTGAAAGGAGAAGGTATCACTACTGTAGGGACACCAGTAAAGTCCAGTGCTCTCTCTCCACTATACCACAGCACCTCTCAATGTGTTCTGTCTTGATCAGTAGGGATCTGAAAAGAGGAATGGACAGCCCCTGGAAACCCAAAGTGGGTCCTCCTTGAGTGAGAGGCTGTCCCTCTGTACTGCTTTATATCTTTTAGGCAGCCAGCCACCTGTTGTGACTACAGGGTAGAAGCTAGCTCACTCCTAAAATTAATGATGGGGAATTCAGGCATAAAATGGCACTTTTGCAAATGAAGTCCAAAGAGTTTCCATGGTTACCCTAATGTCTAGAGGTGGAAGAGTCAGGTGCATACCCCAGGGCCCTTGATGCTGAGTGTAGTGACCTTTATATTATAATATGCTGAGTATCTTCTTCAAACAAAGATAAGACTAAATGAAGGATGGGGAAAAAAAATGGCAGAGGGTAAAGTAGGATCAACATATTCCCCTAGTATACATTACTACACTTAGAAACTCTTCATTGCCACTACCCAAGACATCATAGGTTTAGAGCTAAAAGGGACCTTCAGTTTATAGAACAGGAAACTGAGACCCATATACTTGCCCAACATCACACAGGGAGTGAGTGGCAGAGTCAAGATTCAAACCCAGCTCTCTGGATCCAAATCCAGTGTTCTTTCCCACTGTGTCATGTGAAGACTTTCTCCTCTTGAGACTACTTTCTAGATACTATGGACCCTCCCCTTCACTTCACTCTGCTATTTTTTTTCCTCGACCTCCCCAGTATGGCACAGTTAGGTAGCTTTTTAGAAAAAAAAAAAAAAAACCTGTTCTGCTGAGAACCTAAATAACAAGTACAAATTAAGAGTGGATAAAGACACGTGCACAGTCTACTTGCTCGTTCAGTTTGATTCAGATTAATACCTTTTCATGAAGTCTTTCATTTCTACATCAACCCACTTCAACATTTATTAAGTACCTACTATATGCAGAGCATTGTGTACAGTGGGAATGGAAGTTACAATTTAGTAGAAGGATATGATACATACGAAAGCAGCATGGTGGAGACAGCTCTGAACTGGGAATCGGGAGACCTGAGTTCAAATCCCAAGTCCACTGGGTGAGGGAGGGTGAACTTTGGGATAAGTTATTTCTTTTTTCTAAGTCTCTGTTTCCTCATCTATAAAATGAAAGAGTTAGAGAGTAGATTCTAAGATTCCTTTCAACTCTGACAAATTATAATTCTATGATGCCTGTAATACAAAATGATTGTGATAAGGTAGAGAGAACATTTGACTTGGGATCAAGAGATCTGAATTCCAATGAGATACATTAGCCGTATGATTGTGTGACCCTTGCCAGACACCAAAGTGACACAGTGGATAGGGAAGTGGGCCAGGAGTCAGGAAGATCTGACTTCAAATCCGACCTCAGACACTTACTAGCTGTATGACCCTGAGCAAGTCACTTACCCTCTCCTTGCTTCAGTTTCCTAATATGTAAAATGGGAACAATAATAACACCTACCTCCCAGCATTGTTGTGAGGATCAAGTGAGACGATAATTATAAAATGCTTTGCACAGTGCCTAGGCACTATATAAATGTTAGCTATCATTATTATTATTTAATTTCTTAGTCTCCTCATCTGTAAAATGGGTATAAAAATAAAATGGGCACTTTACAAAGAAAGACAAAAAAAAAAGAGAGACAGTCTGGGCCTTCGGGGAGTTTACATTCTATGATACAACACATACACATGAAGGCATAGATAAAATCATCTATCTTAAGCAGGTTGCCATCATAAGCTTTAGGGGAATGTTATCATTCCATAAATATCAGCTATACATTGTTGCCCTTCAGTTGTTTCAGTCACGTCTCCTCTTTGTGACCCTCTTTGGATTTTCTCAGCAAAACTCAGTGGTTAACTATTTCTTTCTCCAGCTCATTTTACAGATGAGGAAACTGAGGCAAACCGGGTTAAGTGACTTGCTCAGGGTCATACAGCTAGGAATTGTGTGAGGCCACATCTGAACTCAGATCTTCCTGACTCCAGGTCTGGAGCTCTATTTGCTGTATCACCTCATTGCTCCCAAGCTATATATGTATAGGAGAGCAAACCAAGTACTGTGAGAGGTCTGAGATGGGTGATGAAACTACTGTGATAGCCCAGGTTGGTGGTAATTGAGGCCTGAATTTGGATTGTGGTAGTAGGAATGAAGGAGAGAGAAGGTGAAAGAGAAAGGAGAAACAGCAGGTCTGATTACAACACATCCATAATAGAACTAATCTTTCCCCTTAACCCCATTCCTCTTCTGAACATTGTCTTTGTTGAGAGCACAAACGGAGTCAATCAACCCAAACTCTCCATTTTGCTTCAATGCCTGTATCTGATCAGCTGCCAGATCTGGTCAGTTCTTCTTCCACAACTTCTCTCAGATTTCCTCTCTCCACTCTTTCCAAACTGGCTTTCTTGCTGTTCCTCACATGTGACACTCCAAATCTCACCTGTGTGCCTTTACAAAGGAGCCCCCACTCCGTATGCCTAAAACATACTCCCTCTGCACTTCTGCCTTTACAATTCTTATTGCCACTAACCAAGAGATCATTGATTTGGAGCCGAGGGACCTTTGAGATCATCTGGTCCGCTCCTTTCATTTTATAGTTGGGGAAACTGAGGCCTATATACTTGCCCAACAACACACTGGTGGCAAGCAGCAGAGCCAGGATTTGAATCTAGGTCTTTGAATTCAAATCCAGTCACCTTTTTTCTGAATCCTTAGTTTCTTTCAAAGCTCATTTCAATTGTTATCTCTAATATGAGGCCTTTCCTCATCCCTTTTCCTAGCTGCCCCTGTCTCCCCACCAAATAATAATAATATTTCGGTTTTCTTTGGTATACACTTATTGTGTACATGTTGTATCCATTGTTATCCCTCTATAGAATATCCCTGAGGACTTGGACTGTTTCATTTTTTTGTCTTTTTTTGTAATGTGCCTGGTACAGTGCCTTGTCTGAAGTTGGTGCTTTATAAATGCTCAAATTTGGAGTTGAAATAGGGGAAAAAAAATATAAAAAAGACCAAGCTTTTATACATAGGGGATTATATGAGTAGTGGTGCCACTGATGGAAATCTAGGAGTCTACAGGCTCCTTCAGCAGCAAAGATTCTATTGATTGCCCCTGTGACCCACAAATTCAAGCAGCTCATCCTTCTTTCTCTTCTCCTCAAATGGTATATGTATGTATGTATTTCATCAAATTCCATCACTGAAGTTTACTAGACGTGTGACCTTTGGTAAGTGACTGTGCTTCTTTGGAGACTCAGTGTTCCTATCTGAAAAATAAGAAGAATACACAAAATGACGTCTAAGATCCTTTTAAGTGCCGATTTTCCTGAAATACAGGTCTGACCATGTCACTCCCTTACTCAAAAAAATAATGACCCAAATAAACAATCAATCACCTCTAGGATCAAATATAAACTCCTCAGTGTGGCATTTAAAGCTCATCAGCCCCTGACCCCAGCCTTCCTTTCTAGCCTTATTATACATGACTTCCTTTCACACACAAACTATGGGCTAATCAAGCTGACCTATTTACTTTTTTTCATTTTATTTGATTTTTCAGTTGAGTATTTTTCTGTCTCCCTCCTTCCCATCCTCAGTTTAAAAGAAAAACAAAAACAAAATTCCTGCGACAAACATCCCTAGTTGAGCAAAACAAATTGCCACCTTGTCCATGTTCAAAAATATACGTCTTGCTCTGCACCTTGAATCCACCACTTTCTGTCAGGGGAGGAGCCGCGTGGCTATTCATCAGCTTACTTTTCCTCATGAAAGATCCTTTATGTCCTCTGAGTGCCTTTGGACTGCTTGTCCCCAAAGTCTGGAATGTACTCCCTCTACAATGCCACTTCTTAGAATTCACAGATTTTTTAAAAACTCACCTCCAATACCACCTTCTGTGTGAAGGTGAATTTTATTCCTTCACTTGTCGGTGCCCTCCCTCTTCTCCCCTCCAATTACTATGTGTCTCTGTATATGTATGTGTGTGTGTGTGTGTGTGTGTGTGCATAACACACACACATATACGTATATGTGTGTATATATGTGGATATGCACACACATATGTATATATGTATGCATATGTATTATATATGTATATATACATATATATGTGGTCAGCACATATACACATACATATATATACTCTCTCTAATATATATCACATGTATAACCACACACACATATACATGCCACACAAGGTAGTATGTATATGTGTATATACATAGACATACACATATATAGATACACATACCCATAGATATACATATATACTCACATATATAATTGTGTGTATATATAATTGTGTGTTGTGTGTATAATTGTGTGTGTGTATATATATATATATATAATTGTGGGTATCTTTATATAATTGTGTGTGCATATATATAAATGTGTATGTATATAATTGTGTGGTATATATATATATATATATATATAAATGTGTATGTATATAATTGTGTGTGTATATATAATTGTGTGTATATACATACATACATGCATAAATATATATGTACCTTTATACAAATTATCTTCCCTAATAGACTATTAGCTCCTTGTGAGCAGGGACTGTGTCACTTTTGTTTTTGAGTTTCCAGAGTCTAGTACTGTGCCTGGCATCTAGTATGCTCATAAGAAAGGTTTATTGATTGCTTGGCTAAGTCTATGACTCTCTGGTCCTATAGGAACGCTGCTTGATCCCTACATATATCACTAATCCTTCTTCCCATCTCAGGCCTCAGATAGCACCTGGTTTGCCTCTCATGACCTTGTGACTCAGATGTGTACAAGATTATAATACCTGTAGTACCTACTTCACAAGGTTGTTGTGAGAATCAAATGAGAAAATGCATGTAAAGTTTTTTACAAACCTTAAAGTGCCATATAAAAAGTAAGTATTGTTGATATTGTTGTTATTAAAACTTTTATCAACTAATGCTGTTTCTTTTTCTCCCCAATAGCTCTAAAATAGATTTTTTTTTTTTTGGCAGCCCTGGCTTTCTGATTTTGCCGTTTTTTCTAAAATGTTTCCTTTTCTCTTTTCATTTTTTCCCTCTCTGCTCTACTCCCATATTCACTCATCAGGGTTTTTACTGAAAGGATTATCACATTGGTGATCTGCCAAGTAATTTTCACAGTATAAACATTACCATATATAACCCCCACATCTACTAATTGCTCCTGTTCTATTTGACCAGGCACACACTCAGATCCACAAATATTTCAAGGTGGAAATATTTCAAATATTTCCCACTGAGGGAAAGGACAGAATTTTTTTTTTCGTGGTCTAGGAAGGGAAGAATCAAAGTCAATATTATTCATAAACGCCTTTTCCTTTGGAGACTTCAATGTTCAATTATGGACGTCAATATTTCAAGTATCTGTGATTTCATCAATGTGAGTTCTTCCTAAATGGCTACATATCACAGCCCTCACTTCCACCCCCCACTCCTACCACCCCTGGGTGATGGGGAAGAGAGGAAGTCATAAAAAAATCATCAACTGGTGGCCAATCTTCTTGGAAGGATCCTCTCCGAATTTAGATAGGCAGATCCTCAGGCTATACAGTCCTTAAAGAGCCTTAGCTTGGCAGGACCTACCAGAAGTCACAGAAATGTGGAAATATAACTTTGGAAAACTCATAGTCATCTCCACCAGCCATTGTCAGGACAGGACTTCAATAGAAAGTAATAAATGACAAATGCTAGTAAAACTATCCTTCATTACTCAGAGAAACTGACCTCTAGAGGATTAATACAGTAAACCACACATTTTTGGACCTATTGGACCTTCATTAGGATGTCACTGCATCTTTCATGAAATTATCTCCAAGGATCTATCAGGGGAGTATGTCTTAAGAGGAAGAGCGCCCATGAGAAACAGTGCCTTTCCAGGAAATGGGTATCAAGGGTCCTCAGCACCTCACATAGCTAATACCACAAGACCTAAATATAAAAAGAGATATTACACAAAAATCTGAAGAATGTGGAATACATTACTTATCAGATATTGATAAGTTGAACAATTTATGAATAAACAAGAGATAGAGAAGAGAGTGAGGTGTAAAATGGATAATTTCAAATACATAAAACTAAAAAGTTCTTAAGCAAATAAAACCAATGTAGCCAAGATCAGAAGGAAAGCAGAAAACAGGGCGGGGGAGGGGGGGCATTTTTATAGATAGTTTCTCAGATAAAAGTCTCATGTTTCAAATATATGAAGAACTTTGTCAAATCTATAAGAATATGAGTCATTCCCCAATAGATAGATGGTCAAAGGAAGTGAACAGGCAGTTTTCTGATGAAGAAAACAAGCCTGACTACTTCTTAAGATGCCCTGAAGCCAAAACTGTACCAGCCCTTACATTGTGCTGCTCATAGGCACATTCCCCTTATTTATCTAATTTTGAGTTCTAAAGGAAGGAGGCAGGGGTATAATCTGTAAACAAGGAACATCAAAAGTCAGTACAGTTTTGAGTTTATGTAGCACATATACATATATATGTATATATACACACATGCCATTTATATATGCACATATAGATAATATATGTACGTATACATACTATATATAAAAGCTTAAGGTTTACATATAAGCTTGAAGCTCATACATACATGTAAACATATATTTTACATATAAACATGTATAAGCAATTCATGTGTATGTATAGATTACATACAAACATATGGATACGCTGAAAAATTGCTATTGATAGCAAATTCACTTTCTCACATCAGCTCCACTCCCCCACCTGGCCTGTACCATGGGGAAAAAAATTTCTTTCTGTTAGAGTTTGGTTTTTTCTCTCTCAATACTGCTTTCCATGCTTACAATAAGATAAACAGTGAGATAACTTGTAAGATGGACATCTAGTTTTTTTTAATAACAGCTTCAATTAGCATAGAAATGGGAATAAGCAACAAAGCAAGAAAACTTCTAGATTTCAACTGCTTGGTCTGCTGTCAAGGCAGGACAAAACGTTTTTCTCCCCCAAGCACATTTATCCCTACTAAGTCAGGAAGAAAACAAGTTTAGCCGGATCAGTAAATGGAAGGTAGCTTCTCTGCTCCAGGGATGGAGGAGAAAAGGAAGAGTATGTGCTTCAATTTTGTGCCTCTCATCAGTCCCATGATCTGTTGGTTCCACCCACTCTTCCTTATTTCCACACATGATCTGCGTTTTGGCCGGGCCTCATCATGGCTCATACCTGGTCAGTTTCTCAGGTCTGGCACCCAGCCTCCTCATTCTCACCATTCTCAGTTCCTTTTTTCCGGGTGCATTTGGCAAGTAGGGAGGTTCCCTGTATAACACAGATGCTGCCACCCTCTCTCTTTTTTTAGAATGTCTACCTAGCTTCCCAAGAGCCTCTGTGGAAGTCCCTTCAAGGTTAAAAGGCATAAGAACTTGGGGAACTCTGGGTAATCCCTGTCTGCCTACAGTGAGACATTTCTAGTCCACCAATTCTCCATGATAACAAGTCTACAAGAAAAAAAATCCATGACAAAACAAGGACTCCAGCCACAAAAAAAGAGAAGCGGTATGGTCTCGGGCATTGGTTAGGATTGACAGAAAAGAACTAGGATTTCCCCCGTGTCTGCCAATAACTTATTCTGGGAATGTTAGAGAGGATATGGCCTTTTTCTGGGCTTGTTTGTGGGATGAATATAAAATTCCTTAGCCCCTCCAAGCTCCTCAGTAAATATGAGCAAGATGATGTATGTAAAGATTCTACAAAGATGGACCCCATTCAGATTGCGGGCACTAGAATTCTCAGGGGCCAGCTTTCTGCTATCAGATTGAAATGGGATCCTCAGGTTGACCAGCATTGGCTTGGCAGAAATCAGGCTACAGTTTGTTTTAGCTGTTTTCTTTTTCACCTCATTGTTTCCATAGGATGCTTGCCTACCCAAAATAGCAACAGGGGCATTCCAGGTAAACCTAACATCCGACCAAAATCCCCTCTCAGCAACAAGTGGGAATGGCTCCAGTTTTCCATTGTTTTCTTCTCTTCCTACAATCACTCAGTCTGAGAAGGTGGGGGTGGTAGGGTGGGAGGGGGGATGGGAAGCATTGGCTCACTTCCTTTTCTGCTCTACAAGTGAATGTAGCAATTAGCATGGATTAATGAGAAGAGCATGGGAATCAGAGCTAGACACCAAGGTCCCTTCTTTTAATTCTAAAGCCTGTGATTCTACTCTCTGTTGAACTTCAAGCCAAGGAAGCAGTCAGCCAGAACTGCCTCCCAGAGTATTCAACTTACCTATGCTTTCCCATATACTTCTGAGTATAAAAGATTTCTTTCTTGCTGGCCAAATACATGAAGACTCGAGCAGCTGAGATGGGAAACTGAAGCTGACATTATCATTTTTTTTTATTCTTAAAGGTACCATGGAAATACACAACAGTGGTCTGCTAGGGGTACAGAAGGAAAAGCAGCCAGTTTCTTCAATTGTTTTTGAGACCCTTACACCTTATAAAATCTCAGAGGTGGAAGGGACTTTAGAGGTCAATTACATCACCTTCCCATCCTGATACAGGGATCTCTTTTGAAAAGTCTCTGACAAGTTGTCATTCAGCCTCTGTTTGAACATTCCCACTGACGGGAAGATCACTAATGCACAAAGTAATTCATTCCATTTTTGGAGATCTCAGTTACAAAACTCTTTCTTATGTTGAGATGAAATCTATTTCACTCTTAGCTTTCACCCACTGATCCTAGTTCTAGCCTCAGGAGGTATATAGAATAATTACATTCCCTCTTTCACATGACAGTGAAAGACAATTGAAGAATGATGAGGGTCAGCTAAGTCTTCTCCAGGCTAAACATTCTCTATTTCTTCAACAATGTCTCATATATAATAGTTTCTAGACCTATAACCATCCTGATGGTCCTTCTCTAAACATTTATTGTCCCTGGCAAACAGTGGTGCCCCAAACAATATCATCTAATAATACTAACTAGCATTTATATAGCATTTTAAGGTTTATAAAATGCTATACACATGTTATCTCAATCATCATAACATCCCTATAAAGTAAGTTTTATTATTATCCACATTTTATAGATGAAGAAACTGAGGCAGTCAATAAATAAACATATATTAAGCATCCATTGTATACCAGTTCCTGTGCTAAACACTAGAGATACAGAGAATCTAAAGACAATCCTTCCACCCAAGAACTTCCTAGCCTAATGGGGAAAACAACAAGCAAACACACATGTAAAAGCAAAATACATACAAGAAAAATAGAAAGTAATGAAGAGGAAAGGTGCTAGAATTGAATGGTTTCATGTAGAAGATGGGATTTTGGTTAGACATTGATGGAAGACAGGGAAGCCCATAGGAAGAGATAAGGAGGGAGAGCATTACAGGAATGGCAGATAGCCAGAGAAAATTCCCAGGGCTAAGAAATAGAGGGTCTATCTAGGAAGGCAATATTACTGGATTGAAGAGTATGTGGTGGGGAAAACAGTGCAAGAAAACTAGAAAGGTTTGTGTGGGGGTGGAGGGAGGGGGAATAGGTTATGAAAGCTTTGAACGTCAAATAAAGGATTTTGTATTTGATCCTGGAAGTGATAGGGAACCATTGGAGTTTATTGATTGTAGGGAGGATATGTATGTGTGTGTGTGAGATAGACAGACAGACAGAGAGGGAGACAGAGGCAGAGAGACAGAGACAGAGAGATGAATAGATTGGAATAGGGGGAAACTTGAGGCAGGAAGACCCACCAGCAGGCTCCTGCAATAATCAAGGCATGAAAGAATAAGGGCCTGCACTAGAGGGGTGGTGGTGTCAGAGAAGAGAAGGGGGTTTATTTGAGAGGCGGTGCAAAAGTGAAATTGACAGACCTTGGCAACAGCTTGGATATGGGGGTGGGGCAGGGTGGGTGAGAAATAGTGAGGAATCCAGGGTGATTCCTAGGTTGTGAGCCTGAGAGACTGAGAGGATGATGTTGTCCTCTGCAGTAATAGGGAAGTTGGGGGGGGAGCGGGGAGTTAGGGGAAAAGATAATGAGTTCAGTTTGTGCATATTAAGTTTAAGATGTCTACTAGATATTCAGATCAAGATCTTTTAAAGACATTTGGAGACGCAAGATTAGAGGTCAACAGAAAGGTTAGGACGAGATAGGCAGATCTGAGAATCATCCGCACAGAGATGGTAATTAAATCCCTGGGAGTTGAAAGGATGAAGTGAAGGAGATAGGAAGAGGGTGAGCACAGAACCCTGTGGAACACAGGGTTTAGAAGACATGACCTAGATGAGGATCCAGAAAAGAAGACTGAGAAGAAGTGGTCCGAAGGGTAGGAAGAGAAACAGGAGAAAATTGTGTCCCAAAACCCTGGAGAAAAAGAGAATAACAAGATGAGGAAGATCAATAGTGTCAAAGGCTCCAGAGAGGTCAAGGAGAATGTGGTTGGGAAAAGATCATTAGATTTGGCAACTATGAGAATACTGGTAACTTTAGAGAGAGAGAAGTTTCAGTGGAATGATGAGGACAGGTGCCATAAATATTATAAGGGGTTAAGAAGAGAGTAACTCAAGAGAAAGTGGAGACATCTGTTGTAGCCAGACTTTTCAAGGAGTTCAGCTACAAAGGACAAAAGAGATATAGGGATGGAAGGACCAAACGAGGATTTTTTGAGGAGGAAAGAAACATGGACATGTTTTTAGACAGAAGGGAAGATGCCTGTAAGATTGAAGATAACTGATAGAGTAGGGATGACAGAGGAGGCAATCTGTTGGAGAAGATGGGATGGAATGGGATGTCTGGTGCAGATGGAGGGGTGGTGAGCAGTAAAGCCACCTCTTCATGTGAGACAGATGTGAAGGAGGAGAGAGTGGCAAAAGGCATCTGAATAATATGAGATAAAGAAGAAGGAACTCATGGTGAATGGGCTCAGGTTTTTTTTCTATAAAATATAAGGTAAGATGTTCAGCTGAGAGAATGGGGGGGGGGGGCCGGGGGCAGGGAAGGTAGCCATGGAAGTTTTGAGGAAGGATAAAATGTTTGAAATAGCTGTTATGGAGAGTGGGATAGTAAGTTGAGAAAGGAGGTAGAGTGGGATTGCCTAGTAGCAGCTAAGGCCCAGTTGAGATTGTGCAACATAAAGTTGTAGTGAAACAAGTCAGAATAGTTGAATGCTTTCTCTACTTTCTTTCAGCAGTACTTGTGTAGGAGTGAAGGTGATGGATGGTAAGAGTCATAAAAAGCTAGGCAGAGCACAACTGAAAATGTGATAAAAAGACCCTCAAGAGAAAAAGAGTAGAGTTGAACTAGTTCACCAAGGGGTCAAAATGGGGAAAATAAGAGAAAGTTGGTAGTGCAGGGAAGCTAATCAAGGGATGGGAGGTCACAGTGTGGATGAAGAGTAGAGTTTGGTAAGAGAAGGCAGAGGGAGAAATGGAGAGCCAATAGATTATGATCAGATAAGGGAATTTAAGAATTCTTGAACATGGAGGTGGTGAATTTGTGGGTGATAGGAAGATCAAGGATGTGACTATCCTTGTGTGTGGCTGAGGTGGTATGGAAGAATAGATCATGGGAAGTATTATTCAAGAACTGAGTCATTAGAGCGTTTCAGGGAAAGTCAATATGTATATTTAAGTCCCTGAGTGTGAGGTCAGGAGTTGGGAAGGAGAGAAAAATTGAGAAGCATTGTCAAAATTGTCAAGCATTGAACCAGTTAAGGAATGGAAAATACCTTGGGGATCTGTAGACAGCAACTACCTGGATTTTGATTAAGTGGTAGATATGAACAGCATGGACTGCAAAGGAGTAGGGGTTATTAGTGATGGAGGTAGGGGAATAACTTGGAACTGACAAGCAATTTAACCAGGATCACACAGCTAGTAATTGTCTGAGGCTTTAGGCAGCTAAATGGCGCGGTGAATAGACTGCTGGGCCTGGACTCAGGAAGACTCATATTTGTGAGTTCACATCTGGCCTCAGACACTTAATAGCTATGTGACCTTGGGCAATTCATTTAACCCTGTTTGCCTCAGTTTTGTCATCTACAAAATGAGCTGGAGAAAGAGATGGCAGACTACGTCAGTTTCTTTGCCAAGAAAATCTCAAATGCTAGAACTATACCCAAAGGGCTACAAAACTGTGCATGCCCTTTGATCCAGCAATACCACTACTAGGTTTGTATCCCAAAGGATCATAAAAAAGGGAAAAGGACCCACATGTACAAAAATGTTTATAGCAGCTCTTTCTGTAGTGGCAAAGAACCAGAAATTGAGGGGATACCCATCAATTGGAGAATGGCTGAACAAGTTGTGGTATATGAATGTAATGGAATACTATTATGGTGTAAGAAGGTAACAACCACATTGTGCAATGACTAACTTTGATGAACTTCGCTCTTCTCAGCAATGCAAGGACCCAAAACAACTCCAAAGGACTCTTGATGGAAAATGCCATCCATATCCAGAGAAAGAAATATGGAATCTGAATGCAGATCCAAGCATACTATTTGCTCCATTTTTGTTTTGTTTTGTTTTGTTTTTCTTTCTTATGGTTTCTCTGATTGGTTCTAGTTCTTCTATACAACATGACTAAGGTGAGACTATGTTTAATAAGAATGTATATGTAGAGCTTGTTTCAGATTGCAAACCGTTTTAGGGAAGGGAGAAGAGAAAATTTAAAACTTATGGAAGTGAATGTTGAAAACTAAAAATAAGTAAGTTAATTTTTTAAAGAGAGAGTAGAAATTCAAAAGACAGTAGAATTTCAAAAGACACAGGTAAGCAGAGTGGTATTGTTACTAGCATGTTAAATCTAATATACATTTTTTAAAATTTCATAATGGAAGTTCTTAGTTTCTTATACAACCCTCTTCTGTTCTTTGTATGTGAAAATGTTCATGTTGGTTCATGGTTGACAAGTTCATACATAAAAAAAGAAAATTTTAAAAGTTTTCCTCTTGTTAGATTTGTTCTCTCATTCTCATTTTTCAGAACTTTATGGATCCTGATTCTGTGATTTACATATCTATTCCTTCTAACTCTGTGTCATTTGAAAATCTGATAGTATACCATCTAAGTCTTCATCCAGGTCATTGATGAATACACTGAACAAAACATGTCTAAAAACAGAACCTTGTGGCCAGTCACTAGAGACCTTTTAAGTTGACACAGATTTATTAGCATATTTTGTGCCTGCTATTTTAGACAGTTCCAAATTTGCCTGACTGAACTAGCATCAAGCTGGCACATCTCTGTCTTGTTCACCAGGGTACTACAAACGACTTTGTCAAATGCCTTTTGGAATAGAAGTGTGTCTACACACCATTTTCCTAATCAACCAGTCTAGTAATGCCATCAAAAAGGATATTACTTTAGTCTGGCGTGATCACTGTCTAACAGATTTCATTCTGGCTCCTGATAATCTCCATTGCCTTTTAAAAGTATTCATAAATCATCACCTTGGCAATTTGTTCTATAATTTTTCTGTGGATTGATTTCAAGCTTACTGGTCTATTCCTTTTGAAATCCACCTATCTCTCCTTTTCAAAGGTAAGTTGAGTCTACAGTGACTAGAGTGCTAAGCCTGAAGGAAGACCTGAGTTCAAATCTGACCTCAGATACTTATTAACTAGGTAAGTCATTTCCCTTTGCTTGTCTGAGTTTCCTCAATCAGAAAATAGGGATGATTGGGGTGGCTAGGTGGCACAGTGAATAGAGCACCAGCCCTGGAGTCAGGAGGACCTGAGTTCAAATTCAGCCTCAGACACTTAACACTAGCCGTGTGATGTTGGGCAAGTCACTTAACTCCAATTGCCCTGCCTTCTCCCCTCCAAAAAGAAAAAAAGAAAAGGAAATAGGGATGAAAATAATAGTATCTACCTCCTGGGGTTGTGAGGATCAAATGAGATCATATTTGTAAGGCACTTAGCACTCTATCTGGCAAGTAGGAGGTGCCATATAAATGCTTCTTTCCCCTCCCCCCTTCAAAACAGGGAAAACCTTTGTCAGTCTCCAGTTTCCAGGTACTTCTCCATCCTTCCTCAAGAATAGGTTCATTGATCTCATTTGCAAGTTCTTAATGCCCTGGGATTAATTTATCTGATCCTGGAGTCTTAAATTCTGTTTGGACTGCTTGGTGTTATTTCACTATCTTCCAGTCCGATCCCCCTCAAGCATGTTTGTTCTTTCCTTTCTAGTCCAAAGATCATTTTTCTTGAAAGAAGAAAAAAAACGCAAGAGGAAGTCATTTTGCTTTCTTTCTCTCATCTGTCAACACTGTAGCATCTATTCTGAGCAGTGGGCCTATCCCTTCCTTGTTCTTCTTCCTTTTAACATGTCCAAAATAGCCCCTTTCATTGCTGTTAAGCATCTTTGGCCCCACAAACTGGAGATTATTCTGGCTTTTGGCCCGTGTGTTTCATTAAGATCTGAGCCATTCTTTTGAAATCTTTGTTCCTGCGCTATGATCTCCCATCTTTTGTATATATCCTTTATAGTTCTTAATTCATTGAAGAGTTCCTTGCACAACCGCGTCTTTAGCTATTCCCTTTTTACCCTTTTGGTGGAATAATTTGTGATTAGATCGCTAAAATGTCACTTTTGAGAGCTTGTCCTCTTGAATCATATTTCCTTTTGTGTTCTCAGGTCATATGATCACATCTATCAAGCCTTTTAACTTACTGTAAACTTAGACTTTCAATCTAGGTTTGAATCATAGGATTTAGAGCTAGAAGTGACCTTAGCATTGAACCCTCTCATTTTACAAATGAGAAAACTGAGACCCAGGGGGGCTCGTCCCCCACTCCTCACTCGAGCCCTCCTTGAATATCAGTTCTCTTGCCAGATCTTTTTTGTTTCTACTTTTATGTCATCTCTCAATATATTTTCCCCCTCTAGTCATACTGCCTTCATCTACTATCGACCCTCATCACCTTATTATTGTAACAGCCTGCTGATTGTCACTATCTCAAGTCTCTCCCCACTCATCTTCCTAAAATTCAGGTCTGACCATGTCATTCCCACCCCCACCCCCACTCAAAAAAATCTAGCAGTATCCTATTGCTTTCAGGAATAAATATTAAATCCTAGATAGAATGAGAAATAAAGTATTAAATCTTGTTTAACTTACAACCCAACCCTTCATGAGAACATAAGCTCCTTGAGGGTAGAGAATGTTTTTTTTTTCTTTTGGAGGAGGGAGGGCAGGGCGATGGGGTTAAGTGACTTGCCCAAGGTCACATGACTAACAAGTGTGTTAAGAGTCTGAGGCTGGATTTCAGCTCAGGTCCTCCTGACTCCAGGGCGGGAGCTCTATTCACTTCACCACCAAGCAGCTCCAAGGGAATGTTTTTCTTATTGCTTTTTTGTATTCCCGGCATTTAGCACCGTGCCTGGCACTTAATAAAAGCTTCTTCTAAGCTTTCCTGTCTTCTTATACCTTACTCCTCTCTGACACCCTATCACCCCCAGCACCCTGGTCTCCCTACCCCTTACACCCCATCTCCTGAATCCATTTGTTTTATCCTGGCATTGGACATTCCTGTAATGCTCTCCCTACCTTCAGCTCCTCCCTAGAGTTAGACCATTCGGTGATTACTACTGTTTATTTGACCCCAGCAACTCATGAAACCATCACCAAGGGATGGCGATGTTGTGATTTGCATGAGAGGAAACAGCATCTACATTGATGAAATCTTAGCTATCTTAAAGCACGTTAAAATATCAAGTTCATAAAACTAGTAGAGGGTTTATTTATCCATAAAAAAAGTATATAGGGGGAGCTAGGTGACGCAGTGAATAGAGCACTGACCCTGGAGTCAGGAGAACCTGAGTTCACATCCAACCCCAGACACTTGACACTTGCTAGCTGTATGACCTTGGGCAAGTCACTTAACCCCAATTACCTTACCTTCACTTCTTGAAAAAAAAAAAAGGTTTGTTTTTTTTTAACCCATAGTCTATGCATTGGTATATAGACATCCAAGTTCACCAGTAGTATTCCTGCTCCTCTCCCTACTTATTTCTAATTTTATTTTTATTTTTTAATTTATGGAATAAAACAAGCATTTCTATAACAAGAATAATAAAAAAAGATGATTACATACGAAACTGCAGATCTATTAAGTACAACTTGCTATTCCTTTTAAATATTTAATAAAGTTATCATGTAAATTTCTCTTTTTCTTCCTTCTACCCTCCCCACCCTAGAGATAGCTACCATTAGACATGAATAGGCACAGATATGTAAAATTACACTATATATACTTCTATTTATCACTTCTTTCTCTGACTGCAGTGTCTTTCTTCATATGTCCTTTACAGTTAACTGAGTGTTTGCAATAGACAGAATGGCTTACCCTCTCAAAGCTGTTCTTAAAACAATACTGCTGTTACTGCATACAACGTTCTCTTGATTCTGCTCATTTCATTCACTTTGTGAATCACTGGTCACTTGTTAGACTTGTCAAGCTCCTGCAGTTTCTGAATGCAAAGGTCCCACACTCTAACACAGAATTCCCAAACACAGATGTGGCTGAATCATCATTTCAGGTCTTTCAGTGTTTTCTATGTCTGTTCAGCCTAATTCACAGGACTTTCATGGGGACACATACGACACAAGGAAACACTAAATAGATGCAGAAAAGGCTATTCTGGTTATCAGTCTCCTCAGAGCTATGCTGTGTTGCCTTGAAGAAATTTTACTTGTCTAGTTTGGCAGTGAGATGTCACAGTGAATAGAGTAAATCAGGAAGACCTGAATTCAAATTCTGCCCTGGACACTTATAAGCCTGAACAAATCCTTAATATCTCTTTGCTCCAGTTTCCACATCTGTAAAATGGGGGTAATAATAGCACTATTTCACAGATTTTTTTGTATATACAGTACTGTGTAAATACTAAATATTAAAAACTCTATATACATGTTGTTATTCTTCTTTTCAGCTTGCTCTCTTTCCATCAATATGCATAATGGTATCATTGCAGTAAAACAAGTTAACCTGACTAGTAGGAGCCCAGAAACTCACGTCCTCCATACTTTTATCAACTACAAGAAGGTAGGCTAAGACTTTGTTCGAGTCATTGGCAGCAGCTGCTGCCTTCACATTCCACTTATTAATTGTCTTGTCTTTCCGATTATGGTCTTCTTTTTCCTCCTCTTCCTCTTCATCTCCTCCCTTTCTTTCCTTTCTCTTCTTCCTTTCCTTCTTTTCTTCCTTCTTCTTCCACTAGAGATTTCCCACCTCATTGGCAATGGTCAATTAATAATTATACATTAAATCTCATAATTCAAATATTTTTGAATCCAAAAAGCCAGACTAACATATAGAAAAAATTTCCACAAATCATTTCCAGCCTCAATGGATTTCAACTAGTCACCACTGAGGATAAAAGCAAACACAGAAACAACTCCTTTATTTTTTTTTTCCAATTTTTTATTTTTTCCCATTACATATAATGACAATTTTTAACATTCATTTTTACAAAATTTTGAGTTCCAAATTTTTCTTCCTCCCTCCCTTCCCCTTTTCCTATAACAGCAAGCAATTTGATATGAGTTATAGATGTGCAATCATGTAAAACACATTTCCATATTAGTCATGTTGTAAAAGAAGAAATAGATCAAAAGGAAAAAAAAATTAAGTGAAAATAATGTTCTTTGATCTACATTCAGAGTCCATCAGTTCTTTTTCTGGATCTGGATAGCATTTTCCATCATGAGTCCTTTGGAATTGTCCTGGATCATTTTGTTGCTGAGAAGAGTGAAGTCTTTCGTAATTGATCATTATACAAAGTTGTTGTTACTGTGTATAATGATATAATTCCTTTTGATGACCTTCTAGTTATTAATATAAAATAAAACATAAAACAGGGAAGCAATCATGGAGGATATAATGACTTTTCACCTTTTTCCTATTTAGAAGACAACCTACATCAGTGGTGTCAAACTCAAGTAGGAAGGAAACCGTTAAACAATCCCTGAAAGCTGCATGTTGACTAAGAAAACCGCAAATTAACATTATCTATGTTCTATCATATTTTTAATATTTCTCAGTTACACTATAATCTGATTCAGGCACACTGGGAGTATTTGGAAAATGCCACAGCTACAATGTGACCTACATGTTTGACACGTTAGACCTTCTGCAGTGTCTTTCTTCATATGTCCTTTACAGTTAACTAGAGTGTTTGCAATAGACAGAATGACTTACCCTCTCAAAGCAGAGAATGACTTACCCTCTCACAGCAGAGAAGGCATGGACTCTGGGTGTTAGTGAAGAGGGAAGCAACAATGGGCAGGCTCTACCCTGCTGCCCCAGCTCCATTTCCATTTGTGTTCCTTAAATTTATTCTGTTAAAGAATACGTTTGTTGGATTTAATAGTATTTCTCATAAATACCTGTGGTCAACCATGTTTTTGTGTTCAATTATTTGTGGCATGAAGGCACAAGGGGAGTGACACAGGAGAGGGACTTTTCCTAGCATAGGGATGGGAGCTCAACCTCACAGTTTTTTAGACATTCTTGCTCTCTAACTGGGGGTATAAGCATGGGCTATTTCATAATTACTCTTCTAGGTAGAGAATTGCTGTGAATTTGGGCCCAGTTGTATAAATCTACCCCATAGACACAAATCAAAGTTACAAGAGCATTTTCAGTGGAGGGATGAGGTTAGAAATCAGATTAGTAAGAAGGAGGACAGAAAATGGAGGCAATGAATATAAATAAATTTTTGTAGGGTTTAGACTTAAAAGAAAAGAAGAAATAAAGAATGGTAGCTTGAATTGAGGGTGGGAGTAAATGAAACCTCCTTAAGAATGAGGGAGATCTGGGGATGGAGCCAAGATGGGCAGAGTAAGAGCAGGGACTTGCTTGTGCTGTCTCCCAAACCCCTCCAAATATCTATAAAAAAACTACTCTAAACAAATTCTAAAGCAACAGAACCCACAAAATGACAGAGTGAAACAAATTTCCAGCACAATTCAACCTGGAAGGTCAACAGGAAAGGTTTGTTGCACCAATCTGAGAGAAGAGCTCAGCCCAAAGTGGGCTGTGGCCAGCACAGACAGGGCTAGTGCAGGCCTTAGGGGACTGAATCACTGGCAGCTGTGGTGTTTTCCAGACTTCTCAACCCACAAATGCTGAAGACAATTTAGAAGGTCAGTAGGCAAGGTCTGTCAGACCTGGATGAGAGAGAAGCCCCATCCAGTTCCAGCTCTAGGGCGACAGCAGCAGTGGCGGTAGTAGCAGCTGCAGCAGTAGTAGCAGCTGCTTCCAGAGATCCTGAACCACAGACAGTAGGTAGATCAAGTGGCTGATCAGAGGATGATTGCAGGGATCTCTTTGCTAGTGCTGAGGCAGCATTCTCTTGTTTTGCCCTGTTTGGATCTGGGTCACAGTCCTGGGTAGTGGTCCTGGGGCAAGGAGGAGCAATGGTGTGATGGAGCTTGTGGCTGTGGTGGAGAAGGAATCTTCTTCATAGTTCCAAGGCAGATAAGAGTGCTTGTGGTCACTCACAGACCAGAGCATAGTCCAAGAAAGGAGTAAACACCTCTCCTTTGATCATACCATCTTGAAAGAACTGAAAATTTGCAGGTCCCTAGAAATATCTCTGAACACATCTATACAAAAGCCCTGAAGCTTAGGACAGTATTCTCTCCACACTGGAAGCAGAGTTCTACCTTAACAAAGACTTAGAAAGTCAAGTAATTGGCTGGGAAAATAAGCAAGCAGAGGGAAAAAAGCTCAGATGATAGAACTCTACTTTGGTGACAAAGAAGATCAAAACACACAACCAGAAGAAGACAACAAAGTCAAAGCTCCTACATCCAAAGCCTTCAAGAATAATAAGAATTGTTCTCAGGTCATAGAAGAGCTCAAAAAGGATTTTGAAAATCAAGTAAGAGAAGTAGAGGAAAAATTGGGATGAGGAATGAGAGTGATGCAAGAAAATCATGAAAAACCAGTCAACAGATTGCTAAAGGAAACCCAAAAAAATTACTGAAGAAATTAACACCTAAAAAAATAGACTAACCCAAATGGCAAAAAGCCAATGAGGAAAAGAATGCCTTAAAAAGCAGAATTGACCAAATGGAAAAAGAGATCCTAAAGCTCACTGAAGAAAATAATTCATTCAAAATTAAAATGGAGCAAATGGAAGGTAATGACTGTATGAGAAATCAGGAAATCATAAAACAAAACCAAAAGAATGAAAAAATAGAAGACCATGTGAAATATTTTCTGGAAAAAAAAACAAAAAAACTGACTTGGAAAATAGATCCAGGAGAGCTGATTTAAAAATCACTGGACTACCTGAATGCCATGATCAAAAAAAGAGCCTAGACATTGTCTTTCCAGAAATTATCAAGGAAAACTACCCTGATAGTCTAGAACCAGAGGAGAAAATAGATACTGAAAGAATCTACTGATCACCTCCTGAAAGAGATCCCCAAAGGAAAATTCCTAGCAATATTATAGTCAAAAATTCTAGAGTTCCTAGGTCAAGGAGAAAATATTGCAAGCATTCAGAAAGAAACAAAGTATTGTGGAAACACAATCAAGATAACACAACATTTAGCAGCTTCTACATTAAAGGATCAGAGAGGACTTGGACCGATATTCTGGAGATCAAAGGAGCTAGGATTAAAATCAGGAATCACCTACCCAGAAAAACTGAGCATAATCCTTTGTGGGGGGGGGAACAGATTTTCAATGAAATAGAGGACTTTCAAGCATTTTTGATAAAAAACATCAGAGCTCAATAGAAAATTTGACTTTCAAATACAAGAATCAAGAGAAGCATGAAAAGATAAACAGGAAAGAGAAATCATAAGGGACTTATTAAAGTTGAACTGTTTACATTCATCAAGGAAAGATGATATTTGTAATTCATGAGACCTATCTCAGTATTAGGGTAGCTGGAGGGAATACACACACACAGATAGAGAGATAGAGAGATAGACAGCACAGGGGGAGATGAACATGATGATATCTAAAAAATAAAATTAAGGGGTGAGAGAGGAATGTACTGGGAGAAGGAGAAAAGGAGAGGTAGAATGGGGGAAATTCTCTCACATAAAAGAGGCAAGAAAAAGCTTTTACAATGGAGGGGAAGAAGGGGAAGGTGAGAGGGAATGAGTGAACTTTACTCTCATCAGATTTGTCTTAAGGAAGGAATAACACACACTCAATTGGGCATGGAAATGTCTTACCCTACAGGAAAACATATGGGAAGGGGATAAAAGAGGGGGATGATAGAAGGGAAGACAAATAGGAGAAGGGGGTAATCAGAAGTAAACACTTGTGAGAAGGGACAGGGTCAAAGGAGAAAATAGAATACATGGGGAGTGGGATAGGATGGAGGTAAATATAGTTAGTCCTTCACAATATGACTGTTATAGAAGTGTTTTGCATGACTATACATGTATAACCTATATTGAATTACTTGCCTTCTCAATGAGTATGGGTGGGGAGGGAGAAAGGGAGAAAATGCGGAACTCAAAGTTTTAAAAATGAATGTTAAAAATTGTTTTTACACGCAATTGAGAAATAAGATATGCAGGTAATGGGGTGTAAAAATCTATCTCGCCCTACAGGAAAATAGAAGGGAAGGGGAAAAGGGGGGAGGGCAGATCATAGAAAGCAGGGCAGATTGGGGGAAGGGGTAATCAGAATGCACATCATTTTGGGATGGTGGGAGGGGAGAGATGGGGAGAAAATTTTGAACTCAAAATTTTGTGGAAGTGAATGTTGAAAACTAAAAATAAATATTTAAAATTAAAAAAGAATGAGGGAGATCTGAGCAGTAAAGACTTAAGAAATGGTAACAAAATAATCATTGAATGAGGTGAGATTGAAAATTAACGAAAGACAAGGAATGATCAAAAAGGCAAGCTCCCAGAGTAGATCAGTAAAAATAGGTTATTTGGTCCAAATAACTACTTTAGCATTTCTAATAATTCTATAATATTTCATGGTTTTGCAAAATGCTTTCCTTCCAACAACTCTGAGAGGTAATATGCAAGAATTATCATCATCAATTTACAGCTAAGAGTTTCTTCTGTGCCCAAAGGGCTATAAAACTATGCATACCCTTTGACTTAGCAATACCACTACTAGGTCTATATCTCAAAAGAGATTTTTTTAAAAAAGGAAAAGGTCCTATATATACAAAAATATTTATAGAAGCTCATATCTAGGGGCAAAGAATTAGAAACTGAGAAATCCTCCCATCAATTTTGGAATGGCTGAATAAGTTATGGAATGTGATTATGATGGAATACTGTTGTACTATAAGAAATGATGAATAGGATGCTCTCAGAAAAACCTGAAAAGACTTGAATGGGCTGATGAAAAGTGAAATGTACTGTGTACAAAGTAACGGCAATATTGTAAGATGATCAGCTGTGAATGACTTAGCTATTCTCAGCAACACACAAATTCAAGACAACTCTGAAGGACTTATGATGAAAAAAGCTATCCATCTCTGAAGAAATTACTTACGGCGTCTGAATACAGACTGAAGTACGCTTTTTTTAAACTTTATTTTTATTGAGGTTTTTTTTTTCTTATCCGTTTTCTTTTACAACATGGCTATTATGGATAAGTTTTTCATGACTACACATGTAAAACCTACATCAAGCTGCTTGCCTTCTCAATGAGAGGGTATAACAGCAAGCACCCTAACACACCCAATATGGCCCGCTAGCATGGGTTCTTTGATCTGCTTTACTTAAGGAAAGCAACCCTAAAGGGGCCAACAATCTATTTTAATTACATTCTTTAGTTCAGGGGAAAGGTCAGCACCATGAATGTGGAGAAAACACAAGCAGAGAAATTAGCACAAAGATCAATAGACAGGGCTCCAGCTGTCTGAATATAGCAATATTGCTATACACTTTACATACATCAGTGGATCAAAGGAACATCTAAGTAGTCAGGGGGCTCTGAACATACAGCTGCTCAGAGTCTCAACCAGGAAATCAAAAGATCCTTCTATGAGTGAACCCCCAAAGCAAAATGCCAGCCTCCCAGAATATATAACAAAGACTTGATCCCTGATTGACTCAGAGACAGAAAGCACGAAACCTACCTGCCTCAGCACAGCTGTGAATTATCAGGGTTCAAAGGAGATTAGTCTCTTCAGATGTTTACAGTTTAGCCTGAGCCTGGGAAACTGAATGTTAAAATCCCACCTTCCTTGTTATCACAGGGGGTGCAGTGGGGAGGGAGGAAGGTTAAGAATTTGGAACTCAAAGTTTTAAAAATGAATGTTAAAAATTGTTTTTATGTGTAACTGGGTGGAAATTTTTTTAAAACAAATAAATTTATTTTTAGAAAACTGAGTTTCCTGAGTTCAAATCAGCCTCAGCTACATCACTTTGATGAAGTGTGGGCTCTGGAAGCCCCCTTGAGCTCCTTGAATCTTTGAGGTACAGGCTCTGGAAAGCCCCTTGAAGTCTGATTGAATCTTCTCACTTGATGAGGCATTTGCAGAGGCCATAAGTATTTCATTGTGGCTGGGCCCAAACCTCTGTTGCTAGCCTGGCCTTCCATTGTCCATCTGCTTCCCACCCTTGAGCCTATCAAAATATCAATCCACTCTTGCATTGACCTCATTAACTCCTCCTGAAGATCCTCCCCAAACTCATTACTGGAGTCTGACATCATTGACTCCTCCTGAAGCCCCCCCCCCCAAACTCCTCCTCTAGACCACCCCTAGATTCCTCTATATATAAGACCCCATCTTCCCTCCATGTGGTATGAGAGTGCCACAGAAGGCCTAGCACAGACTTGCTCCATGAAAGCACCATAGAATGACCTAGTATAGACTGGCTCCTTAAGAGTCTATCCCATGTGGCAAACTTTTAATGAACTTTCAATAAACTTTACTTTTCTTTGGCTGAGAAGACTTGAGTTGAATTCTTTTGGCAGGACCTGGCATGTTGACATTTTGGGGTCTCAGGCAACCCTAACCCTCTTTGGGTAAACCTCTTCATTTTTATGGTTCCCTGACGGGGAATCAAACCAGGGCCACAGCAGTGAGAGTGCCAAATCCTAACCACTAGACCACAAAATGAAGAGGTTTACCCAAAGAGAAATTAATTGAGCACCTAATCTATGAATGGCACTGTTCTAGGCATTCAGGGGGATGTGAATAAATATAAGAAATGGGGTCTTCCCTCATGAAGCTTAGCAGGGATCCCATCTATCATTTATATTTCTGCTGGAATAATCTTTCCTACACATGGATCTTGGTCAATTCACTGCTCTTCTCAAAAAATCTGCAGTAGCTCCTTATTGCTTATCAAGTCAAGTTCATACTCCTTAACTTGGCATTCAAGGCCTTCAGACTGGAGACAACCTACCTGTTCATACTTCTCTGATGTTGTTTCTCTTCACACAGACAGACTATTCTCTGGCCAAACTGTTCAAATCCTAATCCAGCCTGCAATATGGCCATCCTCCCATATCTGTGCCTTTGTTTAGGCTGATCCTTTTGCCTCAAATGTGCTTCCTCCCCTTTTCAGCCTTCTGAATTACTACTCATCTTTTAAAGTCCAGTGTCCTCCAGGAAGCCATCTGTGGTTCCCTTGCTCAGTAAAGACCCAAGTATCTCACCGAGTACTTTGTTCTCTGAAATCTACTTTTCACATCTAATTATATATGGCAGATAGGAAGAACCTAAATATTTATGTATGTGAAATAGCTATATGAGTTTGTATCATATCTCTACTGGGCTCTATGATGATAAGGAGCACGCTGCTTAATACATGTTTGTTGAAAGAGTAAAGGTGTAAGGTACATACCCTTTGTTATGAAAACATTTCAGTGACTGGAAAGGGCAGGAAAAGAACTCTGAAAAACTGATGCATCAGTTTGAGATAAAGATGCTAGCGGGGAGATAAAGACTAATGTGAGAGAGAAAACTGCCCACAGAGAATGTACTGAGAAAACGTGAGGATTGTGGGGAGATGGTGGTGCATTATGACCTAGAAGAGTCCAGATCCTTTCAAATCACCTCCACTGAAGTTTTTAAAATGCACCAGAAGGAGCAAAGACAACACCAAACAGAATCAGCTATACACACTGGGAATCATCCTGAAGCCTTGCATGTAAACAAGTAAGAAATGAAAATGGTGCAGTTGGAAGCAGTCAAATCTCATAACAGGAGACATGTAGGAAGGAAGCCTGGGTTGGAGACAGGACCAGGGTAGTGCCCAATGGCCCCAAATAGTGCCTGGCAGCTCAAGCAGTGCCCAGCAAAGGTCAGGAAGATCACTCTGGACCTTTTGACACAGTCAATCACCTCCTCTTCTTTGATAATTTCTTCCCTATAGACTTTTGTGACATTGTGTTCTCCTGGCTGCCTTCCCATCTGACTGACCCGCTCTTCAGTTTCCTTTGTTGGATCTCCATGAAGGTCATGTCCACTAGCTGTAGGTGTTCTGTAGGCCTCTGTCCTGGGCCTTCTTCTCTTCCCCTTCCATGCTACTTCTCTAGTAGTATAACTTTCTGTTCCCCTTAGATTCTGAAAACACTGAGTGGCAACAGTATGGTCAGAGCTATGGCCAGCCCTGCAGTCTAGGAAAGCCCTTAGACTTGCCATCCTTAATGCAGAAGAGTGATCAATGAGGCAGCCCAGAGACAAGCAGGGTTTGGGGGCCGTGACAGATGTTAGGCCCACTGGAAATACTGACGTCATGAACGGGCTGCCAGCCATACTTAGGCTACAAATGATGAATTATAATACTGTCTTTTACACTGCTGTTGACTCTGGTTGTCTTCTTAAAGAAATAGTATATTAATAATAATATAATATTAACAATATTATAATATATGAAATACTCATGTTTTTTGTCTCAATTTTATTATTAGCAAAATAATCATTTATATGAAGTACATATATCCTTGGAAATCCTAAAATGTGCATGTGTTGAATATCACAATTACCATCTTAATGGACTTCTGTGTGGGTAGCTCAGGGGCCAAGGGTACAGTTAATGGTCCCTAAATCATGAGGCCAATTCCTCAGTGCAATAGTTAGCTTAACCATGTCCTGTGCCCATGGACACCAGTCAAAATCAAACACACCCATCTCTTAGGTGGGAATTGTAGATGATAAGAAATTAGGGCAGAATGAATCTCTACAAATCCATTTTCACTTTGGGGAGGGAGAATCTCAACTTTCAAGGGCTGCTATGAGGTTAACAAATTATTTTCAGAGATGTAAAGCTAGATTGTACCTTAGAGGTCTTCTAGTCCAAACTCCTCATTTATATATATATAAATGATATATATAAATTATATATATACACACACACAGACATATATATATAAATGATATATATAGATGAAGAAAATGAGACCCAGAGAAGTAAGGTGATTTATCCAAGGTCACACAGCTAGTAACTAGCAGAACTGGAATTCAAACTCAAATCTTCTGACTCCAGAGGTAGCTCTCTCCCTTATACTAGATTTGCTTGTTTAGGAAGGTTGACATTATTGTTACAATAGTAGGGCCTAATGAGACTACCCTTATTTACTCACTATTGTTGTTCAGTTGTTTTCAGTCATGTCTGACTTCTTCCCTCCCTTCCTTCCCTCCGTCTTTGTATTCCTAGCACTTATAATACTTAACATATAGTAGGTATTTAATAAATACTTGCTTTCTTACCTGATACGGAAAATGAGGAGGCTGACCAGGAGTCATAGTAGATATTGTGGAAAACACATATACGTAAATATATACATGTTTTATCCCCATTTATCTTTGGGTATAAGAAATGCAAATATCCTTCTTTAATTAGTCTCAGAGCAGTAGAATCATGCTTCCTTGGTTTTTTTGGTACTTCCTGATAATGTAATTAATGCATTCCTCCTCCCATAGGAAAGTTTCATTCTGAGTACAGTCCCTGCCCATGGAGAGCTGAGCTCTAAACAAAAGTGTTAATTAGTTCCTGTTTGATGATCTAGTTAAGGCAACTAAGCCTGAGTCTCTTAATAATTGGGGCAAATAGTTCTCCTCTAGGTCAAGCCCTCTTGTTCCCCTATCATTTCTTTTTAGAGAAAATTCTGTCTTCTCCTCTAACCCACCACCATTTTCTTCCCCATCAACCATTATCTTTACCAGGTGATACACACTGGGACTCTCGGTCTTCAGTCCCTAATCCATTCACAAAAATAGCAGGAAAGAGAGGAGACACAACTACCAAAAACCCCAAACTCCAAAATAACTGTAGGTAGAATGGAGCAACCTGTCCAGAGTGGCAACATTTAAAGGACACTAACAATATTGTGCTCCTTTATCAAGCCTTTGGTGCGTAGCAAGAATAATAAATTTAACTAGGATACTACCAAATGGTACACTTCCTTTCTCTGGTAGCAGCACCTAAAATGAGTTAATCCCAGGTCTAGCCATGGCCTGTTCCTTCCCCTAATAGGGGCCTCTCTAGTGGAAGTATTATGATGTTCTGAGGTACTGCAGTCTCCACCCTGGGGGCCATATCCTGGGATCACATACCTGCATCCTGGAGTCTTTTGTCTCAAAGTTCAAATTCTCTCACTCTGGAGTCTCCCCAACTGAATTTATTTTAAAAAGGTTAATTTGAAAGCACTTTTCATGCTGCCCAAGGTGCTTGTCTCTGATTGTCTTTTATTAACTGCTTCAGTGGAGAAAGCTGAAGCCATAGAATATATTAGAAAGGATCCTGCCTTAGGAGCCAGGAAAGCTGAGTTCTTGGCCCTCCTCTGGAAGCTACATCCCCATGTTCTGGACCTCAGGTTTTCTCATCCATAAATTGAAGGAGTTAGGCTAGAAAACTTTAATTATTTTGTAAAGTTTCTTTGTGTTTTGTTATAGTGTATGTATCTAAAAATTATATAATTTCATGGTTCAGATCCAGACCAGACTGCATTTCCAAATTGTCTTTGCACTCCAACCTGAGTTCTGATAAGATACCTAGTTAATCACCACCTGAAAACCCTTGTGGAATATCCCATAGGGGTTGGGCAACAAGAGACTGATCGTGGTGACAGCAGGCAGCTCAAATAAATGCAATTCCAGCTATCGAAAACAGTTCTCCCTGAAACTGCTTAAGGAGTTTGCCTTTGAGAACTGACTAGATAATGAAGTTATTTTCTGAAGAAAAATCTCAAGACTTTTATGTTTGAGCCTTGCCCTTTGGATGGGTTCCAATTATTGTGTCTTCATCCTCCCCGCCCTTTTATCCTGCCTCTTTTCTGAGATCAAACACCAAATAGGAACTCCTCTCAGATCAAATAATTTCAATGTGTTCCCCTTCCATGCTATTCTCTCTACAAAGTACCTTGGAAACACCAAATAAATGCCAATCATCATTCTCATCACCGTCTTCCATGCCATTCAGCCTCCCTGGTCTTTTTAATAATATTTTCTTTTTTGTTATGAAATTAATATGCAACAAACATGAACATTTCAACATAAAAAGACAGAAAAGAGGATTATATAGGATGTTCCAAAAGTCTTGATGTAGTTTTAAGTCTTAATAACTTCAAAAGTATAAATACTAGAAAAAAAAACTTATAAAAAATCATTTGAAAGTTTAATTTCCATTTATATTTATTTCATTTTATAAATTTTGAACAATCAATTTTCAATTTTAATTTTGACAAGATGGCAGACCATACATTTCATTATGCATGAAACAGTTTCTGGATGACACTTGGTGGCTTAGTGGAGGAGAGGTCCTCTGGCTTGACCACCTCAGGCACCAGTTCTATCTCTATTAGACTTTTTTCTTGAAGGGTCACATCAAAATTATTGTGCAGGCATGAAAACTTCACTCTGACTTTAAGTCTAAGACTACAAATGCAATCCATTCAGTTTCTGAGTAGCACTTGATGAAAGTTTTTACAAACTTTGAAAATCAGCTAGAACCATGGGTAGCATAAGATGGTGGTTATGCTGAATTTTAATACCAAACACCAATGTTTAAAATCTTAAATAAGCAATCTTTCAAACACCTTTGTAAATTTGTGACATTTATACTTTTTACATTATTAAAGCTCAAAACTTTTGAGATACCTTAAGTGAATATTAAATTTAATACAGTAGAAAGAAAACTACAACACTGCTTTGAACTTCTAATCTCTGTTATATTTTTTTGCTGTTTGATCCATGATTTTTTCTTTATCTCTATCACTATATGCCAACTTTCCCTAGACCCTCACAAATAATAATACTGTCTTTTAATTTAAAAAGCCAAGAAAAGATACTTCATCAAAATCGCTGCATTAAAAAATTTAGACCTCATTCTATACCTCTTTATGTCTCATCATCACCTCTTAGCCAAGAGGTGAGAGACATGCTTTATCATGAGTTCTTCTGAAATTATAATTGGTCACTAAGTTGATCAGAGTTCTAATGTCTCCAATAGTGGTTTTCCTTTATGTTGCAATCAATGTATAAACTATCTTCTTGTTTTTTTTTCACTGTAGTTTGTATTAGTTCATATAAATCTTCTCAGGTTTTTCTGGATCTATTATATTCTTAACAATAATATTCATTTAAGTTCATATACTGTGGTTCATCCATTTCCCCAATTGATGGGTGCCCATTTTGCCCTAGTTCTTTGCTTTGGCTAAAGGTTCTGATGTATATATGTTTGTATGTATGGTACTAACTTCAGAGTTATGCTGGTACATGTACATGGGAGCTGAGTGGTCTGCCTCCTGTTCAGACAGTCATCTTACTGGAAGACCTCCACATACCTGTATGGGAAATCCCACCTAGTGTGGATCCTGTCTGGTTGACATCCAGCTGTTCACTCACCAGCTCTGTTCACTCACATAGTGTGTTCAACTTTTTTAGGTGATTGTCAGTGGTGGGCTATACAAAGCTACCTGATGGTTTTCAGAATTCTGAAAGTCCTTTTGTTACCTTCTAAATGAAAGTGTGGCCTTTTACAACTTGATGGTCTGAGGAATATCCCAGTGACAGAAAAGATATGGTGGCATGCAAGTCCAGAAATGGAATGAAAAATAGGGATAATAATACCACCTACTTTCCAGGGGTTTTGTGAGAATCAAATGAGATAATAATTGCAAAATGCTTGGCAGGGTGCCTAGTACATTGTAAGCATTATGTAAATCTTAACTATCATTAATTGCATACCCCACATTTATAATAGGCATTTCTCGAAGCAAAGTCCTTATTGCTAACTATCTGACTCAATCTTCTGTGTTTTTCCTTTTTTCTTCTTCAACCTCCAAAAGATGTTATGTAATGTAGTAGGGGTAGCCAGAAGAACCCTTCAGTTGCTGGATTGGAGTCCATCCCATTGCAGTAGGCTTTGTCTTCTTGCTTCAAAATAAATGTCTTGCTAGGATAATACAGGGAACTTTTGATTGGTCCCTAGTGACTGAGAACTTTTTCAAAGATGATTAGCTACTGAGAACTGTAGGGAAGGGGTGGTAAAAATGGATTCTTGTCAAGACACCTCTCCCCTAGAAGTGCAAATCAAAACAACTCTGAGGCATCATATCACACGGATTAGATTAGCTAACATTACAAAACAGGAAAATGATAAATGCTGGAGATATGGTAAAATTGAAACACTAATGCATTGTGGTGGAGTTGTGAACTGATCTAACTATTCTGGAGAGCAATTTGGAATTATGTCCAAAGGGCTATAACAATGTGCATACCCTTTGACCCAGCAATACCACTTCTAGGTCTGTATCTCAAAGAGATCATAAAAACACGAAAAAAAGACCCATATGTACAAAAGTATTTATACTAGCTCTTTTTTGTGGTGGCAAAGAATTAGAAATTGAGGGGATATCCATCAATTGGGGAATGGCTGAACAAATTGTGGTATATAAATGTAATGGAAAACTCTAGGGCTAAAATGATGCGCAAGCAGACTTCAGAAAAACCTGGAAAGCCTTATATGAACTGATGCTGAGTGAAATGAGCAGAACCAGGAGAACATTGTACATAGTAACAACACACATCATGCGATAACTGACTTTGATAGACTTAGCTCTTCTCAGCAATGCAAGGATCTAAGACAACTCCAAAAGACTCACAATGGAAAATGCTGTTTATATCCAGAGAAGAAACTTTGGAATCTGAATGCTGATGGAAGAATGCTACTTACTCTTCTTTTCTTTTATTGTTTTGTCTTGTTTCTTCTTTCTTGTGGTTCCTCCCATTAGCTCTAATTTTTCTTTGCATCATGACTAATGTGAAAATATGTTTAAAATGAATAAGTAGAGGGTATATCAGATTGCATGCCATCTTGGGGAGTGGTTAGAGGAGAGAAGGGGAGAAAATTCGAAACTCAAAATCTTATGGAAGAGAATATTGAAAACTAAAAATAATTATTTTTTTAAAAAAGAGAGAAACCTCTTCCCTTCAAAGCCCCCAGTCTGTAGGAGTTGCTGAGGAATGGTTCCATCTTTCTTTTTGGACTCTTCTTTGGAAACTCTTTTTCAGTGCTTTCTCTACCTAGGACTTTTGATAAGGGGGAGGGAGAGGATTTCTTTCTCTCTTTACCACAGTGAAAACAGTAATGGAAGCTTCCAATAAAAACAAATGACTAAAGGAGATATATGTGCTTCCTTACATGGACCCAAAACTAGATTTTGAATTCCTGGCCGTCTTCCTCTACCTTTTATTTTCATTTTGAACACAGCTCAACAATGAGCAGTTCTAAGGAAAAAATTCTAGCTTTGGAATTTACCTCTTAAATTGAAACTTCCTGAGATCACAATTTAGGTATCAGCCAACTAGAGGAAAGAGGATCTCCTTCACAGCACATTTCTCAGAGGACATGATGGCCACCACCAGGATAATCCTATAGGTGACAGGCTGCTTAGGATATCTGGATTTTGTGAATTGCTCAGAGAGTTCAGGTCCAAAATGAATAGAAAATATCTGCTCAGTAGATCCACAAAGCCTTTCGAGAGGTATGTAATATGTATGTAATAGGTTATTAATATGTTTCATTTTTAAAGTACTTTTTAATGCCTACCTGTGAGTGTTTTGCATCTTTGATTTGTATAATGGAAAAAATAAATAGCTGTCCTATACCTGGTATTTGCATTGAACATTGAGTTTCTTTTTCAATAAAAGGGGGCCTCTTACCTATTTTGGGAAAAGCCTAGATATAAGCCATACTTTAAACTCTGCTTTAGAGATTTCTTTGGTATTAATCTGGAGTATAGACAAAGCCATAGAAAGAATATGACCCTCTTTGGGGTTAGTACCCACCAAAGTTGAACCGGAGTCTGCATGAACACAGGAAGCCCCAACTTGGGGGCACACATCTCTACTGCCACCTTGTTAATTCCTCTTGAGGAACATTGAAGGAGGCCTCTGTAGCTAGAAGACAATGAGGACTTTAACTCAAGACTCCCTGGTTGTTCTCTCTCTTTTGCTGGGGTATCAGAAGTTGGGGTCACTGGACTAAGGTCTACATCAATTATTTATTCCATTAAATCTTTGACTACATCTTTGCCAAGCAGATTTTTTTCTGGTATAACAAACAATGAAGGGTTGATACATGCTGTGTCAATCTTTCAAACTATTTCTTCCTTAGAGTTATTGCAGTACTCTCTAGTGCCCAGTGCCAATCTTATCTCTTTCTTCCTTATTAAGTTTTCATTGAGCTGTAAGTTTGTTCTACCCTTGCTTCAAAATTATGTTTGACCCCTTGAAATTCTATTTTTGGTTCTTGCATTTAATCCTCCCATTCCATTTTCTGGGTCTTCAATTACTTGCAAATCTCCTGTAACTCAAGCTGCCTCTGTTTCAAGTTCATGCATTCTTCTCTGTATTAACTTAACAGAGCTGTCTATGGATGACCAGATCCCGGAGGGCAGGGCGCTCTTCCCTGACCGCTAAGATCTCTTTTCAAAGGGACTGAATCATCTCTGTTCCCCACAACAGCAGCAGTAGCATCAACAACAATAATAACAACCACTCTAAATCTAGAATTATGAAAAAATCTCAAAGTAGGACCAAAGAATCCCAAATTCCAAACCTAGTTTCTTAAAGAGGCTCCCTAACCACTGACACCACTTCTCCAAAAACTCCAATGAAAGGCTACTATGAAGTGTGAAAGAAAATTGTGTGCTCTGCATTTTGGGCACAAGACTGTCAGAAACAATTTTATTAATTAAACAATTCTAAAATACTTATCTTTGTGCTTAGAGAGAAAAGACTAAACTGTCAGTGTCCTCATGCCTTTGGGAATTTCTCTAACACAAGCCATTTTTAATTGCCATTACAATACCTGAACAAAGAAAATTTTACAGTATTCAAGACTTTTCCTGCACTTAATTGTACAGTTTAGGTAAAAGTTGAGATAACAGTATTCATTCATAAAAAAGAACAATTGTTGCTTAAAATGTTGACTTATCCTAGGAAAATATTTCATAAACCATTCAATCTAGTTAAAAGACACAAAAAAGGAAATCTAGAAGGACTTTAAAGCAGAGGAATGTTTATTTCTCAGTACTTTTTATTAAGCAAAAAGAAGACTTAATATGCTTCTACAGAGAATCTGTTTTGTAGATCAGTTTGCTTTTCAGGAAACTCAAGTCCAACACAGGTACTATGTCAGTTTTGAATGTCAAAGGAGGGCAGAAGGGGCCAAGAGGTTAAACATCAACTGGCCAGACTCTTTATGACCCTATTTGGAGTTTGCTTGGCAAAGATATTGGAGTAGTTTGCCATTTCCTTATGCAACTCATTTTACAGATGAGGAAACTGAGGCAAACAGGTTTAAGTGAATTGTCCAGGGTCACACAGCTAGTGTCTGAAGCTGGATTTAAACTCAGGTCTTCCTGACTCCAGGCCTGATACTCTATCCACTGTGCCACTTAACTTCCCTCTTCATAACCCTCAGGGAAGGAGAATATCTTAGATTCACAGAAGATAAATAGTATTGGGTAGATTTATTCCTCTGTTTGACATGCAAGAGTCAAGGGAGACTGCCTCAGGAGAGCCAAGTATAATCTTTTTTTTTTGGAGGGGGAAAACAGGGCAATTGGGGTTAAGTGACTTGCCCAAGGTCACACAGCTAGTAAGTGTTAAGTGTCTGAGTCTGGATTTGAACACAGGTCCTCCTGACTCCAGAGCCAGTGCTCTACTCACTGCACCACCTAGCCGCCTCACAAGCATAATCTTAATGTCCTAAGAGAAAATGCTCGTTTTATTCCATTGTGTCCACTTGTGTTCTAGGGTATAAACTACTTGAGAGCAAGACTAGTCTTGGGGTTTTTTTGGAAGCAATTAAATGACTTGCCCAGGGTCACACAATTAGTAAGTATCTAAGACTGAATTTGAGCTCAGGTTCTCCTGTTGTCTTGATTTTTTAGTTTTTACCCTTGGAATTTAGCACAAGTAGGGTGATTGCAAAGTAGTGACAGGTTCCACTTTCTGGGTTACTGCACTAAAGTGCAAATTATTTCTCAGGAAGCCAATAGCCTAGGTGGTCACATAGCTATACTGCCAGCATTAGAGGGCATGAGTCCTGATGAGAGCTTCAGTGAAAGGTGAAATGATGTAACTGAGTCAAGAAGACTTAGAGTTCAAGTCTTCCTATGTGATCCTTGGTAAGTCACCTAAACTCTCTGTTTCCTGGGTCAACTCTTTAAGATTTTATGGTGCAGAGTAGGTGGTGATCTCCTCATATGTCAATGAAATGGCAGTTCCAGTTCTTCCTTCTTCTGCATTCCTCCTCTGTCCCCTGCACTGCCCCACCTCCAAAAAAAAAGAGTTCACATGTGGATTTCCAAGATCCATGACTGGAGGGAGAAAACTGGAGTTCATAGGCTTGTGCAAGGGATAGAATAAGGAAGGGAGGAGAGAAACAGAACCCATAGATTGAAAGGATAAATTCACCAGACACAAGAGTTACTCAGGATGGGAGTAATTGCAATCTTGGAAAGGAAGGGAGACAATAGGGAATTTTTTCCCATCAATCAGCCATAGCTCTAAAATGAGCTGTGGGCATGTTTGTGTGGGGAGCTGCATGTCCCTGGTAAGATTACCATGCTTGCCTTGGTAATTCCATCTTCCCAGGGTCATGCAGGGTAAACACAAGACATGGATACTTTGGAATACATCCGAAAAAGACAAGTGAAGTCCCACGTTAGCTTTGTCTCCTGCATCTTAAGCATCATCTGAAGGGAGCCTGAGAAAGGAGAGAACCCAATTCAGAGGGATTCATAGTGGGGGGGTAATCCAGGAGGGGAAGGGTTGGGGAGAAAGGTGTCTAAGGATGTTTTTTGGCAAGGGGGTGGTTGGGAAAGTGCAGGCCTTTTAAAGAAGTAAGCACTTATTATTTGTCAACTGGTCAAACACACTCTTACAGGGAAGAGGTACGAGACCTTTTTTTTATTAATAGCCTGAGTTTTAAACAAACTATTCTCCCTCTTCCAATTTCCCTCACTAATTTGTTGTTTTGAAGGGATTTTGTTTTCCTTTCTCGTGAGTTATTTTCTCCATTCTGCCGTCCAGTGTTAGGTCAGCTAGAGAGCTGAAGGCTTTGGCATGTAATCCTTGAAAAGAAGAGGGAGGAAAGAGGAGGGAACATATTTCCATAACAGGACAGCAACATACACTTCGCAATTTGGACTAGGGAGCCAATTTGGAGAACTTTAACAAGTTGGATCAAGTAAAGAAAATCTGAAAATCAACAGATTTGGGATCTTCAGCCCTGCAGGATGAGGTAGAGAGGGGACAAAGAGGTTGAGTCATTCCCTAGGTCCTATCTTAAAAATTCATTTGATAAGAGAGTTCAGTACATGTGAGTTAACCTCCCCAGAGTCTTCAGCACTCTGAATACTTAGAGCAAGGCATTATTCTGTCTAGGCCACGGAAGCCCAGGCTTTTGTATCACCAGTCTCTACCACCTTGTTTGTTTATTTTTTCCCTCTGCAAAGCTCAGTTATGAATATTAATCATTGACCCCATAGAAAGCCAAGGATGTTGTCAACACCTTAACAGAAATAAGGTTAAGAAAGTACTGTCGTATTTTTGTGGATTCATGATCTTCTTGGCATGGTCATTCCCTCTACCAGTACAGATTGTAAAACATTTACTCATTCTCATCTTGTGGGATTTCTATCTATATCATTCCATCACACCCTTCATAGAGAACAAAGCCAACATGCTGGAAGCCTGGGTCTCTTAATATTAATGGATACCAATGTAATACTGATGTCCATCTTCAATGGCTCATTTTAGATAGGAAACAAAGTGCGGCAGATTGGAAAGAGCACTGGATTTTAATTCAAAGAATTCAAGTTTGAATCCCACATTTGCTATTTACTAACTCATATAATCTTGGAAAAGTCACTTTATTTTCCTTGCCCTCGGTTTCCTTAACTGTAAAATCAGAAGTTGGATTCAATGAACCCTAAGTGTTCTCCTAACTTCTAATCTACGAGAGTGTGATCAGCTTAACTGTATGTACTCTAAAGGTGAGATCTTTGACCTACAATTATTGAGATTGTAAGACCTGGACTGTAACAATACTAACATCTTTCTATAAATGGAGTGAAAAAAACAAAAATATTGTAGCTAAATTGAAGAATACCTCATGAGTTCCCCCATGGAGAATAGAATTGGTTTCATATGCAGAAAGGAGTCAGCAGAGTTGGTTTCAGAGAGCATCCAAAGGCAAGAGGCAAAACCAAATCATTTTAGGTGGCACTTGCATGTGATACTTATGATGTATGATAAAAATATACTAAAAAAAATTAATGCTGATAAAATTATAAGTTATGTATCAAGATCTGTAAGAGAAAAAGAAGTTATATGAACTTCAAAAGATCCTCCAAATCAAGCTAACATATACTGGTAATATGAATGCAAAAGTTGGAATAATAATAACAATCCTAAGAAATAACATTTACATAATACTTAAAGGTTTGCAAAAGTTCTCATTTATCAAAAGAGACGTATCTCATTTGAACCTCACAGCAGATATACGAGAATAGGTGCTATTATTACGCTGTTTTATAGATGAGGAAATGGAGACTAAAAAAGGCTGAATGATACAACTAGGAAGCGTCTGAGGTAGGATTTGAACACAGGTTTTCCTGACTCCCAATATAATGGAAAAGGTACCTCTGGCTTAGGAAATGAAAGAGACCAAAGGCTTTCAAAGAGACTATTTATCATGAATGTATGTTTTTGGGTTTGTTTTTTTAAAGAGAGATAGAAGTTGTTGGGCATGTTGAACACTGAACAGCAGCACCAAAGATGAACTAAGCTTCATCTTCATAGACAGGAAATGACTAGTTACTGTCATGAAGCCATTTCTGAATCAGCTCTGAGTGCAATCAGGTGACTGATGGCTTAGCGCAAAGTCTAAAGCAGCATGAAACTAGGAGAATCTGGACAAAAGTGATGTTATTGATCCAACCTGATTATCATTATTTTTTAAAGAAGTTTAACTAACATAAATACTCTCTATAATGAAAGAGGCCAAAGAGCCCAGAAACTATCTCAGCCAACAAACACTTGATAGCCTCGTCAAGTAGAAAGACATGGCAGCCAAGGGCAGTGCTGGTTTGAAATAGAAGCTCATTTGCAAAACATCATGGAGAAGGATGATGGAATATTATGAGAAATGTTGTCTTATAGAATAGCAAAAAGCAGTAGAGTGGAAAATGAATAAGCATCAGGCTTGGTGTGAAGCCCAGCTAAGCCAGATCATCCTGAGAGCATTTATAGATGAAATTGGAAGGAAGACAACAAAGAGGAGTGATGAAATGGAACAGATTTGGCAGCATCTCCATGGTGCTCCAGTCTCATCATTGATGACATTGGAACCACCACATTTGGATGCTAACAAAACAGTACCTGATGTGCTTTTTCAAGCAAGTGGAAATAGTTCTTAAGAGGATCAAGTTGGGAAGAGTGGCTGGACAAAACTAAATCTGTATGGAGGAAGTTTGAAGGAAACATAATTTGAAAAGGCACTTAAGGATTAATTTAAAATGCATCTTAAAGAAGGGAAAATTCCAAAAGAATAGAGATGATTTGAAATGACATTATTATCCAGAATATGTGACTGAGAAGACGTCAGCAGCCATTCACCTTCATGCCTACTTTGCCACCTTTATAAAACTTTTATGAGAATGGTTGGTACATGTACCAAATAGAAACAGCATGGTGCAGTGAGAACTGGAGTCCTACTTCTAACGCTTGATAGCTGTCTGACCTCGGACAAGTCACTTAACCTCCACTGTTCTCAAGTTTCTTCAGCTATAAAATGAGATAGTTGGACAATATGGCCTCTATGGTCTCTTCTGGCTCTAAGTCTATAATCCTATGAGTTTATAACTTAACAAAGAAATAAGCAGGTTTTCACAGACAAATGTCAACAGCATATCACATCTTCACTCTTGTATATTTGATTGAGAAGTTAGGAAATACAAAATCCTCCTGTGTTTACTATTTCTTAATGGGTTTTTAAAAATGCGTTTTATAGAGCAAAATGTAGCCTTAAAAGCATTCTTCTATCCATGTGTCTCTTATTGTATATACCAATCGATTACTCAATCAATGTGCATTTATGTGCCATGAACTGGTTTAGGTTCTAGGGATGCAAAAAGACAAAGTTCAAACAGTCCTTTACCTCAAGAAGCTTACATTCCATTGGGTTCTACAAGATTTCTTGATAGTTACAACAACATGTACACATAAAAGTAAATGTAAAATATATAAAAAGTAGATATGATATTTCAGATTGGAAAGGCACTAACAACTAGGAGTCTGTAAAGGTCACACATGAAAAGTGACACCTGAGATGAATTTTTAAGGAGTCTAGTGATTCAAAGAGGAGTGGGAAGTACAGATTAATCTACTCAACAGGCATTTATTAAGTACATCGTGATGAGCAGCTAGGTGACACCATGGTGCACAGAGTGCTATGCCTGGAGTAAGGGAGACTGGTGAGTTCAAATCTGGCCTCAGACACTAACTGTGATCCGGGGCAAGTCACTCAATGCTGTTTACCTCAATTTCCTCATCTGTAAAATGAGCTGGAGAAGGATATAGCAAACTGCTAGTATCTCTGCCAAAAAAAATCTCCAAATGAGGTCATGAAGAGTTAACATGACTGAGCAACAACAAATTATGTGCCAAGCATTGCGCTAGGTGCTGGAGATGAGGGAGAGAAAGTAGATTTCAGTTTTGTTTTGTTTGTTTTTTAATAGAAAAGGGGGGAGACAGATGTGAAATGTTACATGCACTTTTATATGAGATTAATGTATTATTAGTTTTAGTTCGTTGCAAGAGACATAAAGAAAGTGGGAATAAACTATTAAGTGTTTACAATGTAAAAACAAAATATATTAATAAAAAGTTGTAAAAGATCTAAGTGAAACAATCCCTGCTTTCAAGGAACATATATTCTAGTAGATCTCCCATCACCCTCTTTCTTAGCCAGTACCAGCCTGTTCATGACTACTGCTTTGTAACTCAGTTTGAGATATGGTACAGCAAGGCCACCTTCATTTACATTTTCTGTTCACTGATACCCTCAATATTCTTGACCTTTTGTTTTTCCAGATGAATTTTGTAATTGTTTTCCTAGCTCTATAAAATAATTTCTGGTAGTTTGATTGATATAGCACTAAGTAAATTAATTTAGGTAGATTTGTCATTTTTATTATCATAGTTCAAGTCTACCCACGAGCAATTAATACTTCTCTAATTGTTTATTTTGTTGTTTCTTTTTTTAACACTTTTTTTTGTAAATTTTGAATTCTAAATCCTCTCCCTCTCTTCCACCCCCTGTCCAATGAGAAGGCAAGCAATATGATATCAGTCATACGTGTGAAATCGTATAAAACATGTTTTCCATAGTAGTCATAGTTTTAAAGAAAGGGGAAGAAAACTAAAGAAAGGGAGAGAATTAAACTTCCATGTGCACTCAGAGTTCATCAGTTCTCTCTCTGCAGGGAGATGCGATTTTTTTTACCATGAGTGCTCTGGAGTTGTATGAGATCGTTGTATTGATCAGAGTTGCCAAGTCTTTCAGTAGATCATCATTACAACATTGATGTTACTGTTTCTAGTTTAGATCTGACTTTATTTGTGTGAAAAGTGTTTTTTTCATTGTGTTCATACAGTTCCTGGGTTTGTTTTGGAAGGTAGACTCCCAAGCATTTTATATTATCTGCAGATACTTTTAAAAATATGTAATATTTTATGTTTCTCTTGAATAATATGTTAATTTTTTTTTTTTTTTTGCTTTTTGGAGAGGGGAAGACAGGGCAATTGGTGTTAAGTGACTTGTCCAAGGTCACACAGCTAGTAAGCGTTAAGTGTCTGAGGCCGAATTTGAACTCAGGTTCTCCTGACTCCATGGCTGATGCTCTATTCACTGCACCACCTTGCCGCCCTATATGTTAAAAAATTTTTTTAAAACTTTTTTTTTAAGTTTCAAGTTCCAAACTCTGTCCCTCCCCCTTCCCTAAGATGATAAACAATCTGATATAGGTTATACATGTGCAATCATGTAAAATATTTCAGTATTAGTAATTTTGTACAAGAAGACTCAAATTTTTTAAAAGGATGAAAGAAAGAAAGTGAAAAATAGCCTGCTTCAATGTGTATTCAGACAACATCAGTTCTTTCTCTGGAGGAAGCATGTTTTATCATGAGTCATTTGGGATTGTCTTGGATCATTGTATTGCTAGAAATGGCTATCATTCACAGTTATACATTGTACAATATTGCTGTTGCTGTGTACAACATTCTCCTGGTTCTGCTCACTTCACTTTGCATCAATTCATAAGTCTTTTCAGTTTTTTCTGAAATCATCTTGCTTGTCATTTCTTATAGCACAATATTATTCCATCACAGTCATATGCCACAGCTTGCTTAACCATTCTCCAATTAATGGGCAATCCCTCAATTTCCAATTCTTAGCCACCACAAAAGGAGCTGCTATGAATATTTCATACAAATAGTTCCTTTTCCCTTTTTTATTATTTCTTTGGGTCTGCAGTTATTTTAAATGGAATTTCTCTTTCTTTTTCTTCCTCCTGGTCTTTGTTGGTAATATATAGAAATCCTAATGCTTTATGTGGGGTTTTTTTTATTATCCTGCAATTTTACTTTATTTATTAATTGTTTCAATTAGTCATTTCATTAATCATCTAGTATTCTTTAAGTATACCATTGTATTGTCAAAGAGTTATAGTTTTGTTTCTTTATTGCCTATTCTAATCCCTTCAATTTCTTTTTCTTCTTTTATTACTATAGCTAGAATTTCTAGTACAATGTTGATTAATCATGGTGATAATGACCATCCTTGCCTCACCCCTGAACTTATTGAGGTTTCTGACTTATCTGCATTGCAGATGATATTTGTTGATGGTTTTAAATAGATACTATTTATCATTTAAGGAAAGCTTTATTTATTCCTATGCTTTCTAGTATTTTTTTAAAAATAGGAATGAATGTTGTATTTTGTCAAAAGCTTTTTCTGCATCTATTAAAATTATCATATGATTTTTGTTGTTTTTGTTATTGATATGGTCAATTATGTGTATAGTTTTCTTAATATAGAGCCAGCCCACCTGATCATAATGTATGATCTTAGTGATACATTGCTGCAATTCTTGCTAGTATTTTATTTAAAATTTTTGCATCAATATTCATTATGGAAATTGTTCTACAGTTTTTTCTTTCTGTTTTTGTTCATCCTGGTGAAGGTATCAGAATCATGATTTCTTTTTTTTTTTTTTTTTTGACTAGGTAAAAGAGGCCATTCTTTGTCTCATTTCTTACCAGCTTTAATCACTGAATTGGTGTTGCCTCAGATGTACTAAGACCTGGGAAAGATCGAAGCTTAAAAAGACCAAGGTCTACCACATCTCACCAGCCTGATTGGCTAAGATGACAAAACAGGAAAATGACAAATGCTGGAGAGGATGTGGAAAAATTGGAACACTAATGCATTGTTGGTGGAGTTGTGAATTGATACAACCATTCTGGAG
>CM053585.1:172927249-172945588 GCA_028646515.1 Pseudochirops corinnae
AAGACACAAGGCCTTGGGTGGGAGACATCCTGGGATACCACAGTATGGTAGGAGAGAAAAGAGAAATGGCTACTATTTGTGAGTAGAAGGAATAACATATTCCTTTGCCCATGAAAGGGCAGTTAGGTGACAAAGTGGAGAGAGAGGCAGGAAGACTTGTCTCGCAGAGTTCAAATCTGACTTCACACACTTACTAGCTATGTGATCTTGGACACATCACTTAACTCTGTTTGTCTCAATTTTTGCATCTGTAAAATGTTGTTGTTGTTGTTTCTCCTTTGTTCTGGAAGAGGAACAATGACATCAGGAATGAGACGTCTTGACTTGCAAGTGAATTGGAAGTAAGTGAGGCAGGGCTGTGCAAAGTCATCAGCCTCACTCTCCTCTAGAATCATTCAGAGTCCAGTGACAAGACATAGGTCAGGATGATTGGCAATGGCCCTAGATGGAGTGGCAGACCTTGGCCTCTGTGAAATGAGCTGGAGAAGAAAATGGCAACCCACTCTAGTCTCTTTGCCAATAAAACCCCAATGGGATCATGAAGAGACAGACACAACTGAAATGATTGAACATCATTGCCCATGAAAGTCATGATCTGCCCATGCTAGGAGAGGGCTGGCCCAACCCCTGGAGAGTTCAGTCCTGTCTCCTATAGAACAGGTGACACCTTTATTCTCCAACTACTAGGAGAAAGCACAATAATGATATGGAGGAAGGTATATCCACTACTGTAGGACCTTGGAATGGTAGCCCAGGATGGGGTGAGAGGAGGAATAGTATCACCATATAATATAAAGTCAGCAGGATAGAGTAACACCGGAAGAAGAAAGTGTACCTCTATGTGTTGGCATCTAGGAACAAAGCTTCAATTTCCATGGCCTAGTTATGTTCTGGAAATGAGGGCTGTTGATGGGAGAGTTAGTGCTGACATTCCATTCAGAGGGGCAGAATGTGCTTGAGAGAAAGAGTGTGTTCAAGGAGTATTTAAGGTCTTGGCATCCTGGTGGTTTTGGGCAGATGAGTCAGTGTTTAAAAGATGAACATCTAATAAAGTGTTTGTGCTGAGGGCTTGGGAATCTGTAAATTGGTGTGGTAGAAGAAGAGTAGTGCTAGCATCAGAGTATATAAAGAGTGAATCAAGGTGTGTTAAAGTTGGGCACCCCTGGGACTCTATGGGAGTAAGAGTACATGTGGCAGAGGCTTGGGCTATGCACAGCCCTTATAAGTGATACCAGTATTTGCAAGATGGGGTGAGGGGGCCCAGTTAGATTCTAAATTGTACAATATGTTTGAGTAGCAAGTTTCAGAACTCACTGTGATTTCTCTGGGGGGTAATCAGCCCTTGGACAGGATACGAGAGAACTTTGAAGGAAGGATGAGCATGATTGCACAGGACAGGATCGTGTATGCCCCTTCAGACCCTCTGTTACTGCTCTGATGACACCCTACTGAAGGGCCAGGACTGCAGAGCTCTGAGTTCCTGTCTGGCTCCATTGCTATTCCAATATGATAAATGGATGGAAAAGTCCTGAAACAGGCCATGCTATACCAGTACCTGACTTATAACCTGACCCTGAGCAAATCACTTCTTCCCTGTAATTTGATTTTCCTAGCTATTAAATGAGGATAATAACACCAACTCATATTTTTTCTTGGAAGTAGCTATCGGTCCAGCACTTTGAATGCCGGGGGAGAAAATTAATAAGACTATTTCAGAAGTTCTCTATCTCTCTGTATGCTCTTATCAAGTTCCCAGGTTCCCTGCTGGAATCAGAGCTTCACCACTTTCCTTCCCTGCAGTCACTATTTATTGAGCAGCATGATCTAGTAATGGACTGTCCAAATCCCAGGATCAGTCAGGGCACTGGCCCACCATTACTGGGCCATAGGATCAAAGCTCTGGAGTTAGAAGGGACCTCAAAGGACATGTAGCCCAAAGTCCTCATTTGTTTTCAAATAAACATTACTTTATTTGCAGATCCAAATCCTCTTCCTCCCCTTCCCCCCTCCCCAACAACCCTTGTGTTTCACAGATCAGGGAACTGAGGTCAAAGGAGAAAAAAATGACTCTGCACTGAAACTGATTAAAATGTAATAGGAGGTAAAAATGTAGAATTTATTTAAGGAAACCATATGGAAATACAGATGTAACTGTGGCCATCCCACGTAGCACGCAAGGGGATATGCATGGGCCTTCACCACATCCAATGACACGTGGTCTAGTTGGGGCCATTCCCGTGGAATGCTGAGTCTGTGCTCTGGCCACTTTCAGGGATATGTGTTCTGCACTGAAAAGCTTGATGAAACTTGATGCTAAAAACTTGGGATGATGCAGCAAACCCTGACTGATCCCTTGGTTATTCCCATACACTGTTAGGAGCAGGGAGAAATCTGGGGAAGAGGACTATGCCAAAGTGGCTTAACCCTCTGGCTCTCTCTACCTTCCCATGTCCTGTGTTCAGTATATGTGACCTTTCTTCTCTCTCCTCTACCTCCCCCTCTTACACAACAATAGTACAAGGTTAAACAACAACAATAACTTGGGGGGGGGAAGGGCAAATAAGGGAAGATACATTCTAGAAAAATTAGAAGCAAGAGAAAACTTTCCATTCAAGAAATCAAGGGAAAACTTCAGGGGAAAATGGCACCAGAGCTGTGTCTTAAAGGAAGGAAAGGACTCCAAAAGGTGGCTACAAGGAAAGGAAATATTCCAAAAATGGGAATTGGATATTTGCATAAATGCACAAAGGTGGGAGGGACAGGACAAGACTGGGGAACAACTAGTCATCCGGTCTGGCTGGATTACAAAGTATATAAAGGGGAACAATGGGATATAATACTGGAAAGAAAGGTCAAAGACAGATTGTGGCAGACCTGACGTGCCAAGAGAGACAATTTGGTGAACTAAAAAAGAGCAAAGGACTGGGGGTCAGAAGACCTGGGTTTGAGTCCCACCTCTGATGCTTGCAAGCTTTATGACCTTGAAAAAAAATCTTTTACTTCTCTGGGCCTAACGTTTCCTAATGTGTAAAATAAGGGATTGGACAAGATGATTTCCAAGCTCTTTCCAGGTCTGACATTAGGAAGCCACTGAGCTTTAAGTATGAGAGTGATACCATCATACCGATGCAATTGAGATTATCTTGGTAGTCTTGTGAAGAATGAATTCGAAAGGAAGAAGGCTGGAGTCAGGAAGACTAGTTAGATGGCTGTTAAAAATGGCACTTTGGTCTACTTGGCATTGTTTATCTGCAGTAGGAATGAATTTGAACGAAGCTAGTCACACCCCAGTAACCAAAGAGAGAGGGATGGCAAAGAACTGGAACTTCTGTGGGTGCCCATCAACTGTGAAATGGTTGAATGTTTTGATATAATGCAATGTAATACAAGAGAATGTTATTGTGAAATGAAGAAAGGGATAGTTATAGACAAACCTGGGAAGCTGCATATGAACTAATGCAAAATAAAGTGAGCAGAATGAGGAGAATAACTTATGCAACAGCAAAAACATTGTAAAAACAAGTAACTTTGAAAGACTCAAGAACTCCGAACAACCCAACGACCAACCATGGTTTGAAGACTGGTGATAAAACATGCTACTACCTACCTTGTGACAGAGAGGTAAAAGACTCAGGGTACAGAATGACACATACATTTTTTAGACATGGCCAATGTGAGAATTGTTTTGACTATGCATATTTCTTACCAGAATTTTGTTTTCCTTTTTTTCTTTTTCTACTGAGAGTGGGTAGGATGGAGGGGGAGGAAAATCAATTTTTAAGTAAAAGAAATAAAATTAATTTTTTAAAGAAGAAATGTTATAAAGATTTGATATGCAACCTGACAGAACAGGCAATCTACTTGACTGGTATACTGGAGAAAGTTTGGTGAAGAACAGGTCACAGACCTGAACAAAGCCTACATAAACAAGGCTGCTGAGTTAATATGGACTAGAAGTCTTATAGCTGGGAAATGTCAAAGAAAACTGAAAAATGAGCCAGGAACAAATGAACAGCTGGCTAACTCCTGCCAGCTGTTACTAGAATCAAGTCAACATTATCAATTGCTCCTGGTTCAATTGCTCTGAGCCAGGTTCTCATTTCTTCTTGAAGATGCTGAATCCTTCATTATACCCTTCAAAGAATCACAAAATCAAAGACTACTAGAGCTGAGAGGGACGTGGAGATTCTATAGTCAAACTCATAACTGACAAAGAAACTCCTCTGAAACTTGCCTGACAAATTGTGGTCTGTCCTTCACTTGAAGATCTCCTACAAAAGGCAACATCCTGCTTTCTGAGGTGTGCCATTACTCTTTTAGGTAGTTCAGATTCATTAGCCCTTTTGCAACTTATGTCAATCAATCAATTTTGATTATTTTTTAAGCATCTAAGATGTGCCTAGCAACTTCTGAGAGAAATAATTATTAATAACCAATGACTTGGGGAGATTCAGAGTTCCCCCTTTTTCTAAAGTTTTCATTTCAAGGTTCAGTCTTTGAAGGACATTGCTGATAATGAGATTGAATTAACTTGCTCCTCTATCTTGTTCAGACCTGCCCCCATCTCCCCACCAGGTGGGACAGTCCATTGTACACTACACAGGTATAGATAGGAATAAATTCTTTAATTACATTTCCCAAGGTTGGGCCTTTTGAGAAGTAAATGACTTAATCAAAGTTACATCCCCAAGCCCCTAATTAGAATAGGTCCAACTCTCATGATAATATTCATTCATTCATTGTCAACCAATCAGAGTTGATTACCACCCACCCTTCTGTGGGTAAATAAACTGTGAGCCCACCCATGATTCTTCTTCGGCATTCAAGTGTGTCACTGATTCATTTTATTGTAGCTTTATTAATAAAATGATTAATTACCCAGAAACTATGTCTGTCAAACTTTTTAAAAATCACACTTCTTAGCTCCCAGTTCCCCTTGGAATCAAGCATAATAAACCTAACCCCTTTCACCTTAAAATACTTGAAGATAGTTATCATATCTTCCCTCCAACCCCAAATCTTCTCTTATGAAGGTTAAAATCTCTAACTCTTTCAACTGATCCTCATCATCTTCATTCTTCTCCAGGTTTCTAACTCCACACTTCCTCCATCTGATTGGCTGGTTCTTCCTAGAACTCCCAGGCCACCCATGCCTTTATTCTTCTCCAGGTTACATTTTTGACTCACCTCTCAAGACTTTCTCTTTACTCTGGAATTGTATCAAGTGGCTGGTAGCCTTATCAATTTGGTATCATCAATCATTGGTCCAGATTCTCCTTTTCCTCTTCACTGATGGTTCCAATTTATTACCATGATCCCATTCTCTAATTTCTTTTCCCTATAGCATTTAAACCCCTGATTGTGTCAAAACAGGGTTCCTAGGAGATTTGTCCAAAGCCTTTCCTTTTAGAAAAGATATCAAATGTGAGCTTGAGCCACCCCCAAGCACATGTCTTGGATATAATTGACTGAGAATAGAGAAGGATTTGGGGGCAAAACATCCTTATACATTTCCTTCAACATTTAAAAAACACTCCATCAAGTACCTATTATTTGTGAGGTAGCCTTCCTGTTAGATGTTATTCTTCAAGTTCACAACATGTGTACAGTTTCTGATCTAACAAATGAAAAGATCTAACTGATACTAGAAGAATCTATCCTAATAGTTTGTGTATTTTATTCAACTACCAATTCATACATTTTGTGTATTCCTTTACTTTTTGAAACTGTATTTGGTGGAATGGTTGTGGGGCTTTTTTTTTCTTTTGAATTAGCTTTATATTATCTTTTGAATTAGCTTTATATTATAGCTTTTGAATTAGCTTTATATTATCTAATTAGACACTAGAAAAGATACAAAGATACAAAAGATCCAGTTTTTTTTCTTTAAGAACCTTATAGTCTAAGGGGAGAAATTCCATGTCCATGTTCGTTGAAATGGAGAAGGACTACATTTCCCAGGATGCATTGGTCCAGGGCTTGAATACTATTAATTGGGTGAGGAAAAGCACCAATTCCTATGGCATCCCAAGAATATATTGATTACATCAAGGGGATTGAGGAAAGAGATGATAAATTGAAGAAAATGGAAGTTATCCTTAGGTCTATAACCATTGTTGTTGTTCATCCTTTGTTCTAGAAGAAGACCAATGACATCACAAGGGTGATGCCTTGACTTGAAGGTAAATTGAATATGCGTGGGGCAGAGCTGCACAAAGTCATTAGCCTCTCTCTCCTCCAGAGTCATCAGAGTCTGATGGCAAGACAAAGGTCAAGACAACTAGTGATGGCCCAGCATGCAGTGGCTGACCATGGCCTTTCTAAATTAAGGTCTTTCCCAAGTCTCAGTTTGTCTGAGGCCACATCCACATATGAAGCAAAGGAAGTCTTTGAAAATGAGTAGTGACAGTAATAAATTATAATATTATTTTATTGTTCAACACAAAACAAGGAGATGAGTGATCCTGGCTGAAAAAAAAAAATTGACAAACTGCAGCTGGGATTGGGAACTGCAAGCAGTCCCTGAGGCAACACAATCTAGGAGCTATATTGGATACAGTGGTGCCTGGGAAGATCATTGAATGACTTCAAGTTTCTCCTTGAAACTCGGAATCCTACACTGAGGCTAATCTAAACTAGGACCCATACAGGAGTATAATTAGAATGCTAGAACTTTTTTTTGTCAAACTTTTCCTATCAGATTGGATAGAACTTGTCTTATAAATTACTCTGCAGGAAGAAAGGGGTAATGTGGAAATAAATGGTGGTAGAAGAAAGAGGAATGCAGTGGTGCTTGTTCTGGAATATGTCTGAGATTGTTTTCTGTCCTTATTAAATGTTTTACAGATTCTAAGTCTGAGTTAAATCCAGAAATGCATCACTTTCTAACTGTGTAGGTCAAAGTGAACCAAATATACAAATTACCGTTAAAAGTCCTCATTATTTAATCTGTTTCCAAAAGGGTACAGAGATAGAATAAGGGTTTCACACAAATTAGTAGAATCAAAATAAAAGGCACAAGGCAACAATATTTTTTAAAAGTAGAACATACTAGAAGAATTAAGAAGAGGAAGAGGTCACTTCTGGCTGGGAACAATGACAGAAGTCTACATGGGGAAGGGCATTTGAGCTGAGCCTTAGAGGATGGCTAGGATTTCAATAGGCACAGATATGAAGGGAGGATATTGGAGGTGGAGGGAGTCATGTGAGCAAAGGCAGGAAAGACTGGGATGTATTCAGGGGACAGTAAGTAATCCCATTCAATCTTTAGTCCTCTTTGCATTCCTGTGAGGTAGAGAAAGGAAATGCCATGCATACCTAAAGATCTTAATTTTAGTTTGAGAATAATGACTGGAGTAACTGGAGCACATAAAAGTCATTGCTCCTTGCCTGGCATACTCTCATCTCCACTTCTTTTTTCCTGTTCTTAGTCCTTCAGATCTACTCTCATTACTCCTTATGGAAAAATCATTTTAATTCTTTTTAAAAATTCTAGTTTCTACTGTAACAGTGACTAGCCTGTCCCCAAATGCCTGAAAGTCAGAATTATTACTTTTTATCCCTTCCCAAAGGTTCATTAGTACCCCCAAGGAGGACTGAGGTATCTACTCTCTGCTATTGGTTGTAGCCACCAATAATTTGTGTTTTCCCCATTTTAGGGGTCCCTTGTAGCCCAGGTCCAATATTCACTTAAGAGTCAAAGTAGCTTTTACAGAGGAATATTCACTTCAAGATTATGTAAACATTACCTGTCCCTAACACTTGAGGGGTTTAATCTCCTCTTATACCACCCTTACATACCTTAGAAGAGGAGAAGTAGATTGGGTTCACAGCTTAAGTCAATTCCATATAACATGGTTCCACCAAGTTCCGAATCCAAAACCTACCTGGGTTTGCATCCCATTACCCTGACTTCTAAGGACTTCCCTTCTGGGCTGACAGCAACATCTCTCCTAGAATCCTGCCTCCAAGGTCATCATGGTGCAAGCTCCAAAGTCTAGGGTCTCTACCACCTACACCTAGAACTGAAAAAGACAAACAAAACAGACCAGACCAAAACCCCAAGCCCAATTCTCAGGGCTATGAGGTCAAAAGTGAGAGGGAGAAAGCAGCTTTTGAGCCACCCTTCCTTTGCTGTGAGTAAACAAGGCACTTCCACCTTCTTGTGAACAAGAACTTCCCTGGACAAAGGAGGGGAAAAGTGGAGTAAGTGGGGAGGAGAAGCTGTCCCAGGTTGGTAGTTTTCAAAGATACTCTGCCTGTTTTGGCTATACAACCAATGGACAAAGCTATTCCCACTCATGTAAATAGGGGAACAAATAATACCCTCTCCCAGAAGCAGGTCCCTGGTTTCTCCCAAATGGTTGCCCCATGTTGGGTGATCTGGACATCCCTCGAAGCCCAGTTAAACTTTTAGTGTTTTTCTTTTAAATTGCTTGTATTGGAAGAAGTACTTACCATTCCAGAACACAATATATAAGCTGAAATGTTTGTAAATTCACTTTCTATGACAGAGGCAGCTGATGGTGCAGAGGATAGAGCAGTGGACCTAGAGTAGGGGTGGTGAACCTGTGGCCTCAAGGCCACATGTGACTGTACTTGAGGACCTAGAGGGTGACATGTGGCCTCGAGGCCATGGGTTCCCCACCGCTGACCTTGAGTCAAGAAAACCCAAATTCAAATCCAGCCATGTGACCAAGTCACTTAACTTCTCTGTGTCTCCATTTTTTCCTCAACTGTAAAAAGAAGATAATAATAACACCTGCTTCCCAGGGCTGTTGTAAAAATAAAATAGGATGACATTTAGAAAGCAGTTAGCAAACTTTAAAGCACCATATAAATGCTAGCTAGCTATTGAAAGAATTGATGCCATTAGAGCTGGTTGCTGTCAATTCAAACTAGATCAGAAATGGGGAAGAAAGCGTGGATCAAACTTACTCAAAAGATATTGGACAGACAACCCACAAAGCTTGTCCATCGATGCACCTACCTGAGGCAGACACAGCAAATGGACATGGAAGGGAATTCAGAAATGTATGGGAAGCGGAGAGTGGAGTGGATTGATTTTGGGAAATTGCCAAGACCTTTTAATGACTGCAAGCTTCTCTTTGAACCAGAGACCTAGCTTTTTAATACTAATATTCTTCCCAGGGTTCTCTGTGACTCCAAATCACAGAGCATGATTGATTATGTCCAAAAAAATCAAAGTCGAGGATCCCACAAAGGCCAACAGAGGTGACTATGAGGAGGTTGCAATATGTGGGCAACAACACAGAACTCAGAAGAAACCATCTAAAGGATGTCATTGAGGAAATGTGTGATGAAAAAAGATGGCTTGGACATGAGTGAGAAACAACTGATCAACAGCCTCCATGTTTCATTTGTGTCCTTGTGTTGTCAAGAGAACATGAACGATAGCTCGAGTGCTAAGCGTGTGAAGTATGCTGGGCACTATATTAAATGCTAGAAATAAAAATACAAAAAGAGACACAGTCCTTGGCCCCAGGACCATATATTCTAATGATAGGAGACAGAACATGGGAGATTGGTGGTCAGGAAGAGGTGTTTTGGTGTCCAGAAGCAAAGGAGCTATTGATCAGCTTATCACGTAATTTGTGCTCTGACTCATTCTTTCAGAGTCAAGCAGGCTATTTCTGTCCCTCAGAATTTTAGATTACCCTAAAGTGTAGTATGTCTTGTCTCTCAACTACTGGCTTAGACCTCACTACTTATGTTTCTCCTATTTTAGGGGATCAATAACTAGCACCCCAGTGTTATTTAACCATTTAACAACAGGTAGTTTTTACTAAGGAATTTTTACTGCAGAGATCTATCAAGAGCAAGTGTACAAACATTTTCCCTCCAGCACCTCAGAGATACAATTCCCCTTATATCATCTTGGTCTGGGTATAGGTTTGGTGTGGAGTGGTAGGAAGAGGATTTCACTCCCAACTTAGCTCATTTCCCACACATACCATCAAGTTCATATTCCAACCGAAGAAGACATTGCTGTGGTCATTGCTGGGCCGGAGTCCCCAGATATGCTTCAGATAATGCTGTCATGTTCCTGGAGACTTCATTACTGGGCTGATTGCAAAACCCAGCCTGAATTACTGGACTCCTAGATTCCTATGGTTTATACTTCCCATTTTTTAAACTTGTAAGATAAGAGACTAAATTCCTGTACCTGGAAAAGAAAAAAAGAAAAAAAATGAAAAGATCAAGAAGGCTTCATTTCTTGGGGTCTATATGGCCTGAGTTGGGGGAAAAAGGAGTTCCTAAGGCTCTCCCTCTTTACTACATGGTTCCATGGAGGCAGCGAGATGGTGAAGGAATTACCTTGGCTGCTCCAGGCTCAAATGCAGTGAAGGGCTACAGTTGAGAAATGATTCTGGTCCTTTTGAAGAAACATGGTTCCATCTATGCAGCCAATGGGGTGGGGATAAGCACCTCCTCCCAACCACATGGTGGGTGAACTGCAACCAGTTAAACAGTGTCCCTGCATGCTCCAGTCATCAAAATTCTCATGGAAGCAGCTCTCTGGAGTCTTCTTCCATGGAAAGACAGTGAGCTAATGGGATTATACACACAACTGTGTCCAGAGAAAGAGACAGAAAAAGTTGGGGAAGGGTGTGTGTGTGTGTGTGTGTGTGTGTGTGTGGGTGTGTGTGTGTGTGTGTAGGGTGGTAGTGATAAATGGAAGCAGGCAGATGGTGGGATGGTGTCTGTGCATGTAATGGATGTGAAGTAAAGCATGATATGGGATATACAGAAAGCTAGACATAGAAGGCTAAATTGGTGAGTTTGTACTTTCAACAGTGGAGATGACTGATCCCCAGGGAAGTCCCAAAAATCAGTGGATCGACTTTCCCAAGGAGGAGTATAGAATCTGGAGGTCTATGCTACAGAGTTCCAGGCCTTCTATGGAAGTTGCTGGTTCAAACAGGAAGTAGCACACATGCCAGGATATTTGGTAGACCTCCTGTGGTGAATTTAGAGAAAGACATGAAAAAAGTGGATAGGTGATCATGGATGGTTTGTATTCTGCATTCTAGGAGAGAATGGCTACATCATTGAGATCAGAGACTCACCAGAGCATTAAAAAAAAAAAATCAAGAATAAAGGGGATAAAGAGAAACATTCTTCTGACCAAAAAAGAGAGATCATGGAGTTTCACACACATAAGTGGCTTCATGCTACTATAACACATTGCTTTCTTTGGCTTCTGACCTATACAAGACAAAAAGAGCTGAGAGCAGAAAAGATCAGAAAGCAGAGTAGTCTTTGCTCTTGGCAAGACGGAAGAGGGAAAAGGAGTATTTCCTTCAGTCATGGAGTTAAAACCATTGGCTGTGGTGGAGGAAAGATTACAGGGTTTCAATACAACACGAAGTCAGGAAGTCATCAAACCTTGCACAAACCCTAGGAAGGGTTTTTGACTGTAACTTAAGAGAAGTAAGGTGATTTATAGGAAAGTTTTCTAATCAAGTCTGAGAACAAGATTAAGGACCAGAATAAATTGTTAACAGTTAAGGTTTGGTGACATTATACCTAGGTGTTTCTTTAATCTTGTTCTATAGACTATTTAAAGACTTGTTATTCTCTCATACTGCTATTCTTAGATGTTTTAATGAGGAATTCCATTTATCACTTTGGGGAAAAAAAGGATAATTGAATGGAAAAGTATTCTGATCTCTAAAGGCCATAATAAACAAGTCATAACCATTTACCTAGTGACAATTTACCCTCATTTCATGCATATTACTCAGAAGAAAATCCTCTTGAATGCTGGATTCACAAACCTAATTATAGAGTGATAATAACATCATACCCCATTTTTCAATACTTTATACATTCCATCTGTTCCATATTTTGCATACACATTGCTTTATCTTTGCATGGGTCTATTTTGTTTCAACTTGATTTAAGTTTCTTAAGAGGTAGGATGAGGCTTTGAAGGCAGCTAGGTGGCTCAGTGGATAGAGCTCAGGACTTGGAGTCAGCAAGACTTGAGTTCAAATGTGACCTCAGACACTAACTAGCTCTGTGATCCTGTGCAAGTCACCTATGCTTTGTTCACCTCAGTTTGCACATCTGTACAATAGGGATACTAATAACACCTACCTCCCAGTGTTGTAGTGAGAATAAGAATGGGATGGTATTTATAAGGTGCTCAGTGTAGTGTCTGGCACATAGTAAGCAGTATGTAAAAGTTAGCTATTGTTATGTTTTATGATTAGCTTGTTCCTCCTCACTATGTCCTCTGTCATTATGCCTGGCACACAATACGCACTCAGTAAATGTTTGTCAATGAACCAACCAGATCATTTGTCTGTGGTAGCTGAATCCACAATGCTTAATGCCAGAGAGGTTGAGTCTCTGGGACCTGTCTTTAGGGTTTCAGACACCAGGTGCCATGTCCAAATCCCCCATTTGGTGTTTTAAGAGCAAACTCTAGTCCTGCAAATAAAAATTCTGGCACCTGGAGCCAGCATGACAAATCATATCCTAGACAAAGAGTATGAGATGTGCCCTTGAATCAACTTTTTAAGACAAATTCAGGCAGAGGTAGGGAAAGAATGCAAATCTTGAGACCTAAGGCCATGTGGTAGGAAAGACCCTGGAACACCATGGATATGGCACACAGAAGAGAACAGGGAGGGATGGGATAAAAAAGAGTCCCCTTGGGGTATGGTTGTGGGGAAAAAAAACATGCTAGAGCTGCCTATTTTAACTAATTATTCTTGCTGATTAGGTGCTAAATTGAGTTGTTTTTTTCTATCTACTGAAGAAGTACAAGAGTTACTAGCAATCCTTTGCATTTTAGTACTCTGGGAGAGAGATCCGCTTGCCTTGCCCTAGTTGCAGCTTTTGCAAATTCAGAACTTTACACAGTGTGGGTTTATGGAAAGTTTCTGAAAACTTTGTTGAATTTGTGTATAATTAACCAGGAAGGAGGAACCAGTGGTTAACTAATCTGCATGTGTTTCTTTCTTGGTCTCTGGTCCCTGTCACCAAAACTGGTCCTGTGGTTATGGTGGAAACTCTGCAGTTTTTCCAGATCCAACAGCCTAGAGGAAAAAAAATTGCCTCTGCCTCTGTAATCACAGATCTTCCAAGACCATGATTAGCTCCAGAGATCAAGAAAGGCCTTTTTGGCCCCAAAAGCTCATGTAAATGCACTCACTGTCTTCACCTTTAATCATCTCATTAGTTCAGGGCTGAAAATGGCAACATCCCTCAGGGTCTCACTTCCCTATCCTGCGCTATTCAACCCAAACAACTTCTCTCCCTGCCATCTTGCCTTCATCAAAGTATTTCCCCTTTAGTTCACTTGCTGTTGAGCAGCAGAGAAAACAGCTGCTATCTTTATAGCTGTGTGGTTAGTTGCATTTTCTACTCGTTGGTGGAGAGATGAGGATGCTTAGGAAGAATGTTCTAGTGCCTTTCTGCCTGCCCCACCACTCTTGCCAGACCGTAGAGTATGTTCCACAAAATCCTCAAGATCCCAACACAGCCCTCTTCTGGCCTTCCTGGTAGTTTCCCAAAGTGCCGCTCCCCTTGCATTATGGACCACAAAGCAAGCTGGCTTGACCTCAGGGATGATTTTAAACAGCTCATTCCCCTCCCCAATAACCTACAGTGGTTCCTTTTTGTCATTCATATTAAAAAAAGCCTATACCCTAACATTAAAGGCCCTCTGTCAAATACTCCTATCTTAAATACATTTCTTCTTATTCACTGTCACATATTCTAGTCTCCATTGAAGTAAGCTTGCTTAATCTTACTCACACAGTTTCCTTACTCATCTCTTCTTACCTTCATAATACCGTTCCTTATTTCTAAAAAGCACCCTTCTACTCCCCCTTTTGTTTCCATTAATTAGTCTTCCAAAAAGTCTGCCCTTGACTCCAATCACCACATTGCTTTTGTCCATATCTCTCTTTAGCCCTAGTATTATGCTTACAACACAAAGTTAGTTACCCCTTCCACATAGTTATTTTCCCCATCAAGGTTTCGATATATCTCCAGTGAACATAAGAAATCAAATGGGAATTTGGGGGAGTTTTGCTTCTGACATGCCAAGGCCAGCAGACAGCATAGAAAAAAGTCTAGAAACTCAGAAATACATGAAATTTATGTATAGTATTGTATAACGACAACACATTTTATCTTTTGATAACATAATAATTCAGACTTCTGATACAGAGGGTCAAAAAATTTCACACATAGTGGGAGTGTCATGCCTCTAACGTCCATGATGTGAAAGAGATGACTGTATTTGTTCCTTTATGCTAGGCTTATGTCTCTAACTGCTAACTGGACATTTCTACCACCAAAAGCTAAAATCTAATCAGACCAAAGCCTAACCTAGCTTCTCCTTATTTCTAGAAGTTCTTGACAACTCCACCCTGGCCGTTGTACAGGCAAAAGACCTTGGAGTAGGTAAATAGCATTGAGTCAGCAGCTAAGTAGAAAAAGAGTACTGAATTTGGAGTTAGATGACCTGGTTTCAAATCCTATCTTTGCCACTAACCAATCACTTAACTTGCCTAGGTCTATGTTTCCTCATCTGTAAGACATAAGGATTGGACTGGAAGACTGCTTCCAGATCTAAATCTATGATCCTATGTTTAAAACGGTGTTTGAGGAAGATCATGGTTGCTTTGTGTTCCAGGATCCATTGCCTAAGACAAAGGGCTCTTCATTTTGGGAATTACCAGAGTGACCAATCAAGGCCCTTCTGAGGACCCAGATGATCTTATTCTCTGGGTTGGCAAGGGTGAGTTGAGGCAAGTACTAGAGCATCCTGTCCAGGAAGACTCTTCTTCTGCCAAAAGGGGAAAGTGAAACTGACCAGAGAATTACAAAGACGGCAGCTGTTTGCTCAGCTACTGAGCAGAAAGTGGGCTAAAGAGGAAATGGTTTGGGGAAATCCTGAAAAGAGTAATCTTTGACTCCTCCCTTCCATCCCACATCCATCTAATTACCAAATCCTTTCAGTTTTACTCTCATGCAGTCTTTCAAATCCATTCTCTTCTTTTCCATTGCTATTCTCCTAGCTCAGAGCCCATCAGCTCTGTCTGGACCACCACAACAGCCTCTTAACTCATCTTAACTTCACACTCATCCCAATCTGATCTGCTCCCTTATCTTTAATCCATCCTATACTTCACTTGCCAGATTCAAGCACTGTTTCCTTTCATTTGTGCCCTCTTCAATGCAACTAGATTTGGTTGCATGCTGTTCCTCATTTAGAGTGCTTCATCTCCCATCTTTGCACAGGTTATCTCCCCATGTCCTGAAGGCATTCCTCTCTCCCATTTACTTCTTAAAATTCCTAGCTTTCTTCCTTCCTTCCTTCTAATACAGCCTCTTACATGAGACTTTTTCCAATCTCCCCCAGCTGCTATCACTGTCCCCAATATCTTGAATTTATTTATATATACAATAATTATGTGTGTATATGTTACCTCCCCCAATAAAAGGTAAATTCTTTAAGGGCAGGGACTGTTTCATATTTATTATTGTATCCCTAGTTCCTGGTATATAGTAGGTGCTTAATAAATGCTTGTTGATTGACAATTTATCTGATGCCCCAAAATCTGTATTGATTCCTTGCACCTCTCTACTCTGTTCCCACTATTCTGCAGAATAAAGTAAAAATTTCTTAGTTTGTAAAAGTTTTCCATGAGTTAACTCTCGCTTAACTTTCCAACCTTATGTCTCATGACTCACCTACACATACCTCCTACACTCAACAGGAGTGAGCTTCTCAATGTTCTCAGAGCATGCGATGAGCTATCCTGGTACAGTCTTGTTACGATATTTCCACCAGGAAATTCTCACAGTATTCCCCACTATCTCTACCTGCCTAAATCCTATTGAAGAATCTGAACGTGGTTACTTCAAAACCCAGAGATAAGTCGACCTTCTCCATGATGTTTCTCCTCACTCTCCCCTCCATGTGACCTATCCTTTGCAGCTTTGCTATTCTGCTAATCTAATTGATCTTTCAAGAACTGTTGTGCAGACCTGGGGGAGAGGCTGAAGGTTTCCAAGAGACAGGTTTTGACTTGATAAAAGGAAAGAACTTTCTAACATTTAGAACTGACCTAAAATGGAGTGAATCACTTAGGGACATAGTGGTTCAATGTGAAGGCATCTTCTACATTTCTCTCTTGTCACTGACAACTCTCATATGAGAGGCAGGGTGGGACAGTGGGTAGAGAGCTGGCATTAAAATCAGGGAGCGTTGGGCTCAAGGCCAGCCTTTGCCATACATGGGTAGTATGATCCTAGGTAAATCCCGTGATCTCTCTGACCCCTCCGATGCAGGGCTTGTTTGTACCTGTCCTATCATGCTTATCATACTCTAACATGTATTTATTTAAATTTTTTTAAGTCTCTGGGAGTAGGAATCAGAAGGTCTTGTTCTCAGTTCCAACTCTTCCCTTAACTAACTCATTGTGTGAATCAATTCCGTTGGACTGAACTAAATTCAACCTATATTTTTAAATGCCTCCTGTGAGATACTATGTTACTTAAGATGTGAGCAATAAAAAGTTTTGTTTTGATTTGGTTTTAATTATCTAATCATTGCCCAAAAGGAGCTTACATTCTACTCAGGGTGAGGGTTTGCTATGATACATATATAGATAAACAAAGTACAAGGTAGAATGTGACCGGGCTTGAGGAGGGACTCAGGAGAAATGCTTCAGGAAAATTGGAGTAGGGAGAAATCCTTTCCATCTTGGTGGTGGAGAGTGGAATGGGTAAGTCCAGGGAAGCCTGCCCAGAGAAGGTGGTAGGCCAGCTGAGCCTTGAAGGAAGAGGGCTCTGAAAAGTGGAGATGAGAAAGTAGGGCATTTCAGGCATGAAAGCTTTAGTTTCCTCATCTATAAGATGAGGAGGTTGGATTTCCCCCATGGTCCTTTGAGCTCTCAGATGCATGATGCTAGACTGTCTTAGGCTTCTTTGCAGACTTTGCAGACTCCAGAGAGTCTAGCACTGAGCCTGCTTATAACACTCAAAAGTTGTTGAACTGATGAACCAATTTCATTAGAAAGGTTCTCAAGTCTTTTTCAATGTATGGATATGTTTTGTCTGTTCCTTTACCCAGAACCCACATCACCAGTTCCTTTTGAACCTCCCATGACCCCATGCAGTCTGCCCAGAGTACACTGTTATTAACAGACCCACAATCTCAAGACCCTCCATTTGCTTTGCCTTTTAGACTCTGGTGGCATAATGCAAAGGGTGCTAGACTTGAAGTCAGGAACACTAGGTTCAAATCCTATCTCTGATATTTAGTAGCTGTGTGACCCTGGGCAAGTCACTTAAGCTCTCTAGGCCTCAGTTTCTTCTTCTGTAAAATGATAGAGTTGGACGAGATGGCTTGTGACATCCCCTCCAGCTTTTAATCTATATGTCAATCATAGGGGTAGGGACTAGACCTGTGATTTCATTGGTATCAGGAACTCCCAGATAAGAAAACTCTGCCTACCAATAAAGATGGACACATTCCTTTGCAACCTATAATATAGTGACATCATTGCTTTTCTTTGAGAATGAAGGACACAGTCTTAAAGAGTTGCTTAATGCAGTGAGAGGACAGGTAATTTGCCCAGGGTTATATTACCAGTATATGTCAAAGGCAGCAGCTGAATCTGAACCCAGGCTTTCCCAATTCTAAGGTCTCTATTTGTTGTCCCATGCCGCTCTTCATAACAGAGCTGTCAGTTATAACACACACAGACATAGACACAGTCATGTTGAATCACTGTCTCTCTGGGCAGCCCATTCCACTTTGGGACAGTTCTCAATGTTGGTAACTTTTTCCTTAAATCAAACCAAAATATATCTCTCTGCAGCCTTCAGTCAATGCTCCTAGCAGATTAATATCATAGTCAGGGTACAAGGGACTTTGGAGACTGATGAGTCTGAGGAAACTCAGGCCAAGTGATTTGTCTAACATTGCACATCAAACTAGGAACAGAATCTCTTAGAAGCCAGATCTCCTGACTGAACCTAGAGCTCTGCACTGTACTAAGCAGCTGCTTAGCCTCCAGTAGGATCAACCAGTGAAGCCAGTGGCAAAAACCAAAAATATTGGCAAATACCCGTCCAAAGAGATCAGGAAACTGGCTATGAAAGAGCCTGAGGAATTCCTATCCTTACCAGAATCCCTAGATTAACAAACCAAAAACTTACAACACAAAGCATTCTATGAATCTATGGTCAGTTAGTACACTGGATGCTAAGCCCTGACTAAGAGCACAGGGTTAAGGGCACCTGGAAGCTTCTTGAGTTGTTCTCATCCATCTGTTCTGGAACAGA
>CM053585.1:172945688-173050538 GCA_028646515.1 Pseudochirops corinnae
CCCCCCCCCCCCCCCCCCCCCCGCCCCCCTCCATGCCTCAACAAGCAGAAAGACCTAATTGGCATCATGCAGGGCCTCTCTGCCCCCTACCCAGCCCCTCTACCAGGAGCTCACAGCGATTACACCTTTCAAAAGGTCTGGAGCTGGTAATAGCCCAGGCCTAGGTTTTCTTTAGTTTTATCCAATTTCCCATGCACTCTTTCACAAACTCCTACTGCACCAAGGAAGGAGGAGTCTCCTACTTTTAGTCTTCTCAACAGCATCACCCCCAACATCAAGGTTTGGGGCTAAAATCCCTTTCCACAAACCAGGGAATTTTAATTCAATCCAAGAAACTTTTACTATGTTCCAGACCCTGCACCAGCCTTCGGGGATATAAAGGCAGAAACAGACAGTCCCTGACTTCAAGGAGCTCATGTTCTATTGGACTGAAATCACTCCCTCCTCACCATAAGGGCCACTTCCCACACAAGGTCTTTCTTGACCCTTCCTCACCTTGTCTCCCCAAATCACCTTGTATCTATATTATATACATCTTTTATATCTCTATATATGTACATGCTGTTTTCCCAGATATAATGTGATTTCTTTATGGGTAGGAATTTCTTTTCCTTTTTTTTTGGGGGGGGGAGCGTGGTATGAGGGAGAAAGAACCCTATCTTTTCATCACCAGCATGTAGCAAAGAGCCTGGCACATAGTAGATATTTAATAAAAATCTTGTCAATTGATTTTTTTATTTAAGGGTAATACAACATGACCACAGATAAGCAAACACAAAGTATATGCAAATAGGGTGGGAGTTACTAACAACTGGGAAGATCAGGGGAGGTGTTGTATAAGACGCAGTACTAGTCTCTGAGCTCAAAAGGAACCCTAAGGATTATTTAATAACACCCTAATTTGACAGATGAGGAAACGGAGGCCCAGAAAAATAAAACAAATGACTCACCCAAGTTCATACAGCTAGTACATGACGGTGCCGAGATTTTAACTTCAAGTCACCTAATCCCTGTTTGCCCAAGTTTTCTCATCTGTAAAATGGGAATAATAATAGTATCTTCCTTCCAGGGTTGTGGGGAGGATCTAACAAGATAATTAACTGTAAAGCACTTATTTAGCACAGTGTAGAGCACAGAGGGAGCATTATATACATATTAGCTATTATTAATACTTAGGAGTTGGGTGAGAGCTTTATAAGTCTCAGTTTCTTTATTAGCAAATTGGAGATAATACTACTTGAACTGTCTCCATTACAGGACTGTAGATAGCTAGATATCATATAAGCCAAGGTCACTGACTCCATACCTCTGAGGACAGGGACGTAGTTTTCTATCCCCTGCTGCTGCAGCTCAGCTTTACCCTCTTTACCAGCAGGAGAAGAAAGGAAGAGAGGCTTAGGATCATAGATTAGAGCTTTAGAAGTCATCTACTCCAGTCCCTTCATTTTACCGATGAAGAAACTGAGGGACACAGAGAGGTTAAGTGACTCCTTAAAATCTCACAGGTAGTAAATAGCAAGATTCAAACCCTGGTCCTCTGACTCCAAATACATTGTTCTTTCCACTGTATCCCTCTAACTCTTCTCTGGCCTTCTAGAAAATGCCCCATCCTTAGTAAACTTCCCTTCCAAGTAGACGAAAGGGTGAAAGAATGCAGCCTGATGTCCACAGCTCCTGTCACAGACGGGCTAATATCTTTGGCTGTCATCAGGAGGCTTCTTATCAGGCATGTGGCATATCTAAGAGAGGGAAAGGTCAAGCTGTGAGAGGCTTCAGCATCCAAGCAGCTGGAGCCAGAGCCTGTACAATGACGCCCAGCACTAGGCCTTCTGCCTGCCTTGCAGTGAGAACAGTCAGTCTGGAGATAACAGGGTTTTGTAATTAAAGTTGGCCCTCCCTACATGGGGTGGGCCGTGGAAGAGGGGATGTGCCCTTTCTCGGTAGATTAGTCCCAGGGGAGGCATGAGATTCTGGTACCTTATGTTAGAAGCTGGCCCAAGGCTGAACTGTGAATGTTAGAACTTCAAAGATGGAGAGGGAGTTTAATTTCTATTTTATGGATGAAGGAGGAAATTGAAAGGTCCATGAAAGTGAAAATTTTATCTAAGGTCAAACAGCTAGTTAGCAGCAGAGCTAGGGCCAGGACCCTGTTCTGATTGCCAGTCTAGGGCTCTTCATGTAAAACAGGCAAGTTTGTCTCTGGTGTCTCCCACCTCCCCACTGAGCTGTTGCTCTGCCTCTGCCCTCACTTTCCTCCCCCCACCTCCAGTCACTTACTCTACTATATCCCCATAGTGTAAGACCTGAGGGTTAAATAATATATGTATGTATATATATGTGTATATCTATATCTATATCTATATCTATATCTATATCTATATCTATATCCACACACACACACACACACACACACACACATATCACCTAGTCATTTCACTCATGCCTGACTTTCTATGACCCCATTTGGGATTTTCTTGGCAGAGATACTGGAGCGGTTTGCCATTTCCTTCTCCAGCTCATCTTACAGATGAGGAACTGAGGCAAACAGGGTTAAGTGACTCGTCCAGGATTTACATGACTAGTAAGTATCTGAGAACATATTTGAACTCGGGTTTTCCTGACTCCAGGATGGATACTCTATCTACTCCATCATTAGCTGCCCACACTTTAAGATTTATAAACCACTTTACATACATTTTCTCATTTAAGACTCACAATGACCCTGCTGAGTAAGTGGGACAGGGATTAAAGACACCCATTTTACAGATAAAGAAAATGAGGCTGGAGGCGGCTAGGTGGCACAGTGAGTAGAGCACCGGCCCTGGAGTCAGGAGAACCTGAGCTCAAATGTGACCTCAGACACTTAACACTTGCTAGCTGTGTGACCTTGGGCAAGTCACTTAACCCCAACTGCCCTGCCCTCCTCCCTCCAAAAAAGAAAAAAAAAATGAGGCTGAAAGAGGTTATAAGTTTTTATGGGGTTACAAAATATACAATACCTCTCAAAGGCATTTTCTTTTTAATAGGAAATTTCCTTCAAGAAAATCAAGGAAAGTCCCAAATATGTCTTGGGATCTTTTGTATTAACTTTAGGCCATAAATGGTGATAAAGTGGAAAGAGGGCAGGATTTGGAATTGGAGGATCTGAGTTCAAATCCTTCTGCTACTTATTACTTTAGTGAATTTGGACAAGTCCCTTAACTTTCTGGGGCCTCAGTTTCCCCATTTGTAAAATGAGAGAGTTGGCTCAAATGATCTCTAAAGTCCCCTTCAATTCTAAATCTGTGATCCAGAAATAAGAGTCATATAAGATGGGAAAGCATGAATAGGTGGGGCTCTTCAGGCTCTTTCATATCTATCAGCATTATCGAGAAGAATATCTAAGTTTAGTTCACAGAATCATCAGAGCTGATTGATTTAAGCATTCAGGAAAACCAAAGAGACAATTTCCAACACTGGAATTTCAAGCACCAGGATAGAGGTAGTTTCCCTTTACTCCTCAACTCAGAAAACTGTAAACTGCTTTCACCTCACATAGCCAGTCTTGCTTGTGTCCTTTAAAATTCGTCTTTTGAAGAATCACAAGATCCAAGTGTCAGGAATCACTGAGACTGACAGAGACTTCAGACATCAGAGAGCATGCATTCCACTGTTTCTGGGCAAGTTTCATCAAAACTACCAAGAGGTGGAGACCAATCTCCCCAAATAATGGGATGTGAGTGCCCAAGAACATTATAAGAAATTTGTAACTCCAAATCAGAGACCTGTCTGGAAAAACAGACTGTGATTCAATGAGGCATAGTAGATTCAAATGTAGTTTAATTGGCTGTAGGTCCTACTTACCTGGTTAACTCAATTACTTTCTAAAAACAGTTTGGCCACTGGGAGCAAAACTTTCATTCTGGTGAGGAAAGCTGTGCGCAGCTAAGACTTTGGGAACTAACAAATCATGGCTATGTGAAAACTTTATCTCCTTCTGTAAAAGAGCTGAAGCTTATGACTCTGGACCTTAAACTAAAATAATGATGGTCCAGATCACTTCTTCTCTGATGGGAAGCCGAGGGTTTCAGCTGAAACCAGAAGCTGGAAGCAAAGAGACAATCCATAACTACCTGACCAGTAGAACAGGCAGAAACTACACAGCACATGAGACCAGAGGGGCGCAGGCCCAGAGGAAGCAATGTCATAACACCAGAAGACGTCTGACCCTTCAGTGCGAGATGTACCAATCTACTCCATTTCACTTTGGGCACATATTTCATAAGTATGTAAATCTCCTTGCATATTTCCTAGCTATGTCTTCTCTTCCCACTGACAATGTGTGCATTTATGGGAGAGTATCCCCCAGTTTTAGAGGGAAATTGCTCCCCTGGACTATTGCAGCAACCTCCTAATTAATTTTTCTGCTTCAAGTTTCTCCCTTTTCTGATTTGTCCTCCACCCATCTGATAAAGCATTTTTTCTAAAGTGCAGGTCTGATCATCTCATTACCCTACTGAATAATTCCAAGGTTTTCCTATTGCCTCTAGTGTTGGCACATAGGCAGCTCTTAATAAATTATTTTCCATTCCATTTGGCATTTAAAGCTCTTCACAACCTGGCCTAGTCTTACCTATGGCTTCCGTCAATGAATTCTATCATCCAGCTATACAGGTCTACTTTCTGTTCCTTGCACGTGATACCCTGTCTCCCATTCTTGTGTCTTTGCAATGGATTTCCCTCATGCTGCAACTGCTCTCCCACCTCATCTCCATCTTTTGCTAGCCCTGATTTCCTTCAAGATTCAGCTCAAATACGTTCTTCTATATGAGGCCTTTCCTGATTTCCCTCACCCCAACTTCTATGCTTTGCATTTATGCAAATATATGTGCTCTATATATATCCACATGTTTTCATATTGTACATATCATTCCCTCTGTTAGAACAAGGGCTCCTTGAGGACAGGAGCTATTTTCCTTTTATCTTTGTATCCCTGGAACCTAGCTAGCACAGAACCTGGCACATAGTAAGTAAACACTTAGTGCCTTTTGGTCAATTGTTCCTTCCCTTACTATGTTATTTCATCAAATGTCTTTGTTTTCAACTAAATGTTCCCTTTGGCTGAATAGCAGAAGTAAATACATTAGTGGGGGCTCATGAGCTATTGTTTTGCAATAGATGCAGACCCACAGAGTAACTAATGTCTAAGCTAATTTTTCTGGGGAGCTCCATGTGAAAGAAATGAGTACTGTATTACATAAATAGTGAAATATTTTGTCTATTCTACTGCTAAAGCTTTCTGGGGAAAAAGATTCTCTAATCTCCTTCGGCCACTGCCAGCTCTTAATTCTAGAGGGTGGTGGGTCATATGGATGTCAGTGCCCTACAGGTTGCTCTGTGGAGCATGGAAAATTGAAATCATCACATAACTCAACATCTGTAATTTTTTTCTCATCCAGATGTTGTTGTTAGCATGCAAAACAATGAGAAGAAAACAAAGATCAATCAAAGTAATGCTAGACAGACAGTATAATGTTTCCCTTAATGCATTTTCCTCTTTTTTAAATGGTCTCTTCATGTTCCCTCCCCAACTGCACATTATTCTGGGTACACTGAGTAAAAGGGTGTCATTCTGTCTAGGAACCTCCTTTTCTCTATTTCTACCTGCTTTGGCTCAGCTTGGGGCCCAAAAGAGAAATGGACATGAAAGGGTAAACAAGTGGGCATTTCCTTGTTTCTCTGGGCAGTGCCAGTATTTTCTGAGCTGGTAAGGGAGCAGTCAGGGGGACAGGGTGGCATTACTCACGTTTTTAGGTCTTCCCCTCTCTCTGACTCCCCTCTTAGGCTGTGGCTCTGAACACCATTATCTCTAAGGTAAGAGCTGCTCTTTCTTGAAGGAGGTATCACACTCAGGGATGGCCACCCTGTAACCTTTGCTCTTCCAAACTTCCCTATTTCTATCAAAGACACTCCCATTCTTCCAGTCCTGTGGGTTGGCAACCTAAACATCCCCCTCAACTCCTTGTTCTCCTTCACCTCCACCTAGCAAGTCACTTGTCAAAGCTTGCCATGTCTCCATGTTGTCTCTCATTTGATTTCTCTTCACTCACACAGCCTCAACCTCAGTTCAGACCCACTTTGCCTCTTACCTAGATTATTGCAATAGTCTCCTAATTGGCCTCCCTGACTCTTCTCCGTTCTACACACCGTTGCCAAAGTAATTTTCCTTAAGTGTAGAACTTGCCATTGTACTCCTTTACTCCATCAATTCCAGTGGCCTAGTGTAATATGAACTCCTTTGTTTAGTGCCTAAAGCTCTTTGCAAGGCCCTAAGTAATCTTTCTGGTCCCAGTGGACATTGCTCTCTCTGTCTCTCTGTCTCTCTCTCTTTCTCTTTCATTTGACAATCTACCTAAATTGGTCTTATCTCTGTTCCTCATATGGTAGGCATTTCCCACTTCTGTGCATTTGCCCTGGTCGTGCCTAGAATGCATGCCCTCCTCAAGTGCACCTCAAAGAATCTCTCTCTTCCTTCTAATGCAGCTCAGACATCACTTAGGCAAAGCCTTTCTGTTCTCTACTTTGAGTCTTCTCCCTCCCTAACTTGTATTTTAGTGCTTTGTCCAGATTCGTATTTGTTCATTTTATATTTGTCTTTATTCACTGTTTATAGTTAAAATATAAATATTTATATTTATAATAATGATTCAAGATAGGAGGAATAGATCTTCTCCTAAGGATTCTGAGGGCACCCTGAAAGGTTGGAAGTGGTTGTTCTCTAATGCTATTGGTTCAAATCCCACTCCACTGTGTTCCCCTCTCTACCCCCATTAGCTGGAAGTGATTATTTCCCCTTTCCATTTAATCAATTAACATCAATTAGTTTTTTACAAAGGAATATTTATTTCAAAGAAATAGCAAAAATAGAAATAACAATATTTTCCCTCAATAGGAGCCTACTCTCCCCCACACCACTTCATTCTCTGGGGTGAGTGGGATCAAACCTAATGGAGTTTCTACATAGCAATGATCCCACCAAGTTCAAATCCAAATGCAGCATCACCACTGGATGAGGCCATGTCTCAGCAACCAATGGTCTGGGTCCCAAAGGCCATTCCTCAAGGTCTCAATGTTGGAGTGACTGATTTCAAAACCTGGCATTGACTCCATTCCCAGATCTCCTGGTTGCTCACAAGGTCCTAGGAACCTCCAAGCTCCTTTACCTAAAAACAGTAGAGAACAAAGGCTGAAGCAAAGAACCAAAGTCCATCTTCACAGGCCACCCCTTGGACTCAGATGCGAAGATCCAAGGCTGTTAGTCTTATAGCCATGCCTCTCTTCTCTCACTGGAATGCAGCCAAGGAGGAAGGAGTCAGACCAAAAGGTCTAAATGGCCAAAAAGTGCTCTTTGAATACATTACAGCTCATGCTTTTCAGCCAATCAAAAAGACTCCCCTTCATCACATGGTCAACAGACCAGAAACAGTTACAGAACATGTGCGCATGCTCCAGATCTCTTCAAGGCATTTCCATCACACATTGTCCTGCATCCCTGGAAGCAGGCTCTCTCGTGTCTTCCAAGAGGAACAATTGCATCAGCTGAGCATGCTGATGCCTGCTCACCAGTTCTGGTCCGTCCTGCATATATTTAGAGAAATACTTTCTTGTCTCCCCATCTGACTATAGATTCTTCACAAGTAGGGATTCTTTCATTCTTAATACTTTTATCCTCAGTACCTAGCAAAGTGTCTGTAATATAATTAGTCCTTAATAAATAAATGCTTGTTGATTGAGTCTCACAATAAGGTTTTGGCAGACCTGATGACAAGCATTGTTATTTCTGTTTTATAGATTTATAACTTCCTAGAGCTACATAGGACCTTAAAAAGTCAAATCCAACCCCCTCGTTTTACAGTTGAAAAACTGAAGTTCAGAAAGATTAAGCAATTTACACCAACTCACATATCTGGTTTAAAAAAAAAGAAGCAGAGTCATGATTGAAGAAGGATGCTGGCTACTGGCAAATTCTTTTCAATTCAACAACCATTTATTAAATGCCTACTATGTGCCAGGCATAGTACTAGGTGCTAAGGATAAAAAAACTAAAAGGAAAGATTCCTTGCTCCCAAGGAAGTTATGTTTTACTTGGAGGAAGCCACGGGCAGCTCAGATAAGTAAAGTTATTGCCTACAGGTGAGGAAACTATGTCTTGGAAAAATTAGCTTTTTCTAAGCAATATTTACTTCCAAGATATTGCAAAAGCAGAAGTACCAACATTTCCCCTCAACACACAGGAGCCTACTCTCCCTTATATCACATATATCACCTCCCCTGTATCACCTAGTGGTTCAGTCATTTCAGGCAGGTCTGACTCTTTGTGGCCCCATTTGGGGTTTTCTTGGCAGAGATACTGAAGTGGTTTTCCATTTCCTTCTCCAGTTCATTTTACAGATGAGGAAACTAAGGCAAATAGGGTGAAGTGATATGCCCAGAGTCACACAGTTAGTGTCTGAGGCCATATTTGTACTCATGAAGAAGGATCTTTCTGACTCCAGGCCTGGCACTCTATCCATTACACCATCCAGCTGCCCATATCACCTATCGTATACCTAATTCTACCTCTAATTCTTGAAATATTCTTTTCTACCTCCCTGACCTCTTTTCCTTCTTATAAAAATAGGAATGGCTGTTTCTCACTGCTTTCCCCCACCTTCAGCCCATTCCCTAGTATGTCAAGAGGGCCACTGAAATTTTGCCTGTAAAATGTTTTATATTTCAAGGAAGAAAAGTCTTCTATGTTAAGTTAGCAAAAAATTTTATTGTGATTGGACTGTAAACAACACAAGATTGGAAAACAAGAGACCAAGGTTCTTGTTCTAATTCCATCACTAAGTACTCTTGGGGACTTAGACCAGGAATATGCTAATGAATGTTTAACGACTGGCTCTATAAAGGGGAAAACAGACTCAGGAAACACTTTTTAGCTTAATCTGCATTAACATTTTCTCCATCACTCTTTTTTTTTTGCAATTCCAAATACTTTAATAAGAGTTCTTTGCAAGGCATTTAAAACACCAGTTTGTGAGAATAAACTCTGTTGGAGAAAGAGAATACAGAGTGCAGGTAGCCACATAGCTGGGGAATTTTCTTGATTTGGGGCAGGATCTGAGAGTCCATCGTTTTCTGTTCAGTCTTGTGCTGCTCTGTAATTTTATATTTCTCTTCTTCTGTGTCAAAAATCTCTCCTTTTTGGTATCTAGGTTTATGAAGCCCCTTCTTGGAGTAAACATCAGAAAAATGTTTTGGAATATTTACACAAGAAAGTTTAACCCTGGCAGAGGTGACAATGGCAAGTTTCTGATGGGTCCTTCTCAGAAGAACATGGTTGATGGTCAGAGGTCTATCACCACCACAAGCCACTAGCCAGCTGCTTCAGGAAAACCACTCGCTTGCCCCTGTTTGGGCCAGTGAGCATGATCAGAATGGTGCCTGGGGTGATGCTAGCTCAAAGTCTCCTCACATGCTGGCTGAAGGGCCTTTTGCCATGACTTAGCAGCTTTCTAGGCACATCCTCCATAGGATAATACCTAGGCATTTTGTGAATCTTTACCACACAGGTTCCTCTGTTCTTATCACCACCAACTGTCTTTGAGATAGTAGCAGGCACCTCTTTCTTTTTCCTTTCAATTTGAGTTTTTGATGCAGTGTACTTCCACTGGCACGTGGTTCCCTGGGAACACATTGCAGACCTGGAGTATCTACTGATCCCTTGGGCCAGGACGGGGTTCCGACTGTAATGATTTCGAGGTTTTCATCACCTTTTCAGCCACATCTTCCTTTTTGTTCTTCTCTCTTTTTTCTTTCTGACCTTCTTTCCTTTGGTTCCTTTGGGGACTTTTTGTCTGCCCTCTTGAGAGAGGGGAAAGAGCATCTATCATTTTCTTAAGTCCAGACAATCAACAAAACAATGAATCAAGCTGTCGTGTGTAGGCTTGCCAATTTCTGGGGTGTAAATGTTCACTCTGAAAATTTAACATCTCCTTGCACTTAGTCTTTTGAAGAGTTCATTTGTGCTGTGACCAGTGGATCCAGAGCTGGCCTGTTTTGTGAGAGGGAAAAAAATAACAAGATAGGAGGCCCCATGATAGGACTTCTTTCAGCACAATCTTGGTCACATGCTGGCTTACTTTGTGCCTCTGGGTTTGGGCTGGGCTGGGAAGCTTTAGAAAACATTTTTTTTTTTCCCTTTGAACAATCTCTTTGACAGCTTGTTCTTACTGAATGCCCTGGCGGGACAGGCCCAGCTTATAAATCCCATTTCCCTTCTCAGTTGTCAGCACGTGGATGTAGTCTTATACTCTCTCCATCTTTACCAGAACAATCTTCAGACAAGCACCATTGTTGCTTCCATTTGGGGACCAATTGGCTCTGTCACCAGAAGCATGAGTATACTACCAATGAGAATCTCCACTTGGCTGCCATGGTGGTTTTCCTAAAGAGTAGGTTTGAACATATCACCCATCTCCTTAAGGAGTTCCAGTATATTCCTATTACCCCCAGGATCAAATAGAAAATCCTGTTTGGTATTTAAAGCTTTTTATAATCTAACACCTTTTTTCCTTCCTCCCTTCCTCTCTCCCTTCTTCCTCCTTCCTTCCTTCCTTCTTTTCTTCTTTCCTTCCTTCCTCTCTCCCTTCTTCCTCTTTCCTTCTTCCTTCCTTCCTTCCTTCCTGCCTTCCTTTCTTCCTTCCTTCCTTCCTTCCTTCCTTCCTTCCTTCCTTCCTTCCTTCCAACACTTTGTTCTCTATTTCTTCTATAATACAGTTACACTGGCCAACTTGCATTTCCTCTCATACTGTCCCCCACTCCTGGAATGCTTTGCCTCATCATCTCTCTTGCCTCTCTCATGATTTAGCCTAAAGCCCACCTTCTACTTAGAATTACCAACACCAGCACCCAGACCCAAAGCTGACATTTTCTACTCTCATATCACATCCTAGTACCTACCACTGGACAACCCTTCTCCAGGAATGAGGGGATTGAGTTGGTTTTTGAAGGATCAGTAGTGTGGCTCTGGGCCAAAGGTTTATAACTTGGGGTCCATTTACTAGATTTCAGGGGGTCCATGAACTTGAAGCTTAATATTTTGATAACTGTATTCCAGTATAATTGGTTTCCTTTATAATTCTATATTACTCATTTTATGCATTTAAAAACATTATTCTGAGAAGAGATTTATAGACTTCACCAGACTGACTGCCAAAGGGGATCTATAATATAGAAAAGGTGAAGAACTCTTGCTCTAGGCCAAATCTATGGACCCATCACTGTCCCTGAGACACTATTTCTGATAGAAAATGTCTGGACTCCAGAATGTCATAAGACCCAAACTCAGATCCACTTTCAGAGAATCATTAATAAGGGCCACATAAAACAAATGCTGATGGTATTATAAAGGAGGATCAGACTCACTACAACTAAGTTTCTATGAGTTACCCAGTCATCCCTTTCTGTTAAGCTCCGGCCTTCTCACACAGTGAATACTGTTCTCTCTCTCTCTCCCTCCTCCCATCTCTCTCACACACACATATATACACACACATACACACACACACACACACACACACACACACACACACACACTGTCTTAACATCCATCCAATGCTTATTACATTGCTCACTCCACCTAAATACTCTCTCCTCTCTAACCCAGGGGCAGGAAAAAGTTTCTGGAACTCATATCCAGTGTGCAACCCTAGTGTACTTCTCCCTCGCCCTGCGTCCCTTACTAACCCCACACATCCTTACTTTCTGAACAATTAAGGTGCCATTTCTTGTCCAAATCTCTCAACTTTAAGATTTTTAAAACCTAAAGCATTGATTTTGTACAGAAAGTGACCTCATTGTCAGGACCTGCAGTAAGGTCTTCTCCACAATGGGCTCCCTTCACATTTTACTTCCAATCTCACTGACCTGATTGAAAATATCCAGGTGACTAGAATAGCTAATGCTGTTGATAACAACAAAAACAACCACAATCCAGCACTTGAAAATAGGAGAGATAATACAAGGTTAGAGAAGGGCAAATCTTGTGATTTCAAAAATAGGAAAAGTGTCTACAAGTTGTAGTCCGGTGACCTTGACTTCAGTTCCTGGGGCAATTCTCAAAGAAATCAGCAACTATATGGTTAGTGAAAACCATGAAGAAGATAGAAATGACAGAATAAAAATTTCTAATAGAGTTGATACCCAAGATAAATACAAAGAGACCACCTGGTTGTCCATGGCAAATTCAGTTTATTTGGCTGAGATGAATTTTGCCCTTGGGTCCTGAAAGAATTGACAAATATGATTACTGAGTCACTATCATTGATGTTTGAAAGATCACAGAAATTTGGAGAGGTACCACAAGGCTGGAGAAAGGCAAATATCCCAACTTTCAAAAAATAGAAGAAGAGAAGAGAGCCTGCAAAGTATAGGTCAGTGAACTTGACTTTTATTCCTGAGAAAATTCTAAGTAAAGAACATTGAGAAGATGGTTGGTAAATACTCAGAAGAGAAAGGGCAGTGGCAAAGCACCAACATGACTTAATCAAGAATAGACATATCAGACCAACCTCATTTCCTTTTTGGACAGGATTACGAAACTAGTAGACTAGGAGAATGTTGTAGATACAATTAAACTAGATTTTTAGCCAAAGCATTTGATAAAATATCTCATATCATTCTTTGGTGAAGATGACCAGACTCAAAGAGTAGTTGTTAGTGGATCAATATCAGCATGTTAGGGGATCTTCAGTGGGTTACCCATGGGTTCTACATCTGCTTCATTTTAATGAATGAGTTGGATAAAAGTAGAGATGGCAAGTCCTTCTGATGTAGAAATAACATAAACTGGGAAGGCTGATTACCACAGCAGATGAGAGTGTCAAAATTAAAGAGGCTCTTGGCAGCCCATTGGACTAAACCCATACAGATAAAGAAACTTAATGCAAACAGATTACGTTGACTTGCCCAGGGCCCCACAGCTAGAAGTGTCTGAGGCTGAACTTTAACTCATATCTTCCTGACTCTCCACAGACCACTCTACCCACTGTGTCACTGAGCTGCCTTAAAGGCATTCAACAAGGTTAAATGTAAAGTCTTACACTTAAAAACAAACAAGGAAGGAAGGAAGAAAGGGAGGGAGGGAGGGAGGAAGAAAAGGAAGGAAGGAAGGAAGGAAAGAAAGAAGGAAGGAAAGAGGAAAGGAAGAAAGGAAGGAAGGAAGGATGGAAGGAAAGAGGGAAGGAAGGAATGAAGGAAGGAAGGAAAGAAGAAAGGAAGGAAGGAAAGAGGGAAGGAAGGAAGGAAGGAAAGAAAGAAGGAAGGAAGGAAGGAAGGAAAGAAGGAAGGATGGAAGGAAAGAGGGAAGGAAGGAAGGAAAGAAGGAAGGAAGGAAGGAAAGAGGAAAGGAAGGAAGGAAGGAAAGAAGGAAGGAAGGAAAGAAAGAAGGATGGAAGGAAAGAGGGAAGGAAGGAAAGAAGGAAGGATGGAAAGAAGGAAGGATGGAAGGAAAGAGGGAAGGAAGGAAGGAAGGATGGAAGGAAAGAGGGAAGGAAGGAAGGAAGGAAGGAAGGAAAGAGGAAAGGAAGGAAGGAAAGAAGGAAGGAAGGAAGGAAAGAAGGAAGGAAAGAAAGAAGGATGGAAGGAAAGAAGGAAGGAAAGAAGGAAGGATGGAAGGAAAGAGAGAAGGAAGGAAGGAAAGAAGGAAGGAAAGAAAGAAGGAAGGAAAGAAGGAAAGAAGGAAAGAGGGAAGGAAGGAAGGAAAGAGGGAATGAAAGAAGGAAGGAAGGAAAGAAGAAAGGAAGGAAAGAAAGAGGGAAGGAAGGAAGGAAAGAAGGAAGGAAAGAAGGAAGGAAAGAAGGAAGGAAGGAAAGAAGGAAGGAAAGAAGGAAGGAAGGAAGGAAGGAAGGAAGGAAGGAAGGAAAGGAGAGACAGGAAGGAAGGGAGAGAGGGAGGAAGAAAAGAAAGAAAGAAGAAAAGAAAAGAGAAAGAAAGGAAAGAAGGAAGGAAGAAAAAAAAGAATTAACTTCACAAGCATAAGATGGAAGAAGCTTGGATAGAAACAGTTTTTCTGAAAATGTTCTGGGGGTTTTGGTGGGCTACAAGCTCAATATGAGTCAGCAGTATGATACGGCAGCTTAAAAAAAGCTAATTTAACCTTGGGCTCCATTAGAAATGGCATAGTTTAAAGGAATAGGTGGATGAAAGTGCCATTATACTCTGTCCTCATCCACACCCATCTGGAATATTGTGTTCAATTCTGGGGACCACCATTTCAGAAGGACGTTGACAAGCTAGACAGTGTCTAGGGAAGGGCAAACAGGAAAGTGAAGGGGTTTGAATCTATGTCATCTGAGGATTGGTTTTAAGAACTGAAAGACTATTCAGCCTAGAGACACAAAGACTTGGGGAGGATGCAATAGCTGTCTTCAAGGGATTGATGACCTTTCACATGGAAGAGAGATCAGATTTATGCTACTTGGCCCCAGAGAGCAGCACCTGGAGCAATGGGTGGAAGTTTTGAAGAGAAGAATTTAGACTTAATGTTAGGGGAAAACTCTCTTACAAATAAAGCTATCCAAAAGTAGAATGGGCTGCTTTGAGAGGTGGAAGCTTCTCCCTCCTTGAAAGTCTTCAAAAAGATGCTGAATGACCACTTCTCAGGTAAGTTTTATGAGGAGATTCCTTTCAAGTATGGGGAGGACTAAATGGCCCCTGAGGTTCTGTCCAACTCTCAAACCTCCATGATCTTGGATAGTGCTTTAAAGCATTCAATGGACTTTCAATTGGTTGTCTCTTGATCCTGGCAGCATTTTGTTAGTTGCTACTATCTTGCCTATTTTATAGATGAAGAGACTGAGGCTCAGGGAAATTAAGTAGCTTGTTCTAGATCACACAGTCAATACATATTTGAGGCAGGATTTGAACATAGGTTTTCCTGGCTCCATGTCAATCGAACTGCCCCATTACCATGGGACAGATAATACTGTAGAACCAAGTTTCATGTTCAGGCCACTAAAGGAGAGATAGTAGGAGCTACTCTTTCCATACCACTGCTGAGCCCTGAATTATGAGTTCTAAAGACCTTCAGATACTTAAATGGATCCATGATGTCAATAGTGCAGATGACTATTGATCCATACCTTCTTATCTGGTCAGAGTCTTGTAGTTTACATTTCACAAATCCTTCATAGAGAAACAAGAAGAAGAATGATATAGTGAATAAAGTGCTAGAACAACAGTTAGAAAGTGCTTCAATTTTCTCCTTTGTAAATAGGAGACAATAATACTTGTAGTACCTAGCTTATAAACTTCTAGTGAGGATTTCAAGTGATAACATATGTAAAATATTATGTAAATATTAGTTGTAATTATTATTGTGCCAGGTACTGGGGCTACCTTCTGGTTCTTTTCAGATTTCATGGCTATCAGTCCTGTACTTAGTTTACCAATCTCATGATACACCTGACCCACCTCCTTTTCTCATTGTACAGGTCCCTGTTGCATTTTTTTTTAATATTATTTCTGGGACCAAAGTTATTCTTGGCAATAAGTTTTAGTAGGCTTGTATTTTTTATCCCATTTTTCTTTGTCCTTTGGCAATGTAATTTAGATTTTTTTCTGAGTTTGTGAAGACACGTGATTCAACATCAATGGAAAAATAGTGGTACTCGAAAAATGGACTTTTATTTCTCGATAGATAATTGGTCAAAGGATATGAACAGGGGCAACTAGGTGTCTTGGAGTCAGGAAGACCTGAGTTCAAATCCAACCTCAGACACTTAACACAAAACTAGCTGTGTGACCTTGGGCAAGTCACTTAATCCCAATTGCCCTACCTTCTCCCCTCCAAAAAAAAGCACAAACAAAAAAAGGATATGAACAAAAAGTTCTCAAAATATGAATTCAGAAATATTTTAACTATCATATGAAAGACTCCTTCTAGCTCATGAATAACAAGAGAAAAGCAAATCTATAGGGCTCACTTTACACTCAGAATTATTAGCACAGAGGATGAAACTTTTAAATAGTCAGTGCTGGAGAGGCTGTAGAAAGACAGGCACACCAATACACTGTTGGTGGGGTTGTGAAGTGCTCTAATTATTCTGAAAAATAATTTAGAATTACACTTTTAAGAAAAGTAACAAAAAGTGGTTACACTTTGACTCACAGATCCCATAGCTTGGGCATATACTTCAAAGCACTCAAAGACAAAAGGAAAAGTCCTACCTATATCAAATATATACATACATGCATATACACACAAAAATACATATATACGCACACAATATACATACACACTTATAAATACATACATTATGCGTGTATAAACCTGTACATGTACCTGTACATGTACATATACATATATACATACACATACACATACATATACATATGTTGTTTAGTCATCTACAACTATTTGTGACCCCATTTGGAGTTTTCTTGGCACTCTTATTGGAGTGGTTTGCCATTTCTTTGTCTAGTTCATTTTACAGATAAGGAAACTGAGACAAACAAAGTTTCAGTAGTGATTTTCCCAGGGTTACAGAGCTAGTAAGTGTCTGAGGCTGGATTTGAACTCAGAAAGATGACTCTTCCTGACTCCAGACCCAGTACTCCATTCACTGTACCTCCTAAAAAAACACAGGTACCCCATCAGCCAGCACCACCCACCTATATGCAGAACCATTGAAAATGAAGAAGTTTTGAATGCTGTGGATAAGTTCACTTTATCTTGGTAGTATACTTTGCTAGGGTGCACACACTGATAATGAGGTTGATGCATGCATTACCAGAGCTAGCTCAGTGTTTGGGAGGCTCTGAAGGAAGGTATGGAAGAGAAGAGGTATTAGACTGACCACCAAACTGAAGGTCTACAGAGCCATTGTGCTGACCTCATTGTTGTATGCTTATGAAACTAGGGCACTATACCAGCCCCATGCCAGGAAACTGAATATCTTCCATTTGAATTGTATTAGGAAGATCCCGAAGATCACCTGGCAGGATAAGATAGCAGATGCTAAGGTCCTTTCTTGAACTTAACTGCCAAGCATTCAAACTCTACTGCAGAGAGCACAATTCTGATGGGCTGGCCATGTTGTTTGAATGCCAAATGTACACTTACCATTTTACAAAGAATTCATACATGGCAAGCACTCACATGGTGGTCAGAAGAAGAGATACAAGGACACTCTCAAGGTCTCTCTTAAGAACTTTAGAATTGGTTATGTGACATGAGAGACACTGACACAGGACTGCCCAGCATGGCATGCCAACATCAGAGAAGGGTCTGTGCTTTATGAGCAAAGCAGAATTGAAACAGCTCAAAAGAAATGCAGGATGTATAAATTTAGAGAACCCACTGCAAATGTTAACACGGATTATTTGTGTCCAACTTGTGGTAGAGAATTCTGAGTTCATATTGGTCTGATCAATCACAGTTAGATCCATTGCAACTTGACTCTAGTATAGTGATGTCATTTTAAACCTCTTCAAGAATGAAGGATAGTAACCAATCAACCAATGATATGTGTGTGTGGAGGGGAGGAGGGGGATATATCTCACATCACTTTTTGTGGTAGCAAAGAACTAGAAACAAAGTTGGTGCCCAATGGCTAGGGAATAGCTAACCAAATTATGGTACACAAACGAAGTAATAAATGACAAATAGGAAGAACTCAGAGAAACATGGGAGACTTGTAAGAATTAATGTACAGTAAGAAGAACTAAGAAAACAATCACAATAACTTACAAATCAAAGTGGAAAAAACAGGGGGAAAAGGAAACTGAAAGCTGTGTAATATAATAACGAAGCCTGACATCAGAGAGGAGTTAAGAAAGTAGACCTCCTCCCTTCTTTGCAGAGGTGGAGGACTATGGGTGTGAAATGTGATATGCCATCAGATATGGTTAATATGTGATTTTGTGGGTTTTGCTGAACTGCTTTTTCCCTTCTACATTGCTATTCTTTGTTACAAAGAATTGCTCCCTGGTTAAAGAAGTAGGAAGAATGCTTTTTAAAGTAAAGGTGATATAATGATAATACTTATCAATACTTTTTTTTAGAATAGTGGACTTTTGTGTTAGGGAACTGTTTGAGGTCATTACAAAAACTTCCCAGCTTCATAAACAAAATCCAGCCCAATCTCCTCCTTCCATTCTACCCTGCCCACTCACTGACCTTCTGTGGAATCTGACTTTTAGAATCTTTCAAATGACAAAAATCTAGGGAGGCAATAAGACCATCCTGAAAGAATATCTGACATTCACAGAGAACCTTCACATTTATGAAGCGCTTTACATACATTATCTCATTTGACCCTCACAGCTACAACTCTCTGGGCTAGGAACTATTATTATTTCCACTTCACAGGTGAACAGAGTGAGACGTTGAGAAGTTAGGTTATTTCTCAAGTCCAAAGTTATAGGATCATAGTTCCAGAGCTGGAAGAAACTCCAGAGGCCACCTCATCCAACCCCTTCATTCGATTAATGAGGAAGGGGAGGTCTAAGAAGGCTAAATTATTTGCCTTAGATCACACAGGCACTCAATAGAGGCAGGATTTGAACCTAGGTCTTCTGATTCCATATTCAGTGTTTTTCCCCCATATCATGTTTGCATCCTGGTAAGAGCTGGATGGTGCAATGAAATGTGAGTTCACTTAGAGTCAGTGAATTCAAAACCGGCTTCAGACCTTTATCAAAACTTGTGTGACCCTTGAGCAAGCCAATGATGGGAATATTAATAGCACCTGCTACCCAAGGTTTGTGGTGAGGATAAAAGTGACATAATATTTGTAAAAACATAGCAAAACCTTAAAGTTATATAAATTCTGGCTGCTATTATGATTATTATTTATTATTATCTTTGGTAGGATTTTAAACCCAGTTGTCCTGACTCCAAGGGCAAGACTCTATCCAGTATGCCATATTGCCTCTCATGACAAAGATTGTACCTTGTCATTTGTTGTTATTGTTCAGTCGTTTCAGTCATGTCTGACTCACTGTGACCCCATTTGGGGTTTTCTTGGCAATGATACTGGAGTGGTTTTCCAATTCCTTCTGCAGCTCATTTTACAGATGAGGAAACTGAGGCAAACAGGGATAAATGACTTTCCCAGGGTCACACAGCGAGTAAGGGTCTGAGGCAGATTTGAACTCAGGAAGATGAATTTTCCTGACTGCAGGCTTGGCACTCTATCCACTGCGCCACCTAGCTGGCCTAGACCTTTTCACAGGGTCGTTTTCTAATCTAGCCTTATACTCTGTGGAATTTCACGCAAAACATTTTCTTTTCCTGCCTCAATTTCCCTAGTTACAAGATAGGGAAGATTAAAACAGCCTTTTATTCTCACCTTCTCAGGGTGAGAAATGACCAAAATATTACCTGTAAACAGCCCAAAGTGATGCTGAAGAAGATGCTCCAGCCTCAGCTGGGCATTCAGACACCTCCTTCTCACTGAGGCTTTTGGCAGACTCCGTCCCCCATTCATTGCAATTAGGCATGGACCTCATCCTAGGTAGCTAAAGGACAATACTTCTTGAGCACCCAGCCCTTCACACTGGGACATGCTTAGGGGCAACTCAGTACCTTCAGAGATATGGATCTCTTGCTCTCTGGAGATAGTACAGATGCTACGGGAGGAAAATCATGTTGGAATGAAGGACAACATTTTAGGAAGAGACTTCTCTGGCACTCAGCCAGATATTTGGGTTCTATAAGAAGGATGGAAGTCACTTAGGCAAGATTCAATTCAATTTATCAGACATTTGCTTATAGGATCTCAAAGGCTATGTGGTTCAAACCCCAAGGAAATTAAATTATTTGTCCAGGGGTACACAGCCAGTGTGTACTGGTATAGCTACCCCCTAAGGAGTCCCCTCAGCGGATTCAAGGAGAGAAGGTGTCCTTAAGATGCACAAAGAGGGTATTTGTGAGAGTAATCTGGAGGGTAAAAGGCAAAGACTTTTAGAATTCAAACTTTCTGGACAAGAGATGCCAGATCGTGGGCTGACTGGCTAGAGGTAAACAAGAAAGGGTCTAATGAAATCAGAGCAAAACTATCAGTCACATTAACATTTGAGCTCCAGGGAACACATGGAAGAAGGGGGTGGAAAACAGACACTTCATTGTGTTATTCATCTAGTCAGGAATTGTTTTTAGAGGGGCTGGGATGGGGGAGAGTTTCCCCTCTGAAGAATCAAACTGTGTCTTCCAACTTCTCCTGGAGGTCCTCAGAATGTAGGTATATGTTTGGGATGGTGAGCTATTAGAAAACTGCCCATTATGAAGATTAGGTAATAGAGTTTGTAACCCTTTCCATTCTGAAAGTTTCCAAAGTCTGGAGCCAGTGAAGAAATCACTCATGAGATATTTATTTCATGACCTCATTCCCTCCTACAGAGACCTTTGGCCTTGGAATAGTGAATAGAAAATCTTCCCAGAAGAATGATAATGAACTGAACCTTGGAAAGAAATGGTAGAAGATCTACAAGAGAAACCCCAGGTGAATCAGGCTCTGAATACTTTCACAAGTTAAGAATGGAAAAAGCAGAATTTCAGTGGTGCATAGATTTCACAGCCTGTGAATCCTTATTTCTGTAGCACCCAGGGTATCCTTCATCCTGAACGTCCAGTTAAATGCCCCAAGATCAAGTATTTTGTGGGTTCAGAATCTCTTCCAAAACATAGTTCATGAACTCCCATTGATGTGTTTTGCTTTTGCTAGTCAGCCATAAGACACACTTCATTAGTAACAAAGGTATTTACCTAAACAGTAATATAACAACACTAACAACAGAATTTCTCCCTATAAACTTTTAGTTCACTCTTCCACAAATATACACACTCAGAGAGAAAAGTGAACCTTCATAGTCATCATGAACAGCATATCCATAAGAGGGGAGCACATGCGGTCAGGAAACCTTCTTGAAGAATCATACCTTATGGGAAAGTGTGTTACCAGGGCACATAAATGAGTGGGCAACTCACACCTTTGATGATGCTAAGCTGATCTCTTCTGCTGATGTATACACGCACACAGTACCTGAAATATAGTAGGTGCTTAAGAAATTGTTATTGATTGATTTATGTAACTGTGCTGTGCTCTGCTGGACCTATGGACCTTCTCTCTTCCAGGTACTGCTTTCCACTGATTCCCATCAGACATTATATCTCACATTTTCTCCCTACTCCAGAAGTCTCTACCACTTTCTTCAGATTCACATAATACTTTGTCCAATATTGAGCAAGAATACTATGTTTAGGAAGCCTGTCCTTTGAAGGGAGGACTATTACTCTGTTGATTTACTCTTTTAGTTATATCTCTTGTTTGTTCTTTGTTTCAAAGAGGACCAATGATAGCATGAGGTAATGTCTTAACTTGAGCATAAATTGGATTTAAATAAGGCAGAGTTGCACAAAATGGTTAGCCTTATTCTCTCTTCTGGAGTCATTGAAGTCCAGCAGTAAGACAAAAGTCAGGACAACTGGCAATGGCGGGAGATGCAGTGGGTGAGCTTGGCATCTTCAGTGTCTGGCCAAGCTCTAAACACTCTCACAATGCTTTCTTTAGCTGCCTTCATGGCCATTGGAACAAATTGTTCTTATCCACTCATTCTGCTGGGGGATGTCTTCACATATTTAGACAGACATCTGCCTGACTCACTGATGGGTTTAAAGTTCCCCTCAACTTGGGTTAGCCTGTCTGCTAAGATGATTTTACCAGGAGGTGACCAATGCACATACTAACGTACTATAGCTTCTTGGAGCCACAGGTGGGAGTTGGGCGAAGGTGGACACCAAAGATGAATGAGCAGCCCTGAAAAGGGCTTGCCAAGTCCTCTCACCAGAAGTACTTGTTCTAGTTAAACACCCCCATAATGAGAAGAGTTCTACACCATAGAAAAGAAGCTATCACTTCCTCAGCCTGCCCTTTCATCCTTCTTCATTTAGCTGTGCCTGAGATACAATAGGAAGTCTAATTGTCTCTTTGTCCTCCATCTACTAGTGGTATGTGAGTATTAAAAGTCTCTCTCTAAAGAAAGGCTACGCCTTTCCTTATCCGATGCTCTCAGCCAATAGCTACAAGGCTCTTTTCAACTCTTTTCAGTCAACTTTCCCAGTCAAAAGTTAGGAAGCTTTTCTTTTTTTTAACCCAGCTGTACCAAAAGAAAAAGAGGACTAGACTGAGATCAGATTTCTTTTATAACTCCTCTTAGGACTCTTCTGTTTGACTGTCTTTTCTCTTAGTTCAAATGAAAACATAACTTCTGGTCAGGAAACCATTTGTATTCCTAAATCTTATCATGCCGCCTTGAATACAGTAAATATCTCTAGGGCTCTAGTCCCTCAAACAGAAAGGGAGCTGAGTGATGTTTTGGTAAGGAAACTATTTTAATCTCCTCCTATCAATCCTTTGGTTCTATGCAAATAGCAATGACTGTTCTGGACAAATAAAGCTGAAAGGCTGATGACCTTTGTCCCATTTAATTTTAATGATACAAAACAGAAACTATGACAGGCAGAGACTAACTCTCTATAGTCTCTATGTTAACAGAGCCTGGTCATTCCCAGATCTCTCTCTATTTACATCAAAGTCGACTCACAAGATGGAACTTTGGGTTCTTTTTCTCTTCCACTATATTCATAAGTAAAATACATAACCCTCAATGGCAACATCTTTGAAGAAAACCAGAAAATAAGTTGTACTAAAATTTTTGAGAGTCAGCATGGCCTAGAGGATAAAGAGTTGGCTTTAATGTCAGAAGAACCTAGGTACAATTTCTACTTTTGACACATACTGGCTGTATGATGCTGAGGAAGTAACTTAATTTTGTGCTCTAAACCACTCTCTAATGAGATAAATTGTTGAGAAGATGCTGACCTAAACATGCTCTGAGGACTGGACCCTCATTGGCCAGTCCCCTATTACAATTATACTGTGAAACTTGAATCTCAAAAGTGTTCCCTATCCTCCCCTCTAACTGCCATTACTCCCTTCTTCTTTTCCACATTTTAATTTTTTCTTGCCTCTTCCATTCTAGGCTAATAAAATCCAATCCAACAATCATTTACTAATTGACAACTACACAAAAGACATATAGAAGGAATTTCTTTACTCAGGAGTTATCTATATTCATGAAGTCTCATGTCTGGTTCCTATTCCTATCCCTCTTAAAAGGTGTACTCCATTCACCTCCTGCCTAGTCTCCAGCAACTAGAAAAAAGGTCTCAGAAGGAGGCTGGAGGCAGAGATGAGTATGTGTGTATGATGGTATCTGTGAATCTGACATTGAAGGAGTTAACACCCACAGAGTCAGCCTTCTTTGTATCTGCAGATAACAGACACTCAGAGTGACTAATATTTTTCCCACTCATTTCTTTGTTGTTCTTTACTATGTGCAAGGATTGAAGTCATCATCAATGAATGATGCAGCTGGTGTGAATGGATCCCCTACTAATGGCTTGCATGGTATTAGAAGATGTAACAATCCCCTTCCTAAAATGGATAGCAAGCACAATAACAGGACTAATAGCAAGCACTCTAAGAATTAATGTGATGAATAAGAGCATCCCACTCACCAAGAGAGAACCAAGAGGAACATAGTGTAGCAGTTGCCTTCTGTGATAATAGGAACAGAAATATCATCTGTTCTCAGTTCCAAGGTTTCAGTTCCACCTAGAGTCAACTCTCTTGGATTAGATATTTCCGACTAAGGGAGACTAAGCCAGAAAACGTGAACACTCAACCTGACCAATCAATGTTGCCAGGAAAAACAACAAAATACAGCCCACCCACCCACCCTGTGAAACACGGCATGGAGAATAAAAACTCTATGAAAGCAAGGATTTTTTTTGGTCTTTTTATTCTCAATGACTAAAATAACATCTTGCATAGAATTGACATTTAATAAATGCTTGTGGATTGGACTGAAATCAAATAGCACAGGAGATAGAAGAAGAAAAGAATGAATAAAAAAAGGAGAAATGTGGAAGGAAAAGGGTTGTAGAATTTAGAAGTGAGGATTGGGGGAGGCTTTTGAGATTCAAAATTCATCATAACTACAAGCACACATTATAGCTATGTAATGGGGGGCTGGTCAATGAAGACCCAGTCCTGGGAGGATACACAAGGAACCCACATGGATATCTGGTGAGCCTGTTTCCGGGAGTTCATCATGAGGCATAAGAGAGAAGCTCAGCTCTTCAGTTTAGGTGTTCTCCTTCCTGTCTGATTCCTGCATGGTGATAAAAAGGAATTCTTATTGGCTGCTGAGTCAAAACGCAGTGTGTGGACAAAAGCCACTGGCCAGCCAAATCACTCTTTCTTTTTCTGGCTATGTTCAAGTGATGAGAATGAGATACTGTAAGTGTCTGAGTGAGTAGAGAAGTCTTGGTCCATAAGTACATGGTCTTGTCATTGCTTCTACCTTTGCTTCTTCTATCCACCATGCCAGTCTTATTCAATTCATGATTTGGATATCTCATCCATTCTTGGTTTGCCTATTGTTTTCCTGCTCACAGGTAAAGGAATATTAGAGACAGAACATGCCAGGCTACAAACTTTTGAGCTTGGAAAGATCAGGAGAGCCCTCCAGGGTTCAAGAACTAAAGTCCATACTGGCCCCTAAGCCTGGGAAGGCACCATTGCAACCTCAAGCAGTGAACTGCTTGACCCAACTGTGAATCTACCTCCCCACATCCCGCAGGCGAAGCTATTTCCATTTGATGAGAGTGACTTATGGCCAATGGCTATACCTTATTTGGAAATAAATCTGGTAGTGCAAATGATTTCTAGCAACCAGTTTAAGCTTGAGCTCAGTGTCCCAGGGACTAAGGTAATAGATAAGTGAGTGTGTCCCCAGTTCAGGAGAGATGTTTCTATACTTTGATTCTAGCTATATTTTTCAGTAAATAGCCCTTTGGGGAAGCTAATTGATTTTAATTGGTTAAAGGATATTGGGGCACTAATTACTGGGTCAATCAATGACATAAGGGAGCTATTAATAGGCATTGACAATTGATTTTGGGGGAAAAATACTATAATGGGGGCTTAATAGCTTTAGAAAAATCACCCCAACCTCTTAGAACTCTGTGAGGGAAATCTAGATGCCCTCTGAGGATTTAACTTACAGACTGAGTGGGAGTTTGGATAAGGACTTCCTGGGTCAATGAATCCATAAACATTTATTTCCTGAGGGCTTACCATGTACCACATATCGTGCTAAACTCTGGGGACACAAAAAAGAAACAAAAGACAGTCCCTGGCCTCAAGGAGCTTTCAGTCTAATGGAGAAGACAACATATAAACAGATATACAAAGCAAGCTATATACAGAATAAATGGGAAATAATTAACTGAGAACATCATCATAGTTCTTCTGATTATCAAAGCCAAGACATTTTTGCATAATATATCTAATTTTAATATTGAACATGAATATAAAAGATAAATAACAACACAAGATAATGCTGGCTAAATGCTAAATGAGTGATCTGAGCTTTAGGTGCTTCAGGAATCAGTATTAGCTTTCTGTGGGACCCCTTCTAATCTTCCTCTTCAAATGGGGGAAGTGTCCATTGTTCTTGTTCAGTCATTTCAGTTCTGTTTGACTCCTTATGAACCGATTTGGGGTTTTCTTGACAAAGATATTGGAGTGGTTTGCCATTTCCTTCTCCAGTTCATTTTACAGATGAGGAAACTGAGACACAGAGGACTGAGTGACTTGCCCAGGGTCACACAGCTAGGAAATATCTGAGGCCAGATTTGAACTCAGGAAGATGAATCTTCCTGACTCTAAGCCTGACTTTCTATCCACTGTGTCACCTAGTAACCCATGCTCCCCCTAATCACGTTCCACAAAATCTCACCCAAAGAAAAACTGCTCCACCTAGAACAAGGTATCTTGGCTCCATCTAGAACCAGATTCCTAGGAACCCAAGCATCCCTCTCTCATTTCTACAGCTCCTTCCTCAGAACAGCCTAGGGATGGAGGCATGCATTAGCAACCACACTAGCACAGGTTCTGTGGTCTGTTTTTCTAAAGGAAAGACAGCTTTAAAGGGGTTAATGATCTTACTTTAATTAACAGACAGATGAGTACAGATAAGTAGAAAGAAGTGTGTATCCAAGAAAGAATCCAATAGGGTTCCAACTGTACGAACAAAGTAATATAACCACCTACATATACCACCATCCCAGGAGAGCACCAACATCTGAGTAGTTGGGGGGCTTTTAGCAAACAACTACTCAAAGTCTCATTCAGGGAATCAAAAGGTCCTTCTCATGAGCAAACCCTGAAAGTAAAATACCAACCTCCCAGTATATATAGTTTTCAACTAATAGGCTCAGAGCTGGAAGACACCACAACCCTCATGACTCAGTGCCTAATTAGCTTAGTACTAAGCCTTCCTACAAGCAAGCCTCCCCCTAAGCAAGCTCCTTCTTAGGCAAGTTCCTCCCCCAATGGACTCTATGTGACTCAGGATGTATCATAGCTGTGAAAGCAGCAAGATATCCATGACTGAAATACTTGTGTACCTTCATACCTGGGAACACAGCTCCTGTTCCAAGGGAAAAGGGGACACATGGTCACATAGGCCTATTAATGAACAGGGAAGATTTTCCTATTCCATTAACATTACAAGGCAATACTCTGGGTCTTTTCCATCTAACACCTCATGAAAACTTGCTGACTCTCTAACCTTTTTCCCCAGAACTCTCCTACATGATAAATAGGAAATCTGATTAACCTGGGCTAATGTGCTAATGGGTGGGACTGTATTGATGAGGATGATAATGATGACAAAATCCACATTTATGTAGTGGCTTCAGAGCTAGCAAATATTTTACAAACATTATCTCATTTAATTATTACAAGCAGTCTACCAGATAGGTGATGCAATGGAAAGAATGCTGGTTCTAGAGTCAAAGGACACAGATTCAAATTCAGACTCTCTTATTCTTTATGACTAAGGACAAGCCACAGCATATCTTTTGACCTCAGGTTCCATCTCTGCAAAATGAGGAAGGTGGAACAGTTACCTCTGTGGTTCCTTCTGGCTCAAAATCCTATGATCTCAGATTTTACAGAGGAGGAAACTGAGGTTCAGAGAGATGAGGAAGTTTATCCAAAGTCCAGTAGATAGGTCAATGAATAACCTATCTTGGGTAAGGTAGGGAGAGGGAGAATATTAAGAAGAAAAAAAAAACTCTCTACAAGAAAAGTACACACAGAGAGGATATAGACAAAGAAGAAGTAGCGTACAGTAGAATTGTAGGCAATCAGAGTTTGAATACTGTCTCTGACATATACTAGCCATGTGACCATGATCTCTTCAGTGGAAATTAGTGAGTGCATAACATGGTCCCACTATTTTCAGCCAGTCCCAATCACACTTTTACATTCCATTCTGGCCATTTTCTTGACTTCTTCCCTACCTGTTGGCCATTGTAACCTCCAAACCTGGACCTTGCCATGTACTTTCCTTCCCCATCCCCTCCTCCCTAACCCCTACTCCACATATACACAAACTTTCTAGCTGTGGAGCCATAATCAAATGAGTACTTCCATTGTTACTGAAAAAGATGTGTCAGTCAACTCTTCTATCCTCCCACCATCCTAGTGACTTTCCAAACCAAAACACTCTTCCCTGGACACCACTCCTCTATAACCTATTAACATACACAGTGTCCCTTTGTATTTATATCCCCAGGATTTAGCACAATGCTTGGCACATAGAAAGCACTTAATAAATGGGTATTGTTTCTCACTCATTCATTTATTCATTCATTTTTGAAGATAATAACACTTGCAGTACTATAAGAAGGACGTAGGAATGTGCAATTAGCACAGAGATATCTCTGACCCTTCCTGTCCAGTGTTTCTAATGCCATCTTGGGACTTATTTGAGCCTCAGTGTAATATGAACAACCTGACACTGGGCACCAAGAGGGGCGACAGAGTTGGAACGACAAATGGAAAGGGTTATGTTTTTCTCTAAACTCAGGAAGACTCAGTGGGAATTTCTGACCTTGTGGGAAGTGGAGTGCTCCTCCTACACTCTTAGGTAAAGAAGAAACAAATGGAATTCTATCACCCTAACCCAGCTAGGAGTAAGGAACAGAAATTTCTGTTTAAGAAAGGAATGGAAGGAGGTCTTTATAGCTATCTTCTAAAGGACCCTTTTGTGTGTTGCCAAACTTGGATTTTGGAGCTGACTGGGATTGCCTTGTGAGAGCCAATTGTTAAATTTTTGGTGAGAGCAGTTATACTTTGGAAACTGACAAATGCTACAAATCAGGTCTTGATTTTTTGTTATGTTGATTTCTAGTTTTAAAAAACTAATGGAGACTGTTAATAATGCAAATTAAACTTAAAAGTGTGTTGTATAAATTTTTTTTCAGAGAGCTAGCTATTTAACACTTGCCAGCACACTCCTGCCTGTAACTTTAACAAAAGAGGTGAAATATATAAACTAGAACCAGAAGTATGGGACCCGGTTGGACCTGCTTACCTTATTGTAAGAGTTGTGACATTTTGCTGAGGAACAGGAAGCAGATGGTCTTATAATAAGAGAGTGGATACTAGGGAGAGGTGGCAGATATAAGGGTGAAGTAGCAACAATGGAGTAATTCTTGGGCAAAGCTAGGAATTGTATCATGTGAGCTAGCAAAATAGCAAAAACAATTCAAGCCAAGAGCTGTCAGTCCCATAACTGAAGAGTAGCAAAATAGAAAGAAATTCACCAAGTGAAGGAATAAAGTTGGACCTTGTCCTTCTGTACCGTGAGCTATGCATACCTTACAGGTTCACTGAAGGCTATTGACTGGTTAGCAACCCTGAGTTCTTTTTCTCCTTGAGGTGGGAAGAACTCAACTGGGAGTCAAGAGGAGTTACTGTTAGTCAGGAGTGCCAGCTTTATTATCTTGGTCCTTGACAGGGCCCAGAAAAATGAGGACATCTAGACAAGAATTAGAAACACATCACATTCAAATATTTCCGGAGATTATAGTTGTTATTGTTTGTCCTTTGTTCTCAGAGAAGATCAATAACATCAGGAGGGTGATGTCTTGACTTGCAAGTAAACTGGATTTAAGTCAGGAAGAGCTGTGCAGTCATCAGCCTCACTCTCTCCTCCAGAGTCATTGGAGTCCAGTGGCAAGACATAGGTTAGGACGACTGGTGATGGCCCTGGGTACAGTGGGAGATGTTGGTCTTTTTAAGCTAAGGTCTTTCCCAGGTCTCAGTTTGTCTGAGGCCCATTCAGTAATTAAAGGGTAGATAAGAAATGAGGCAAAATATAACCTAGTTTGCCTTCATAAAAGAAGCGATCTGGGAGGGGAAGACCCTCAGAGTTTCAAAATCAAATGTTTCCCAAGAAAAGACTCTGGTTAGGAACATGAGCCATGTGAAAGCGTTTGTTATGGTTAAACTTTCAAGATGTGAAGCCCATCCCCGTCTATCCAGAGGTCTGGTCTGGGTGACAAGTTACAATTATCTATCCTACCCAAGTCAATGCTGTTATAAGGAAAATGCCTTGTGAACCTTAAAATGCTATGGAAACGTCATTTATTTTATGTATATTAATGTTTGTGAAAGAGAGAATGGGGGGAGGACAGAACAATTTTCACTCATTGAAAAGTGGTAGATACTGTGTTAACATTTAGAATTGCCTTTCAGGTTTTGAGTTTGGGGGTTAAGGAACTTTTGCTTAGATGATGACCCAGGCAGCTGTCGTTAGCCCCCATTAGTGCTATGTCTGGTAAAGTCGTAACTGCCTTTTTCACTAGGAAAATTTGATCTCAACAAGAAAAGCAGCTTTCTGTTGAATCACCCAAGAACCTGGTGGTATGAAGGGGTAGGGGTGACAGGTGGAGAAGTGGAGAATGAGATAGAAAAGGGTGACTAGAGGGCACATAGCTAACAGATCAGTACTTGCTGCACCTTCAAATCAACACTGTCTTGGGAAGAAAAATAAAAAAAAACAAACAAAAACCAAAGTACATTTTACTTTATGCAAAAACTCTTCCCTAAAGAAAAGCTCTGCCTCCAGCTGTGAAATTGATGAGTATTCTTGAAGCCCCCTGAGGAGACCCTGCTGGCCAACCTCTTCACGGTTTCAAAGGGGTGGGGGAAGAGGGTGAAAAGTGTGTAATGTAATGTATGCGTGAATGAGAGGAGTGAGGAGAAGGGAGGAAGAGTGGGAGAGGAAAGGTTAGGGAGAGTGGAAAGAATAGAAAAGAGGGAGGGTGAAGGAAGATTGAAAGACTGGCAGGCAATCAAGGATAGAAAGAAGAAAGGATAAGAGGAGTGGGAGGAGAGGAAGGGAGGGAGAGACAGAGACAGACAGAGACAGAGACAGGGAGGCAGAGACAGAGAGACAGAGACAGAGAGAGAGAGACAGAGAGAGAGAGAGAGGGAGGGAGGGATGAAGAGGAAGAGGGAGGGAAGGAGGGAGAGAGACTATTTTCTTTATTTCCTCCTCAAAATGATACTGGAGGGCAGGGCAGAAATGCATAAGGAAGGAGAGTATGTGAATGAATATAGTAAATATATTATGTTTGGGCCCCAGGGAATTTTTCTTCCACTCCCTGACTTTCAGAGAACAAACTCCAGAAAGACTGATGCCATTTCAGCGCTCTATCATGAATGAAATTCTTCATTTAAAAAGAATGTTTACAGGCGAGTTCATTTTGTGCTAATATCATTGCAGCAATTGAGATATTAATAATATATTCATAAACCATCACATCATACTATAAAATACAAGGCTGTACAAGGCTACAATTTATAGAACTGTATCGAAGCAACACGTGTTAGATACACTTTGATGAAATAGTTTTTTCGTATTTGAGAAACACTGTGATAATCTAGAACATTAAAAACCTTTGCCTACTTACTCCCCTGAGTTGGATAAAGGTATTAAGGAAAATTCACAGCAAGTTCTGAAAAAAGAAAAATACAAGAGCCCAAGCTGGATTCACTTCCCCAGTCCCCTCCCAACAACCTAGTGTCCAGATAACACCCTAGGTGTCATATAATGGAAGAGCTGGAAGGAAGTCTCAAGACCTAGTCGAAGTCTCTCCTTTTACAAATGACAAAATTGGGTCTTTGAGTAGTTAAGACTAATTAGTGGCAGACACAGGACTAGAACCCTGGTCTCTTGACTTCTGGTATAATGTTCCTATATGACCAGGTCTAAATTACTGTGAATAATGAATTCATTGAAGTCATCATTCTTTGAATTTGCACTATTTAAAGTTACATAAAATATATGTATGGGTTCTAGCCCATTGGAAATCTACGGTGCAAGGACATGTTATGAGACTGATCACATACACTAATGGGGACCTAGCTGCAGCAAACAACAACAAAATTTGAGTCAGATTCCTGGGCTGCTAATGACTTGCTGAGGCGCCTTGGAAAAGACTTTACCATTCCAGTAAATGTTTTTCTTCACTTGTAAAATGAGAGAGGGTCATATCCTCATCTCTACCTACTGACCTCCCTAGCTTTCTTCAAGTCCCAACTAAAATCCCATCTTCTAAGAAAGTCTTTCCCAACCCCTCTTAATTCTAATACCTTCCATTTCTGTTAATTATTTCTTATTTATCTTGTATATAGCTTGTTGCCACATATTTGTTTGTCTGACTCTCCCATTAGATTATTAATTCTATCTGTCAGGGCAAAAACTGTCTTTTGCTTCTCTTTGTATTCCATGGTCTTACTTAGCACAGTGCCTTGCACACAGTAGGTGCTTAATAAATGTTTATAGATTGATTAATTGATAGTGGAAAGAGCACCAGATCTGTAGAAAGAGGACAGATTCAAATCTAGGCCTCATTACTACCAGTGTGAACTTGGGAAAAAAATCAATTAGCTTCTCCTTGTCTCAGTATCTGTGTCTAGGATTTGTTCAGGGGGTTGTCTATGTTATAGTAATAGACCCTAAAAAAAAAAAATGGTGCAATAGAAAAAGCTCAAAGTTTCCCTGGAAAGAGTAGTGCCCTAAAGTATTTAGTATCATCCTTCAAGGCCCAGCTTACATGCTACATGCCAGGAAGACTTTTCTGGGGTTTTTCTCCAGCTGAAATAAATCTCTTTCTTCTTAGAATTCTTAAAGATAATACTTTGTACCTCTCTTATTAAGCTTTTGCCTTCTATTTTGTATTAGAGTTACTTGTGTACCTGTCTTCTCTCCCTACTAGTTGCAAGTTCCTTGAGGTCAAGGGCTATATGATCTGGTGATATGTTGTTAAATGTTTAGCAACTAGCCCTCCAAAAGAAAAAAAAAATGTAAAAATGAAACATTTTTAAGTTTAATCTGAATTATTAACATTTTCCTCCCTCAGTTTCTTAAGATTAGATAATCAACAAAACAATAAATCAAGCCCTAATTTGTAGCATTTGCCAAATTCTGAGATCTAAATGCTCACACTGATAATTTAAAAATCAGTTTTCTTGAAATAGTAGGAGCTGGCTCTAACACACCCTACATCTTATTAACCTATGTAGTCCCCGAAGCCACTAACATGGCACTCTTCATGTAGTCTAAACATTCAATAAGTCTTTGCTTCTTTGAATAATGAATGAATGAATGAATGAATGAATGAATGAATGAATGAATGAATGAATCATCAAGTGAATTAGTAAGATTCAAAAGGATCATGAAAGCTTATTAAACACTTATTATGTTGAAGGAGCCTTCTTTGGTACCTGGCTACGGAAATTTCAGGGCAAGAGGAAAATAAGGTACTTTGAATGGAACCAAGTAATATAAGAAAAGATCCGTTGGGGAACATAGTGTGTAACCATGGAATTGGGATTAAAGGATCTGGGTTTAAATCCTGTCTCTGTCACTTACTACCTATGTGATCTTGGGCAAGTCCAAATCTCTCTGAGAATCAGTTTCTTCATCTGTAAAACAAGGTCACTGGACTAAATGGTCTCTGAGGTCCCTTCTGGTCCTCGGCCTATAGTCCTTTGATTTATGATCTCAAGTCACAAAGGACTCAGACTAAAATATAAAATATGGGTAGATAAGGGTTTCTTCTATATAAGGGAGGCCTTAGGACATCTCAGATAGTCCTAGACTAGAGTGGGGCAAAAGGGAAGCAGGGGAACATTGGCCCTCTGTAACAATCCTATACGATGTTAACCCAGGATTAGATCTTATTTCTCAACTGAGAGCAAATGTCTGTCCCCTCACCTACCCACAACCATTCTCCTCAATATACCAAGAGTAGGATTAGGCCAGATAACCTCTGCTTGATAGGCAGGAAGACTGAAATTTGCCAGATCGGGGAATGAAGCATTTACTGGTAAGACTCCCAGGATTTGATGTTCTCCTAGTCCTATATGGTATTACCAGGGATTGAGGTATAAATATTAATGTTGGGTTTAGCAACTGGCTCTCCATTTGTCTCTCCCTCTTCTTCTATCCCTAATTAGCTCTCCCAGAAAAGAATAGTCCATTGCTCAAGACATGAGAAAAGTCTCCCAAAGCTTTCTACCCAGCCTACCCCAGATAGGGAAGGCCTTCAGGAGCTCCAGTGGTAGAACAGAGACCTATGGCTAACTTCTAGCTGTGGCTGCTGGTTTGATCCTGGCTTGGTGAACCAGGAGGCATTCCACAATGGAAGAAATCCTAGACATAATGGAGCAAACACTAGATAAGTGATCAGGATCCCTCAGCTCTAGCCCAAACTCTGAAACTCCTTTGAGACAGAGTTTCAGTCTATAAAACAAGAATCACAGAGAAAAGTGCTAAAAAAAAAACCTCTGGAGGCAATCCAACATGGCACCCCTCATTTTACAGATTAGGAAATTGATGCCCAGAGAAATTAAATTACTTATTCAAGTTCACATGGGTAATAAGCATCAGAAGCAGTATTTGAACTGATCATCTGATTCTAGAGTTATCTGGTAGATCCATAGATCAGATATAGGACTACATCCTAAGATCAAAGACTTAGAATTGAAAGCGACCTTTCACATTATATAGTTTAACCCTCTTTATTTTAAAAATGGGGAGACTAAGGTGATGTTAGAAGACTTGCCCAAGTAATAGTGGTGGTAAGTGGCAAAGCTGGGATTCAAACCTAGGTTCTCTTGATCTAGATCTGGTGCTTTATTTTGATTTTGTTTGTTTGTTTGTTTGGTTTGGTTTGTTTTTCTGCAGTAGAGTATTTCTTTCCTTCAGCTTGGAAATTTATTTCCCACCCACCCTCTGGGCCGCTGTCATCTTCAAGAACTAGTGAAGCCTCTCAATCAGATCTTAATTCAAATAAATCGGTCAAGGGAGAAACGGCTTGAGCACAGGGGTGGGGTGCAGTGGGCTGGAGTGGAGGTACCCGTGGCTGCATTTCCCTAAATGATTTCCTCTTGACCTGCCCAGTCCTACTTCTACACTCCACACTTGGTCAGTAGACATAAACCAAAACAAACAAACGAAACCCATGCAGCCCCAACGACTGATTTTCAGAATCCATTTATTATACAGGTGCAGCTGGAAGACTTAGCTTCTGTTTCTCTGTCTGAGTGACTCAGGAATAAAAGAGCAAGGGTATCTGGGCTACATTCGGTGTCAGGCCAAATATGGCATAGAAAAATACCAAAAACCTAACCTCTCTCTCTCTCTCTCTCTCTCTCTCTCTCTCTCTCTCTCTCTCTCTCTCTCTCTCTCTCTCCAGGTGAGACAGAGAGCTAAGCCCACAATTAACTCTTTCTCAGTTCTGCCCCCACCTCATTCCCCCACTTCCTTCCCATCCTATCATGCCTCTGACTTTCTTCTCCATCATCCATCTCAGAGATCCACAAATGAGTCAGGCACCAGCACCAGCTGAGACTTGAATATCAGGAGCCAGCAGCTCTGATCTGTGTGATCTGAGAACAGACTCAAATCTCCCCAGAGTGAAGCTGGACATGTTCCCAGTGGCCAGAGAGGAAAGATTAGGGGAAGGGGAGACCTGCCCTTCTAATACCTTTTCCAGCAGAAGTAGGGAATAGCAGTGACCTTTCACATTTTGGATATCTTGCCAAATGGCCTGCCATCAGGGGAATTTGCCAGGCCAGGAGGTCATTAGCTCTTGCCCGGGAAGAAAATCCAAGAGGCTCAGGCTAGGGCACAAGAACTTCTCTCTTGTGACACAAAAAGTTCCCATATTATAGCATTAAGTGCAGGCTCAAAGAGTTTTGTGATTACAGTGGAGAGCAAACCCAGAAATGGATTGTAAGGACATGTCCTAATGGAAAGGGAATACTTATACTTCATTTTCATTCTTCCGATTTTGAACATGGGATGTGAATATGTGTATATGCTGCACATGTTTATTGGTTGGGGGGGGATAGGATCAGAATTTAGAGGTATGTTCAGTGGGCAAAGAAGGAACATTAGTGAACCCCCCCCCCCCCAAGCACCCAAATCACTGAGTTCAGGTTCATTGTGAGAGCACAAGAGGATGCTTTTCAAATTTGCGGATGATAGAAAACTGGGAAGAACTGCTAACATGCTGGATGCCAGAATAAAGAGCCAAAGGGATCTTCCAAGAATTTGAAGGGCCTCCAGCAGCCATGTAGTTCAACCTGTACCCAAAAAAGGGAATTGTACAATGATATACCTGATAAATATTCAACCAGCTCCTTTAAGACTTCTGAGGAAGGGAATCCCATCACCTCTTCAGGAACCCCCACTGTACTTGTGGATAGCTCTGATTTTTATTAAACTTTTCCTAACATTGAACCTAAATTTACCTGTTTTCTGCTTCCACCCCTTGCTTCTGGTTCAAATCTAATAATCCCCTAGTTTCTACCAAACTTCTTTCTAGTTTTTCCAGCATTTTTTTTTGTCAAATAGTGAGTTCTTACCCTGAAAGCTTGGATCTTTGTGTTTATCAAACACTAGATTATTATGGTCATTAGCCACTGTGTATTGTGTACTTAATCTACTCCATTGATCCACCATTCTATTTCTTAGCCAGTCCCAGATTGTTTTGATCATTACTACTTTGTATTATAGTCTGAAATTTAGAACTGCTAGACCACCTTCCTTAACATTTTTTCATTGATTCCCTTGATATTCTTGATCTTTTGTTCTTCCAGATGAATTTTGTCCCTATTTTTTCTAACTCTATAAAATAATTCTTCGGTAGTTTGATTGGTATGGTATTGAATAAGCATATTAACTTAGATAGAATTGTCATTTTATTATATTTTATTGTTATATTATATCATATCATATCATATATTATAATATATCCTACTCATATATATCATAATATTATATCAGCCTATCCATGAGCAATTACTATTTCCCCAATTGTTTAGATCTGTCATTATTTATTACATGAAGTATTTTGTAATTGTGTTCATATAATACCTGGGTTTGTCTCAGCAGGTTTTTTATATTGTCTGTCATTATTTTAAATGGAATTTCTCTTTCTGTCTCTTGCTGCAGGGTAGTGTCAGCAACATGTAGAAATGCTGATAATTTATGCAGGTTTATTTTATATCCTACATCTACTGAAGTTGTTAATTGTTTCAACTAGTTTTTTTTAGTTGACTCTCTAGGGTTCTCTAAGTACACTATCATATCATCTGTAAAGAGTGAGAGTTTTGTTTCCTCATTGTTTATTTTTGTTCCTTCAGTTTCTTTTTCTTGTCTTATTGCTATAATTAGCTTTTCTAGTATAATATTGAATAATGGTGGTGATAATGGACATCATTGCTTTACTCCTGGTCTAGTTGGGAAGGCTTCAAGTTTATCCTCATTACAGACAATCCTTGCTTTTTGGGTTTAGATAGATACTACTTATCATTTAAAGAAAGACTCCATTAATTCCTATGTTTTCTAGTGGTTTTAATAAGAATGAGTGTTGTATTTTGTCAAAGGCTTTTAGCATCTACTGATAAAATCACATGACTTTTTGTTATGGGAATCTGAAGATCTTCCCTGCCCCTAGGCCCTTTGATAGGCTTAAGTGGCTCTGAGAACCTCCCCTGGTTTGAAAGCATACTCTGTCCCCTAATAGGCTGAATGTGGTCACATGGAGCCTGTGGCAGGAGGCTTGTTCTTCAGGAATGCCCATGCCTTATTACTTTGTGATTGGGCAGTGGGTCAAGAGGGCTGTGACAATCTACAATCCAGGAAAGGCTGTATATTCTGCTGATATGAGATTTTTGCTTTGGGGCTCACTTTGAGAAGAGTTGTGTGATTTGGCCAGATGAGACTCTGGGAAGCCGTTGAGCCCCCCCAGCTTTGAAAAACCCAGATGTTGGTGCTTCCCTCTCTGGTAACTCAATAGGTATGGATGTAATGGTCAGATGATTGGAAGCCCGTCTGCTGATCTATTTCTTTGTCTGCTTGTAACTTCTGCTTGTAACTTGTGTTTGTATTCTGTTTGCATTCTCTGAAATTCAGGGTGCTGACTTTTTCTTCTGAACTAGGTAAGTGATATATATTTGATTGGTTAAAGTAAGATTGTTAACCTATTTTGAGTTGCTTTCCTTTAGAAAAGCAGATCTAAGAACCTGTGTTAGCAGCCACCCTGGGTATGCTAGGGTGCTTGATGATACACTTTTGTGGCTTTTGTTATAGATGTGGACAGTTATGCTGATAGTTTTTTAAATATTGAACCAGCTCTGCTTTCCTAGTATAAATCCAACTGGTCATGGCACATGATCTTTGTGATATATTTCTGTAATCTTGCTAACATTTTGTTTAAATTTTTTCATCAGTATTCATTAAAGAAATTGATCTATAGTTTTCTTTCTGTTTTTTGTTCTCCCTGGTTTAGGGATCCATATTTGTGTCATTAAAATTGTCAAATTTTCTATTCAGTTTTGATTTTTTCCTCAAGAATGCTTGAAAGTCCTCCACATCATTGAATGACCATATTTTCCCCTGAAACATTATACTCAATTTTGCTGGGTAGGTGATTCTTGGTTTTAATCCTAGATTCCTTGATCTCTGGAATATAATATTCCAGGCCCTTTGGTCCCTTAATGTAGAAGCTGCTAGGTCCTGGGTTATCCTGATTGTGTTTCTACAGTCAAATTATTTCTTCTTGGCAGATTGTAATATTTTCTCCTTGATCTGGTAACTCCAGAACCTGGCTATAACATTCCTAGGAGTTTTCTTTTGGGGATCTTTTTCATGAGGTGATTGGTGAATTCTTTCAAGTTCTATTTTGCCCTCTGGTTCTAAAATATCAGGGCAATTTTCGTTGAGAATTTCTTGAAGTATTATTTCCAGGTTCTTTTTGATCATGGCTTTCACGTAGTCCGATAATTTTTAAATTGTCTCTTCTGGATCTATTTTCCAGGTCAATAGTTTTTTTTCAATGAGATATTTCACATTGCCTTCTATTTTTTCATTTGTTTGGATCTGTTTAATACTATCTTGATTTCTCATAAAGTCATTTGCTTCCATTTGCTCCACTCTAATTCTGAAGGAATTATTCTCTTCAGCAAACTTTTGAGATCCTTTTTCCATCTCTCAGATTCGACTTTTTAAGGCATTCTTCTTCTCATTGGCTTTTTGGGCCTCTTTTGCCATTTGAGTTAGTCTGTTTTTTAAGGTGTTATTTTCTTCAGTCAAGTTGTTGACTCTTTTATCATGATTTTCTTGCATCATTCTCATTTCTCTTCCCATTTTTTCTTCCACTTCTCTTATTTGGTTTTCAAAATCCTTCTTAAGCTCCTCTATAGATTGTAACAAGTCTACGTTTTTCTTGGAAGCTTTTGGTGCAGGAGTTCTGACTGTGTTGTCTTCCTCCTGTTCCATGCTTTGATCCTTTTTGTCCCCAAAAAAGGAATCTAAAGTTGGATTGCTGAGCTTTCTTTGCCTCCTTTGCCTGCTCATGTTGCCAGTCAGTTACTTGACCTTTGGCTCAATAGAACTCTGCTTTCAGAGGGGAGAGCTCTGTCCCAAGTCATTGGGGTTTTCTCAGCTGCTGGAGCTATTAAGAGACTGCAGTCTCTGTAGCCCCCACTAGCTTTGGCTCACTGAAAATGCACCTCAGGACCACCACCCAAGCCCATGATCCTGATCCAGGCAGCTAAAGGTAAGAGCACTTAGCCTCTGAATGATCACTTGGCCTCCTTGCAATCTGCAGGCCACAAGCTCTGAAGCAACCATGTGGAGGTGGCTGCAGGGCCACCACTTCAGACTGCTTCTAGCTCTGGAGGCAGTTGGCTGGACCTCTCCCCGAAATTTAGCCGAGTTCCACTGACCTTTTCCCTGTGTACTTGGCTCTTACAGGTTAGTAATTCTGGAAGCCGCCACAGCTGCGGGTGATCTGCTCTCTTGAAAGCTCCAGCCAGGGCTTCTCCTGGGTGGCCTGGGGCTAAAACCATATGGGACTGGGCTCTGTCCCAGTGTGCTGTGATGAGCCCTTTCCGTCAGTCTGCCGGGCTGCCTTCAGTGGGAACCTTGTTTCTCCATCATTGTATGAGTTCTGGAGCTCTAAAATTTGTTTAGAGTCATATTTTATAGATATTTGAGGTGGTTATGGTGGGAGCCACAGAGTTCTCCTGCTTCTATGCCACCATCTTGACTTCCTATTTTTCTTCTTTTTTTAGTTGAAGTAACCAATTGCTTGATTTTTTTTTTTTTAATAAAACCAGATCCAAGTTTTATTTATTAGTTCGGGAGTTCTTTTTTTATTATTATTACATTTTGTTCATCTCTCCTTTGAGTTTCAGGATTTTCATTTTGGTTTAACTAGGGGTTTTAAATTTGTTCTTTTCCTAGTTTTTTTAAGCCGATGGTTAATTCATTGATATACTCTTCCTCTCTTTTACTGATACACACATTTAAATAAATTTTCCCCTAAGTGTTGCTTTGACTACATCCCACAAATATTAGAATATTGTCTCATTTTTGTCACTCTCTTTAATGAAATGATTTATTGTTTCTATAATTTATTCTTTAGGATTAAATTATTTAGTCTCTAATTAATTTTTAGTCTAAGTTTCCATGGTCCTTTATTAAATGTATTTTTTTTTATTGTATTATGGTCTGGAAAGGGTGCATTAAATATTTCTGCTTTTCTGAACTTGTTTGTGAGGTTTTTGTTCCTTAATACAGTGTCAGTTTTTATGAAGGTGCCATGCATAGCTAAGAAAAAAGGTATACTCCTTTCCATTTCCATTCAGTTTTCTCCAGATGCCAATCATTTCTAACTTTTCTAAGATTCTATTCATCTCCTTACCTTCTTTCTTATTTATTTTATGGCTAAGTTTATCTAATTCTAAGAAAAGAAAATTGAGGTCCCTCACTAGTATGATTTCACTGTCTATTTCCTCCTATAATTCTTTTAATTTTTCCTTTAAGAATTTGGATGTAATGCTATTTGATTCATTTATGTTTAGTATTGATATTGTTTCATTGCCTATGGTGCCTGCTAGTAAGATGTAGTTTCCCTGCTTGTCCCTTTTAATTAGGTCTATTTTTGCATTTGCTTTGCTGGAGATTGTGATTGCTACCCCTTCCTTTTTTACTTCAACTGGAGCATAATAGGTTCCACTCTAGCCCTTTATTTTAATCTTTTGTGTGTCTCTCTGTCCAGGTGTGTTTCTTCTAAACAACTTATTGATGTATTATAGTTTCTAATCCATTCTGCCATCTACTTCCATTTCATGAATGAGTTCACCCCATTCATATTCACAGTTATGATTGCTGTTTCCTCCATCCTATTTTTTTTTCTGTTTATCCTTCTTTTATTTTTCACTTATTGAGTTCCTTATGATTTCTCTCTAATGTTTACCGTTCTATGTTTTGCTTGAGTCTTGTATTTGAAAGTCAAATTTTCTGTTCTGCTCTTGTGTTTTCATCAGAAATGCTTGAAAGCCATCTATATCATTAAATACTCATTTTTTCTTTGTAGGTTTATACTCAGTTTTGTTGGGTAGTTTATTCTTGGTTGTAATGCTAACTCTTTTGCCTTCTGGAATGTCCCATTCTAAGCTCTCTGCTTCTTAAATGTCGTAACTGCTAACTCTTCTGTGATCTTGACTGTGATTCCATAGCATTTGAATGGTTTCTTTCTGACTTCTTGTAATATTTTCTCCTTGATCTGGGAGCTCTGGAATTTGGCTATACTATTCCTGGGAGTTTTCATTTTGGGATCTCTTTCAGGTGGTTATGGGTAGATTCTTTCAATTCCTATTTTACCTTGTAATTCTAGGATATCAGAGAAGTTTTCCTTGATAATTTCTTGAAGTATGATGCCTGGGCTCTTTTTAGGTCATGCTTTCAGGTAGTGCAATAATTCTTTAATTATCTCTCTTTGATTTATTTTCCATGTCTGTTGCTTTTCCAATGAGACAGTTCACATTTTCTTCTATTTTTTTCATTCTTTTGACTTTGTTTTATTATTTCTTGATGTCTCATGGATAGTCATCAGTTTCTACTCACCCAAATCTATTTTTTAAGGTATCATTTTCTTCAGTGGACTTTTGTATCTCTTTTTCCATTTGGTCAATTCTGGTTTTTTTTCCACGATGTTGTTTTCTTCATTTTTTGTGTCTCTTTTGTCAATCTCTTAATTGTCTTTTCATAATTCTCTTCCTTTGATCTCATTTCTTTACCTAATTTTTCCTCTACTACCCTTATTTGATTTTCAAAATAATTTATTTTAGCTCTTCCAGGAATTTTTGTTGAACTTGTGTCCAATTGACATTCTCCTTTAAGGCTTTGCTCATAGCTATTTTGACATAATAGTTTTCTGAGTTTGTTTCTTGATTTTTCTTTTTTGTTGTTGTTCTTGGCTTGTCTTTCCACCCTATTTCTTGATTTTGAACTTTATGCTAAAGTTGGACTCTGTTCCTAATGGAGAGAAATGGAGAAAAGGTACTGTTCCAAGCTTTAGGTTTTTTCACACTTGTTTTCAGAGCTAGTTTTAGGGTTTGGAAATTTTTGTGCTTCCAAGGTGCTGTGATCTGTGAAGAAGCATGGTCACTGCTCTCCTAGTCTGTAATCTGGTCCTTACCCAGGAAGGGCACTGTTTTCCTTAGGATTGCAATTGATACTGCTCCTTAGGGCTTCCTCCACTTTTGGGACCAGAAGTGATATTATTCCTTAGAGTCCCTGATCTCTTGTGACCAAAAGTAATACTGCTCCTAAGGGTTTACACTCCCTCTTTATCAAATGTCCCTTTTTCATCCCTGAACTTTTACTCAAAAGTGGACATAGCCAATAGATTTGCCAAACAGTGTCTGGTCCTATATCCAGTGTTAGCAGAGGAGTCCCTTGTAATTTTTCCTGGCCTCTTGCCAGGTTCCCTCACCATCTCTGAGTTGAGAGCTTTCAAAACTGCTGCTGCTTCTGTCACTACCATCTAGTCCCACCACTAGTGTTTTTTTTTTTTTAATGTGGGTTCCAAACCAGCCTCTACGCTCGCTCTCACACATCTTGGGCTCTGTGTGTGTGTATGTGTGTGTGTGTGTGTGTATGCGTGCACATGCATGTTTAATCAGAGTTGGTTGGTGAATTCCCTAATCATCCATATCAGTCTCTTCAGACATATCCTGTTTTTCCTTCTTCAGTGGAATCTTTTAGATTTCTAGACTTTTGATCTTGTTCTTGAGCATCACCCATCCCTCCTAGACCGATTGCATCTGAAGCATCTTAGGATAGTCCTATCTACCTTCTAAACCCCTTGAAGTCTGCTTTCCTCAAATGTAGAATGCATGTCAGACTAGATCTACTCAATCCTATGACAAACTTGAGGAAGAATGGAGTAGTTACCTCCTTTCTACTATTTATACCTCAGTAGCAAGTTACCTCTTCCCTCATAATGCAAATCAAATCTGGAATAAAATTTCCTTAAATTGGTTCTTCCAACTTCATCTAGACAAGGTAGTATCTTGGATCAAGTCCAGGAAGATGACATCAAATGAGGAAAAATTTAAACTTAACTTGGGCTCAAAAAATGAAGTTCACAAGTACAGAATGAGGGAGGCATAGCTATATAGACAACATAAACAATAGTTCTTATAGGAACAATTTGGGAACATCAGTGGATAATAACATGTCAATGGGGTGACAGGGAAGCCCAAAAAGCCAAAGCAAACTAAGACTACATTAAAAAGATAGCATTCTGAGGTAGGAAGGTCACAGTCTTTCTATACTTTGTCCTGGTCAGATCACACTGGGGGTCTTGTGTTCAGTTCTGGGTACTGCATTCTAGGCAGACCATTGATAAACTTGACTGTAATTCAGAGGGTGACCAAGGTGGGAGACTAGGGACTAAATCATATAAAGGCAAGAAAAATATTTCACAATTCCAAGAGTTTTGGTGACTAAAAAAGGAAATTTGGTACAGGCTTGGTAGGGTTGAAGGAAGGATAGATTATCAAGAACAGTGATGTTGAGGGTAGACACCTAGAGGAGGGAGCTATGGATTAGGAATGGGAGAGAGAACAGGTAACGCTTTGAAGGGACAGCTTCATGATTTAAGCATATGTCAGGCTAACTCAGTAGTAGGGAACACTATTTGTGATTAACCTCAACCATAGGTCTCCTTCTTTAATGTCCTCTCCTGATGAGTCATCCTGACCTGGGGGTGAACCTGGATACCCAAAGCCTATGCACATAGACAGCAGCTCTAGCTGGAAAGATTTTGAAAATGGGCCTGACACCAGACTGTATGTTTATGATCTGGGGCCTGCCTGGTTAAGTACACAAATGTTCATCATCAGAGCATTGGTTGTTCATTAGATAGGTAAGTAGGGAGAGAGAGAGAGAGAGAGAGAGAGAGAGAGAGATACAGATATAGATATTTTTGGCCACAGCAAGTCATGAAAATAAAATGGCATGTTGGAAAGAGTTTGAATTTGGGTTAGAATTCTGGTTCTGCTAATTGTATATTGGACAAGTTACTTAATGTTCAGCCTCAGTTTCCTCATCTGTAAAATAAGGGGGTTGAACTAAATGATCAATAACATCCCTTTTAGCTCCAGGTCTATGATCCTATGAAATTTAACAAGTATATTTCAAAGCTATCCAACATGTCTGTGTTTCCTTCTGTTCTCTTCGATGTATTTATTAAAAATGTTTCAAAAACTCTCTTTTCTTTTTCTTAACAACCAAATTGCTTTCCCTCTTTCTATTCTATCCCTCTCTTTCCCAGACTGAAAAAAGGAAAACAATATCCTTTTCAATAAATATGAATATTCAAGCAAAACAAATTCTCACACTGACCTTGTCTGAAAATGCACATGTCATTTTACACTTTGACTTCATCACCTGTGTTGTCAGATGTGGATAATGCTCATTTCTATGTGACTTTGACCAAGTCACTCTTTGGGTCTCAGCCTCCTTATCCAGAATTTGAAGGGGCTGAACTGGATTAATTCAGAAGTCCTTTCTATCTCTAAACCCTATAATCTTATAATGGTCATCTGTTAAGGTAGAAAAGGGTTGAGATGTAGGTCAGCAAAGGATATATCCACACCAGGAAATCATGAGTCCTTGAAGTACCAAAGAACTCTACAAGCATTTCCCAGAATCACAAAATTTGAGAGGTGGAAGGAACCTCAGTAGTAGTCTGGTACAATCTACACAAGAAAGAAATCCTCTCTATCAAATCCCCAACAAGTGGTCAGTCGGTCATTACAAATGGGTTATCCTTAAGGATTTCTTAATCTTGTTTGCCTCAGTTTCCTCATCTGTAAAATTTGCTGGAAAAGGAAATGAAAAACCATTCCATTATCTTTGCCAGGAAAACTCCAAATAAGGTCATAAAGAGTTGGGCCCAGCTGAAATGACTGAACAAAAACAACAAGGACTAAAAGCCTCAAAAAAGGGAAACCCCACTACTGCTTGAAACAACCCAATCCACTTTTGGACAAAACTAAGTGTTTGGAAGGTTTTCCTGACATCAAGTCTGAATGTGAACTTTTGAGCATAGCTCCCCAAGGAGGTAAAGGACAAATGGAAAGGTCTTACATGTACAAAAAATATCTATAGCAACACTTTTCACAGTGGCAAAGCACTGGGAAGAAAGTAAGTGCCCATCAACTGGGAAATGTTGGTGCAGATGATGTAGTAAATAGAGCACTGGACCTCTAGTCAAGAAGGCCTGAGTTTGAATCCAGCCTCAGACATTAATTGTGTGGCCTTAGGCAAGTCACTTAACCTCTTTGCCCCTCAACTTCATCATCTTTGAAATGAGAATTATAATAGCATTTACCTCCTAAGGTGGTTGTTGTTAGGATAAAATGAGATAATTTTTGTAAGGTATTTTGCAAACCTTAGTGCACTCTGGGAAATGATTAATATGAAGAATTCGAGGAATCTTAAGAAGATTTTTATAATGACTAATGCTGATTAAATGAAGCAGAACCAAAGCAACAATTTACACAATCACCATAATAATATAAAGTGACCAACCCTGAAAATTTTCAGGATCCCAATCAGTGCAATGAAAAATTATGACCCCGGAGGATTTGTGGGAAATACTTCTTTACCTGTCCCAGAAAAAGCCGTGTATTAGCAGTATAGAATAAGGCATCCGTTTTCCAATATGACCAATGTATTGATTTGTTTTGCTTAGCTGTCTTCTTTATTATAAAATTAGACTGTATGTTGGGGGACAGGTAGGGAAAAAGTGCAGAATCGTTAAAGAGCAACAGTGGTTTTAAAAAGAGTATCATTTAAACATTTTTAAGAGTACCTAGCCCATACCCTGAGATTTCTTCACACTATGATTATAATTTAGTCGTGTACTACAGCTGGTGTGTGGTGGACATCATGAGAGAAAGGTACTATTGGAGAAGAGGAAGTCAGGAAAGCCTATAAATATAGGGACAGGTCTTTGGAAAATAAATTCCCCTTCTTTTGTCCCTAGATAACAATGGAAGAGGGCAGTTTGGTGGCACAGTGGATAGAGTGCTGGGCCTGGAGTCAGGAAGACTCAACTTCCTGAATTCAAATCTGGCTTCAGACACTTACTAGCTGAGTGACACTGGGCAAGTCACTTAATCCCATTTGCCTCAGTTTCCTCATCTGTAAAATACACTGGAGAAGGACATGGCAAACTGCTCCAGTATCATTGCCAAGAAAAACCCTAAATGGGGTCATGAAGTGTCTGGTATGAGTAAAATAACTCAACAACAACCATAACAGAAGCAAGTAAGATAAGATAGAAGTTACAGGAACCCAGATTAGGGCATTGGAGGAGGAGAGAGGATGAGACATCCATGCTACTCCAGCTTCTCAAATCAAATCACATGGATAATCCACTACATAATCTATATAGATATCTGACCCCTGGGCAAATACAACTTTTATCACTTTCACATCCTTTGGAGATAAGCAACAACATAGGGGAAATAGCCATACACAAGGTCTAAATTTTGTGTTTTCTAGCTCTGCGAATAAGTCACTATATTTCTCAGCTTCAGTTTCCTCAGCCGTAAAATGGGGACAACAATATCTGTCCTACCCTAATGGTTGCTATGAGGGTTGTTATGAGGGTCAAAGGAGAGCACAGATGTGAAAGTCCTTGTAAAGTACCTTATAAATGTAAGGCATTAGTATTATTGTTGTTATTAATCATCTGATGCTTATCATCTTTTTGGACAGGATTCAGATAGAAATATGAAACCAGTTGTTATCTTGCTATTTTTCACTTATGTTTAATAGTCTATGAAATATTATGCAGGCAGAAGAAATAATTGCTTTCTACGGTTGAATAATAGCATTGCTTGTGGCAAAAGCAGTATCTTAACCCCTCCTTCCGGGCAGGTGAGGTTTGTTTTTTTCTTAAAGAGTACTAAGACCTTCCTTGAGACTCGGCTGACTCAGTGGACTAAGGATTCGTACTGTTGACTTCACTTACTCATTGTGGGAGTACAAAGAAGCCACCTAGAGTGAGAGGATGCATGTCTTACAGGTCTGGCTGGTGGACAAAGATGGGTAACGTGGGCAAGGTTGCTTTACTCAGCTGAATCACTTCAAGGTGTCATCAAAGCTTGTCCTTGTGGACTAATCTTCCCCTGCTATGGCCGACCAAATTTCCTTTTGCTAACTGTTTAATGACTTAAGAACATCCCACTTTATTCCAGCATCAAAACTAAATCACTAAGGGACTGGCCTGAGTCAGGCCTAGACCAGAATAGGGCTTTAAGTCTATCCTCTGAAAGCATCCTCAGTACAGCTCCCAAAGCAGACAAGATCCCAGGAATGATATGCATCTCAGTCTGTTCCCATACGATTTTGATCTACTCTGCTAGACTTCAATAATTTAAAGGCTTTTCATTCTATGTAGCTTGGAGATGATGAATATCTGGACTGGTAACATGTACTAAAAAAATTGTTCTTATATATTTATGGATCAATATTCTGTCCAGGCAATTTTAGGAAACTTTGTCCATGATAATGGTCCAGTTCTAGTACCGTTTATTGGTTGGGTTCTCAAAGATATTTTGAGGTCTGTATTTTTAGTGGAAAGATTTGTCATCTGCAAGGCCATGACAGATAGCAAGCTACTATAGCAAGCTACATTTCTATCTACCAAGCCATATCTTTCCAGATATTTGAGAGGTGATAAATTTTTTCAGCCCACAGTAATATATAACATAATTTTTACCATTTCCCTGAATAATCTATAATAATTACTAAACTCAGCCTCCTTGAGATTAACTCTCTTATAATTTCTCTTGACAATAACCTGATTCTAAGTTGCCATAACAAATCTCTCTATTTCCACAAACAAATTTGCATGATTTGGGGAGCATTTTTTTTGTTGACATACTATTATCTGGGTTCATAACGATATTGCCCATGGAGGGACTTTTGGTTCCATTCTTGAATCTTGGATATTAGCTTTTTCATAGGCTTCATCCTAAGGCAAATCACTTTCCGTTACGTTAGATAGATCCAACAGCACATACCTTTATCAGCCTTCACTATTTCTTGGTGAAGTGCTGGCTGCTTGTTCCAACAGTATTTTTGTGTTTATTGCCTTTGTTTCAGAATGTTTCTCATCTTAGAAAGCCCTCACAAAAGTTGTACCCCTTGAAAGACTCAGCCTTGAAATCTTCATTCCATGGTGAGGAATTATGGGACTTTACCTAGCTCCTTTGGCAGTGGAAAGGGTTGCTAATGGGTTTCCCTAAGTCCTCAAGGCATAACTGAATGGTCACTTGTCAGGAATGTTGTAAAGACTTTATTAAAGCATAGAGTTGGACCTCTGTACTATCTGCCAAAGATAAGAATCTGGGATTTGTTGTCCAAGGACAGTCATACTTCAAATGCTCCTAAATCCACCAGTCTTTCCTTGCCCACACCTCCCTACTTCCCTGAATAAGTTGAAAGTAACTGAGCCACTGTTCTTAAGGATCATGATGTTCCCTGCAAAAGATGTGCTGTGTAAGCAAACACGGCAGTCTCCGTCCTACAATTGTTTTAACTCACAAGACCTCTTACTCACAGGCACTACTGCCCACAGACTTGATTACCAAAGTCAAATGAATGAATGGAAGATATCCAAGATTCTTGAGCACAAGCCTTCCTAGCACGTGTGCTTCCATCCTGGAAGCATGTCATGCTTTTCCTTCTAATAGCATATCCTCTGGGTAATCATAGATTATTTATAGCTCTTCTTCTGAGCTTGGCTTGAAGGCATAAGAAAGTCCTTTTCCTTGATAGGCAGAAGTCAGGGGCTGATCTCCTGAAGCTCCCTTACCTTCTACTCCTCCCTGAGTTGCACTTCCCCTGGCTCACATTGGTGGGTTCTATAGGCTGATATAACCCGAATCTGATAGACTGGTAGATGGAACAATCTTATTCCTCAATAAAGTGTGATCCGAGGCCTGGAGTTAATAAGAACCAGTCAGAGGATCTAGTAGCTGTGTTTGAACAAGTACCATATAGTGGAAAGAATGTTGTCTGCAGTCAGAAGACTTGCGTTCAAATCCCATTTCATACAATTGTTCTTTGTGTGACCTTGACCAACTTAATTTCCTTGTTTTTCCATTTCCTGATATGTAAAATGAGAATGTTAGACTAGAAAGTCTTCAAGGTTCCTTTCATCTCTCCAATTCTCAACTGAAATAAGGATCCTTGCTATTCCTGTTGTAGGTTGTTTTTCTGCCAATGCTTATAGCAACCTTACCATGAATATGATCTTCTTGAGTTGCTGTGGCTGAAAAAATTCATTGCCTAGTGGCCAGCCCTCTGAGGAGCAGCATTTTTAAACCTAGCCAGGCTAGTCCTCAGAAGACAAATAAATAGTCTGTCTTTCAGTTTGCACTCAAAGTCTTTCTGATTTTATAAGATCTGTTGGAGCTTATGTTCAACTGGGATAGCCTTCAATAACCCACGATCATCTCCATTCCACGAAAAAGCCTAAAATGGGGAGTTTTGCTAGTTGATACAAAGTACTTTTTGTTGTCCTTGTTTTTGTTGACTCTGATTTAAACAAACAGCTAATAAAAAACAAAAATAACCTCACTCTCCTCCCCACTCTCCCCACCCCCGACCAATTTATTAGCTTGATAAATTGGGAGCAGAAGGGAATGGATTGTAGATCTACCTCAGTCCTGGTCCATACTGCCTTGTGTATGTATATACAAAATGCCCTGTCAGGCAGTGGAAAAACTGGCACGCTAATTAGTGAAGCCTTGAATTGGTTCAATCATTCTAGAAAGTGATATAGTACTATGCTTCTAAAAGTGACTAAAATGGCCATGCCTTTGAATATGCATGCAAGCATGTACATGTGCACACATGTATATATAATAAATGCAAATATTCAAGGCATATACCATATATCTATTGAATATACATATGTGTATGTGTGAATACATTTTTCGAGGCATATATCCTACATACATGTATAAATTCAAGGTATATATCCCATATTGAATATGTGTGTCTATACGTAAGGCAAATATTCCATATCTATCTATCTATCTTGAATATATATGTATATATTGAAGGAATATAGCCCATGTATTTTGAATTTATATGTATGTGTGTGCATTTATGTATATATTCAAGACATATATCACATATATTAAGTATGTGTGTGTATGCACAAGACATCTATCCCATATATAGAACATATGTATATATGGCACATATACCACATATATGTGTATATACACAAGGTATATGTCACACACATATATGTATATATGTATGTTTTATACATGTAATGCATATATACATATATATATATTTTTTGAAGGCATAGATCAAAGATAGAAAGATCTCATGTATACCAATAAATTCGGAGTGGCAATTTTTGTGGGAGAAAAAACCCCGGAAATAAAATAGATGTTTATTGATTGGGGAGCTTAGTATAATGGAATATAACCCTGCCATAAGAAATGATGAATATATATAGCCATACCAGATCTTTAATTGTATTATAAAGCAGCAATCATTAAAACTACTTGGTACTGGCTAAGAAATAGAGTGGTGGATCAGTGTAATAAGTTACGTACACAAGACAAAATAGTCAATGACTATAGTGATCTACTGCTTGATAAATCCAAAGACTCCAGCTTCTGGGATAAGAACTCACTATTTAGCAAAAACTGCTGGGAAAACTGGAAAATAGAATGGCAGGAACTAGGCACAGACCAATATCTTACACCCTATGCTAAGATAAAGTCAAAATGGGTACGTGATTTAGATATAAAGGCTGATATAAGCAAACTAGGAGAGCAAGGAATGGTTTACCTATCAGCTCTGTGGAGAAGGGAGGAATTTGTAAACAAACAAGAGATAGTAAACATTATGAAATGCAAAATGGATGATTTTGATTACATTAAACTGAAAAGTTTTTGCACAAACAAAGCCAATGCAACCAAGATTAGGAAGGAAGCAGAAAAGTGGGAAACAATTTTCACAGACAGTGTTCCTGATAAAGGTCTCATTTCTAAAATATATAGAGAACTGAGTCAAATTTATAAGACTACAAGTCAATTCCAATTGATAAATGGTCAAAGGATATGAACAAGCAGTTTTCAAGTGAAGAAATTAAAGCTATCTATAGTCATATGGAAAAATTCTCTAAATCACTATTGATCAGAGAAATGCAAATCAAAACAACTCTGAGGTACCACATCACACCTATCAGATTGGCTAACATGACAAAACAGGAAAATGATAAATGTTGGAACACTAGTGCATTGTTGGTGGAGTTGTAAACTGATCCAACCATTCTGAAGGAACTATGCACAAAGGTCAACCAAATTGTGCATACCCTTTGACCCAGCAATACTACTTCTAGATCTATATCCCAAAAAGATAATAAAAGGAGCCCACATGTACAAAAATATTTATTGTAGCTCTTTTTGTGGTGGCTAAGAATTAGAAATTGAGGGAATGCCCATCAATTGGAGAATGGCTGAATAAACTGTGGTATAGGAATGTAATGGAATACTATTGTGCTATAAGAAATTATGGGAAGGTAGACTTAAGAAAAACCTAGATAGACTGATATGAACTTAGGCTTAATGAAGTGAACAGAACCAGGAGAACATTGTGCACAATAACAGTCACATTGTACAATGACTAACTTTCATAGACTTGGCTTTTCTCAGCAACGCAAGGATCTAAGACAAATCCAAAAGACTCAAGAAAGAATTATGGAGTCTGAATGCAGTTTGAAGCATATTATTTAATACCTTTTTTCTTTTGTTGTTTTGTTTTGTTTCTTCTTTCTCATGGTCCCCCCCACACACATTGGTTCTAATACTTCTTCACAACATGACTAATGTGAAAATACGTTTAATATGAATGTATATGTAGAGTCTATATCAGATTACATGCCATCTTGGAGAGTGGGGAGGAGAGGGAAGGGGAGAAAATCGAGAACTCAAAAGCTTATAGAAGTGAATGCTGAAAACTAAAAATAAATAAATACATTTTATAAAAAAAGAAATGATGAATATGAAGAATTCAGAGAAGCATGGGAGGACATACAAACTGATACAGAATGGAGTCATCAGAACCAGGAAAACAACATGCTCAGTAACTACAGCAATGTAAATGGAAAGAAGGAAGGAAGAAAAGAAAGAGGAAGGACAGAAATGCTTTATGATTATAATGATGGAGCTTGGTCCTAGGGAGAGTTGAGAAAATTTATCTGGCTCCTGTCTCTGCAGAGGCGAGTGACTGCAGGGTATGTAATGTTGTTATATTGCATATTATGTACCTCTTAGTTATAGCTGATGGGATGTTTGATTTTGTTTAACCTGTTCTTATTTCATTTTCTCTCAGTATTTGTTACAAGGATTGGCTCAAAGAGTAGGGTGAGGGGTGGGGGGGAAGGGCAGGATTTTTAGAGAAATGAGAATAATAGAAATTAGATCAGCTGCTATATGGCACAGTGGATAGATCGTCAGGCCTGTAAATGAAGATTCATTTTCCTGAGTTCAAATCTGGCCTCAGACATTTACTAGCTGCATGATCCTGGGCAAGTTGCTTAACCCTATTTGCCTCAGTTTCCTTATCTGTAAAAATCAATTGGAGAAGGAAATGGCAAACCACTCCAGTATCTTTGCCAAGAAAACCCCAAATGGGATCACAAGAGTCAGACACAACTGAAAATGACTGAACAACAAGGGATTGGATATGTGATTTCATTGATATAGGGGAATCCACAGGTGAGGAAATTTCCTCTGATAAAACTGGCTAGTACCTTCTCTGAGATTTATGGTCTTAGAAAGTTTCTAAAAAACCTTGAAAGATGAAAGGACTTGCCTAAGGTCACCCAGTTAGCTTGTGCCAGTAGGTACTGAAGTCTTCCTAGATTTCAGGATGGCTCTTAACACACCACACAGCCTCATGTTGATACAAAAACAAAAGAAACTGATAATTTTAATAGCCCTATTCAAGCTCCAAAGTGGAGTCAGAGTTGAGAAGTTGTAAGCAAAAGCATGACCCTCCAAGCTCCATTGGTTACTTTAATATTTGTTTGTGGTTGTCTTTGAGCCCAAAACAAACAATCTTAGGCTGCCCACTGAGTCCTTAAACCCAACCAAAAGGCATCTGGCACATGTGAGCTCTCTAATGGCCCCACACTCTCCCAGGCAACAGGAGGCAGGTCTAAGGAAAGGCTCCCTAAAGAACATGTAATTTTAAGAGCTCTGGAGGATGACTCAGACATTCCAAGCTCACTTTTATTTTTCCTTTTTTTTTGTTGTTGATGTGTGAAATATAATTTTAGTCATTTTTTCTGATGACTTTTGAGTTTATAAGCAGTAATTATCAACTTAGGATCAGAGACCATCCCTAAACCCATCCACATTGCAAAACCGTGCTTTCTTCCAATACCCAGGCTTATTTACAGTCAATTAGGACTTGAGGCAGGAGAACCTGGGCCTAGAAATGTCCTCCTGTGGCCATCTGTCAAGCAAGCCTGAAGATAAGATGTGGAATACAGCTGGGGAAGCTTGAATCCCTCCTGTGCCTTCTCCCTCCTTCACCTTCTCTGAGTCTGGGCTGTTTCTCTAGGAAGCAACAAGGAGAAGAACAAATATTTTCATAGTAGATCATAGATGTTGGAGCTAGAGAGGATCATAGAGATTATTTGATCCAACTCCCTCATTTTAAAGATGAAGGAACTGGACCCAGGGAATTTAAACGGCGTACCTAAAGTCACACAGGTAAGTCACAGAGTGGATATTGGAGCTCAGATCCTTCTATGCCAAATCCAGAGCTCTTTTCACTACTGTATAACACATTAGGGAACTAGCCACCTGAGGAATTTGCTTCCATGATGCCTTTGTGGGGATGGGTGGGGGAGGCCCCAGAAAGGTGCTAAAATCATGGTCATGGCACGTTGTCCTTTTCTCATCATCCTTCAGAGAGGTCAGCAAAGTCAGCTTTATTCATTTGTCGGCACAAGTGATTAGTGGAGCTGGACCAGTGGGCCTTGGAAGTGATCAGATTTAACCCTTTGATTGGACAGGTGAGGAGACAGAGGTCCCAAGAGATGAATTTGCCCAAGGTCACATAGTCAGAAAAGTTATTACAAATCCACTTCTCAGAAACTAAGACACTATGGCAAAACCTAGCTGGAAGAATCAGAATGTCAGAGATGGATGGGGCCTCAGAGGCCGCCTTGTCATTGTCACAGACTGTCAGTTTCACCTTTGCAATATCTTCTCTAGATTCTAGAACATGCCCCTTTCTCTCCTTGGACATTGCTGCCAGCTGGTACAGGCCCTACCAGCTCACACCTGGACTGCCACAATAGTCACCTGCTGGCACTGTCTCAAGTTGTTCCCCAATCCAATCCATCTACCATTCAGCCACCAAAGTGATTTTCCAAAAATGAAGGTGCTTTCATGTCACACGCCCTGCAACCAACCTCCTCCCCCACTCAACAAATTCTAGTAGCTTGCTGTCCACGCCAGGATCAAATATGAAATCTTCTGTTTGGCCTTCAGAGCCCTTAAAAATCAAGTCCCACCCTCCACATATCCCGTCTTCTCGCACCTCACATCCCACTTACCGGGTGATCCAGTGATCTCCTTGCTCCAACACTACACCTACCAATGTCAGGCACACTCCCTGGCCATGGAATGCTCTCTCTCCCTCCTTATCTCTGCTTCCTGCCTTCTTTCAAGGGCCAGCTAAAATCTCATCTTTTACAGGAAGCATGTCCAGATCCCTCTTAACTCCAACACCTTTCCTCAGTTGCTTTATCACCAATATATCCTGCATATAGCTTGTTTGTCCATAATTGTTTGTATGCTGTCTCCCTCACTAGAGTGTGAGCTCCTTGAGAACAGGTACTTTCCTTTGTCTTTATATTCCCAGTACTTCCTGCTACATAGCAGACACTTAATAAATGGCTTTTCTTTTTTCTTTTCTTTTTTTCTTTTTGCTTTTTGGAGGGGGGAAGACAGGGCAATTGGGGTTAAGTGACTTGCCCAAGGTCACACTCCTAGTAACTGTTAAGTGTCGAATTTGAACTCAGGTCCTCCTGACTCCAGGGCTGTTGCTCTATTCACTGGGCCACCTAGTCACCCCAATAAATGCTTTTTCATTGACTGACTAATCCTGAGCAAAAATCCCCTCCACAATACATCCGAACAACTCAACCTATCAGATGGAGACATGGGTTCTAGTTCCAGCTTGCTCCACTTACTTGAAAGCTGGGTGACCTTGGGAGAGACAGTGTTATAGTTGAAAGTACAGTGTGGTGCAGAGGGCCTAGTGTCAGAGCCCACCTCTGATGTTTACTTCATGGGTATCCTTGGTTAAGTCACCTAATCTTAGGCCTCGGTTTCCTCACCCATTAAAATGAGGGGATTAGACTCTGAAAATGGTTGGACATCTATAAAATGAGGTTATCTTTGAGGTTCCTTCTCGACTTTGATCCTGTAAGGGAGAGAGTCTCATACTGATGGGCTTTGGAATTCAGGTTACCATCTATAACCCGACGCCAGTTAAGTAATGTCTATGTCAACTCTAAAGGTCTATGATTCAATATCTAGAGGGTCAAGAATGGGCCATTGGGGTATTATTGCTTCTTTAGGACTTGTTTCTGCAAGTCAAGAAGTGGTATTTGTAGGTGTCTAGTGCTGTTGGTAGCACCTAATTCCAGCTTAAGAACCATGATCCCTTACCTCCTTGAGCCCCATTCCTCATATGTCAAATGAGGTAGGTTGTACTGGATAATCTCTAAATTCCTCTCCAGTCCTAAAATGCTATGGTACTGTGACTTCCCCAGCTCATAGTCTTTCGCAAGCTAAATCCTCAGAGAATTCTAATCCTGCTTACACTGAATCTTGCCTTACACCACCCTAATATCCACCCACTCTTGGGAGACTTTGCAAACTGTCAGCTGGTCCATTAACAGATTGTAGTAGGGGAAACTGCTTCACAGGCCCCAAGAGGGGGGAAACCTGGGGGCATGAAGGAACTTGGGAGCTTAGCAAGGAGAGTTGCTGGAGACTAGAGAGACAGAGAGTGCTGGCAGGTCCAGCCCCACCCTAATTCCAGGGGGGGGTGACCTCATCCCAAGGCAAGGGCAGGCAGGCCTTGGCTTTTAAGCATCCTAGGGGAGGGGCTTCAGGGGTGAACCAAGGACAGGACCAAGTGCTTCCTCAGTAAGAAGGGAGAGGAGAAGATGTTCCTAGCCAAAACTGCTGACCCCTAGAGACTATAGAAGTTAAGGACTGGAGCTGGCCCCCTACAGTGACCATAGCCACTGCTGCCTCCCTTGGGTAATGTCATATAAAAGTTTTTCTTACATTTATCTAGTGCTTTATGGTTACAGAACACTTTCACATTTAAACCTTACAACAACCCCATGAAGTAAGCAAAGGAAGTAGTATCAGGCTCATCTTAAAGATGAAGAAACCGAGGGTCAAAAAGGTTACACTGGCTCCCCTGAGGTCACGCAGCTAGAGGTGTGCGGAAGCCAGCATGAGCTGGCTCTGGAGAGGCAGACATGACAAATCAGGGCTGAATTGGTTGTTTTGTTGATTGTCTAGACTCTAGAAAGTGATGGGGAAAATGTTAATCATGTAGATTAAACTGAAAAGTATGTGTGCATTCCCCCCCCCCCCCAGAAAGCTGGTTGTTAAATATTTACCAGCACATCATTGTACTTGGAGTCAGAAAGACTCATTTCAGACACTTGCTAACTGTGTGATCCTGGGTGTATCAGTTTTCTCTTCTGTAAAATAGGAATGATAATAGCACCTACATGACAAGGTTGTTGTGAGGGTCAAATGAAATGTTGTTATGTACAATGCTCTGCAAACCTTAAAGCACTACATGTGCATGTCAACTATCACACCACTGCCACTTCCTAGAGACTGCCCACCCCCATAGAATCTGACCTTGTAACAAATGATTACAGTTTATAACAAATAATTATCATTAAGGAAAACAAATCAAAGCTCTGAAAATATGATTTATTCTTCAACCAACAGTCTGGCACCCATCTGCCAGGAGGCAGGAACCAAATGTCAACATTTAGCCATTAGTGCTCTGAAATAATTATTGGTCACTTGCATGTATCCAAGTCAGGAAATCCTCTATTATTGTTTTATTTTTCCTGTAGCTAGATGGCAAAATAGATAAAGTTCTAGGCCTGGAGTCAAGAAATCTGAGTTCAAATCCAGTCTCAGACACTTATTAGCTGTGTGACTCTGGCCAAGTCACCTAACTGCTATCTGCCTCAGTTTCCTCAACTGTAAAATTATAATAACACCTAACCTCCTAGAGTCATTGTGAGGTTCAGTTGAGATCGCATTTGTAGAGCATTTAGCATGACACCTAGAATATCGTAGATGCATCATGTAAATTGTTCTCCTGATTCTATTCTTTTAGTTCTGCATCAGTTCAAAAAGTCTTTTCAACTTTCTCGGAATTTCTCACATTCATATTTTTTAATATGGTGTAATATTCCATTATATTCAGTAATGCAACTTGTTCAACCAGTACCCAGTCAAAGGGTACCCATGAGATCCTGGCATCATAGATTTAAAACTAGAAGTGACTTCAATCATCAAATCTAACCCCTCTTTTATAGATGCAGAAGCTGAGTCCCAAATGGGTGAAATTACTCACCCAAAGTCACAGAGGAAGTAAATGGCAGTTCTGTGGTTTTAATCCAAGTCCTCAGACTCCAGCGTCTGTGTTCTTTCCATTATAACATGCTATTCATTTTCCTTCTAGGTCTTTGCTACTACAAAAAAAAGTGTCCTAGTTCTCTTTCCTGCTATTACAGTATACAGCAAAAAAGAATACTAGTTTTGGAATCAGAGAACATGAATTCAAATCCTGACTTTATCACTTGTTCCCTGTGTGGCTTTAGATCAGTAGTTCTCAACCTTCCTAATGCTGCAACCCTTTAATATTCATATGTGGGTGGACTCACCTGGAGACAGATAGAGGAGAGGTGTCTCGGTTCCTAAGACCATCGGAAATATGTGTTTTCTGATGGTCTTAGGTGACCCCTGTGAAAGAGTTGTTCGACCCCCTTAAGGGGGTCACAACCCACAAGTTGAGAACCGCTGCTTTTGATAAATCACTTTACCTCTCTGGGCTTCATTTATAATATACTAATGTTGGATCAGGTGACATCTAAGGTCCCTTGAGTATCTTTCAGTGGTGGGATATGGCAAAATAAATTGTGTTATGTGAATATAAGCAAATATTATAACACAGTGAGAAAGTATGAATATGAGGAATTAGAGAGAGTGTTGGCAAGACTTGTATGAATTGATATAGAGCCAAGAGAACAAACACAGGAGAACAATTTCCATGATGACCATCTGATTTTATCATCTTCACTTCCACCCCATAGTCTCAAACCTATTGGCCTTGTGGCGATGGCAAAACTCTCTCTGTAATGGGTAAAAAAAAAAAGTACAAAGAAAGAATAAAAACTCTGCACCACCCTCCCCAAGCTACATTCCTCCTCCCCCGCCATGATCTCCTTCTGCAGTCAGATCCCCAGTTATTTTTATCTGATGGTGCCTTTGTTGGCCCTAACAGGCACGGTGTGGTTGCTGTTGACAGCTTGCAGACAGAAAGCATGAATTTCCTGTGTGGCTTCTTCCTTCTTCCTCATGCGTGCTCTGAGGCCTTCTCTATTATGAGTTACGCTAATCTACTGCCTCACCAGAGTCTAACTAAGAAGCTTGCAATATAAAACTCCAGATAAATAGCTTTCCTCAAGTGAGACAAAGAGTGAAAGAATAGGAGAAGGGAAGCAGCTGTCCCCTAAACTAATTTTTAGCCTTGACCTAGTCTGTCACCCTCTTGCCTCCTCAAGGTTCTACTCTGGTTCTAATGAGCAATCTCTGATCCTGTTTTCCCTTTCCTCAGAATTAATATTTGGGAAATCAGGACACTATGCAATGATTGCATCATGAAATTTCCTAGTACAGAGAATGAGCCTCAGTTATCTCATCTGTAAAATGAGACTGTGAGACTTGTTGTCTCCTGAGGTCCCTTTGACAGCGGTAGATAAAGTCCTGTACTCGTAGTGAGGAAAATGTAGGTCCGAATCCCTCCTCAGACACTTCCTAGCCCCAGATGGCAAGTCCTGTCACCTCTCTTTCTTCACCTACAAAACAGGGATAATAGTAGCAACTATCTCACATGGTTGTGGTGACTATCCCATTATTTAGGATAGATAGGAAGTGCTTCACAGACCATAAAGAGTTATGATTACTCTCCTATGATCCTGAGAATGCTTTGCCACTAAAGGGATAAAGCACCTGCTCTCAACTCTCTGGTAGGCCCAAAGCCCTCCAGTCCTCCAGCCATGCATGGGTCAAGAAGAGACAAGTTCATGGGACAGAACTTACTATCTTGGGCTTGTGCTTATGCTTAATTAGCACAGAGAGCCTCAGAGGCCACCTAGTCAAACTCTTTCATTTTGCAGTCAAAGGGAATGACTCCCATAGAACTAAGTGACTTGCCCAAGGTCACACAGGTAGTACATAGCCAAATCCAGATTGGAACTCCTGTCTCTTTGACTCAAAGTACAGCATACTTTCTATTGCATCATGAAGCCTCCCCTAGATGACTACTTTAAAAAAAATTGCTTTGAATCACCCTTACCCATATAGGACTGCTAAAATCTCTTGGAGACAGGCAGCACGGAAGTTTAATAAATGTTTGTTGATCTGGATTCAGTTGAGTTGGGTTGAATTGAAGCAAAGCTGGCCTAAGGCTTTTTGCAGTTTAGAGAGGCCCTAGATACCAGCAATCCCTAACTTGCCAGAGCTTGCCTATAATAAGTACTCTCACATAGCCCAGCCTATCCTCTTCTCTCTCCATCCACACAGAAGACAATAAGAGCCCACAGGTCTATAAAACTCATAGAGTTTTCCTCATAGCAATCTTGTGTGGTGCGGGTTGGTTAAGTATCATCATTCTCATTTTATTGGTGAAGAAAATGAGTCAGGATAAGGTTAAGTGATTTTCAGGTCTAGTACCCTCCCCACCCCACTGTACCATAGTAGATGTATCCCAGTGTTGTGGGATGCAACATGCCACAGTAGGAAAAACTCTAAATCTGGTGCCAGAGAACCCAGGTTCATATGCCGTCTCTTCTACTTGCCAGCTGTGTGAACTTGGGCAATGTAATTAACCTTTTTGGGCCTCAGGTTCCTTATTTGTAAAAGTAAGGCCATTAGCTAGCTGGTCTCTTCTAGTTTTAAATCTACAATCCTGTGATTTCCAGTGGAGATATTTTTCAGAGAAGGCTTTTAGGTAGGAGAACAGGTCTATGCACAAGGCTGGTTCAAATGAAAGCAGAGAAGAGAAAGAGGCAACCTTAGGCCCAGAGGAGATCCTGGCACTGATTACTGAGATCTGTGATTTTTAGCAGGAGGCTGGATTGGTAATCAGAGTCAGGGAAAGGGGTAGCAAGCTCCTCCTAGCCATTCTCTCCTCTCTTGGTCCACTCAATCACTGCCATGAACATTGATTCAACTCGTTCAGGAAATGATCATCTAGATAGTGTCTCCTGTTCCTAGGCCCTGTCAGATACAGCTGCCACAGGGTGACAAACTGGTACTCTACCACCGGAGAGCCCTTGCAGGCTAGGAAAAAGTGGGAAAGTTAATTAAGTAGGGCGCTCTGAAAAGTGAGGTTCAAACAAGGTCTGTAGGAAAGGGCAAACTTAGCATTTTTCTTTCCAGGGGAATAAAAATGCAAATATCAGAGAAGCAGACAAATTATATTTCCAAGTAGGACTTTTGATCCACATGTCATAAAATCATCCATCTGGCTTGATCAGGGAACGGGGTAATCTGGTTAATCAAATATTTGTATACACCACTTATGGATAGCCAATTTTTTTCTAAAACCTTGTTGATGCTTCCCAGGGACTCTCCTCCCCATTCCACAGAACATACCTTTGTAATAGTAAGTAGAGCTAAGCAAAAGAAATCAACCCTTCATCCATGTTTGAAAATGTATTATACATTCTTTATCTGTGATGCACCACCACCTCTCTGCCAAGAGGCTGAAGGAAGGCTTTCCTTTCAGTCCTGTGAAGTCTTAAGGATCACTAGTTTCAAAATAATTACTCAAACATGCAAATGGAGCTGTGATCTCCTTGATGGGGGATATGAATGGCAGTCTTGGAAGAATGGGAAATACAATATAATACAGGTACCACTAAAACTTGTGGCAGATGGGAGATAGCATAGGCTGGCTGGGAATAGTTGAAAAGTTAGAAACTTCAGATCTGATTCACTGCTCTTGAATGAACTCTCTGCATGATCTTGTATATGTCACTTCTCTCTGAAGCTCTGCTTCCTCAACTGGGAAAAAAAAGGGACCCAATTAGAGGATTTCTAGGGGACATTCTGAGTCTAACATCCTATGACTTTGAAACTTTAATGTCCCTAACTTAATCTTTCTTTGTCAATTCAGAAGTCACTTAAAAAATTTGCCATTTTTCACATGAGGGGTATGATTATGACTATCACTTATCTTCCTACAGAGAAAGCTTGGAAGTGGTGATTAATAGAAGTCTGGTTGAAATTTAATGCTTCTTAGTTTAGTAACGGGAGAGTTCCTTTTCTTAGAACAGTGCTTTACAGAAACAAAAGGAGGTACAGCAGATAATAAAGAGCCCTGGACTGGGAGTCAGAAGACCCAGGTTCCAATGCTGGCTTTGCCATTTACTAACTGTGATCCTGAGCAGATCCTAGAGGGTACCTTCAGTCAGCTATGTGCCTATCCCACTGTTGTCATTCAGTCATTTCATTTGTGTCTGACTCTCATGACCCCATTTGGGTTTTTTTTTGGCAGAGATACTGGAGTGGTTTGCCGTTTCCTTCTCTAGCTCATTGCACAGATGAGGAACATGAGGCAAGCAGGGTTAAGTGACTTGCCCAGGGTCACTCAGCTAGGAAGTGTCTGAGGCCAGATTTGAACTCAGGAAGATGAGTCTTCCAGACTCTATGCCCTGAACTCTATCTACTTTGCCACCAGTTGCCTTTCCCATGCTGCTTCCAAAATGAGAAGATAAGGAGATATCACAGTCTGCCAACTAGAAAAGATCCCTGGGAGGGGAACTATTTGTTTTGGATATCTGGCTCCAGCACTATTCCTGCCTACCTGATTGGCCTTATCAAGTCACTTGTCTTTTGGGGCCTCTATGTACAACCAGGCAAAAGGACAGGAACTTGCCTTATAGGAAATCTTGTGAAGTTCCATGGTTATATCCAGGTCAGAGCCATGTACTTGAGTACATCTGACCTCTAGGATGTAGGGCTGATTCCACATCCTACTCTGATGCCTTGGGGTAACATGGATATGATTCTGGGATCCTGAACTCTGTGCCCAAGAGGAAAAAAACTGGGGGTGGCTCTATATATCTGGGAAGACTCCAACTAACAACCACCAAGAGACTGGTTATCATCTGAGGACCAGCCTAGCCAGGTAATAAACAAAAAGGCTTATCACCATGTTGTCCACAAAGTAATGATTTATTTTTCTACAAGTCATAAAATGTAGGTATGGAGGGGTTACCCATATAGGTAAGAGGGATTATCCACCCCAGTAAAAATCACTTACATACTTAGAGACTGGTAAAGGACGATAACCACTCCTTAATGTGGGAGAAATGATACGTATGCAGGCCTAGAATTGGGCTATGCAAATGTTGGATGATGAGAATGATAGCTAATATCTATATAGCACACACTGTGTGCCAGGCATTGTGCTAACCACTTTACAAATATCTCATTTGGTCCCCAAAACAACTCTGGGAGGTAGGTGCTGTTATTATCCCCATTTCACAGCTCAAGAAACTGAGGCAAACCCTGGTTAAGGGACTTGTCCAGGATCAAACAGCTAGCATCTGAGACCAGATACGAGCTCAGATCTTCCTGATTTCCTCTATCTACCCTTCCAAAATATAAGCAGTGTTCCTTTCAACAACTTTTAGCTTGTTAAATGACTTCAAAGTCCTCTAAAAGTAGTTGCTACTCAATTGCATTTGTTTATCAAGAAATGAGTGAAGGAACAGTAGCTGGCTATAGATTCTAGCCACCACAGGCTGGAGGAAAGTGATGGCATGGAGTGGTGCAGTAGAAGCTCATTGGCTTTGGACTCAGTGGACGAGTTCACTTACTATGACTCTTCGGCTAGTCACATCATCTCTGGAGCTCAGTTTCCTTATGTATAAAATAATTGAGCTCCTTTCTAGTTCTAAGCCTATGATCCTATGATTTATTCCTTTGAAGCACAGCTCAGGGGCTGCTTCTTACACAAGACTTCTCCTGTTCCCATCTATCTATACTATCCCTATCTCAAAATTTACTTATGTATATGCCATATCCTTTCAGTAGCATCTAGCCTCTTTGAGAGCAGGATTTTTTTTAATCCCATTGCCTAGCACAGAGTAGGCAATTAGTAAATATCTGAATTTAATTTTTTAGTCAGATAATTCATAACCTAGAGAGATGACCAATACATGGAGGTTAGAGTGGGAGACACTAGATCTGGTGAACAAAAACTGTTCTTTCATCATGTTAAACTAATTCTCATCACCAGTACTGATGGAGGGAAGTGATCTAGAATGTCCAAAATAGAGAACCATCACCTAATCATTCCTAATGGCTTTGGAAAGGATCATGACTCTCTGGGCATCAGATTCCTATTTCTAATTATGCTTCACTTAAATAGGAAAATGAATTGCATTTCAAATAATGTTCTGTTATATTCTGAGCACATATCCTTGACTGCCAGTGATGGATAAGGGAGAACAGAGCAGCCTGGTGCAGCAGGAATAGCCCTGAAACAGGAATCTAATTTGCCAATAACTAGCTAAATCACTTCGACTCCTTTGGGCCTCATAAAATAAGGTCCTTGGGTTAGATTGTGGATTCTTAATTTGATCAAGGATCTATGAACTTATATAGGTGTTTTTAATATTTTGCTAATTGTTTCAATATAGTTTCCTTTATAATGCTGTATATTGTATTTTATACACTTAAATACATTCTGAGGGGTCCGTAAGCTTCACCAGATTAACCACCAAAGGGGAAGTCCATGACACAAAAACTATCTGTAAGGTCCCTTCTAGTCCTAATGCTCTGTGCCTCTAAAACCTTCTGGCCAAGCGAAGAGACACAGGTAACCATTAGAGATCCAAGATCATTTACTTTTAATTAATACATTATATTTTTATATAATATAACATTATTTTTCCTTCTCCTCCACCACCAAATTAAAAAAAAAATGCTCTTGGGCTGTGGGGACCACGTTATAGTATGTGAGTTTCTTTGATCATAGAAGACTAACTTAGGTTGTGTTTAAAGTAAGGGCATAGATGGCACTCCAACCACACCTTCACATCCTTGTTTCCTTCAAAATATTGTTTAGGCAGCACCCTGTACATGAAGACTTTCCGAGTCTCCCCCATCCATGCCAGCTGCTAGTGCCCTCCTGGGGGAAAAAAAAAGCACTTATCTTCTATTTCTTTGGCACAGTTCTTTGGCATTAGAGGCTCTGTCTCCAGAATGTTAGAAGCTCTTTGAGGGTAAGGATCCTTTCTTTCAGTGTCAGTTCTGTGACCCCAACACCTAGCACAGTATCTGGAACATAGCAGTACCTAACAAATACTTGATGATGGATTGGTTTGGCACACCCCTTCCCCTCCCCACCTCCCCCCACCCCGGACCTCCAGGAGTTGAAATCATAAATAAACCCTTCTTTCTCTGTAGACCCAAAGATCTGCTGCTTCTGCCCACCTCTTGAGGATGTCCCATCCTTGTTCCTGTAGCATCTATTTTCTTCCTTCTCATTAAGGAAAGAAGGAAACCAGGCCAAAGTGGAAAGCATTTTCAAACTTTATTTACAACTGTCACAGTGACAAAAAGTAGTTTTGGAAAAAAAAAAATGCTAGTTTCTCCCTGAGCCTCAAAAAAGAACAGACAGGAGTTACAGAAAGTTCATCAAACAACAGGCATTTTTTACTGAAGTTTTTTTTTCTGATACATTCAGTTAGAAATACACACAAATTACTTCTAAAAGGGGGTGAACAACAACAACAGTAACAATAACAACAAAACCCCACAAAAACACAGAGGCCAGATAGAGAGCACAAGTCTCTTCCGAGTGTAGACGGGATCGATCCGGTGGGGCTGCCCCTGCTGAAGATCCTGGCCCGTGCTAACGTCAGCCCCACATCTGCTCAGAATCCCAAGCGGCGGCAGAGACCCGTCTCAGGACCAGAAAGATAACCCACCAGCCACAAACATACATACACACACAAAGGAGGTTTCTTATGCAGTGTACAAAAGCACGTTTCATCACACAGCGAGACTGCGACAGATGACAACAGGTAGCAGATGGGGGCGGAGTGGGGCTGGGGGATTTGAAAAGACAAGGAGTCCCCAACTCTCCCCTCCACAGGAACTGAATGATAATCAAAACTACAGCGGGGGAATACACGACAGAGATGACTGGCTCTTTGCCACCAAACCACAATGAGAGAGAGAGAGAGGGGGAAAGGAGGCAGAGCTATCATGGGTCACCAGCAGAAACTGCAGAGTGGGTCATCTCCCCACCTTCCAACCAGCTGGCCTGCTGCCACTGCATGGAGCTACAAGTTATTGCCATCAATGTTTATAATACAAGCGTATGAGACGGGAGGGAAGAAGAGGGGAGAGATACCCCTCAAACCTAGTCCTGCTGATATATAAAAGCAACACCCTTTCCCCAGCCTTCCCCAGCGCCATACTACCCATGAGGTATTAAATACAAATACATTACACCCAATCCAAGACTAGGGGCTGAAATATGACTGATTGGAAATAGGGAGGCGATGGCCAAGAGCCTTGGGTTCCCTTGTTATACCCAAGGAAAGCTTCCAAGCCTTATGCAGTGTACAAAAGCACGTTTCATCTTATGATCTGCCACCTTTCTCTGCCTCTGTGGAAGCCACAAAGGATCTGGCAACAAGATGGAAATGTTCCTATAATTTGTTCTTCAGACTCTGGACTCCAAAGTAGAGAACCTCACCATAGCCAGCTCGTAAGTGAGCTCCCAATGTTCCTATGGAAGGTGCCCTTCCAGACAAGAGGCCAAGAAGGATGAAAGGAAGGAGGTGGGAGTGGCAGAATTAGTAGTATTGAGGGGCGAACTCAGGTCTGAATATAACATCCTTTCTGGAGCCTCCTGAGAGCAGAGCAATCCAGGATAAGCCTCCTCCCCTCTCCACCAGACACGCACGCACACACACACAGACACACACACAGACACACACACACACACACACACACACACACACTCACACACTCTACCTCTCCAGAACTTGGAAAGCTGCAAGGTATCTCATGACACCCTCTAATTTCCAACTTGGTCACAGTACTGCTGGCAATCAACCTACCACATGTCACCCCACTCATTCCTCCTCCTCCTCCTCCTCCCCTCCTTCTCCAACCCATATGCCTTCCAAGTCCCAGGGGACACTGGCCCTCATGACCAGAAGGAAGACTTCAGCTCCCACCTAAAAACAATACCAGGGGATAAAGATTTCTCTTCCCTTCACTCCTCCACTTCTCATAAAAAGGAGGGAGAATATTCAAGGTGAAAAGTAGGCTGACGGCCAACAGTAAGTGGCCTAGCTAGTCAGACTGGCTAGAATCACAGGTGGGAGGAGACAGAAGATTCAGCTCAGAGCCTGGCATGGGGGCTTTGGAAGAAAAGGTTAATCAAAGAAAGAGAATCTAGGCATTCCCAGACCTCCTGCTTGAACTTTGAGAATTACAAGAAGATTGAAGAGCACTGTCATGTGCCTTTCCATCTTGAGAAGGGTGAGGGATCCATTCTGTAGCAATCTTATACTCCCCACCCCCCACAAGAGCACATGGGATGCCAGGGCACCAAGAACAAAAAGGGATGGAAACTTTGGGAAATGGACCCGGAAAGTCTTGCCCTCTCCACCCACAAAACAAGAAACAGATAGACACTGGGAAAGGTCCTCTGTCAGAGGAAGATGGAGATCAGGAGTGGCAGGGTGTAAAAAAAGGAGAACAGAGAAGACCATCAAGGGACTGGCCCACATGCTTGCCTCAAAGCTCTTTCTGCCCAGTCCATTAGAGAGTTCCCAGTGTGGTCTGTTTCCCCTCCTCCCTTCTTAACTCACTCAAACACACTCTACTGAACAGAAACAAAAGGGGGAAAAAAGAGAAAAAACAGGAGAGAAATGACAACTCTATCTACGAATGTACTTCTGAGCCAGCGCTAGGTCCCCTCTCAATATTTTCTGGCTGTAGGTCTTTGCTGAGCATTTTCTTAAAACCTCTGTTTTCTCTTATTTCTTTTATTTGTTTTCTTGCCTCAAAATGTTCCTCACTTGCTCTGCCTTTCACTAACCCTCCCTGGAATATCACAACTCCTCAAGACTACGCAGAGTTCAGATAGTGATCTCAAAGCAGCAGACACTTCCCCAACCCCAGCTAAGTGACTTCCTTTCTCAGAAGGCCTTGCTGATCTTTGCATTGAGGACTCAGCTGCTGGACACATTTCTTTCAGAAAAAAATAATATACATATCAAAAAAAAAAAAAAAAAGAAAAAAAAAGAAAAAAAAAAGAAAACCAACCCAGTGATCTCGCAGGTGCAAAATTGAAGCAGTCATTGGACATTTTCAGAACTACTGTGGCTCACTCATTTTCCACCATGATGGGAAAAAAATACAGTTCAGATGTATTTTTTTTGCCCCCCTTTGGGTGCCCTTGATAGGTTTACTGCTCCTTCTTCTCATTCTCTGTTTCTTTACTGGTTTCTTGCTCATCTTCTTGGACCAAGAACTCCTCTGGGGGCCATCTTAGCTCCCCACTTTCCACTTCTCCCTCTGTGGGCTCCACCACAATGGAAGGCAGGCGGTCCTTCAGTTTGCAGTAGCGATCAAAATCTGAAGGATCAGGAAAGATCTGAAATGAGAAAGAGTGAGAGGTAAGGGAAAACTGAATGTATTGGGGGTAATTATTGTCATGCAGCAGAGAATTTTAGTGTTATCAGGCAAGGATGAAGGAAGGTGCTTTCAACCCTATAGTGAAATAATCATTTGGGAGGGACCGCAGTTATCTGCACAGAATATTTTCTCCTATATTTTTTAAATACATGAGTCCAAGGTAATACCACTCCATAGGCCCTCCACCTTAACAGTATAAGCTTTAGACCAGAAAAATCAAAGTAGAATTATGAGTGGCCAAGGATCTGGACTCCATTTCTCTTCTGTGGTAGCCTCCAAGGTTTGGTCACTGAACTCCCGCAGCTGTCAAAAGGTTTGGCTAAACAAGCTGTGGTCCAGGAATGTAATGAAATCTTACTGTGCTATAAGAAATGGTGAATGATGAATACAGAAGTATGGGAAGATTTTCATGAACCAATGAAAGGTGAAGTAAGCAGAGCCAAGAAAACTACATTCACGATGACTACACTACAATGTCAAGTGGAAAGAACTCGAGCAAAACATTTGAAACTGAGTACTTTGAAATTATATTGGCTAAGTTTGGCTCCAGAGCCAGCCCCCTTCTTTGCAGAGGTGGGAGGACTATAACTGTGAAATACCACATATGTTAGCTGTTTTTGCTTGGTTAATTTGTTTTAACTTGGCTTTTTTCTTTTTTATTCTTTGCTATAAGGGATTATTCTGTGGGAGTTGGGGAAAGGGATCCATTGGGAAATGGAGGTGATGTTAAAACAAAAAGGTATCAATAAAATTTATTTTTGAAAAATAAATGCCAGGAAAATAAAGAGGCCTGAGGTCTTCACAGGTAGCCTCATTCCTTACCAAACTCTTTCCAGGCTCAAATCATTAAATTTTTGAAACCTAGAAAACAGTGTTTGTTGTCAGATTCTCTTTATTCCAGAAAGAAGTTTAGGGTCATTAAAGGACTTTTGCAATTTCCCAACAGTCTACTTTTAAAATTATGGGCTGTATTCATTATCCATCTGCCACATACTGATGAAAAAAGTCTACAGATTGTCAATCTGATTGCATGTCATGGTCTGACCTATAGGTATTCTTCATCCACTTGGTTTTTCCCATGTGGATGGTTAAGACTCTCCTGAGCAGTCCTACATCTCATCCAAGAAACTGCAACATTGATTGGGAGGCCTAATGCTTTGATAAAAGGAGAATCTGGAGGATCTCACCATCTTCAAACTTGTGCTAATCTTGGTTGTTGTGTTGTAAACACTATCATATTACCTTTCCCTACTGCCCCATAGAGGAGAAATCTTTTCCATCTACAAATAGGGTTGAAGTTTACTTCTACCACTAATTAGCAATGGGGCACAACCCCAATCCCAGGCATCTGCTGCTCCAGGCAGGAGTCCAATCAAGCTTTGAGCACTCCCATTTTCTACTGAGGATTCTAAGAACTACCAACCTCAGGGAATCCTCTCCATGCCACTGGATGAATGATTAACTGTTTATCTCATAAAGACCTATTGACGGGGATTAAATCTTAGGCCAGCTGCACAACTGGGCAACATTAAAGATTTAACAAGCCTCATAAAAAGGCAGTGTAGTGGCATTCTAGAGGAAAAAAAAAAAAGCATCCAGGGAGAAGAAGCAAGGAATCTATATGTCAGATGAGGGTCCCCAGAACGTAGTTCCCCTACTTTCTGAATTATAGCAATTGCTAAAATCATTTAGAACTCAGCAGAACTCAATAGGCAAAGCTGAAATCAGTGCACTGAGGGTAATCAAGGAGAATTATACCTTTTCTCCTTCTAGACCCCCATTCATGCTGAAGTACAGCGTTCTCTGGGGTGGGGGGAGGAGTGGCAGGGAAGGTAATAGGGCCCACAAGGTGAGAGAATAAGGAAGTGAAAGAAAGGAGACTGCCTAGGACAAAAAAAAATTTCTATTACCTGACCCCTTCATAAGTAAACCCATTTCACAGATGGCACAGGAGGAAGGAAACCATCCAGTAAGATATTTAAATTGGCCCCAGCTAGTGGTCTCACTAGCCTTCAGGAGACCTTAGTTAAGACTCTTAAGACAAGCAGTTTCCACAGAGGTCCAAGAGCTGGGACAGCTGGAAACACTTTTTAAGAAGTTGTCACCAAACCTTCAGGCAATGAAAGTGATTACTCACATCTAAGAAGGGGTGGGCCTCGGTTGCAAATGTCTTCTAGTTAGCCCTCTGTAAGCCACTCTAAACCACAGTGCCCCATGCCCCTCTGTCCTCAGCAGAAGGATCAAAGACTCAGGATTATGGATAAACGCCAGGGCATATTCACAGAACACGAGGAGAGGCAGGAGAGACTTTTGTTTCCCTTCAGCTCAAATTCTGGGATATTATGAATTATATCTCCCCCACCCCCACCATGCCTGGAGTACCGGAGTACAAAGGAGGAAAAATAAAGGCCATCTAGTGCATTTGATTTGGTTTCAAGCCTGTTCTAACTAAAATCTGAGAGAAGGTGAAGGGAACCTAAGAGATAATAATGGACAGAGTCAGAAAACCTGGATGCTGAGCCCCTCCCCAAAACCTCTGGTGGGATGATCTTGCCCAAATCGCTTTATTTCTCTATGTAAGACTCATGAGGGCCCTTTTCTTGCCTCCAGTCATACTGAACTAAGTTACACCAAGAACAAGATTGTGTACTGAACACACAGAAGGACAAGGCCTAATGGCAAAGGGAAATGCAATCAGGACAGACCACTTCCCAAATAGCCCAATGTCACTTTCTCCTGGAAAAAAAATGATGGCATGAACAAGCTGTTGGCAACTTCCCCAGGACTGCCTTCATCTCCCCCTCCCTTTCCCCAACACTGAGGACAAACTGTTGGCATAATGTGTGTAAAGAACTTTGCAAACCTTAAAATTGATTGTGAGCTTTCAGTAACAGATATATGTTAGAGTTGACTAAGTTCAGAAAAATAATGTCTAGCCATCTAATTAAAAGATAAAGCTTCCTACAATGCATTTCCATTAGTGTTTTTTTTTAATGAATTTATGTTCCATGGAGTGCTACATTTAGTTCTAAGCTGGAAATGAGTTAAATGTTTAAATAAAATGTCACAATAAAATGTGGTACTTGTAGTAGTAGCAGCAGTAGTAGCAAAAAGAAAAGAGGGAAAAGGAAAAAAAGGATGTAAGCTTCCTGAGGGCAAGGACACTGTATCCCCATCTCCTGGCCCAGCACATGGAACATAGTAGGAACTTAATAAATGCCTGCTATTTGGCTAGATTAATGAGATTGGCGAGCAAAAACCTTTTAGTTACTTGAATGAAAGGCACCAATTTCAAAATAAATTTCAATACTTCCAAGGTCTGTGATTTTGTTGATGGGGATAATTCTTGTAAATCCCATCACAACTTGCTGTGGTGGCCAACCTTCTGGCTGGGCCATGGAGGGCAGACACACACACACACACACAACAAAGGTCATTGCCAAGCCTGTGCTCAAAGCCCCAGGGCAGCAGGCCTTGCCAGAACTCTAGTTGTCGGGCAAGGACATGACCCTCAAGAGCCTGGTATCATCCCTTCCAGGACCAAGTGAGCCTCACAGGAAGACTTCCATGGAGCCCACAAAACTGACTCCTTACTGATGGCAGCTGAGCTAAGGCAGAAGCTCATTTCTGATCTCCAAGCAATGACACTAATATACTATAAGTAAAATACCTGAACAATAACATTTATCCCAGGAGCTGGCCCCTACATCATGAGAAGGCTTGCTTTCCGCAGGGATTTAAAAGGCCGTGCACTGCTTCTTTGCCAGAGAACTTTGCTCCCTCAGTTGCTCAAAGGTGGCTTCATTTTTGGTTGGTTTTTTTTTTCATTTTCAAAAAAGGGATCTAAAACCTGCTAATTTTGTGGGGGGAAAAAAGATTGTGTAATAATTGAGCTGCTTCTTGGCCACAGTCTCCCAGAAGAGATCTTATCATCAGATTGTACCAATGTATTCTTCTGAAAAAAGGGGGCTCTACCCGAAAAAGAGGAGGGAGAAGGAACAATCCCCAAATCAAGGAGCTCAACATTTCTTCCCAAACAAACAGAAATGCTCCCAACAAGCCACTGAGCTGTTGGCTGCCAGCACAGCCTTATCTCTCACAGCTGCTGCGAGAGAGGCTGACCCCAAGGAGGTCGAGATTTTTCCACTAAGTCATGCTTTTTAATCATCAAGGCAGCAGAAAAATGAGAGGTTGCAACTGCAGTTTTCTGGGGTGGGGAACAAGTATACAACAGGAGTCAAGTTGGACTTCTCTAGACACATGACAGGTAGGGCTGAGGGAGCTTGCATTGGGGATAGGAGAGGGAGTTAAGCCACCCAGGCTTTCTGTTTAATGCTGGGGAACAAAAGCAAGAGGGAAATAAATACTTAGCTAGCTATCCCTACACCCCCAGAAGGAATCCACTTCTGGTTAAGCTTCCTCCTCTGGTCAAAAGCAACTCAAAGGCATTGTTATCCCCTTTTTACAGAAGAGGAAACAAATTCTGAAAGGTTAAGGAACTAAGTAACTTCCAGCACCACAGCTCAAATCCAGGGGTGGTGAGTCTGTTTCAAATCCAGTTCCAGCACAGTGCCAACTCCAGAGGGCAGGGACTGGCTCCTTCCACAGTCCCTGGGACTGTAGGTACTTAATTAGGGATTGTAGATCAATTCATAGGATCACAGAGTCTGATGCCCTCCTTGCCCCTCCCCCCACCTCCCATAGATGAAGAATCTTAGGCTTAGATAGGAAGTTAGGTACCCAAGGCTATGTACTTAATAAATAACAAAGCCAAGATTTGATTCTAGGACTTCTGGCTCCAAGTTCCAAGGTTCTCTCCCCTTTACCATGATGCTATGTCCTATGTCTCCCTACACCATGCTACCCCACCAAGACATGCCCAAAGGTGAGGCCCAACTCTGACTCACTAGCAAGCCATGGCCTCCCCTCCTCTCCAAACACTCAACACCAGTATCCATGGAGGCAAAGCTATTTCATGCTACAAAAGGGAGAAGGGATTTGGTGGGCTCTGAAGGGTTGGACAGAAACAAGGGGCTGTTTACATTGGGAAATACTTACGAAAATAAATAAAAATAATTAAAAACAAAAACTGAACAACAACAAAGAAAACAAAGAGCTGCCCAAGACCTAAGACAGCTTTGGTGTTTCCTCTTTCATAACCTAGGTTGAGGGTGAGACCAATGAGATTATGAGCACTCAGCCCAGGAAAGGATATTTAAATACCTCAAATATCTACAGAATGGAAATTTTACAGCTGAGATACCCATTTTAGGAAGACATTTGCAAATCTATCTTCTGCTCCAAACAGAACTGAAACTAGGGCGAGATGACCAGTACTCTGTTCCAGGGTACCAACATTTAGAGAGGCCCTGATAGCATTTGTACTACTTTTGCATTATAGCAATAACTGAACCAAACCTACAGCACTTAAGTTTTCATCCCCACCCCTTCCACCCCCAACACACACATGCAGAACTGCCCCAGGTACCAAAATTAAGTCAATTAAGGCACTGGGTACACAACTATTCCTCTACAATCCCTAGGAATTAGAGACCTCTAGGGAAAGAAATCCGATGGAGATGAGAAAAAGAATTGGAGAATTAAGAATTAGTCATCAGGTCACCGAGGTGTAAAAGTAGCAAGTTTGCCTTCTCCCATTTCATTCATGGAAGGGAACTGAAAGGTGATACCACAATTCTAAAGGGCCCAAATTTGGGGGCCTGGCTATCATCTGTCTCCCTCTGAGCCAGGTGACCTAAACCTGACTTACTCTAGAGTAGGGAGAAAAGATATTTGGCATCTCTAATGGAAAATGTTAGTGATTCTGGTAAGACCAGCCCTCAGCTTGTGTGTGTGTGTGTGTGTGTGTGTGTGTGTGTATTTTGTGTTTGTTGTGTACACCATCTTCCATCAACCCTGACAAACATATGAGCTGGCCTACTACAATAAGAAAGGAGTGGTCTGCAAAAAGCTGAGAGATGCTAATAAGGAAAGCAGACACTGACTAATGGAGAGATGAAAGGTAGTTAACTGGACACAAAGGGCTAATTACTAGCTCTGCAAGCTGAGACGGTAGTAGCCTGCACATTCTGCTTTTTTGGTGGGGGTAGAAGCAGAGGGAGAGAAATAGAGGCAGCAGGGAGGGCCAAAGCCTCATAATAAATAAGCTGCATCCTGAAGGGTATTGGCAATAGGGACACCAAAAGGAGTGACTTCTCTTTCCCAAGTCTGAGGATAAAAAGGAATTTCCCATGAAAGCCAATGGATCTCATAGGCAAAGCTGAACTACCTTAAGGAGAATAGGTTTTGTCCCTAAGCAATCAGATCTAGCCCAGGAAAGTGGGACTCAATTACTTTCTGAACATCCTTTAGGAGAAAGCCCCAAGCTGTTGGCTCTGATACCTTCACCTTACACCTCTCTGTGTCTCAGTTCCTCCCAAAGGCAAGGTCAAAAGAGCTGAGTTGACTTAGTCTTGTTTTGAGAATGCTAGAGAAACAGGTCATCCTAAATAATCATAGAATCATCACTCTGGAAGGAACTTTACATGTCATCCTATCTAGCCTCTTCATTTTACAGATGTGGAGATGAGAGAACCAGAAAGGACTAATAGTGTGCCCAAGAACAACAGCACTAATTAAGATGCAGAGGTCTGGTCTTCTGACTCCTAGATGAGCACACCAAGATGCTGCCTTTTCTTCCCTTGCTGTTGATCCCCAAACAAGTATTCCGGCAGCTTTTAATGAGAACCTAAAGTGCTCCACCAGAGCTTGCTGGCTCTCTTCTGTCCATTCCACATGGCCATATCTGACCTTGAAGCTCATTATGGATCCTCTCATTTTTGACTACAATGAAAAGTCAGAAACATGAATGAAGTTGCCACCTCTTCACTTGATGATGAGGACATTTACACAAACAGAGACATTAGAATTTTATGTAGCAGTGGAACACAACACACAGAATCTTCCTGACATCTAGCTATTCATTCTGATAGACTTGTTTCACCCCCTTGCTACTGGTTTCCACTGTTTTTCCATTAAAAAATAAAATAAAATGCAATAATAGTCTTCGTTTATCTACTTCTTCCTAGATGGAGCTGATTTATAACAATAGATAGAAACATCACTTCAGCTTAGAGTTAAATTAGTGATTCAAACAAAACCAGGCACCAAATTTTCCTCCTTTTGTGTATTCCTCTATCCCACCACCCCTCCCCCACACATACATGCATATTTTGAGAAAGACAGAAAAAAATATTTTCCCTGAACCATCTCTTTTCCTCTCCTTTGGAATAATGATTGCACTTTGCAATAGAACCATCAGGGGGTTGAATGTGTTTTTGTCTTTAACAAATCGGACAAAGAGTTAATTTAAGGACTAGAGTGTAGGGGAAGGAAGATCTAGTCAACATCTATTCCTTTTCCTTTTCCTTTATTCCCTCTCCCTTTCCTCTTCCAGTTCCCTGGGCTAAAGATGAAAGGGGCATCTGCCCCCTTTGCAAGGGGTCTTTTTCCATTAGAGTTGGTTGCTAGCAACTTCCTGGTCCTCCTTCTGCTAGATTTAAAGTGTTTAAGCCTCAAAAAGGCAGGGAAAGGAAATGTTTTGTGTAAACTCCACTTTTCAACAACTTTGCAAAGCATCTTTCAAGCACACACCCATCCTGTGGTCTCTCCACTCAAAGCTACACTATCAAACAGAAAACCATTAGGAGAGCTAACTTTCAACCAAATATACAACTGATCACTGTGTAACTAAAGGATCAGTGAAGGAATGAAACCTCTGAAATACCCATAGCAATGTGTCTTCAAAGTTGCCCAGGTCTGTGGGAAAAGATGGAGACCATCTACAATGAACTCCTTTTTAATCAGCCTTGTCACTGGCCTCCCTAAAGATAATCTCCCCTCTTGTATGCCAGATCAAATTCCTTGGGGCCTCGTTTGGAAAGTCCTAACCAAGATTATTGCATCAGTCTTTCTGCTTCAGGCCTTTTTCTTATTTTATTTTTACCTTTAAAATATTTTATTTTTAATTTACTTTATTTTAGGACTCTCTTATTTTATTCAGAACTTTCACTTAGCCCTGTGGTCACTTTTAAATGCTATTTTCTCTCTTCCCTTTTGATGCTTAACTCTTTAAATGTGCGGTCTATATCCACAGTCTTTACCTTTTCACCTTCCATTCCTTCTGAGCCCGATATCTGGTTCTCATCAATTCAATAACATTCATTAAGCACCTACTATGTGCCAGGCATTACAAGTACAAAAACGAAACAGTCCCTGAACTCAGGGAGCTTACATTTTACTGGGAGAAATCAACACATGCAGAAAATGAAATATAAACAAAATATAAAATAATGATGGGCAGAGGGTGAGGTTAGAATATGTAAAATTGAAGTGGAGAGATCAGGACAGGCTTTGTTTAAAGGTGGTTCTTGAAGTGAGCTTTAAAGGGATCTTGGGGTTCTAAAAGGCAGAGGGGAGGAGGACAGCAACCTGGTTGAGAGAGGGAATGTTCTGTGCTGTTAACAGGAACAACAAATTGACCAGTCTGGCCCGAACATAGGGTAGCCAAGGGGGAGGAATGTGAAGTAAGTATGGAAAGATACGTTGAAGCCAAATTGCAGAGCTTAAATACCAAAACAAAGGAGGTGGTATTTCATTCTAGAGGCAATAGGTAGTCACTTGAGCAGAACAGTGATGTGGAGGCTATTCTCTAATATTCTCTATTTCTCTAGAGAAATTATTCTCTAAATTCCATAATAATTTGCTTTTGGCCAAATCTTCTGCATCTCCCCACTGTTGTTCTCGTGCAGTTGTGTTTGACTCTTTGTGATCCCACTTGGGGTTTTCTAGGTAAGTCATGAGTTTTCCTGGTTTTATGGATTGGTTTATCTTTTCCTTCTCCAGATGATTTTACAGATGAGGAAACTGAGGCAAACAGGGTGAAGTGTCTTGTCCACTCAGATCCACTGAGCCACCTAGCTTCCCCGCTTTCCCCATTAAATCCCCCCTTTGGTGATGTTTGACTGTCCTTACCTAGGGAAGGGCTCCTTTCTCCCTTGACTTATAATACTGCACCTTCCTAATTCTCGGGTCTCTCTAGTTTTCTTCATTTCCATTGCTAATTTCTACTCATTCTGCCAAACCCTCAACTTTCGGTGTGTCTAAAAAGTGCATCCTCAGCCCTAGGTTCTTCTCCCTTCATATTATTCCTTGAAAGATCTCAGATTCTGTCATGGCTTCATTTTTAATTCCAATGTTAAGGACTCTCCCAATTTCTGTCCTTGAGCTTTCATGTTTCACTTGGATGCTAGTTCTCAAGTTCTACCTGCCAATAAAGACATTTCCACTTGGAAGAGCTCTTTCATTCATTATAACCAAAATCAGACTCACTATCTAATTGCAAGATTTTCCACTGGGTTCAAAGATTCAATTGCATTAAAAGTATGAGACAGAAGAGGCCTTGTCATGCCACAATTCATGTGAAAAAAGATCCAGAAATTTTATCTGGCCATGAGCTCAACCTGAGAAAAGAGTATGATTTGACTCTTTAAAAAACTGGTACAGACTTACACTGTGTTAACAGAGGTTTAGTACAAGGAAGGTAATGCTGTCACTCATTCAACAAGTATTTAAAGTACCTAGTATGTGTCAGTAATTGTGAGAGGTACTGGAACTCAAGAGACAAAAGCTGAACAGTCTTTGGTCTCAAGTAGCTTATTATTTGTTAGAGGGAAACATATATATAGAAATACAAATTTCATTTTTGGTCTAGACTTCAAATTCAATGTTCATTCCACTACCCCACATAGACAAGAGAATAGATTTAATGTGTTACCCCAGAGGGTAAAACTGTAAACAATGGGTCAAAATTGCAAGGAGGAAGATTTTTGCAAAATTTAAGAACTTTCCCATAATTAGAATGTCCCTACAAATGGGATAGGTAGCCTACTGGGTAGTGGTTTCCTTGTTACTGGAAGGGTTCCAGATGTCAAAAATGATACAGAGGGGAATGATGTACTGAGTTGGAGGTTGGATTAAATGACCTCCAGAGTCCCTTCCAACTCTACAATTCCATTATGCTTTTTGTTTTTTAAATGGGTATCTTGAACATTAATGAAATTTGCCAAGATTAGGCCCAGGCCCTGAATATTGGAATTATCCTCTCCTCTAACCTCCATTTTAGAGTAAAAGTATGAAATTGTTAAAAAGATACACATGTGGTAAGAGAGATTATAAAAGTAAATGCAGTATTCATGACTTAGCATTTGTTATCTTTATGAATACAACAGGCAAGGTTCAATTCCAAGACATATTTTTCTATGTTAACAAGCAGCAGTCTCCTCTTAAAAACAAATTCTGTAGTATTCCATATTTACATAGTATCACTAGGCTGTTTGCCTATTGCAATGTGGCCAAGAGCTATAAGCTTTTAATGCCAAGGAACAAAATGCCCACAACATTATTCTTCCCAAGGGCCAGCTAGGAGATTGGAGGTAAAGGTGTTTTTGTTTTTGTTTTTTTCTTGAATTTAGCATTCCTAAAATCAGAAGAGAGGGCCATGATTCTTGGTTTGTGTCCTCCTAGGACTGTAACTCTACTACCTAGAAACCAAGGGAACATGATTTCCACCTCATTCATAGTCCCTGGAGCCAGTTCCATAGCATAACAAAAACCAAGATGGTACAGAGGATTAAGACCAACAGATGGTCACATATTACAGTACATTGCATCCATTTAGTACTAGTAGATATGTTGAAATGATGAAATTTGTTCTTCTACACAGATCACAGCTAGTATGCCATCTTCAAGCACAATGAACAGAACCAAAATGGAAATATATGCGTCCATTTCAGTCATCCATGATTTCGCCAGTATGGGTCGTCTCGTCATTGACAAAGAAGTTAACCTCTACCATGCCCTAATAGATGGTTATATAAGTTTTGATGGCAAAAATAAGTAATCACTTGGTAGCCAAAGCCTCCCGTGATTAGCCTCTCTAAACTTAGCTAGGTTGGTCCTTAGATAGCAGCTCTTATTGCTAGGTCTATATTCAAAGCCTTTCTAAGAACCACTAGAACCTGTATTCTCACAAGTATAGCCTCTGAGAATCCCAGGGTCACCTCTAAGCAATGATGAGGTAGATAGATAGATAGATAGATTAGACAGATGATACAGATAGATATACGCCTATCATACACATATAATGAGCATTCTAAATAATGCCTGATAAACCAACAAGGTCAGATGTGGAACTAGAAGGGACTTTATAAATCATCTAGTCTACTCCTCTCATTTCACAGGTAGAGAAACTGAAGCCTAGTCTGGTGAAGTGACTTAGCCCAACATTACCCAGGTAGCAAGTGAGAAGAAGGGGGGGATTGAACCCAGGTGCTCTCATGCCAAATCCAGCACTCATTCTATAGCACAGTGCAAATGTTTTTTCAAAGAAGAAAATATGAGAGAGAGAAAGAGAGAGAGAGAGAGAGATTGAACTAGAACACTATAGAAACATAACTTTTCCTAATGAGCAAAATTAAAATTTTTTTATACTTTTTATCATCATTGCATAAAAGAACATTGGATAAATCTGAGTTTATCTAAAATATCTAAAAACCAAATCAAAGAAAAATACTATGTTTTGTTTTTGTTTTTTTTTTTTGGTTGTGTGTGTAAGATTGCTATTCACCAAACTCCTCTACTATTCTGTCTCCACAGACTTCATTGAAATAATATGTAATCAAAATCACTCTTGTGGGCCTAATAGCCAGTGCTTCTCGTGCTGTAAGCTTTCCTCACCACAATGGATAAGAAATATAAATTCCTTAAGGGTGTGATCAACTGCTCAGTCCAGGAGCCACAAAAATCTTGACCTTCCCCAAATCCACCAGTTAGGGCCTTTGAGCTGGTCCACCTTGGTGGGAGTCCTAATAATGTGGAAAAGCAATGTATGCCCTGTTCTAATGCTTTGCTGTGGACTGGGAGTGGGGGAAAAGAGCATTTTCAAGCTTCTGAAACAATGACCCAACAATAACATGAGCTACTGTCTCTAGGTGCAGCCCACACAGAAGTTCATAGGCAGGGAGGCTCTGAGTGTGTTGGGACCTAGACTAAAGAGATAGAGACTTCTGAGAAACAAAGTTGCCTTTGACAGTGAGTTACTAGCTCAAGTTGTTCCAACCTAAACCCTGGGATATCACATCTTCCCTACTTAGGAGAATGAAAATGGAATTGTCAACAGCCCAAGGTTGGGGAGGAAGAGCAAAAAGTTTAGATTAGCATATCTAGAGTTTCATTTTTAATTAGTCATCAATCAAACAATTGTCATTAGATTGTTTTCCAAAGAACACCCTCATCAGAATATTCCCAATTCAGATCAAACAGTGTATTCAACAGGAGAGTAAAGAAAGGACCACTTTGGACTTGGAGCAAATCTTGTTTTGTTTTGTTTTGTTTTTTAAGACTGGTCTGTGTAACTAAGAGGAGGTCATGAGCTCTGAGAGAACTATCAGAGAAATGATTGGGTTTGCTGATTAAAATAAAAAAAAAATCCATCTCTCTTTTTCGTGGTAGTGGGGTTGAGGAGAGGGCACATGGGGAGACGAAAGCCAGCTGAGCATCCAAACAAAAGTGCCGTAGGCTACCAGGGCTAGAAAAGAATGAATCTTTTCCCTCTGGAGAAGATCTTCCTCTGATACAAGAAGCATCTGAAACCATTAACCTCATGGGAAGGAGTGGTTGTCTTCATATCCACAAGAAATGATTTCAGGACATATCCCTGAGAGATCATTTCAGGACATTCATTAGACACCCAGGAATAGCTCTTGGCTACAATCACAAGATCCATCACCCAAACACATTCCTCCTCCCCTACCCCAGCAAGCCTCTTTTTCCTTCTTATCCAAGTTGGGAGACTGGGTCAATGACTGGGAAAATATGCTATCAACACTGAGTTCTATATAGTTCATTGTTCCTACTTTGAAGCCAGGAAGCTTACTCAGACTATTTATTCTGCTAGGGGCTTACAAAGGTGCACTGATATTCTCAGTGCCAGCAAGCTAAAGTTAGAGCAGAATTAATCAATATTTACTCCACCTACTACAGGCAGGGCACTATACTAAGCATTTTGGGGGACATAAGGAACAGTATCAGTCATACCTAGATAATAACAGCATAGATGTGTCTTGGAAAAAATTGAGGTCTGAACCCTGAATCCACAGGATTGATAATAAACCAGACCTCCCTTCTCTGGAGATGGTACAATATTTGTACAGAATGGGGCATGGGCTGTCAGACATGGCTAACACATTGGTGGGTTTTACTGAATTGTACTTTTTTGTTATAAGAAAAGGCTCTCTGGAGGATGGGGCAGGCAATTACTGGGAAAAGATATGGATCTAAAGAAAAGAATCAAAAACTATTTAAAATTAAGGTGTGCTTAAATTCATGCTTTTATAAGCATTCTAGTAGGTTGGTCTTTGAAGGTAATAATAAAGTTATAGCTACTACATGGTGGGAACATGGTAGTGAGAAGGCACTTTCTCCACAATAGGGTTATTTCTACAATTCTGAAAGTCAGCTGGAATCATGTAGGGGCACCTCTGGGGAACCAACTCTTCTGCCAAATGGGGTGCAAGTGGGGAGAGCAAGACAGCTCCAGTCAAAGAAGAGAGACCTTGGGGACAGAGAAAGCTAGCTAGCTAGCTAGCTAGGGCCAGCGCCATGACTGGAATACACGAACTTTCTAGTCAGTTGGTCTTCTAAAGGAAGATGAAGCTATAGCTTCTAAGTGGCTTTCACATGATGTCCAGTGGGTAAAATAGTGGCTTTCACATGATTTCCAGTGGGTAAAATATTGACAAAGTAAAAGCTGAGAAATAAAATTTTTCTCTGATTACATCAAAAACTCACTAGTGCTATAATGGATAAGTGACTTTCTCGGTGGACCAGTTCCCTCAACAAAAATAGCCTAACACTTGTGGAGGGCCTAATAATAATAAATTGTTAACTTTAAATTATTTTATTATATATGAATTATCAATAGTTTAAAATACTAATTTTATTTTGATCACTACTAAACGTTCATTGACTAATAGTCCTAGATATTTTTATGCCACTCCACAGTTTACAAAGTACTTTCCTCTCAAGAACCATGCTGAGATAGATACTGTAAGCACCATTATTATTTTTTCCTTTTCTTAATAGTAGAGGCCACTCTTTTTTATTTTCATTTATTTATTTTGCTTTTTGGAGAGGGGAAGGCAGGGCAATTGGGGCTAAGACTTGCCCAAGGTCACACAGCTAGTTTTTGTGTTAAGCATCTGAGGCCGCATTTGAACTCAGGTCCTCCTAACTCCAGGGCCCGTGCTCTATTCACTGTGCCACCTAGCTGCCCCTGTTATTTTTATTTTATTATGTATTATAACCATTTCTAATTTGTTGCAATGATTATTATCATTATTACTTTAAGGATGAGGAAACTGAGATTCACTAAAGCTAAATGACTTGGACAGGACCACACAGGTGACAGCAGACCCTAAGACTCACAACCTGTTTTATTGACTAGAAGGTCCCTTGCTGAAGATGTTGTGGGAGAAAATTCAATCATCTCTGTTTCCTCTCTGTTATCCAGTATTCTAGGACTAGTTCACTTTGGTCTTCCCATCGCCAGAGCCTAGCACAAAGTTGGTGTTTAATAAATGCTTGTTGGCTGATAAATTATGGTTTGATGACTACAAAACCAGTTCTCTCTCCACTAGGAAAAGCAGTATGGCATGGTGGATAGATTACTGCACTCAGAGTTAGGTTGGCCTGGACTCAGATCCTGCCTCAGACAGTCACTCGCTATGTGATGCTGGGCAAGTCCTTTAATTCTCAGTCTCAGATCCTTATCACTGAAACAAGGTGGCTGGACTCAGACTCAGTGGCCTCTGACTTCCTTTCTATCTCTAAATTTGTGAATCTATCATCCAAGGCTTCCCCACTGGATTAGTTTTCTACAAATCCCAGGGAAGACAAATGCTAGATACCAGTCACAAAGGAATGATCATTTTTTTAAAGGAAAGGAGAGAGGGTTAATATAAAAAGAGCTCATGCATATGGACCAATACCTAATGTCTCTAGAGAATTCACTCTCCTCTTCCTCAAATTTACACTCAGACTGAACTACCTTTTTTGGTCATTTAGTCGTAGAGGGGAAAAAAGTCTGTGCTAGTCATTTTCACCAAGCATAACATCTGGTGGTGGAAATAGAGTGTGTGGAGGAAGAGGTAAAGGGTAGGAGGAATAAAACAAATGTCAATGTTCCACTGAAATGCAGGTCCCTGGATGGATGCATCCTGCCTAAATTGCTACAACTTCACTGATACATCTGCATGTCCCTGTTGGGATTGATGGCACAGAACCTTTAGGATTTTCTTGTGGTAGATTATTTTCTGGTGGTCATAGGACTGCTTTTTTTACAGAGTCACTGAGTAATGTTTTACCAAGCTTTTTGGAAGACTCTATGTCCGCATAGCATTGGGAGCTGGCCAGGGCCACCAAACACCCAGATCACTCCATCCTTTATTCATTCATCCAACAACCAAGGGCCATTCCACACACCACTGTGAGAAAATGCTTATCTGTCACTCAACAAGTCAGGAGGCAGAAACAACAGATATTTTTTGCCTCTCCCTTCTTTCCTTCTCCCTCTCTTCCAGAAGCTAGGACACTTGCCCAGGGAAAGAAAATAGAATACTCAAGCTGGAATGGATCTTTAAAAAGTCCCACCCCATCACCTGCAGATGAGGTAATTGCAAGGTCAGACTCTGAGTAGAGAGGTTCTCTTGGGAAAAAAAGGAAGGAAGGAAGGAGAGAAGAGGAGGAGGGGAAGAAGAGAGGAAAGAGAAAAACGAAGAAAGAGAGAAAGGAAGAAAAGAAGGAAGGAAGAAAGGAAGAAAGGAAGAAAGAAAGAAAGAAAAAAAGAAAGAAGAAAGGAAGGAAGGAAGAAAGAAAGAAGGAAAACATAGATTATGTGCAGTCAAGACATCTTGAACTTTCTTTGAACTGACCCATTTGGTTTCTATGTATGACTGGGAAGGAGTAAATCATACTCATTCTTTGGACCAATTGATATTTCCTTTATGTAAGGGATGAAAAGGACAGCTGAGTGGCACAGTGAATAGAGTACAATGCCTGGACTCAAGAAGATTCATCTTCCTGAGTTCAAGCCTGGCCTCAGACACTTATCAACTGCGTGACCGTGGGCAAATCACTCAACCCTGCTTGCCTCAGTTCCCTCATCTGTCAAATGAACTAGAGAAGGAAAAGGCAAATCACTCCAGTATCTTTGTTAAGAAAACTTCAAATGGAGCCACGAAGAGTTGGACACAACTGAAAAACGAGCAAACGGGCTAAAGAATAGTAATATGGAGAGTGTCATAACTGTGTCACTGGGAACATAGGGGAAACAGTGCTAGTCCAGCAGGTCCAATTACCATGTGCTGATTCCCCCATTAGAATGTGAGCTCCTTGAAGGCGGGGACCATCTTTTTCCAGTACTATAGGGCTCTGTACATAGTAAGCTCTTAAGAAATGCTTTTTAAAAAATTATTCATCCATCAAATAGGGAGTGATCTTTCCTTAAGAATTTATCTATAAATGAAAATAGCTAGAATTTATATAGTGCGTTAAGGTTTGTAAAGCACTGTACGTGTGTTATCTCTGGTGCTATTATTATCTCCATATTACAGATGAAGAGACTGAGCCTGAGAGAAATCAAGTGACTTGTCCAGGGCCACTCAACTACTATACATCTGAGATAAGATCCCCCAAAATCCATTGCTCTGATCCACTGACAGGCGCCTCATCAAGGACACACCACTTCTTCCTCTAATATAAATCCTCAAAAAAAGAGTTTCAGGATTTGAGCCATAAACAGCAGGATAAGGGATGCTTTAGGTATCCCAAATTGATCATCAGAGTGAGACAGGTAGGAATAATCAAAGCCGTAGGACGACCAATTTTGGGCTGGAAGGGACCTCAGAAATCACGAGTTTAATCCCTTCATTTTACAGATGAGGTAACTCAGGCTTGGAAGAGGGCAAATGATTTTCCCTAGGTCAGCGAAGGCAGGAAGTAACAAAGGCCTAGAGGAGCTGGGTCCAGAGCTCATTCCACTACAGGAAGCCTCTCCACCACTCAATGGATTAGCCTGGGGATGTGGAGAATTATCACTCTCGGCTATTTACAGTCTGTATTAGAACCTCAGCCTCTAAGGAGAGGAAAAGGTTATCCAACGGAAAAGTGGACTACAGAAATGCTAATTTCACAACTGAGTAACAGGGAAAAATAGCCAAAGACAAGACAGCTGGTGCCCCGGAGCCAAGGACAGAGGGGGTGAGAAAAGAGGAAGCATATTAAAGGACTAGATTTTATCTGGCTACAGGAGGGGTTACAATGGTCAACTTGAAAAGCATCTGCTAACCAAGGGGAAATTCCTCCAGGCCAAGCCGGAGATCTTTGTAGAAGGAGAGTTTTGCTACTTCAGAAAGAAAGGTCAGACTGAGCCTGGGAAGGAGGGGAGCACCAGAGCAGAATCCAGGCGATTTGGGGAGAAAGGAGTTTCAAACAGAAACCCAAAGGTGACAGCTGGAACCCAGCAGGCTCCCCTCGGGATTCACTCATTTCTGAGGAGTCTAGCAAGAAAGGACAGTATTTCCTAGGCAATGGTGACAGCTCAGGAGGTGAAGCAGAGAAAAAACTATAAAGCCTTCATTATTTTGGACTATAAGCCAAGGAATTCCCTCACAATGTAGTTTGGGTAGCCTTGCAGTCCACAGGTGTGCACTGCTGATAACCCACTATAGAGAAGGGGAAGGAGAGAAAATCCAGAACAGAAGGCTGAAGTCTTGATTTTGATGGCTAAGGAAGCCAAACCTCTGAGTCCTTCAGTGGCAGCAGCAAAGGCAAGAGTCGACCAAGGGGAAAACTTCTATTTGGGGATGCCCTGCCCTATTTCACCCCAATTTCCTTTTAATATGGAAGGGGAGCTTGCGGCAAAATATCCTTTTTAATTAAGCTCCATTAACTTTGTAAATGCACCTTGAGCAGGGGTCCATGAAACAGTGATTGTGCTAGTTCAGGAAAGAGAACTAAGTGGGAGGGAGAGAGAAATGATTTTTGTTCAAATAAAAAAATCGTAATATACATTTTTTTTCAAAGGAAGAACACTGAGCTCCTCAGAGAAAAGAAAGTAAGATACTAGAGACTACAGTAATTCATGTTTTCCTGGTAAAGAAACCCAGGGTATAGGGATCTAGGCAGCCAGGGTCCACTTTTTGGGTCCTTTAACTCATTCCATTAAGTCCTGATGCTCTGATTGCAGTACTGACAACTTGCTCATTCACCTCCCAGGGGGTGGGAAGCAATGTACAGGAAAAATTTCATTTGACATTATTTTTTTTTTAAGCCACAAAACACCAACCTCCCTCCTCACACCCACCCCACTTAGAAAATTTTCCTTCCTCAACTTCCCCCATAGGAATCCCTACTTCCCCTCAGGGCAAAAAACACAGGTTTTTGTTGTGGAGTTGCTTCAGACTCTTCCTGATCCCATCTTCTTGGCAGAAATACCCTGGAGTGGTTTGCTATTTCCTTCTGCAGCTTGTTTTACAGATGAGGAAACTGAGGCAAACAGGGTTAAGTGACTTGCCCAGAATCACACTGCTAGCCAGTGTCTAAGGCCAGGATTAGAACTCATGAAGATGAGTCTTTCTGACTCCAGACCCAGTGCTCCATCCGGTGCCCCAGAAAGCTCAGTTACCTTTTCCTTTAAGTCTTTTCCTATTAGCCTATCCCTAGCGGGTGTCCCAAAAGTCTAAGTGAAATTTTAAGTTTTAATAGCTGAAAACTAAGTGACTTTGGGAACAGCCTTTATTTTGTTTTACTTATTGTGGAATAGAAGCTGCTTGAGAACAGGGATTGTCTCTTTTTTTTTTCTTCTGTCTTTGTATCTGCAGCAACTATAACAGTGCCTGCCATCTAATAGGATTTGAATAAAATGCCTGTTGAATTGAATCGAAAACCGAATTAACTGATTTAGATCAGTAAATTATTTCTCATCCAGACAGTAAAAGGCAAATTCCCTGGAACCTTTTCAATTGAGGGAATAAGATACACCCCTGAAGTAGGATCTGGTGACCAGAAATCCAGGGTATGGGTGAGTTCTGGAAATAGGAAGGCATGGATTCTAATCCTTAATACATGACCTTGAAGCAATGTGTACCAAGGCACCAAGACTCCATTTCTCCATCTGTCAAAAAGGAATTAATGCCTGGCTTCCAGCAAGCTCATGGGACACTGCAGATGAATGACAATGGCTCTCAAGCACTTTTAGTTCCTTGGAAAAGAGGCACAAGATAAGTCCCACATACTATTATTATCCTCAGGAGGAATGCCAAGTGGAAAGCTAGCTGTGAGACTCACCACCCCCCTCACACCCTCACACTCCCCCCCTCCCCCCACCATCCTCCACTCTCTGGAAAAGAGACCAGGAATGCAAAGGAAGGAAGGTCTTTAGCAAAGTGTCATTTTTGGCCAATCACACCAACTCTGGTGGGAATTAGTTTTAATTAACCAGCATATGCTCTGAACAGGTTTTGAGGAAATTGGTGATACAACATTTATGAAAACACTCTCTGTTTCATTGAGAACACAGTGGAGGATATGAAAGAAATGCCAGGAACAGGTCAGAAACTCAGTAGGGTCACTTTCCATCTCTCCCTTTCTCTCAACCAGCCAGCTAATGGGGTCTTTCCAAAATCACAAAGATCAAGATTTCAAACCTGATAACAGTATTTGAAATTGCTCTTAGAAGCACAGGTAAGAGAGAGCTAGAAGCCATCTATGGCTACCAAATGCAAGGTAGTATTGAAAAAGGAGGGGCAGTTAGGTGGTGCAGTGGATAGAGTACCAGGTCTGTGATCAGGAAGATCACAGCTAAAATCTGGCCTCAGACACTTACTAAACTCTGTGACCCTGGGCAAGTCACTTAACCCCTACTTGCCTCAGTTCCTTATCTATAAAATGGGGATACACAGGTGAAGGAAATGACAAACTACTCCAATATCTTTGCAGAGAAAACTTCATGGACTAGAGTCAAACATGACTGAACAAGAAGAAATGAAAAAGGAGACAAAACTCTACTAATAACTGGCTGAGAGATCTTATGCAAGTCATTTCCCCTCTTGGCCTTATTTTCCTCATCTGTCAAAATGAGATGATGGGATTAAATGATATTTACAATTCTAAAATTCTCTCTCTTCCACAAACATGGCCACCATGCTAGTTCTAGCCCCTACCACCTGTTTCCTGAATTATTACAATAGTCTCCTCATTAGTCTCTCTGCCTTCTGTTTATCTTCCACACAACCAACAAATTAATATTCTTCAAGCACAGATCTGACTAGGTTATTCTCCTGCTCAAGAAGCTTCTGTAGATCCTAATTGCTTCTAGAATTAAATACAGACTTAACTGACTGGCATTTAAATCCCTTCACAATCTGGAGCAGACCTATTTCTCCAGACTGATATCACATTATTCTCTCTTCTGAACTCAAATCGAGTTAATCTGGTCTCCTTGTTGTTCCTCCATACACAACATTCCATATCCACTTTCTTGACTTGGCACATGTCCTCACCCATGCTCTCCCTCCTCACCGAAGCCTCTTAAAATCTCTACTACCCTTTAAGGCTAAGTGTCCCTGCTCCCAATTCCACCAGGCCTCAGGGATTCCTCACCTGCCCCCAAATCATTCTATATACTTGGTTTATCTATGTGTGTTCATTTTCCCCCAATGGAATATAAGCTTCTGGAGGGCAGACATAGAATAGTTGCTTAATAAGTACTTTTTGAATTGAGTAGTTGCTTAATAAGTACTTTTTGAATTGAATAATCCTACATAAATTCCATTGAAAAATCATGTGACACAGTCTAAGAAAAAACAGAGCTAAAAGAAAACCTCACTGGTGACCACAAAGAAATGTTCAGTATGACTCACTGGTTAAGAAACTTGCAACCCAAAACAGAGGTATAACTTAAGAGTGTTGTTATTCAGTCAGTTTCAGCCATGTCCCACTCTTTGTGACCCCATTTGAGGTCTTCTTGGCAAAGATACTGGAGTGATTTGTCTTAATTGAGGAATACCATCTCCCACATCACACTGTGTGACCTTGGGCAAGTCACTTAACTCTGGACCTCTTTTCTCATCTGTTTAATGAAGAGTTGGGACTAGGTGGCTTCTAAGGCCTCTTTCCAGCTCTAGAACAGTGATCCACAGCCTTGGCTTAAAGGGCTCCAGCTGACCAAAACAGTCCCTTCTATTTCCTTCTCCAGTTCATTTTACAGATGAGGAAACTGAGGCAAATAGGGTTAAATGACCTGCCCAGGATCCCACAGTTAGTAAGTGTCAGAGGTCAAATTTGAACTCGGGTTTTCCTGACTCCAGGTCTTGCACTCTGTCCACTATATCAACTAGCTGCCCTTAAGAGAGGGACTGGAACTTATGTCAAGATCTCCTGTCCCCTTGCCCAGAATCCTGGAACCCTGGGTTACAGAATCTAGCCATGGATAAAGTAATGCTTCTTCAGCCCACTCCTCTTAATTAAATAAAAATCACAAAGTGGGATTGACAATACTGACTGGGAGCAAGGATTTTGAAGGTTCCAAATATAAGGGAGTGCCCACAGCAGAAAGAGGGTAGAAGTGAGCTAGGATGGCCTGCATCCCATCCCCTCTAGCCATCCCACTAACTCCTGGTTTCTGTCTAACTTCCAGTTCACTGTGGGACTGGAACTGTTCATTTCTCTCCTCCCTGTCTCCTTTTCTCCACTTGGCAAAATGCCTTTTGGAACCAATAATGAGGAATAACTATGTTTAGCTTACGGAAGAGATGACCTGAAGACATTGGGGCAGGAGGAATGATAGCTGTCTTTAGGTATTTGAAAGACATGGAAGAGAGATTAGACATGTTCTGTTAAGCCCCAGAGGGAAGAACTGAGACCAATGCATACAAGGAAGGATATTTTTGCCCCAGTTTAGAACCGGGGGCTAGAGGGGACAGGGAGCAGGAGATACCTTGGAAATCAAAGTTGTCTCCAAGTAGAAGGGGCTGTTTTGGTCAGCTGGAGCCCTTTAAGCCAAGGCTGGGGATCACTGTTCTAGAGCTGGAAAGAGGCCTTAGAAGCCACCTAGTTCCAACTCTTCATTAAACAGATGAGAAAAGAGGCCCAGAGTTAAGTGACTTACCCAAGGTCACACAGTGTGATGTGGGAGATGGTATTCCTTCTCAATTAAAGAGGGACAAGATGATCTTAAGTCCTTTCCAACTTGGAGATTTGACACTGACTAACACTTAGAAAGACTGAAGAGTCCTTTTCGTTAGCCCCAATCTAAAACACAACCTTCATCTTCTTACCCATGAGCTACTTTACAAGATAGATTCTCCAAAGAGTCGACAAACCCATAAGCTAATGGGCCTTTTAAATATTCTGTTATTTTGATTAACAGTGATATTAAGCCCAACACTGGTTTTATGTATGAAAAATAATCAAAAGATATTTCACCATATAGATTACTCCCTAGTTCTTAGACGTCTTCTCTATCATTTATACAGTGCTTTACCAATCTTTTTGATCTTCACAATAATTCTATATCACCAACATGATGGGTACCATTATCCTCCCCAGAGTAAATTGAGGCTCAGATGCAGAAGTATTAGAGGGCTTGCCCATATGCATACATCTGCTAGGAAGAAGTATTTGAACCTTAATCTTTCTAACTTCAAAAACACTACTCTTCCAGAGCGGATTCTTAAGAAGTGGAATTGATTCTATCTTGAGAAGTACAGATGCCTTAAGGATACCACATCCACAAAACTCTTCCTCTGAAAGGCTTCCGTTACAGAATCTCTTCCTTACAAGCCACAAAGTAGAGGGGAAAACCTTTACTGTTGAGGCCAGGCAAGGAGCTACCCACATGAGCCACTCTCTCACATTTCCCTCTTTTCCACCAGGGTGGTAGATATGCATCCATCGGATTAAACAGTAGTAGGTGTTCCAGCCCAACCTACCAGCTACTAAACTATCAACAAGTGAAATGGCCCTAAGACTCACTCACCTGATAGGAGATGCCATCCTTCCGGGTATTCAGCCCAATCTCATCCATAGATGGGGTGCTCATCATCACCTCAGTCATGTCAGCTGATCTCAGATAATCAGGGCTGCCAAGAGAGCAGAGATCCAAGATGAAGTGAAAGTGATTGTTTTTACTCTTCAGGACACATTGCTCTATCACAAGAGCTGTTTGGAAATGGGATCAGAGGTCAGAGGATCATGGGCTGAGGCAGCATGGCATGGAGATAGGGCAGTAGATTAGGAATCAGGAAGATGAATTCAAACCATGAAGATGTTTACAAGCTGTGTGTCCTTGGACAAGGCACCTCTCTATGCCTCAATTTTCTCAAATGTCAAATGAAGGGGTTAGATTTGATGTTTTCTAGAGGCAGGCAGGTGGCACAGTGGGCAGACTACTGATCATGGAGTCAAGAAGATCTGGACCCTAACAGCAGCTGTGTGATTTTGGGCAAATCACTTAACTTCTGCTTCAGTTTCTTCAAATGTAAAATTATAATAATTCCACCAACTTCCCCATATTGTTGCAAGGACAGAATGATATGATAATTGTAAAGAACTTAGAACAGTATCTAGTACATGGTAGAGGCTTAAAGCTTGTTTCCTCTTCTCTTTCTTTCTAAAGTCCCTTCTACTTCTAGATTTAGTATTTAGAATTGAAAAGGACCCTGCAAGTCCAACTTCTTCATCTGAACAAAAGCTCAAAGAGGTCAGGTTACTTAACTAAATTTATCTCAATTCAGTAAGTGCTAAGGCTTGACTATAAATCCAGCACACTCCCCACTTTTCAGTTCTGATGATCACAAAACTCTTGGGGGAAGGAAGGGGTAACGTTTAAGCCTTTGAATAGCTATTCTCTTGGCCATTGGTGGGTTTGATAAAAGATATTCAAAGACAAATTCCTTTTTACCCCCTTCTTGAATGCACTGAGTCTTTACAAGTAATCAAATAATCTCAGATCAGAAGATTTAGAAATGTAAGAGATCTTAAAAATTATCTAGTCCAACCCCCCATATTTACCAATGAAGAAAGTGAGGCCAGAGAGAAGAAATAATTTACTAAAAGTCACAGAGGTAGTAACAGAAGAAAGGATTCAAATCAGAGACCTCTGACTCCAAATTCATTTTCCCCCACTGGACCATCTATATCCTTGTTCCCTGTCTGGTTCCTTTACATCTTAGAAATGGAAGGCATCAGGAGTTATTTCATCTCTCTCCAAACCATCTTGCTTCCTTGCAATATTTTTGTTGTCATTTAACAAGAATGAGAATGATGACAAAAGTATAAAACTGTCATTTTATAAAAAGATTCATCAGAGTGGTCTATACCCCTCCCAGATGTGTAGAGACAAGTTCCAGATATGGAGGCTTTCAGAATTCCTTTGCAGTTCCTGGTGCCTCTAAATTGAAGCATGCCCTATCTATGCCATGGGTGGGTCTGTACCTCCCCATACTTCACAACGGTTAATGTCCCTCTTTCTAACCCCAAATACAGTCCTGGCCAGCTCAATGCTTGTAAGGCACCAAAATACATTCACAGCCTTAATGATTGCCTGGCTCTGCCTACATGAAGCAGTTCCAAAAAGACAAAGTAGCCAAAGAAGCATTTCCATACCCCAAGTATGTACTTGGTACAACACACACAGGTAGTAAAGGGCACAGGATGCTGAGGCACAATGTCCATTCCCATACATCATAACGAGCATGCCTTCCATACATGCCTCAGCACCTTCTCTCATCTTCACTCTCACACAATGCACACAAAAAATAAGCTACATATGTGGGAGGCAGAGCTTGACATGAAACAAAAGCTGTCTCCTTCTTGCCATAACTGCTTCTCTCCACTGAAAATAAGGGAGATCAGTCAACACTGACTTGACAGTCTACCTGGATGCTCATTAGTTGAAGTCGGTGAAGGCAGCTGGGGAAGCTTGAGGGAGGATATGGGGGCCTGAGGAGCCCATCAGTTATTCGAATCCTGAGTCCAGCAGCCACGCCCCGCTTAAAGGGACATTGGCTTCTCCTGGGGCATCAAGTTCATCAATGCTCTCTAGAGTCGGTCTGGGTACCCAAGGAGGAGCAGGTAGCATTCAGCTCTCCTGATCCCCTCCTTGTCCCAAGTCCAAAGCCCTTCCCCGGGGCCCCTCCCGGCACACGTTGACCCTCAACGGGGTGGGGTGGAGGAGGAGGTTGAGAGTGGGAGAGGAAGACCTAGAGCAGCCCCAGATTTGCAGCCCAGTGGCTGAGGCTTTTTCCCTCCTGCTCGTAGAGGTCTGGGGCTACAGTTGTGAAAAGTGTAGAGGAAAAAGCTGCAAACTTTCCGGCTCCATCTCAGTTTAGCAGCTTCAGGCTAGCTGCAAGCGGCTACCTTCATCCTGCTGGCTCGGTACATGCAAGTCCGCCTCGCCAGGAAACAAACACCCTGGGTTGGGGCCCAGGGTTCCTCTAGAAGCTTGTATTTCTCACACGTGGGAACAGGTTTTGCAGGCACCAACTCACTCTCCTTGTTACCCCCTCCCCAACCCAGGGGAGATGCTAAGTGTTTGCTCTATCCTTCCCCTACAGCAGGAAGGAAGCAAGCTCGGAGCTCCTGCAGGAGGTCGACTCTGAGGCCCGGCTCGGCAAACCACACTGCTGCTGCTGCTGCTGCTCCTCCTCCTCCCCACGCAATCTCCACAACCCCTTCTCCGGTGAAGCCCCCAGATCTCCAGGGATCTTCACACACTCCCCCATTAGTCCAGTCCCCCGCCCCTGGGCATCTCAACAGACTCCAACAATCCAGCCCCACAGCCCCTAGGTATCTCAATACACCCCCATCAGTACAGCCCCACATCCCCTAAGGACCTCCAAACACGCCCTCATCAGAACTGCCCCTCCCCTCCGTCCACTTCCCCCCAGCAACTCCCCAACCCTTGAATCCATCCCAGCTTGCTGGTTTGTGTTCCCCCGGCTCCCCTTTCTTGCTGCTGGGACTTGATCGGCTGCTTTCCCTCCTCCCCAGCCAAATCGAGTGGTTTTCAAAGCGATGGGGTCAAATGGATGCAGCGGTCCTCGCTGGGAGTGCGGGGAGAAGGCGCGCACATACGCGCGCACGCACATATTGTACCACCACTCTCACCACCACCACCCCGCCCCCCTCCAGCCGGTCCATAGGGGGCTCTCTTCTCTTCCAACACCAGTACCACAGTAGCCGTCAAGGCACCCTCTCAAGCCCTTCTCCAGAACTCTGCATCAAGACTGGCATGCAAACCAAATAAAAAACGGGGGGTGGGGGGAGAGAAGGGCAGAGGAGGAAAGAGAGGAAGAAAGGGAAAGAAAACAGTGTTTCCGTTCCCCAAATCATGCAACACCCATGAGATTCTAACATCAATCCTCATTTGAGGAGGGGGCATTTGAAGCACAAGACTAAGTAGGAAGGTTATCGGTCACGTTTGCTACATCCTCTCCTCCATTAGCACCCCCGGCCATCATGCACTTAGGCGAAGCCTCCAAGTTTACTGTCTTTGTCTGGATTCTTTCAATACATTCCGCGGCGCTTAAGCCCCCGCCCCCCACCCCCTTTAGGTGAGACTTCGGCTTTTAGCTGAATGATCTCCAGGAAAGGAGAACTGCCCCTCCTCATTAAGTCACAGCAGTCAGTAGTCACTGTACCCTAAAGGGACGGAACCCAGGAGGAGATGACGGGAGCCGCTGGTTTAGACCCCACCGTATGACAGACAGCAAGGGTAAAGAATGAATACTCACCAGTGTATGGGGAAATATACAGACATGAAGTCCTAAGGAAGGCTGACCCACGCCCTTGGATATTTAAAAAACGGTCCCCGGGCCAGAAGAAAGAGGGCACTGCAGTGGCCCAGTGCCCAGCAGTTTTCTCGAGCTTTTAGGGGCAACGGAGGGATTAACTGTCCCGGGACAGCCCCTCCGGAGGGCAAGATATCAGGCGCACTGGCTCCCACTGCGCTCAACCACCACTCGGAGGAAAGGTTAGCAAGCAGATGTGCCGATTCCCTTCCCAATGAGCTCTCAGCCCCACAAAGAGCCTGGGAAGCCCTATTTATAGGAGTAGGGGGAGGGCGGGCCTTGGGCCCCAGAGGCCCCGCCTTCCCTCCCCCCACAACTGGAATAACGTCACCAAAATCATGAATGGTTTCATAGCTGCGAGTTAGTGCCTGCGGCTCCGCTAGGCTCCCCAGAAGGACCCTGGTTTGCGGCAGCTCCCCCCTTCCCTCCCTCCTCGTTCCCCCCCCACCCCTTCCCGGGCACGCACTCACATTCTCACACACACACACACACACACACACACACACACACACACCACATACACACACACACACACACACACACACACACGCAGAGAGACCCCTCCTCCCTGCACATCGCTGACTGATTCTACGGGTGATTGTCCTCCTATCACAAATCCAACCAGATCCATTCCTCTCCCATCCAAAGTAAGCTGTCCCCTTTGGGTTCCCGGAGAGAAAGTGGGAGATCTCTGAACGTAAGAAGGAGAGATAGGGTGGAATGGGGAGGGGGGAGTGCAAAGACTACGTGAGTGGAATCCTTGTCCTTTGGTAAAAATGGACCTGCATTTCAATGCAAATGAGCCGTGCTTTAAAAGAGCCCTCCCACCCCCCAACTCAGCATTCATTCATTGAAACTACGCCCCCCAACTCCCACCCCGCCCCAGCCTCGGTAGCCTGCATCTGCACCAACGCCTTTGCCTAGCCTATTGCTGCCCACCCACATCCCGCACCCAAGGTTTGGGCGCTAGACAGAGTCCAGGCAGTCTCCGAGAGTAGCCCTCTTTGGAAGCCTCCTCTGGGCCCGAGTATCTTCGAACCCGCGCCTTCCCCGGCCCGCCAGCCTCCCAAGCCCAGAGCTGCTCTGTTCTATTTCGGGAATCGACCCTGACTACAAGCCCCAAGCCGAGTAGAAAATAATCTGTGGGAGGTCGACTAGAAGTTGTGTGCTTAACGAAGGGGGTTCGGTTTCAGTCCCTGCTGTTCGCGGAGTGTCTCACTCAAATGTGTTGGGCTAGATATACACGCATACATCCATGCCTGCATGAATACCTATATGCATATACTTGTGTATAAATATATATGTACTGCACACATAACATACATGCATATATGTATGTATACGTGTGTGTGCCAGAGAGGATGTAGTCTCATCCTGGGTTTTTTCCACGCAGTATGTGTATATACATACACACACTGTGAGGCAACGGGTGGGGGAGGGAGGCAAAGAGGCAAGCAGGGAGGGGACACACCACCCCACTGCCCTAGCTCCCAGACCAAGCTCAGAGGAAGTCTAGTTTTAGAACGGAGAAACAAAGAACTGACAATTAATTCCCCTTAATCTCACTCCTTAGTTTGCGGCCATGGAATGACCACGCCGGTCTTGTTTGTTTGGCCACCGTCCTTGTGCACACCGTACTCCCCTCCCCCAACCCTTCCCCCAGGATCCAGTCTGGGAGCCAGGAGCCCTGGGTTGAGATGGCTTGAGAAGGATGCTTCTTTGCTTTCTTTGTCTAAATCTGAGTTGTTCCTCCTGAAAAAAATGGAGAGAGTAAGACACATCCATCCCTGCAAAGGTGGGGGCGAAAGCAATAGAATGAAGGGGAAAGACACACCTGTTTTCAAGTCAGCCAGAGCTCTATGAAAGGCAGTGAATGTACATAAAACACATACGTTTGTATACCTTAGGCAAACTGGGTAAAAGCTCGAAGGCTGAGGAATGTGTTGAATATGCCAGGAATCTGTGCACAGAATCTTTGCTTCTTTGTATTAAATAGTAATAAAAAGAACATTCTCTATCCTCTATCTCTCTCTTTACTTGAAGATCTTCACTCATACTGCAACCACTGGCTTTAAGAGGGGAGAGGGGGAAAAAAGTTCTTCATGGAAATGCATGGAAATAGTACCTTGGTAAGGGGCAACGTTTCTGTGGACGGGTTACTAACATGATACTCATAGTGTCGAGGTAACAGCAAACAAAGGGAAATTGTTTGATTTTTTTTTTTTTGCAGAGGGGGTGGGGAAACTGCCCAAAGTTGCTGGCTGGGGTGAGGGATGTTGTAATCTATTTATCAAAATGAGAATGCAAACCACAGAGAAGTCTCTGATCTACGATCTTTACCAAGGAGGGGGCGAAAACTCCCTGGCAGGGGATAATGGAATGTCTAAAGTCAGAGAGCGGATTCTGGAGACAGGGGCTGAGGAGGGCCTGGCAGTAACCAGTTTCTTTCCCCTTTTCCTCCCAGATATATATATAACTCACAGACTCACAGCCATTCACTGAAAGCTTTCCTAGAGGAAAAGAATGTTCTACCACTTTTGCATTACAAAAGCCACACTTTGCTTTTTCTATGTCATCTGCCTTTTGGAAACTTTCAAAACTTTAGAGAAAATTTAGATCAGTGTCCCTGTTGAGCATTTAGAAGTTCTCTTTGGTAAGAAGAGATGTTGAGAGATTTATATGGCCAATGGTTTTCCAAGGCTAAGGCCATCAAGTTCTGAATTTTTCCCTGTACCCCCAATTTATGCCCAATTTCTTGTAGAAAAATGTTGGATTTGATGGGACTTTCCCATGATGCAACCTAATTGTCTCATATATTTGTTCTTAGGGATTCAATTCAGTTCAATAAACATGTATTAGGCACTTGACTTTGTGCAAGAAACTGTGCTAATTATTGAGAATATGCAGATGCAAAACAAATCAGTCCTTGCCTTCAAGGAACTTATATTCTAACAGGGAGGATGTAAACATATACCATTAATATTACAAGTTAGCTCATGATAAATACAAATTGCTGTAAGAGAGTTTGAAGAAGAATAGAATATTCAGCTGGAGAATGAAGGAAGTAACAGTGATGAACTGCACCTTGGGCAAGAAGAGGATTTCAACAACTGGGAATAAGGTACAAACCTGTTTCAGGTCTGTGGTCTGGCCTTAAATTTAAGGAGATTCGGGATGCATTATGAAATCTGGGAATAGTTAGTAATCCAGTTTAGCTGGAACAGAGAGAGAACATAGAGGACATGAAAATGAATTAAGGCTAGAAACAAACATAAGCTAGAATTAGATCAAGGAAGCTGTTATAAACCAAGTTGAGAAGTTTATATTTTATCCTATACAGGGAATGGGTAGGCATTGAAGCTTCTTGAGTAGATGAGTGACATGGCTAGCCCTAGGCATATATCATGTAGGCAACCAGGGAGGAATGAACATGAGAAAGGACAGAATGGAGTCTTATTGCTAGCAACTTAGGTAGCTATTACAATTGTCCAAACAAGATAGCTTAAACTAGGGTGGTGGTTCTGTGAGTGGTAAGAATGGAAGGGTTTTAAATAATATTGGGAAGGAAGAAATAACAGGGTTGGAAAATGGGGAGGGGAAAGCAAAGGGAAAAACTAAAGGAGATTCTAAAATTTCAACTCTAGTTGCCTAGTAATGATGGGTGGGGATGACGTTAGCAGAAATAAAAAAGTTGGGAGAAGGGCAAGCTTTAGGGAATTTTATAGCAAGGGATGGCCTGAGGATGTCTCCTTGCCTAAGTATTATTTGAAGACTTTTAAAATATTTCTCATTATTTGTCCATCTTGTTAGGTCCCTCATCTTTCTACCACCTACAACAGTGCTCTGTACTCAGTCCTTCTTACTGACACTTTGCCAGGGGTTACTTTTTCTATAAATGAGGGACTAAAACCTCCAATTAGTGAGGTTACTTACCTCCAAGCTATCCAAGGGTTAAGTGGCAGAAGTTATATTCAGACTCCTGATTTTTTAGCCCTCTTTCAATCAATATCATTATAAAGCTTTATAATTTAAAAAGCATTTTTACATTTTTTGTTATTCAGTTGTACTTGGCTCTTCATGACCCCATTTGGGGTTTTCTTAGCAAAGACACTGAAGTAGTTTGCTACTTCCTTCTTCAGCTTCATTTTACAGATGAGAAAACTGAGGTAAACAGGGTTAAATAACTTGCCCAAGGTCACACAGCTAGTAAATGAGTCTAAATTTGAACTCAGGAAGGGAGTCTCCCTGATTCTAAACCCAATGCTTTATCTACTGCACCACCTAGATGCCCCTGTTGAATACATTGTCTTATCTGATCCTCATAATAACCATGCGAAATAAAGAGAGAAAGTCTGGTGTCCCTTTTTACAGATGAGAAAACCGAGCCTCTAAATGGTCACACAACTATTAAGTTTAGACTGTGCCCAAATCCAGGGGAGATGATTGCTATCCCATCAACACTCACTGGTTATACAAAAACAGACAAGGCAATTATTCCTAGACCACTGTTTCTCCAGTCTCCTCTCCTTCTCTTCCCAAACAGTAAACCAGTACCTAAAACAAGGGGCTTAAATATTCTATTAGAAAAGCAAGTTTTCAATGGACAAAACCAAGGGATACTAGATCCCCTCTCTCATCAAAAAAGTACATATTTCCCAGTTGCCTCGTGCCTTAAAAAAATAGCCATTAAAAGAAATTCACAGATTTTGAATAATCTTTCCATCCTCAATTTTTTCCAAGAGTCCTCCCCAATGAGTTGTATGATCTGACGCAGGTGAAGTGAGCAGAACCAGGATGATAATTTATACAATAAAAAACATTTGTAAAGACAAACAACTTTGAAAGACAGAATTCTGATCAATATGACCAACCACAATGACAAGCAACCAGTGATGAAGAATGCTGTACACCTCCTTACAAAGAAGTTATGGTGCAGAACGAGACAGATATTTTGGACACGGTCAACATGGGAATTTGTTTTACTTGATTTTGTATATTTATCACAAGATTTTTTTCTTCTTTTTTCCCTTTCATTGGGGCGAGAGAAATGAAAGTGAGTGAAAATGTATTTTTTGTTCATTGAAAAAATAATAAGAAGTTCAAGAAAAGCAAAAGGGAGAAAAGCAAGCAAAAATGCTATTCTATTTAACAACTAAAGAAAAATAAAATAACAGACAAAAAAAGAAACTTCTCAAATTGCTAATGTTGCCTCCCCCAACTAGAAACTTCCTCAGAAATTATTTTGTATTTTATATTTAATTTTTCATATATATCTTTTATTCTCTCCTATAAAATGTAAGCTCTTCATTTAAATGTTTTTTTTAACAGGGGAAAGACCATTGACTCTTGAAATCAGAGGACATGAGGCAATAGATGGCGCAGTAGACAGACCTGAAGTCAGAAAGGCCCAAGCCCAAATCTGATGTCAGACACTTACTAGCTTTGTGACCCTGGGCAAGTCATTTAACCGGTCTGCTTCAGTTTTCTCATCTGTAAAATGGGGATAATAATAGTACCTGCCTCGTAGGGCTGTTGTACGGGTAAATAAAATGAGAGGGTATTTATAAAGTGCTTTGCCAGCCTTCAAGTGCTTTATAAATGTAGCTAATCATTATTATTCAAATCCTGGTCCTGATACTCACTGCCCCCCTGACCCGGGGCACTTAACCTCTGTGGGTCTCATTTTCCTTTTTCTGTAAAAATGAGGGTGGTCTCTGAGCTCCCTTCTCGCTCTAGCTCTGTGGTCTTATAGATATAACTCATTGCTTCATATGGTGTCTGCTTGGCAGGGACCCTGGTTGATTTTTTACAACCAAGCAATAAACTCAACATAAAAGTGATAATTCCATTGGCAAGGACTGGGTATTTAGATACCCAGCAGAGCCAGTCCAGCAGGAGTAAGCAAACAACATTCACCACTTTGGGAACCTGTGAACTTCTTAAAATATCTGAATCAATTACAGGAGTTAAAAAAAAAAAAAAGGGATGTGTGGGAGAGGGGGATGTTTCCAAGCCAATTTTATGTGTGAAACTCATTTAATAATCAAAAAGGTGGGGGGGAGGGGAGAAGGAAAGAAAAACAAAGATTATCTCACCTAGCTCAGTTCTCAACTCATTCTGAAACAAACAGACCTCCCTCGTGTTCTCCTAAGTTCCTTATTTACCATTTGGGAGGCAGCTATGGTGGATGGAAAGAACATTGGACCAAGAGAGAGTTCAGAACACCTAGCTAAGTCCTGATTTTGGTCCAATAGGTATTAAGGGGCCTGGCACACAGTAGGGGCACCTAATAAACATTTGCTGAAATGAACTGAGAATTGAATTTTCTCACTCTTCATGCCAGCTCAGAGATATGTTTCCTGGCTTCTTTCCCTCCCCCAAGAGGAAGAGAGAAAGCTTCCAGTCTATGACTACTTGCCTTGATCAACTTTGAAGCTATTTGGTTTCTTTATTATTTTTTCATTCTTTTATTCACATTGAGAGGTCTTTGAACCAAAGGGAGATTTATAAGCAGGGACCTCGATGAGATCTTTCAGATCTGGGACTGAAAGTAAAACACACAACTGGAAACCGTCCAAAACTCTCATGTCCAATTAAGGAAATATACACACTCTCATTCTCTTTCTCTTTCTCTCTCTCTCTCTCTCTCTCTCTCTCTCTCTCTCTCTCTCTCTCTCTCTTTCTGTGTGTGTCTCTCTGTCTCTGTCTCTGTCTCTCTCTTTCAACACACATACACACACACACACACACAGACTTTAACAGAAAGAGAATTGCATAGCCTCTAGATTCATATTATATAATAAGATGCTCTGTAGAGTGGGAGCCAGCAAGCTGTTCCCTTTTTTCCTGGATTAGCATGAGAGAGGCTTCAGAATACTGATCAATCCACACAAGATCCCTACATCCCCAAGCTTTCATTTCCTTTACTCACAGTCCTGACTAGCCAAGCTCTGTGGTCCCAGCCAGTTATAAAAATAGGAAGATACTTACACTAGTTTCTCCTGGGCAGCCAAAGCGCTTTTGGTTTTCTTTTCAAGTGTGCAGGATGCTGGGAAGCTCTCTTTGAGGGCAGTTATCTCCTTGATGGCTGATTTCACACCCATTGCTCCTCTAAGGCATTAAAACCTAAGTTATGCATCAGGGACTGATTCCACCTGTACACTTCTGCCAGCTTGGTAACCCTAGCTCGCAGAGGCTCACTTTCATCTTCAATGTATTTTCACACCCACATGGGTGCCTGGTCTCAGGATCTGATAGCTGGGTCCATATTATATCACACTACATTTTGAGGCTCCTGAAGGCATTTATTTGCTTCTGTTGCCTGTGTGCTAAAAGTATAAATACATTAGTAAATAGGAATAAATGCTCAAGCAAGACTACTGAATTCTGTGTGCCTTTATTACAGCAGTGGATTCTTTATAGAATTTACAAGAAACTAATTAACATAAGTAAAAGTACTAGAATAATTCAGGTAATTGTTGGACAATTAACTTCCTTCTCTAAGTTAGAACCTAGAGAAGTTATTATTGGTATTTCTCTTATATTAAGGTAGTCCTTGGCATAATGGTTAGGTAGGATGACAAAGTTAGATCCAGAAGGACCTTAGAGGTTGTCTAGTTCAACCCCCTCCTTATATAGAGGAGGGAATTGAGGTCCAGAAAGGTTAGATGACTGGGTCAAGGTGATGCAAGTAAGGAGAGGCAAGAGTAAAACCCAGGTCCTCTGACTCCCAGTTTAGCCCTCTTGCACCTTAAATCAGTCTTCAGAGGTCAAGTTTATTCTAGATGAAGTGTTACTACTGAGACTTCCACTTACAGTAGATTGCAGAGTAACAGGAGTCAAGAGCCCTGGGTTCTAATTCTGGCTCTAGTAGCCACTAGATGTGACCTGGATTAAGTGCCTTCCCCTACTCAAATCTTAGTTTCCTCACCCATCAAATAAAATAATCCCTTCATCCCAATCTCTGGCTTCTTTTAAGACTTAGCTCAAATCCAACCTTATTCTATAAAAGGCCTTTCTGGGTCCCATCCTCCATCTTTACTCCCCTCTCCTGCTGGTGTCTCTCATTTATACCATATGCATTTTGCAAGTATACAGTTGTTTGATAATTGTCTCTCTGTTCCTTTCTCATGAGAATGGGAGTTCCCTGAGGGCAGGGACCATGGTTTTTGCCTTTCCTGGTACCTCAATATGTACTACAATGTCTGGCACATAGTAGGCATTTAACGAATGCTTGTTGAGAGACTACTTACCTAGAAAGAATTACAATCTGATAAATTAATTCAAATTTAAGTGTGAATAGCTCCTTTATTTAATATGCCCATTTGCATTTCCAAGATAGATGCTTGGAGGTTCTGATGCTTGGAGGTTCTTAAACCAAAGGAATCCATTACTAATGATGGAGTTCCCCACAACTGAAGGTTGCCGGGGTTGGCTCTGGGACTATGAAATCATACCACATAGATGAATGTCCAGTAGGCTACTCTGTACCTATTCCCATTAGATACAAGTGAAAATAATGCAGGGTTTTCATAGAATCATTGACCTAGATTTGGAAGGAATTTCAGAGGTTCCTACATATATTCCACATGAAGAAATTGACCCCAAAGAAAGTTAAGTGACTTAACCAAGGTCACAGAAAACAGAGGTACATTTTAAAGAAGATATGTTCATAAATTCATAAAATTTAGAACTGGAAGAAACCTTACAAATGAGAAAGTTGTAGCCCAGAGAGGTTTAAGTGACCGGTTTTCAAAGTCATTTGTCTTGGGATAAGTTTGTCTTTTGAGGCCTCTGAAGATTCCCTCATTCTAAATCTTGCAAGCAAAGTGCTTTTCTCCATCTGTCCAATATTCATCTTTATTATCCTTTCAGAGTCAGTATCTGATTGGAGTCTTGTATCCTGGATAGGACTGACTGACAGCAGTTTAGGGAACTAGTCCCACCAAATGGTAGTAGAAGGAAGGAAAGGTGTGAATAAATGGGCATTTGCACCCATTATTTCTCATCTGGGAAGAATAGAGATATTAGTTCTAGAGCTGGTTTCTACACCCAACTCTGCAACCCGCCCCAGCTCAAAGTCTGGTGCAGAGCAGCTCAGGTGAGCATCAGCAACCTATACAAAGAATGTGTTGACATCATTGAAAAAGGAGAGCTATGAAACCCCAGAAGTCATTTGAGAGACTGGATGAAAACTGGTGAAAATTGATAAAAGAGAAAAAGGTCAAGCGTCTTTTATGATTCTCAGTGAAGCTAACCCTACAGGGAAGGGGCAAGATCATGCACAGATTTTAAAAACCTAGTAAGTAGAGCTCTGCTTAATTCTGGAACGTGCACAGAGCCTTCTGAAGTCTTGCTGCCTGATGCTAGGGAAATGGGGATGAGGCAGGCCCACTTCCTCAAGCCCTTCTTTCTGAGCTCTACCCTCATTCTAGGACTGCTGGGGGTCAGGGGTCAGGAGGGGAAAGGTAGTGTCACTGAAAACCGAGCCCTGGACCTATCCTGGACATTCCGATTGTCTTGATGCATTCGTGTCTTGATTTTCTTGTCCTTTCTTCCCAACACCTCTGCTCAGGTTCACAGTATATCCTTTCAGAAAAATGAAAAAACAAAAATAACCACAGTCGGCATTTCCTTTAGTCAAGTCATGAATTTTTACCATGAGGTTACAAGTAAAATATAAGCTCCTTGAGGGTGTAGATTGTTTGCTTTTGTTGTTGTATATCCCCAGTGTCTGGCTGTAACAGCAAGCACCCTAGCATGCCTAGGGCGGCTAATGTTATGGGAATCTGAAGATCTTCCCTGCCCCTAGGCCCTTTGCTAATGTGGCTACGTGACTCTTGAGAACCTTCCCAGGTTTGAAAGTATACTCTGTTCCTTAATAGGCTGAATGTGGTCACATGGAGCCTGTGGCG
>CM053585.1:173051038-173068107 GCA_028646515.1 Pseudochirops corinnae
CCCTGAACTAGGTAAATGATATGTTTGATTAAAGTGAGATTGTTAACCCATTTTGAGTTGCTTTCCTTTAGAAAAGCAGATCTAAGAACCTGTGCTAGTAGCTGCCCTAGGCATGCTAGGGTGCTTACTGTTACACTGGCACAAAGGAGGCACTTAGTATAGGCTTATTAAATTCAATATAAATTTAATTGAGTTAGCAACCCCTCAAAAAAAGTTAAAAATATGACCTTTATATGGGAGGGAGGTTCCATCACCTACTTGCCTGTTGATTGGTAAGATGAAGAGTTTGCCAAGGAACCCCACCAGTTAATTCCTGGTTCGATTGTTTCTCATAGAGTCATAAAAAAGTAGTATAATGTATTGAACAGTGAATTGGCCTTAAAGTTGGGAAGATCTGAGCTCAAATTCTGCCTAAAGAACACATCTAAGCTTCTGATTCTTCAGTAAAATGAGGGGCTTGGGGTTCCTAGCTCTAAATCTATTTAGAGCTAGAAGTTCATCGAGCCCCCAACTTTTCACTTTACAAGAGAGACAACTAATGCTCAGAGTAGGGGAATGATGGACCAAGGGTTCCATAAGCTAGCTAGTGATAGAGTCGGCATGGAGAACCCTGCTCTGTCGACTCCCTGACTGGGAGAGAGCACTGGACCTGGAATCAGGAAATCCTGATTTGAATCTGGTCTTGGATACTTATCAGTTAGTTGACCCTGGGCAAGTCACTTAACCTCTGACTGCCTCAGTTTCCTCATCTACAAAATAAAGATAATAATAGCATCTACCTCCCCGGGCTATTGTGAACATAGAATGAGACAATAGCTTCAAATTTTAAAGTACTTTATAAATAGTAATTATTATTAGAGAACCTATTCTACATTTTTTGAAAAATTACAAACATGAGCCTCCTAAAATATCATATTTCCTTTACTGCCACAGTCAAAAGTCCCTAGCTGTTTACTTTTTTCTTTTTTTCTTAAGGAAAGACAGAGACAGAGAAGTCAAATGGGAAATTCCTGAATTTTGCTTCTTAGGCATCGCATAAAATATCAAACATTACTTCCCTCCTCAGTGTCTGAGCTTATTCACCTGCAAAATGTGGGTGTGATTTGCTTTCTGAAAAGGGCGGTGGGCTAGAGCTGGGAGAGTACCCAGGATCCAGAACCCAAAAATACGGGCTTGAATCCCAGCTGTGCTTTTTATCACCGGGGTGGCCTTGGGTTAATTGTTTGCTGTCTTTGGGGCCTACTTGCCTCACCTATAAAGCAAGGGAGTTGTACTGGATGATTTCTAAACTCCTTTCCAAATTTAAATCCAATGGTTGATGGGGTGTTATGGTAAATGGTGACATCATTAGGACCTGCATTGTGGATGAACTGGGAGAAAAAAAGAAGGTGAAACTCACGTGATGAAACCATTTCTGTTCCTTGTTAGTAGAAAAACATAGTAGAGGAAATGATCCTTCCTTGGTCCACAGAAAATCAAGTCAAGGTTACCTAGGAGAAAGGAAAATGTATAGGTAATATAACTTCTACTTCCAGCAATCCAGACTGGTTTAACATTCTTTAGGATTGTTATCTGAACCTCTTTTACCCTTGGCAACATTTTTGGCAATGTAGTCGTAGGACTATGTAGTGATGTACCCTGGTTAGGAATAAGTAATTGGACAGTATAGACAGGTTTTGTAGTGGTAGCACCTTCTTGTTCCATCCTCTTACCTACTAGGGCCATAGTCAGTTTCTTCAGCACATTAAAGCCATTGCTTCAACAACCACATTGAGAAAGATTACTTTCATGTTCTTGACAGTCACAAGACCCATAAAGTGCCCTTTGGACACCATATGTTCACACAGGCACTTATTTTTACACACCAGTGGAATCTTACAGGGAGGGCCAAGTTGAGAACCTCCCCCCAACCTCCTGCTCCCCACCTTTTGTCTGGTCTGGGTCAGGGCTAGGGAAATAACACTGGCCTTAATCCAAGAAATTGAAGTGGCTCCTTCCCCTCACAATTCTCATTGTGTTTTTAGCACCCATGGTTGGTATTATTTGTATGTTTCTTACATTTGCCAACTCCCTTTGACTTCAGGGGAACAGGTGTGAATGGTTGCCCTGGTGAACTATATCACTACTCCTGCCACTGACAGTGACAGTCTTGTGTATCTGCAGGTGTGCCCAAGATTGGGCGTGTGATGGAAAAATCCACCATTCAGCCAAGAATCCTTATCATACCATGCACAGGTCAAAATTGGCCATCGGCTTTCAGAGTCTGTGGCCACTCTTGACTTTGACCTCTTGGGCTTAAGGTAGCCCAAAGCTTTTCATTTTGACACACTATGGCAGCAGACATGGTCCCAGCTAAGGACATCAAGGCCCCATTCTCCATAGCCCTGTTTCTTTACCCTCTCCAAAAGTGTAGATAAGTCAAAGAAAGGCACATTTCAGCTTGAAGTAAGGGGTGAGAGGTGGGAAGCTTAGAACTCTGCAAAAATAAGATGGGATACCTTGAGTTATTAGTGGGTTCCCTATTGCTAGGTATATTCTGGCAGAAGCTAGATAGGAATATTTATTAACACATTCACTTATTGGGTATGTTAATAATAATAATAATAATAATAATAGTATTTTGCAAACATTATCTCATTTGATCCTCACAACTACTCTGAGAGGTAGGTGCTCTTATTTTTACAGAGGAGGAAACTAAAGCAGACAGGGATTAGGTTACTTGCCCAGGGTCACACAACTAGTTTCTGAAGCCAGATTTGAATGAAGGTCTTCCTGCTTCCAGGACCAACTCTATAACCACTGTACCACCTTACTGTTTTATGCTGTTGAAAGGATTCTTATTCCTTTACAATTTGGACTAGATGAGCTCTGAGATGTCTTCTAATTCTAAGATGCTTGGATTCTCAGAGAGGTAGCCTGGTAAAAAGTATACAGGACCAACCAGACCTAGAGTCAGGAAGATCTCTGGCTTCAGCTACCAATCAGACAAGATAGTCACAGCTCTTTTTATCTCTAAAATATTATGTAAATGTCAGCTATTATTATTGTGTGGCATAACCAAGCTGGCTAAGTAGCCATCAGGGCCCATATCTGCCAATGGCATCTGAAGCTTGAATCAGGTGAGTTAATGGTGTAGAGGCCCCATTGTTTCCTGAATTTTTCTGTGTTTCTGTCGTATCAGTCTCAACATAAAGCCAGATGGGTAACTCCTTTGTCCATGATGTCAACAGGCATATAATATGCCTGGAAATTGCCTCATGTTGCAAAGCTAGCTTTGCAAAGACACATTTCAAACTACTTCAGTATCACAGGGTTGACTCAGTCTGGTTCTAGGTGTCTTCAAACTGACTCTGCCCCCTAGACTGGACTGTCTTTCTCCTGCAGCCCTGAGAACTATTCCAGAGATACTTATTCTAACCTGCTACATTAAAGGGGGCCTTTGCAGTGAATCTCAAAAGCAAGTTTGTCCCATTCTTTTCTGTAACCATCTCTACTTAGACCAGAAATTTATTTACTAGCTACCCAAAGTCCCTTATTTGGCACTACTATCTCTCCAGAGAGACTTGGTTTGTTGTTATTGTTGTAGCTTTTCACAAGTGGCAATTGTAACAAAAACTGCCTTGGTCTATACCAGGAGTTCTCAACCTGGGATTCATGTACTTCCTCCACCACGGAGTCCATGGATAGATTTCAGGGACATCCATGAACTTAGATGGGAAAAAAAATGGCATCTTTATTTTCAATTATCTCTAACTATAATTTAGCATTTTCTTCAATTATTCAAAATGTTATTTTGGGAAGGGGTCACTAGACTGCTAAAAAGAGTTCATGACAGAAAAGGTCAAAGACTCTTGGCCTATACATACTCTTCTCTTTCATTTGTGGTCTTGAATCAATCCAGGTTTTTGGAAGGAGTGATAATGAAGGCAGTTAATACAAATGACTTGTATTATTAACACCCAAATAGTTTCCAAAATAAGACTTTCTTCTTTCTTTCCGACTTTGATATTCTGCCTAGCTCTTTCTTCTCCTTAGGTACGACACTTAGAAGTATTTCCAGGATACTCTTAGAAGTCAGGTAGGAACCAAGAGGTATATGAAATTCAGTTCAATCCAGTAAGCATGCATCAGATACTTACTTTGTTCAAGACACTGGGCATTATGCTAAAGCTGGGATTTTTCCCCCTTTGTCTGAATTTGGGATTTCACTGGTGTGGGGAACTCTCTTTGTTAAAAACTGCTGACAATGCAGTTCAACAACCACAGTGGGAAAAGCATTGTTTCTGGAGTCAGATGACCTGAGTTCAAATCCCTCCCCAAATGTTTATTCCCTATATAATCTTAGACAAGTCACATAATCTCCCTGGGTTTCAGTTTCCTCATCTGTAAAAACGAGGAGGTTGGATTATATGGCCTATAAGAGCCTTTCTATCTCCACATTTAATTGCCTCAGGATCATAGATTTAGAATTGGAGAAATCTTAAAAGTAATCTACCCTAGTTCCAAGTTGGAGAGCCCTTAAAAGAAATTTATTCCAGTTTCCAATTTTATAAAGGAAAGTGAGGCTGAAAGAGGTTAAATGAGTCATTCAACATCACATGATAGATTTCAAGTGCAGTTCTTCTGATTCCAAATCTCCTACTCTTTCTACTACTCTTATCACATGTATAGTCTTAGGTCACATGGAGCACTGGGAAACTACATGACTTGCCCACAGGCCCAGACCCGCAGTATTCTATGTCAGATATCCTCAGGGCTTGGACTCAAGTGTTCCTGACTCCTATACTAGCTCTCTGAATGTTGCCTCCTTAGGTACTGGGAATACAGAGAGAAAAACAAAACAGCCCCAGAAAAAAGCTTGCTTTCCATATGAAAAGAGCCAGAGAAAGGTGCCCAAAACCAATCAGTGGATCTTGTTTGGAGGGCTTTAAGAAAGGCATGGATGAGAGTTATGCTGGATGAAAAGGGATGGGCATAGGGCAAGGTTTCTTACCTTGGGCTTCATGAACTAGATAGATAGATGGAAGACAGACAAATAGTTGGATAGAGATGATAGAGTGATAGATAGCTAGAAAGATACAATTGATTTCCTTTGTAATCCTATGTTTTGTTTTGTTTACTTTAAAAACATGATTCTGAAAAGGAAACCTAGACTTCACTAGACCAACAAGGGCCTCCATGATACAAGAAAAGTTAAGAACTCCTGGCTTAGAGGGAATATCATCAGTTAGAATACAGTTCCCACCAAGCATTGAAATATCCATTGTCCTCCCTTTTTGTTGGGTTTTTTTTTTAACCTTTCACCTGTTAAAAGGCTTTGCCAGTCACAATCTTGGTCAGCCAGTCAGTCACATACATGTGACATGCATCCATCCCCTAATGGGCACCAACCCAGATTTATTTTGCCTTTGCCAATGCACAGCCCACTATTATCAGTGGCCCTCCTGGTGTTAACCTGTTCAGTGACTGAGACAACTAGAAGAATGAATGTTTCTTGTTTACTCAGCCAGGGCAGATAAGGTTTCTCATCACTCCACCTGGAGGCCTGTGCCAAGGTAAACTTTCTCCCTAGAATCACTCCCTAACTGGAAAATGTGTCAGTCTATTTATTTCTCACTCCCACTGGAAAAAAAAAGAGGAGGGGGGCACTGGAGGGGCTGGCCATGATGTCATTCTTTCCACGGAATTTCTTAGAACGTGTTGCATTTCACAGTGACTTCCAGGCCCTGCTTGGGTTACACAGCTGTACCCGGAAAAGAACAAGTCCTTGGCTAGAATGGGAAGGAGGCAGCTTTTCTTCCTTCTTCTATCACCTCTACTCCTCCAGTCCCTACACTCAGTCCCTCCTCCCTTCCCTAGTAACCATAGCTCCTTCTTAGGTTCTGACACACTGAGATCTTTGCAGGCTGCCCTTGGGAAGACCCTAGAAACCAAGAAGTGTGGGAAAGGCTTCTTTTCATGCCTAAGGGATGCAGACTACAGCTGGGAAAACAGGAGTTTATTGATGGGAATGGCTGGCAGGTGTTAGGTTTATCTAAGAATCTGTCTCAAGTATTGGAGAGTTTCTTACCAACACTGAGTTCAGATACCCACAGCCTAGGAAAACCGCTTGGGCCTTTTAGAGGTCCCCCCCGCCCCAGACATAGAGAGCAAAGGTCCTACAAAAGGCCAGTGATGGAAGGGAGGGGGACTACTTGGGCTCCCATTAATTTCCTATTTCTCCCTTTGATCTTAGTGCCTTCTTCTATCACTCCAAATTTCCTACTATCATTCTTTGAAGATTCTGCTGGATTCTACGCCTCAGGCAGAAAGAGTAAGAGGGTAGCCAGCTGGGGAAAGGTAGGCATGAAACAGTGATTTTGGGGGGATCCTAGGAGCTAGGGACATCCTGAAAACATAACTAATGTTTGTCTTTGCAAAGCTCTCTGGTTAAAAGTCATAATAGCTGGATAATCTTGTTAAATCTCTCAAGGAACAAATAAAAGTCCTGCTTATTAAACTAGGCTGGGAGAAGCTGTCAGTCAGAGTCCAGCCAAGTGTCAGGACTTGTTGGGATGACCTCTTTAGTTCCCAGGAGGGGCAGGACCAGAAGAGCTGTGTGACTCAGCTGTGGCGGCAGGCAAGGAAGAATTAGCCTTAATTGCTCCTTATGGTGCCACATCTTGTAGCCTTTGTTCTGGCTTGCTCTTTGCTTACATACCCCAGACCTGCTAACCAAGACCTTCTCTTCTCTTGGTTATCAATCCACATAGCCCCATCCCTACTCCCACCCCCATTCCCCACCCTTACAAAGTTCCCCAACCCAGTTATGAAGAATAATTCAACTCTCTAATTCAAGTAATTCTCTGTCCTGAGCAGGTGTCTAGTAATTAACCAGTTGCCTTGCAGAACACAATGTAGGTGAAACATGAGACCATCTTCTTGAAGGAAAAAAACTCACCTTTTCTCAGGCTACTTTCTTCATCAACAGACAGTATCTTGATCTTCCAATTAATTCCTTATTCCCTGTCTCCTTAGGGGCACTACCCTTCCTCCCATATACTCAGAGGGCTAATCATTGACCAGCTTGAGGAGTGCTCACCATTGCCAATTTTCATTTGTCCTTCCAAGATTTCATGGAAGCAGGCATCTGAACTTTAATCTTAAGACTCCCCTCAAAGAAGCTAAAGTGGAACTACAGAAATCTGAGCTCTAGGAGATCCAGCTCTATGCACAGGTAGGGTTGACAATTTCTCATAGGAGAATTTGAATTGCATAAAAGAAGGCCTCCTGCTTCAAGGATCCTCCATCCTTCTTCCCTACCCATCCCCCTTCCAGTTTTCCATGGATGCCTCCCCTCCCCAAAAAAAAGTCCACAATTAGTCTCTGCTGCCAGTTCAGGCATTAAGGGCCCCTATTAAAATGCAAATGTGTTATCTGGGACTGAGTCACTTAGGAAGTCATTATCAGCTTTCAGTGTCTACCGATTAATTCCTTTTATCAGATTAGTTTCAGCCCCCTAGCAAAGGGCCTGCTTTGAGGGAAGAGGGCTCTGGACCTGGGAGTTCTAATCAGAAGAGGTGGAGCCCAGAGGAACACAAGGTCCCATCAGGGAAAACACAGGGTAATAGAATGATAATGTCAGATGCAAGGGAGAAGTCACATTTATACAGTGATTTATATTTTATGAGAAGGAAAATGGAATAGGGATAAAGCTCTAGACTTAGAGGTAGGAAAATGGGTTCAAATCCTGTCTCAGACACTTATTTGTTATGTGACTTTGAGAAAGGCAGTCAGCAAATTAGCACTTTTTAAGTACCAGGCATTGTGCTAAGTGCTAGTGAGACAGACAAAACTGAAACAGTCCCTGCCCTCAAGGAGCTTACATTTTTTTTTTTGGAAGAAAGACAACATGAATGTATCAGCAAAATAAATACATAATAACAGGAAGGGGAGATTTTTTAAAAAGATGACAAAGTCACTTAATGTCTCAGAAGCTGTTTCCTCATCTACAAAAAGAGGATAACATCTGCAGTACCTAGCTCATGAGGTTGTTGGGAGGTTAAAATGAGGTAATGTTTATAGAGCTAAAGTGATATATAAATGTCAGCCATGATATTTGATCTTCATGATAGTCACAAGAGATAGACTGTGTGATCATAAATATTACCTCTATTATGACGTGAGGAAACGGAGGCTCAGAGAGGAAAGTGACTGCCCAATATTTGCTAGAGTCAGGACTTGAACCCAGGCCTTCTGACTCCAAAATTCCTACTCTTGCCACTAAATAGAAACCATCTAGTAAAATTTCCTCATTTTACAATGAAAGAAACTCTGCTCCAGAAAGAAGGGATGTAATCAAGAGTCCAACGCTATGTACTGAGGAACCAGAATCCAGAGGCACCTAGGTGGTACAAGGCCATAAAGCTTTGGACAGAGTCAAGAACACCAGAGTTCAAATCCTACCTCAGACACTTACTAGAAATGTGACTTGAGCTCTCTGTGCCTCAGTTTTCCCTTCTGTTAAACAGTGACAATAATCAAGTAGGGGGTTAAGATTAGAAGTCCAAAAGGGAAAGGGAGAAGATGCCAAATATGGTGCATAGGAGAGTAAGACGCAAACCTTATCTATTTGACAAATTCTTTAAATCCCCACTTCTTGTCCTGGCTCCAGAATTCCTGATGACCCATCTTACCAGCCCTATGGTGCCCTAGACCCACAAGGAGAAAAGTCTCCAGCCAGGATCTGAGTGTCAGAAGTGAGACTCTTCACCCTTATGTGGGGATGTCCCTTTAGCTCAGTGGTTCTCGATCTTCCTAGTGCCATGACCCTTTAATACTCGTATGTGGGCGTATCTGCATGTGAGTGGACCTGCCTGGAGACAGATAGAGGGGAGGTGTCTCAGTTCCTAAGACTATCAGAAATATGTGTTTTCCGAGGGTCTTAGGTGACCCCTGTGAAAGGGTCGTTCAACCCCCAAAGGGGTTGCGACTCATAGGTTAAGGACTGCTGCTTTAGCTTGTGTGAGTCTTTGGTAGCCAATGAGATGGTTCCTTCTTCCTGCCCCAGGGCTGCAGCAGAAGAACAATTAACAGACTTAGAAAATGAGGGGCAGCTGGCTTCAGAGAAGTGAGGGGGATTATAGGGAGTGGAGAAAGGGTGTGCTCCAGGCCACATTCCTAAGAAAGAAAGAGAGCAGCAAAGAATGGAGGGCACAGCCTTTTTGATAGTGAACAACCATTCATCTCATGCAATATCTCTGTCTGAAACAGCATTTTTCTATGCCAAGGTAGGCTATATGGACCACATTACCTCCTTGTTTACTCGTGCCAATGCTTCTCTAGATTCAGATTCCCACAGTTATTTGCAGATGAGGAACTAATAAGAATATATTAGTCCTATATCCTCAGCTCAAGCCTGGGTGTGTGCCAGTCCAGGCACTGAGAGCTCTCAGAACATGTAGTGCAGGCAGCTGCCCCACAGGAACATGTGGCATTATAACCCTTTCACAATTGAGGAAACAGGTGACACAGGTAAGGTCTCTTCACAAGCAGAGCCGTGTGGCACCGTGGGTCTGGAGCTCCTGGGTGGCTTTACCTGTATAGCTGTGTTTCTCTGTGTTGTGGTTCCCTAGGGATGTCTTGTTTGCCGATCTGGGAGGTGCCTGAATTCCTGAACACAGAAAACACTAAAGCGTATGAAAGAGAAAGACTTAAACCAAAGCAGCAGTGGATACTGACTAGATAGCAAGACTCCATCAGGCAGAGACTGAAAGGATCTACTCTTTCTCCCCCATGAACTCTTATCTTGCCTTGACTACAGGCAAGATTTGCCATTTTTTTCTCCTGGTCATTTTTCAGATGAGGAAATTGGCAAACAGGGTTAAGTGACTTGGCCAGGGTCACACAGTAAGTGCCTGAAGGCAGATTTGAATTCATGTCTTGACTCCAAGGCGAGAATTCTATCCACTGTATCACCTAGCTGCACAATAATAGCTTATGTCCATATCTTACTTTACAGCTATGAAGAACTCAAGATGCATTTTAACAGCATAACATAGTAGAAGGAGCTTGAATTCCAGAGTAGTGAGAACCCACCCTGGCTCCACTTATCTATGTGTCAATGGGCAAGGTACTTGACTTCTGTGACCTTCAGTTCTCATCTGTAAAATGGGAATAACTGCCATACGTGTCAAGTTCGTTGTAAACCTTAGGACACTTTGTAAATATCAGACCATTCTCAATTTATGTAAGCAGACCATAGACCTCTACTTAGAGCGATTTTTTATATAATATGAATGTTTGCCTATAGACATGGGGAAGGGGGAAAAAGAGGCGGGAAGGGGGAAAAAGAGGCAAGAAGGGGGTCATGCACCTGTGGAGGGAAGGCAGCACACAGTTCAAGGACACAGGGGGCTGGGGAATAGGAGGAGGAATATGCTGCAGCCCATGACAGACACTATTTGGGGTGGAGTGGAGGCCAAAGAACACCTAGTTGAGGCACAGGAATGGAGAGAGAGAGAGAGAGAGAGGGAGAGAGAGAGAGAGAGAGAGAGAGAGAGAGAGAGAGAGAGAGAGAGAGAGAAATAGTACCATTCAGTAAAGTTAACATGTGTAGGGTTTGTTGTTTTTGTTTATAGAATGCAGATTCCTTTCAGAATTCTGTGGTAAAGTTGAATGTATATAATGTGAATTTACATAAAGTGAGAATTGTCTGTACAGTATTATATCTTAAAGTAATAGAAAATGTAAGGTATTTTTTTTTTTAAATTTCATTGTCTTAAAGAATTTCTACTGAGATAACACCTTCTACCAATGCAGACTGGAACCTGCTTTGCAACTTAGTTTTAGAGTTGCCTGTGGACACTTAGACACTGGGTGACTTGCCCAGGGTCACATAGCCAGGATGTAACAAAGATGGCACACTTGAACACAGGTTTTCCTGATAATTTAATTGAATAGAAATAAATGAATAGAAAAAAACCTTTATTTGACTACTATGTACTGGGCATTGTACTAATTAATGACAAACCTGGCAGGCAGATAGATATTTCTCTCCTCAGGTTATAATGGCAGTAACTGATCTTTATATATCACTTGGATGTTTGCAAAGAGTTTTATATTTTCATTTGATCCGTATAACAATTCTGTGAAGCAAGTACTATAGGTATATCAGTTCTGCAGATGAGATAACAGAGAGGACAAGTGGCTTGCTCATGGTCACATAGCCAGTAAGTGTTAGAGGCAGAATTTGAACCCATTCCTCCCCTGCCTTCAAGTCCAAGGCCCTTTCTAATATACTAAGGTTATGTGGAAGGAAAAGGATTGGACAAGTTGAGGGACTTTCTTTTTTTTTTCTTTTACATTTATTTATTTTTAGTTTACAACATTCAGTTCCACAAGTTTTTAAGTTTTAAATTTTCTTCCCCTCCCTCCCTTTCTTTCCCCCTCCCCCTCCAAGACTGCATGTAATCCAATATAGGTTCTACATATACCTTTACATTAAACGTATTTTCACAATAGTCAAGTTGTAAAGAAGAATTATAACCAATGGAATGAACCACAAGAAAGAAGAAACAAAACCAAAAAAAGAGTGAGAGAGCAAATAATTTGCTTCAATCTGCATTCAGACTCCATGGTTCTTTCTCTGGATATGGCTAGCCCTTTCCATCATGAGTCTTTTGGAGTTGTCTTATAACCTTGCATTGCTGAGAAGAGCCAAGTCTATCAAAGTCAGTCATCACACATATATTTGTGTCTGTAATTAAGGGACTTTCTTAACATCTCACAGCAAGATAGCTACAGAGTTGGGATTCTATTACTAGTAATTAATCCAATTCTAATACTAATTCTGGCTCCAAGTCCCTGAGCCTCATTTTGTTCAACTATAAAATGGGACTATGGCAGTGTGGTATTGGGGGAAAAACAGTGAGTGAGAGGACTTGGGTTCAAATCTTATTTCTTATGCTTACTACCTTGTAAACCTTACCATCCCTAGGCCAGTTTCTTCATCTGTAAAATAGGGGCCTCCTTCCACCTCTAGCTCTATGAACCTATGACTAGATGGCAATTAAAGTCCTTGCCAACTTTAAAGATCTATTATTTTAGGTCTTATGGGAATGGTCCAAAAGCCTTATTGCCATTTCCCACAGCATTCTACAAACATGCCTTCTACAGAAACTACATTTGAAAGTTTCTAGCACCTAAGTATTGCTCTCCAGCACCAGACAGCTCAGTTACAGGTGCTGGTCATTTATGCCTCACAGCTGTTGCTATGGGAAGTAGAGCATTCCCCTGGGAAACAAGACCCAGAGAGGTGAAACAACTCATTCAAAGTCATATAGCAGGTCTTAAGGATAGGGCTGGCCCTTGGCAACAGTGTGAAGGGGGATGGGGGTGGAGGTTTTTGCTTTAACTCCACTTCCTTGTGGCACCTATGGCACCACACCATGCCAAATCCAGTCTCCCTACATCATTGCCTATCCAGTCATAAAAGATTATTGCTAGAAGAGTTTATCTAGTTCAGCCACTTCTTTGACAAAAGAAATTCAAGCCCAGAGAGGTTATGCGACTTGTCAAAGCTATTTAATGGTATGGTTGAAATTAGAATCCAAACTCCTCCGCTTCTTACATCCAGCTTTTTGAACTATGCCAGGCTGAATATTTGCTGATTTCTCATTCCTGCCTTGCTCCTCCCTCCAGAGCTCCCTGCATTGAAACTGACCTGCCATCCTCTAGGGGTAATTGCTGTACTGTATCACTGATAAACTGATCCTTATTAAGCTACCAGCATGCTAATAAGAAAGGCTAAAAATGATGCTTCCTGCTAACAGTTGTGCCTTTTAATCAGGGCCTTCTGGAGACAATCTAACTAGGAACAGTAAAAGTGTATACCTGATATACACCTAGCAATGGTTGGTAATCATGTCAGAGTCTTATAAATCTAATCAAAAGAGTTTTAAATTGAAAAGGGAAATAATGGCAAGAGGAGGGGGTGAGAGAGGGAAGAAAACATCTCTACACAGACCCATCAAGCTAGATACCACAGAGATAAACTACAGTGTAGGAAAGATAGTAGGAGAGATGTCCAGAGATTCACAGGAGATAAGGAAACTAGAAAGAAGCCAGCAATGTAACCTATGGCTTCAGATATATACACACACATGCATAGTTTGGGCTAGTTAGATAGCTAGATGGTAATAGTAGACAGAACAGGAGACCTGGAATCCAAAAGACCTGAGGTTCAGTCTTACTCTAAGCAGTAGTTCTCAACCTGCGGATTACATTCAATTTCTAACAATGAAAATACATCCTGCATATCAGAGGTTTACATTATGATTCATAACAGTAGCAAAATTACAGTTATGAAGTGGCAATGAAAATAATTTTATGATTGGGGGTCACTACAACATGAGGAACTGTATTAAAGGGTCATAGCATTAGGAACGTTGAGAACCACTGCAAAGGCTTATTAATTGGCTTGGCAATTAATTGGCTTATTAAGTGACTTGGCAAGTCACTTAACCTCTTTAAGCTTCAGTTTCTGATTTGGTAAAATGAGGAGGATGGACTTGATAGCCTCTAAGGCCTCTTCTAGTCTGAGATCTATTATCCTAAAATAAGGAGGCCCATTTGACAGCCTTAGTCTCATCACAAGGACTTCATTGGGCAGCAAAAGTGTAGGACAGTTTTGTAATAATAGTATCTGGGATGATAAAACTCAGAATGATTTAGACTGGGGAAAACTATATGCAACAAAAATGAATTTTTATGGCTATTCTGGAGACAAGTCAAGAAATTTGTCCCCTGTCAACTTTTTTCTATTGGGTTACACTCTTAGACATACCAATTGCTGAAAGACAAAAAAAAAGGATAAAAGTATTGCCCCATGGTAGGAATTTTCCACAGTCCCTGATTATGCAGTTTGTTGCAACCCCCCAATCACTCCAGGATTATTTTGTCCTATTTTCCATGAAATCTCCCCGATGAGTTCATGCCCTCCCACTTTTCTGGGCATCAGTTGGCCCCAAGTGTTCTGATTTCTTTTCTCCTAAGAGGACATTATCCATGGAGGAACAACACTCTCACAGAGATAATGATGTCTACAAAGCAGAATATCCCTTCAGATTATGCCATTGTAAGTTCCCCAGAGTGAGTTCTGATGGATTAATGATTACTCTTCTTTGCTGCTAATTAGTTGGATTGTTACATTTTTAGGGTTCTTGATGTTCTAGACCATGAGGATTGATGAAATTGCTTTATTTCTTGCTTTGAACATAATTTCCTTTTTAAAGAGGTTTGAGAGATCATGAGGATTGGCAAAAAAAAAGTCTAGTCCTCCATCTTATTAGTTATATGACCTGAAAGATTTTGTTTTGTTTTTTTAGGTTGGGTTTTTGTTTTTGTTTTTTGGGGTTTTTTTTTTTGGCCAAGTAAAGGTTTTAAGAAAGAATAGGAAAGGTATATATAAATACTCAGAGGCACGCTGGTAAATATTTAATAATTCCTTCTCCAAGAGGAAAAATGTACACATTGTAAACGTTTAAATTCAATTTGCATTATTAACATTTTCTCCATCACTTTCTTAAGTCTAGACAATCAGCAAAACAATAAATGAAGCCCTAACTTTTAGCATTTGACAATTTCTGAGATGTAAATACTCACAATGAAAATTTAACAATAAGCTCTCATAAGCCATTATGATCAGGCTCCATCACACTCCTGGGACGAGAGCGGGGGTGGATTAGGTAAGGATTACCATTGGACAAAAAGAAGAACTGCCAACTACTATTTCTCTCTCTGTCTCTCTGTTTCTGTCTGTCTGTCTATCTGTCTGTCTATCCTTTCTGAAAGGTAAAATGGTCTTTTAATTGGGAAGGATAGTTAGTTGATTAATCATGACTTGATATCTAAAACAAAGTCTTTTATGAGTTTAAGTACAAATAAACTATGTTCAATGGTCCTGGAAAGAAAAAAACAACTGGTAGAGATTATTGCTGAGTCCCTTTCAGCAATTTTTGAAAGGTTACAACAAGTAGGAGATATACCACAAGAATAGGGAAGAACAAATGCCCAGTTTTCACAACAGGAGAGAGCCTGGGGTCTGCTGTCTAAAACCCAGTGAACATGGCTTAAATGCCTGGCAAAATTCTTGGGTTAATTAAATATATGGTTAAACTAAAATCATTTTGATAGGATTAGTGAGCTGGTAGATTAGGGGAATGTCAAACATATAGTTTATCAGGATTTCAACTAAACAATTGACAAAGTCTCTTGTGCTATTCTCATGCACAAGATAATGAGATATGGGTTAAATGAGAGCATGAAGATTAAGAACTGGTTAAATGACCAGATCCAGAGAATAGTCATTATTGGTTTTATGTCAGCTTGGAAAGATGTCTCTAGAATGTAGCAGGAATGTCTGCATGCCTGATGCATTTTTATCCATGAATAGACAGACCCAATCTAATAAAATTTAATTTAATAGAGGTAATACACAAATTCAAAAATGCATCTTTGCTAATACAAGATGGAAAGGCATGACTAGGCAGTAGTTTAAAATTGGATAATTTTTAGTGGACAATGAGAATCATTCAAAATGAATCAACAGTGTGATATGGCAACCAGAAAGCTCATGTAGGCTACATTTTGTGAGGCATAGCATCTAAGATAAGGAAGGTGACTGAGAGTTCTGTTCCATTCTCTCCTGGTCAAAACATAACTGGAATAGTGCATTTGGTTCTGGGCAGCTAGGTACTGCACTGGATAGAATGCCCGGTTTGGAATCAGGAAAACTCATCATTGGGGTGGCTAGGTGGTGCAGTGAATAGAGCACCAGTCCTGGAGTCAGGAGGACCTGAGTTCAAATCCAGCCTCAAACAATTAATATTTACTAGCCATGTGACCTTGGGCAAGTCACTTAACCCCAATTGCCCTGCCTTCCCCCCTCCAAAAAAGCACAAAAAAAGAAAGAAAGAAAACTCATCTTCATGAGTTTAAATCTGGCCCCAGACATGTACTAGCTATGAGACCCTGGGCAAGTCAGTTAATCCTGTTTCCCTTGGTTTCCTCATCTGTAAAATGAGCTAGAGAAGGAAATGGCAAACCACTCCAGTATCTTTGCCAAGAAAATCACAAATGGGGTCATGAAGAGTTGGACACAACTGAAAAAATAACTCAACAGCACTAACAACCACATTATAGGAAGAATATTGATAAATTAAAAGCATTTAGAGAAGGCAGAGCAGATTGCTGAGGGGTCTGGAGCTCATATCATTTGAGAATCATTTGAAGAATCTGGGGATATTTTGCCTGAAGAAGAGAAAGCTTAGGAGGGACACAGTTATCTTCAAGTATCTGAAAGGTTGTCAAGTGGAGATGTGATTGAACTTGTTCTATTTGGCCCAAGAAGATAGAATTGGGAGCATTTGGGAGATAATTGTGATGTTACAAAGGACTGGTTCTAGGCTTTGTGCAAATACAATTAGAGACAGAGACAAGTAAAGCAGACTCACAAGTTAATAAATTTTCATTTACTAGACATGTTCAGAGAAAGATCAGGTAACTCCTTACTGGCTATGTTGCAGAGAAGATACTTTTTTTTCAGGTGCTGGTTGGCCTCTTGAGGTCCATTTCAGTTCTGAGATCTTATGATTCTTCCTGTAGTCCAATCTACTAATGGCTGTAATGGTAGAAATGCCAAACCACCTGGGAAAAGGAAAAAAAACAAACTATGTTGCTGTATGTACTTTAGTTGAAGAGACGAAATATTTTTCAGCAGGTTTGTGCTTATCCAATCACATCTCACACTTTATACCCATGTTTATATGCCACGAATCATCCACAACACATTTATGTGGCCTCTCAGGCCACGTATTGTATATTATGCATTAGAAAATTAATACATGTAGACCTGGAAGAACTTAAGATCCTAATCTGAACTCTTTGTTTTATTTTTTAAAATTTAGTAGACGTAACAAAAATTACCATTCAAATATGATTATAATGATCACATTAATCTGTGTGAAATTATGTATAATTTATTAAAAATTTGTTTACTCTAGCAGAATAATAACAACAGCAGACTGTGT
>CM053585.1:173068607-173107071 GCA_028646515.1 Pseudochirops corinnae
ACACATATATATGTATATAGATCCATATATATATATGCACATATATGTATATAGATAGATGGATAGATAGACAGATAGATGATAGACAGTGATAGATAAATAGATAGATGATAGATGGATGGATGGGTAGATGGATAGATGGATGGATGGATGGATTGATAGATAGACAGACAGACAGACAGACAGACAGATAGATAGATAGATAGATAGATAGATACACACACATACACATATTATTTTTCAAATTGAGGCAATATCACCATAAGGTCACTGTTAAAATGCACAAGTCTGCACAGAACTTATTAAATACATTATAAAGTATACTATATATTAGGTGCCGAGTTGGTCAACCAATAAACTTCTATTAAGGACCTCCCCTGTGCCAGGCCCTGTGCTAAATGCTTGGGATATAAAGAAAGGCAGAAGATATTCTCCGCTCCTGTAGAGCTCAAGGTGTAGTGGGAGAGACAACTTGCAAACAACTCTGTACAAGCAAGCTATGTAGAGGACACGTTGGGAATAATTAACAGAAGGAAGGCACTAGAATTAAGAAGGAATGGCTTCCTGTAGAAGTTGGGCTTTTAGCTGGGACTTGAAGGAAGCCAGGGAAGCCAGGAGATGGAGCAAGGAAGGAGAGCATTCCAGGCATGGGGCACAGCCAGGGAAAATGTCTGAGTCCAAGAGATTGAGTGTTTTGTTGTAGGAATAGCAAGGAGGTTGTTGTCAGGGGAACAAACTTCAGAGATACAAGATGTAAGAAGACTGGAAAAGTGGAGGGTGGGAGGAAATAGGTTATGAAGGACTTTGAATACCAAAAGATTTTATATTTGATTCTGGAGGGAATGGAGAATCAATGGAGTTTATTGAAAAAGGGAAAGGGGAAAGGGGAAGTGACAAGACTGGACTTTTATAGTTCAGGAAGAAGCTAAAAGGGACTTTAGAAATAATATAGGGCTCTGGGTTTCAATTTCCTAATCTATATAATAAGGAGATTAGAGTAGATCTTCTCTGAGGTCTCATCTGGGCATCTGGGTGGTATAGTACATAGAGCGCCAGGCCTAACCTCAGGAAGACTCATCTTTCTGAGTTCAAATCTGACCTTACACACTTACTACATGCCTGATCCTGGGCAAGTCACTTAACTGTGCTAGCCTCAGTTTCCTTATCTATAAAATGAGATGGAGAAGGAAATGGTGAACCACTCTATTGGCCAAGAAAACCCCAAATGGGGTCAGGAAGAGTTGGGTATGACTGAAATGACTGAACAACAAGGTCCCATTTAGATGTAATATTTCATGATTTTATAATCTAGTTCAGGGTGGGGAACCTGCAGCCTTGAGGCCATATGTGGTCTCAAGGTCACAGGTTCCCCACCCCGGATACAATTCAACCCTTTCATTTTACATGTAGTTGAAGAAATTGAGGCTGAGAGAGGTAAAATTACTTGTTCATAGCTAGTTGTTAAGAGACAATTATGGTACTCTGGAGCACAGTACAGTGGGAAGAGTGCTGGAATTAGAGTCAAAGGACTTAGGCTCAAATCTTGTAATTACTGCCTGTGTGGTCTTAGGTAAGTACTTTTGGGGCTTCAGTCTCCTCTTCTGCAAAATGGGTATGGGGTTGTATTAAATACCCCCAAAGCCCCCCTCCTGCACTAAATTTATGATCCTATCCCCTTGCTCTGCTGGAAAGATCTGGTATGTCCTTCTGGCCAATCACTCACTCATCTTGGTGGCAGGAGAAAACTTCAAGGGATTTGTCTGAGGCACCAAAAGGTTCTGTGGCCCAGAAGAGTCACATAGCCAGTCAAGACCAGAATCACTGGATTTGATGTGGGACTAGCACTCCAGTGGTCTGACTTCCAGTTTTGAGTTTTGATGGATTTTTCCCTACTACAACACGACTTCCTTTCTCCACTGGATGCGTCAGTTTTTAGAGAAAAGGAAAATGATGGAGACTAATCCCATTGTGCTTTGCACTGTTGAGTCCTTTGTTAGCTGTGGCCTACTCTTCATGACCCCGTTTGGGGTTTTCTTGGCAAAGATACTGGAGTAGTTTTGCCATATCCTTCTCCAGCTCATTTTACAGATGAGGAAACTGAGGCAAACAGGGTTAAGGAACTTGTCCAGGGTCAAACAGCTAGTGTTTGAGGCCAGATTTTAACTTATGAAGATGAGTCTTCCTGACTACAGGTCCAGCACTCTTACTCACTGAGCCTAGCTGCCTCATGACCCCTTCACTTTACAATATATTTTACTTATGCCTTTTGTCTTTACATGGTCAGTCTTTTCTTTTACCTCCTCTGGACAAAATGCTCCCTTGTGACAAAGAAAAAAAACAAAACCAAGGCCATCCCTTTTCTATGGCTCTAACCCACAATCATTCCTTCCTTCTCTGACTTGTTACACTTATGACCAATACCAACCAATTTAATACTTCATTCCAATCCCAGCTCTACCACTTATGACCTTGGGCAAGTCATTTCCCTTTCCTGGGACTCAGTTTTTTAATTTGTTAAAATGAAGAGTTTGGACTAGATGATCTGTAAATCCCCTTTCAGCTGTAAAATATGAAACCTGTGTGTGTGTGTGTGTGTGTGTATGTATACTGTACTAAATTGATGTATCATGCTAAGTAAGATAAACTGCAGCTAGGTGGTATAGAGGGTAGAGCTCCAGGCCTGGAGTCAGGAAGATCTGAATACAAATTCAGCCTTAGTCATGTATTAGCTGTGTGACCCTGGGCAAGTCACTTAACCCTATTTGCCTTAGTTCCTCATCTGTAAAATGAGCTGGAGAAGGAAATGGCAAACCACTCCAGGATCTCTACCAAGAAAACCCCAAATGGGATCATGAAGAGTCAGACATGACTAAAAAAAAAAGTGAATGAGCAACAACAAAAAGATGAAAGGAAGTTGGACCTTATAAGAGAGATGTTGAAAGAAGAAGCATTTTGGGAGAGAAGTCCTTGGGGGAATTGGGGTGGTGATGAGGATGAACTGGCCAAAGAAATTCACAACAAGGACCTTCCAGACACTGAAGCAAGAAATGACTATACCAGTTGATTGCAGTTTTGGGTAGACAGAGCAAAGCAGGAAATGTGGATTTTTCGAGCCCTCTCTAATGTAGACCTGAAAACACCCTATATCTGTTACTGTATATATCTATTATAGTAAATGTCTTAGCATACTTGCCTCCTCTAAGCAGAGAGGAGGGGGGCTAGAAGGGCAGAATGTTGCATGCACTAGCAGAACACTGTTATCAGTTGTTTTTTGCTTAATTATTTTAGTTTGTTGCAAGAGAGGGTTCAGTTCCATGCTGTAGAAATATTGAGAAACAACAACAATGAAAAAAACATAAGGCAACAAAAAACAAGAAAAATTTTAAAATAAGAAAGGGAAAAATGGAAAGGAACAGAAAGGTAAGAGAAGTGAGGCAGAGAGGGAAGGAAGAAGGGAGGGAGGGAGGGAGGAAGGAAGGAAGGAAGGGAGGGAGGGAGAAAGAAAGAAAGAAAGATGAACTAGTGGGAGGGAGGGAAGGAAGGAGGGAGGAGGAAGGAAGGAAGGAAAGAAAGAAGGAAGGAAGGAAGGAAGGAAGAGAGGGAGGGAGGGAGGGAGGAAGGAAGGGAGGGAGGGAGAGAGGAAATGGCAATTGATTTAGAGTCAGAAGACCTGGGTTTGAATCTTGGATCTGCCATATTAATATGTGTGTGTATGTATATGTATATATATTATACAGAATATAATACCAAGTGATCCTATGTGAGCTGTTTAATCTCTCTTAACCTCAGTTTTTCTCATCAGTAAAATAGTTAACATTTATACAGTGCTTACTATGTGCCAGCTTTACTAAGTGTTTTACAATTATTATTTCATTTGATCCTCACAACAATAGGTAGGTGCTATTATTATCCCCATTTTACAAATGAAGAAACTGAGGCAAAAGGTTAAATTACTTGCCCAGGGTCACACAGCTAGTATTTGAGGCCGAATTTGAATTCAGGTCTTCCTTGACTCCAGGCCTAGCCTTCCATCCACTTTACCATCTGGCCACCTAATGAAGATAAATAAATGATTTACCTACCTTATACAGCTGTTAGAAAAGTTTTTAAAACTATAGAACACTATATAAATCTTTGTAACTATAAGCTATCAATATAATGGTTTGGGGGTGGGGAGGGGGCCTAGAGCCATAAGATGACAGAACCAGAAAGTATTTTACAATCCAATCCCCTCATTTTACAGATAAGTAGTCCCAACAAGGGGAAGTGACCTCCCCAAGGTCATACAACTTAGTAGGTGACTCATCTGGTATTCCAACCCAGATACTTTGACTGCAGAAGCAGTGAATGACCTTTTCTCTATGATAAGCTGCTTCTGCTTTACCCTCTGACCTCTCCATGCACCTGTCTCCTGGTTTTGCTATGGATGCCCCCTCAGAATTGGGCCCTGGGCTAAAGGAGTTCCCAAAGGGGAAGCCATAATCAATGATATTTTATTATGGTCAGCATAGGCCCTCCTCATCCCCTCTTCTCTCCCCTTCCCCCATGAGTCTCATTCTAGTTCCCTTCTGCCCTCTCAAACACTGCATTTATAGGAATGGTCTGTTCTCATCTGATGGGTCATGAGATTTTAGCTGTAGAACTCGAAGGAACTTCAGAGATTATCTAGTCCAACAATCTCCTTTTCTATATGAGATAAGGATGACCAGAGGGAGAGGTCACTTGCCTGAGGTTACACAAATAACAAATGACCAGGCAGATGTCTTTGACCTTTCACCACCATTATCTAAACGTGAAAGTTCAGGCAGTGTTAAAGCACAATGAGAGTTAATAGGTCAGGGAGGTAGATGATTTCCCTAAGCTGAGTTAGTGACTGAACATGAACTTGAACCCGGTCTCCCGATTTCTTTTCCAGGTCTTTCTTGGTTGATTGTTCCCATAGTTCAGCTCTAGACCAGAAGAGGTTTGGGACTGATTGGCTCCAGCACTCCAGCAAGTGGCCTCATTCTGACTTTCTTTGGCCAACCCCTGGTAAACCAAGGCTTTTAAGACCTTGGGAGCAGACAAGGGTTTCTGGTTCCCAGTTTGAGTTTATTGTTTATAATGTGCCTGTGGACAAAGAATGCAAATCAGCCCAACATCCCCCTCTGCTGGTCACATACCAGATCACATGGTTTTGTTGGAGGAAAGTTGTCATCTGGACAGTGAATAATGAACAAGCATGTACCAGGAATATACTGTGCTAAGAATATACTCAACTGGGTCTGGGACCTCCTCAGTTTAAGAATTTTCTCTCCATCAAAGCAGATTACAAATTATCCATGCCTGCCCGTCCTGTGTGATACTTATCTATGTGCTCATAAAAGTTCAGCACAAAGAGTCCACCAAAAGTGCTGGTGGCCTTTCTCTTACTTTCTTCCAACATTGCAAGGGTACTCGTGAGGACCCTGTCTGTCTGCCAGTCATTCCTCTGTCCTACCTTGTGACCAGTCCATCTCCCCTCCTGGCACGTGATTCCTTGACAATGCCCTGTAATCGATTTCTTCTCTTTGTTTATGTGTTGTGACCAGCTCAATTCCCCAACCTGCACCTCTCTATTGCTTTCTGTATGATTCATTTTTAGTTTTTTGGTGGCAGAACGGTTCCACATCTCACTGCCATAGAACTGCCACAACAAAATGTCAGCCAAGGACACTGGCCTTCTTGATCTTCTTCACATACTTCACAGACTCCATCTTCCAACTCCCTGCCTTTTTACTGGCTGTCCCTTATTCCTGGAGCGCTCTCCCTCCTCCCCTCTGCTTCCTAGCTTTCGTGACTTCCTTTAAGACTAAGCTCAAATTCCACCTTCTGAGGAAAGGAAGCCTTTCCCTATGCTTCTTAATTCCAGTGCCTTTCCTCTGTTGATTACTTACACACACACACTCACACACACACACACACACACACACACACACACACACACACACACCATTTATCCTGTTTATATAGCTTTCTTGTTTGTATCCTGTATTTACTTATCTAAGAATATATAGTGTATTCCACTGGTAAAATGTAAGCTCCTTGAGGGCAGGACTAACTTATTTTTGTATTTGTATGCCTAGCACATTGAAATATGAACAGCAGACATTCTCCATCTGTTCGGTATTTCCAGTGTGGATGGGCATGTCATCCACATCTGTATGGGTTGTATGTTGTTTTCCCCCACACCCCACCTTGCATTAGACTGTGAAATCCTTGAAAGCAGGGACTATGTTGGCCATTCATCATATTCCCAGCATTTAGTACAGTGTCTGGCACATAGTAGGTACTTAATAAATGTTTATTGACTTACTGATTGATCAACATTCTACCCTACCCCCTCCTTTGCTACTGCCTTCCCTCTGAGGTTACTTCCCACTTTTATGATAAATAGATAGATAGATAGATAGACAGACAGACAGATAGATAGATGATAGACAGATAGATCTTGTGTACACACAGTTGCTTGCATACTATTTATCTCATTAGAATGTGAGCTCCTTGGGGTCAGGGACTGCATTTTTGTCTTTCTTTGTGTCTCCAGAGCTTGGTGTGGTGTCTGGCACATACATAAGTGCTTAATAAATGCTTGTTGGTGGACTGTCAATTGACCGACTAAAAAAATTGGGTCTTTGCTTTCATGTGAAAGAGCTTAAAAAATTTTCTGAAATCCATGTAGCCTGTTCTCTGTTTATTAGTTCTGGGTCCAGCTCATTGACCATCTGTCCCATCTGTCCCAGATACACATATTGGATAAAATCATTTTGAGAATCATCTCCACATGAATTAAGGGCATCTTCAATGAGGGGATTAGTAGGGAACAAGCAGGCTTTTGTGCTTGTTACTCCACAATGAATCCCCTTTTTACTATTTCACAATTAAGTGAAGGATGTAGAGAACATAAGATCCCATTATGCTTATCCTTTCTTGATTCCAAACAAATCATTTCATTCAGTAGACTAAATGATGCCTTACAGGCTTCTTTTACAACAAGGTGGTTCCCATCTATATGTTAATATTATTTAAGATTCTTTGGAAGATCTGACAAAAGAAATAACCTTTTCCAATGTTCTTCTAATAGTAAACATCAAGTGAGGCATAAAACGGAGATATACTAGCAAAAGTCTTAGACTCAGTAGTGGAGAAAATGCATCCAAGAATTCAAGTTGAAAAGGAATTCCTAGTGGATAGTGAGATCCTTCAGATGCTTCTGTTTGTGCTGACTGCATTAAACCCCAGAACATTATAGGGTATCCTGTACAAGATCTGTAATCCCTAAAAGGAGTTTGACATGTCCATCCACACAGGAAAGACCAAGCAGATGGAGAATATTTACTGTCTGTATTTCAGTATTCCAGGACTACAAATACAAAAGTGAGATAGTCTTTGCCCTCAAAGAGCTTACATTCCAGTAATAAGATAGAACGTATTTATAGATAAGGAAATACAGGATACGTATAAATAAAATAAATACACAGTCTAACCCCCTCATTTTAGAGATAATTAGATTGAAGCCTAGACAAGGATATGTACCTTCCCCAAGGTCATACAGCTTTCATATGCCACCTTGTGTTTGACTTTTCATCATATGCTATGTCTTGCCTCCAATTAGACTATGAGTTCCTCAGAGGCAAGGAGGTTTAGTTTTATATACTTTTTATTACTGAAACCTCTATCCAGTGGTAGGTGCTCAGTAAATCAGTTATAGAATGTCAGAGATAGAAGAAACACAAAGACCAGCTTCCCTAAACCCCTTATTTTACAGATAAGGAACTGAGACCAGTGAGATGAAATGTTTTGTCTAAGGTCACGCACATGCTAGCCTAGGATAAGGGAAGGACCTAAGGGTTACCAAAAGGGCAGAAGAAGCCTTAACAACCAATCAGTCAATTTGCTGTAAAGAAATTAGCTAAGACAGGGAACCTTCAGGGTTGAGAATCCCCCTGTACTCTGCCTTGATCAGAACACATCTATAGTATGATACTTAGTTCTGGGTGCCATATTTTGAGAAGGCCTACTTAGTAAGTTGAAGATCATCCAGTGGAGGGTAAACATTATAGTGAAAGGCCTTGAGATCATATCATATGAAGATAAGTTGAAGGAACTATGGATGATCAGCCCAGAGGAGACGGGTGATAAGAGAGTTGATTTCAAATATATAAGGACTGGGTTGGGAAGAAGGGATTAAACTTGTTCTATTTGTCACCAGAGAGCATAACCAGAAAGAATGGGAAGGGATACAAGGAAGCTAATACAGACTTCCTAGTAGGAAAAAAAAAATTATCTAATAATTAGCTGTTCAAAAATGGAAGTTTCTTCCCTGGGAGGCAATAGAAGACCTCAAGTAAAGACTGGACAACCCACCTGTTGGTAATGTTATGGTGGGGATTCTTTTTGTGTATGGGTTGCTAAGGTCTCATCCAATTCGCAAATTCTGTGGTGTGAATGGTTTAAGCAAAAGATAGGTCTTCCAGGGAATTGATATCATCAAAACTTCCAGAAGAATGAAGGTGCTGATCACAAGGTCATTGCTGAGTGGCCCAGTGCCCAAGGCAGGAATCTTCAGAAGCCCATAGACAAGAGCCTTTCTCAAATTGGGGCACCCACACCCACTGGTTTTAAAACAGCTGAGAAACCTGAGAAACCAGTCATGCCAACCTAAATCCACCCTGAGGTGGGAGTCTGGGAGTTTGGTGTGGTATCTAACCTGGATTAGACAGCAACTAGGCTGACTTAGGCCAAGAGCTAAAAGAATGAGTCAGTGAAAAGGCACAAACAAGAAAGATCAAGATCTAGCTTTAAATTTTCTTTTCTGTTTTTTAAATAATGATTTTTATTGGTGCTTTTTATTGTTACTTCACATTCCTTTCCTAATATAGTCCTTTTTTTCCTTACCCAGGAAACCACATTTTAACAAAGACTTTTAAAAGAGGAAAAATAAGTTCAGCAAACTAACCAAAACATTAGCCATGTCTGGCAACATATACAACATGGAGCACCTAGAATCTGCCTCTGCAAAGAAGGGGCAAAGGTATGTTTTGCTGACTTTCCTCAAGGTCAAGGTTGGTCATTATTATCATATCTAGCTTTACAACTCCAACAAAGCCCAGGGCTACCTACTCTTAGACATTTTTGAGACTTGTGGCTTTCTTCTTTGTTAAATTCCCTGTGTATTTTCCTGTAGTTATTGGTAGTCAAAACCTTTCAAAAGTGAGGTTGTAAAACTGCCTCTACTTTAAAGGGGAAGATGGCCAAAAGGGAATCAGGGAGAGTAAGCTATAGGAGGCTTATAGAACAGATGAAAGTTGGGTTGGGGAGCCAACTCATGCCCAAGAAGTGGTTAGTATGGACAAAAGCCCTTCAGTGGCATACTTGCTTTCCAGTGTAACCAGCTTGGGATTCCGTTTTCCCATCTGCAAAATGTATTCAATAATGTCTGTTGCCTTCCATCCAGAGATAACATGAAGGTGAGGTGGAATGGAATGGAATGAGCATTTACTAAGTAAATAAAAACTGTGTGCCAGGCATTGTGCTAAGTTCTTTACAAATATTACCGCATTTGATCCCCAAAACAACCCTGCGAGGTAAATGCTATTATTATCTTCATTTGACGATTGAGGCAGAGAGGAAGCCTTTCTCAACCCCTCTTAGTTCTCATGCTTTCTTCCTTTTAATCGCTTCCTATTTATCCCGTCTATAGCTTCTTTGTAGACATGTGCTTGCTTGCTGATTCCCCTGTTATATTGTGAGCCTCCTTGAGGGCCGGAGCAGTCTTGCCACTTTCTGATTTTCCAGCTCCTAGCATCGTGCCTCCTCATATGTAGGAGGTCTTCAATAAATGTTTACTGACTGACTGATTTGTCCAAGGTCACATACTTGCTAAGTGTCTGAAGTCAGAATTGAACTTGTTTTCCTGATTACAATGAAAAGTTTCAGTGCCCCCATACTGATATGAAATACATTCCAAGACAGTCAAAGTGAGGGAAATGCCTAAACTTATTACATATTGAACTAGAGCCCCTCCCTCTCTAGCTGCTAATGAACCCACATATCCAAAGAGAGGAACCAGCCAGCTGAAATGAAAAGGGGGGAAAATCAATTGACAATAGAAAGCGTCTTTCCATTTGTTGTTTATACTCTGAGGTTGGTTTCATCTGTCTTGCTTATGTGACTACAGTTAAAATGGAATTCTCCTTCTAACATGTGTAGACAAGCATGCCTATCCTGGCTCAAACAGCCCTGTCAAGTGGAGGGTTCCCAGTCATACAGACGGAGGCTGGGCAAACCCTAACCTAGATAGAACCACCCTACATTGTTCAGTCTTCACATGACAAGTGCCTACCACCACTCTCCTGGGCAAATTCTTTGCCCTAGATTCTTTAAAAGTTGAATCCTAAAGAATCATACTTAACCTTTGCATCAGGGGCTCCTTCTCCTGACACAAAAACCCAAATATATTATCATAACTTCTCATTTCTATGGCTCATTGCTCCAACTCAGATGACCTAGAAATTTCAGGATCTAACAAGTTCTCCAAGGTGATAACCAGTAGATTCCTTTATAAATGCCCAGATTCCGACTGCTAGAAACAAAACACTTTTGTTTACAGGCTAGTGGAGACGGGACTCAAATCTGTACCGAGCGGGTAATGATGGTGGTGGCATGGCACTGTCCCTTTTACCTTCCTAAAGCTCTCCTTTATACCTGTTCTTCTCAGTTCTTAGCAGGTAACTGGCCATGTCGCTGCCAGCCCTGCTCTCTGTCTTCTATAGACTCCCGGCTTTTATCACACCTTTCTAAGGGATGGGCTAATAATGAGCCTAAATGAGTAAACCCTCTGCATGTTTCCTTTTTCCTTAAGCCTTCTTTTGAAACTCTCTCTTCCTTCAACACACACACACACACACACACACACACACACACACACACACACATACACATTGAGAGAGAGAGAGAGAGAGAGAGAGAGAGAGAGAGAGAGAGAAATGTGTATGCACACTCCATACACATGGAACCTCAGGAGGTAGCAGAGTCCTCTCTCCTTGTATTTCAAGGACCAATCTGTCTCTAACCATATATAGGGTCAGGGCAACTCATTACCACACCCACTACCCATACTTCATTCGTCACTCCCTGGTGGTGCATTTCCTGTTTTCGTCAGTATTTCTTGATGGGTCCAGGGATTCAGGAAGAGCACCTCACTCTTTCCCTGACTGTCCATCTATCACACAACCTCCCCCTGTGCAACTGGGTCCAATTATTCAAATTTCCTGGGGCTGCTCCCTGAAACATACAGAAAAGAGAGGGATGACAGAATCATAGGATATTTGAGCTGAAAGTATCTCCTTTTCCCCCTTGTCTTGATGACATACCCTCAGAATTCTGCAAGTGCTTATCTGAATCCTTGCTAACCTTACATGCTCTCCTTTAGAGAACTGACCTTTCTCATAATTTGATTTGTAAATTATATGATAGTGATGCCCCAAATCAGTATTGCCTATTTTTTCTACTCACCCAAGCCCCAGTCTTGTATTTTGGACTGTCCACAGCATACTTCCATTTGAATGTCCCACCAATTCCTTGAACTTAGCAGCTTTTCCCCAAAGCAGTTCCCTGTCCCCATGTTTCTGTCCCTGGCACCACTACAGTTCTAATTGTCCATACTCATACCTTTGATTCATCTCTTATCTTTCTCTCTTTTATCTACTTACAATTTCTTTCCATTAAAATGTTTGCGGTTTCTGTCCTTTCCTTAAGTATTTCCCGCTTCTAGTCAAATTAGTCTTCCAAAAGCACAAATCTGACCATATCAATCCCCTATTAATAAACTCCAGGGGCTGCTGGGCCATCACCAGTCATCTTGACTTATGTCTTTCCGCTGGACTCAGATGACTCTTGAGGAGAGAGTGAGACTAAAGACCGGGCAGCCCTGCCTCGCCTAAATCCAGTCCACTGGCAAGTCAAGACATCATCCTCATGATGTTACTGGTCCTCTTGGAGACTGAAGGAAGAACAACAACAAACTCCAGTTGCTCCCTGTTACTTCCAGGATCAGATACAAATCCTCTGTTTGGCTTTTAAAGTATTTCATAACTTCTTTGCCCCATCATATCTTTCTAGACTTCTTATAACGCCCTCCGCCCCCGCCCCCGCCCCAGCCTCATTTACTCTGTGATACAACTGACATTGGTGTCCTTGCTGTTCTTCCCAAAAGACACTCCATCTTCCAGGCATTTTCACTGGCTGTCCTCCATATCTAGAATTCTCTCTCTCTCTATCTCTCTCTCTCTCTCTTTCTCTCTCTCTCTCTCTCTCTCACACACACACACACACAAACACACACACACACACACACACACACACACACACACACACACACACAAAATATCTGTCTCCTGGCTTCCCTGAGGTCCCAGTGTAAACTGTACCTTCTGCAAAAAGTCTTAAAGTCCCTTCGAGCTCTGATATTCTGTGGTAATCTGGTAATCCCCGTGGAGAAACCTCAGCAGCAACCAATCCCAAACGCCCTGTTGACTTCTCCTTCAACTTCAGGGCCTAGTGGAAACTACCTAGTGTCATGGAATGAAGACACTTCCCACCAGTGAGATCTTATGCAGGTCCCTTCGCCTCTCTGGGCTTCGGGTTTCTCCTGTATAGAATGAAGAGAGTGGTTAGAAGATACTTCCTAGGGATTTCTCTGGAGTGAAATTCTACTTTCCTAGCTTTACTCTTTCCCCTTTAGTTTTGCCAGGCTTTCCCCTGTCTCTACCGCATGTCATTTATGCCATCTGCTGGTAGGAACTGGCCACTGCAAAACCACGAGGTATCTTAGGGGTCTATGTGTCCTTAGAAACCCCAGCTGGGTTCAAATTTCTTTCCTTGGTATAATCAATAATGGGAAATTATACTCCTTATTTTAAGTTTTTGGTTGGTGGGTGATGGGGATGAGGGCTAGATATGTGAATTCTTTGGCAAAAGGAACTCTCAGTGAGGAAGTTCTAGCTACAGCTCAGTTCCCACTCAGGTTAGGTGACTTACCCAAAGTCTCACAGCCAGTATGTGTCAGAGACAGGACTTGAAATCAGAGGCCAGTTTGATCCACTATGACACAGTGACTCTCCTGGTTTCCTATTTTAAGTGTTTTATAAGTCTCATTGGGGTCTAGGGAGGATGGTGCTGGGAAGGTGGCAGTTTTTAGGCTCAAATATATGATCAGTTTTAAACTTTCCAGAAACCAAATAGTAAAAGTTCTGAGTGACTTTTTTCCTTCTTTTGCTCTTACCAGTTTTTCAAGCACAGACATTGTGCAGTAGAGCCACAGGGCCTTTAACAGTTTGGGATGGGGGCAAGGGGGTGGGTATGAGACAAGTCAAAAACAGCAGCCTCTAGTTGCCTGATGTCTGAACTTGAAAAGGTTTATTGCTAAACCACAACTTTTGGACCATGGAAATTTCATGCTGGAGGTTGGAGAGGGGAAGGATGTGAATGTGATTCCCCCACCCCCAACCCAGAAATACTGGAAGTTTCTTAGTATATTTCCTCTGCTCTCCAAGCTTCCCTGGTTCATAATAGAGGAACCCCTCATTCCACTATGATAATGAGACTCTTTTATTAATAGAATTCAATCTCTCAAAGAGTTTCTACTAAATTTGCAAACCTGAAGTTATAGCTAGTAACTTCAATGAAGCCAGTGGCATGTGACCAGAAAGTTGTAGGTCCTGAAGGGAGGGTTCTTACTACCAACTCCCCTCCACTAACTGGCTGTATGACCTTGAACAAGTTCTTTCTTTTCCTTGGGCTGCCACATCTGCGATGTGAACGGACTATACAGGATGATAACCCATCAAAAGCAGACCTCGTGGCTGACACGTCCTTTTTAGCTCTGGGGGCAAGTAACTGTAAAAGAAAAGGCTGAACTTTCCATAGTGCCAAAGAACTGCAAACAAAGTGAGTACCTCTTAATTGGGCAGAGGCTAAATAAATCATGGAAAATGGAACAGTACTGCAAAGAAATGAGGAATCCAGAGATTCTGAGACTCTTAGGAGGAGCTGTATGAACAGTTGTAGAGGAGGGGATGAAAGGAGGGCAGAATTTGAAGGCAGAAGACCTGGGTTTGAATCCTAGATCTCTCTGTTGCCTATATAGCCTTGGGAAAATCACAGAAAGTCTCTGGGCTTCAGTTTCCCCATTTGTGAAGTGAAGGGGTTGGACTAGATCAGAGGTGTCAAACATGTGATAGGAATAATACTAATAGCTAACATACTGCACCACAAAGCCAGGTGCTTCATAATGATTACTTATTTGATTCTCACAACAACCCTGGGAGGTGGGTACTATTATTATCCCCATTTTACAGATGAGGAAACTGAGCCAAATGTTAAATGACTTGCTGAGGGTCACACAGCTAGTGTCTGATGTCAGATCTGAACCTACATCTTCATGACTAAGCGCTGTGCCACCTTCCTGCCTAGCAGCAACAGAACCAGATTAAAATGTAATTGGGAAACGTTTAACAAAATAAATAAAGATACAATAAAATATAGACAATATTACCTTTTAAAACTAAGTCAATATGTGGACCCATTTCAATTTGAGTTTGATACCACTGGGCTAGATGATTTTCTAAGGTTCCTTCCAGACTAATATCTATAATCACATGATACTGAGCAAGCAAAACCAGGAAAACTCTGATGAACATATGTATCTATTACATATCTGTATCTACATATGCATAATGGTGATGACACAATGCATATGAATAATAAAACGATGCTAAAAGCTGTCTAATTACAATAACCAATTTTAGTCCTGGAGAAGAGATGAGAAAATGCACCTCCATCTTTTCTTTGGAGAAGAGAGGACCAATGTGTGAAGAAGGCTGCATGAGACATCAGATGAGCCCATGTGTCCCTGCTTTTGCTTTATTTTTCCCCCCTTTGTCAGAAGGGAGGGCTAATTGGAAGTTACTCCTGTTGTTGTTCAGTTGTGTCCAACCCTTCATGATCTGGTATAGGGTTTTCTTGGCAAAGATACTGGAAAGATGGCTGTTTCCTTCTCATGCTCATTTTAGAGACAAGGAAACTAAGGCAAACAGGGGTCACACAGCTAATAAATTTCTGAGGCCACATTTGAACTCAGGTCTTCCTGACTCCAGACCTGGCACTCTATCCACTAAATCACCCTGCTGTCTCCAAATGGAGATGACTACATTAAAAAAATATAAGGTATTAAACTTTCAAAAAATAGGAGAGGGGTAGAGATATTTTCCCAATATTTCCCAATATTTCCCAATATTTTCCTACTTTTCCCTGCCTTCCTTTCCTTACCTTCCCTCCAGAGCCCTAGTTCCCAACAGGATCCAATAGTGTCTACCAGGAAATGGTAAATGTGAACCAAGAGAGGCTTAAGGAACGCAGCAGCTAAAAAAGCCTCTCGAACAAGGTAGGAAATATTTTCTTCCAGTACTTTCCTCACCAACGCTTTTCCCAATGTGTATTTCTGTTCATGGAATTGCTATTCTCCCTATACCCCAGGCTCATAATGTTGGAAAACTCCACTGGCTCTTTTTTGTCCCTCTTCAATTACAAATTCAATAAATTGCAGACTCCTATTAATTCTACCACCATTCAGATCTAGCCCTTCCTTTCCACTCCTATTACAAGCCCTCTTTCATGCTCTTATTTCCTACCTAGATTATTCTAATAGTCTCCTAAGGGTTCTTTCTGTCTTCTGTCTCTCCTCTGTCTGATTTCTATATGACTGTCTTGGTTATTTTCCTAATGTACCACTATCATCAGTTAATTCTCCTGAGAAACACTCAATAGCTCCTTGTTGACAACTGAATATTGAAATAGACTAGGATTTAAGGTCCTTACAGTTTTGCAGGAATTTATCTGTCCAGCGTTTTATCATATATTCTGCATTCCAGCCAAACTGGACTTCTTTTCATATTCTGTTCTTACCATAATCTCTTCCAAGCATTTTATAGAAGAAGAAACTATGCTCTAGAAAGGTGAATTAACTTTCTTTAGGTCTCACAGGAAGTAGCAGAGTCACATCTGAACCCTGCTCTTCAGATTACAATTCTGCCAATTCATTTTGTTGCCAAATATTTACTTTCTACTCCATTTCCATCCCTTATCTTCCCACACATGCATATTCCCATTTGACTGTAAGTTTCTTGAAGACAAGGACTACACCATTAACATTTTTTTGGTCCAATACCTACAAAGTGCTTATGTCATGTAAATGTTTCTTATTGATGATCATGATGATTAGTGATGTTAAACTGAAATGGTTTGGAGTATATTCCTTATTTGGCAATTAAATGTGCCTTTAAGAAATACAGTAGATTTATCTTTTTTAATTGTCTTGCTTAAGGTATTATTAAAGTAAATTTGTATTTTCTAGATATTGGCTAGTGGCAATAGGAGAACATAATAATAAATACAAAAGAAGTAATAATAACCTCAACTTATACATTTCTTTCAGGTTTAGAAAGTGCTTCCCTAAGCTCCTTGAAAGAAAAGATTTTCATTTTTGGGTCTGGAAAGAAGGAAAGTCACTGGACCACTTGAGTACACAAGTGCCATTTTCCATTAAATCTGTATATTAAGTTCTATAAGCCTAACAGTAAGACTTCTAGTGCTTTTAGCAGACAATTCTGATTGTTGAGTATTTATATGGAGCATGGTGATAGCTACAAGACAATAATGGTTTATATTTACAGGCTCTTTCAGTGAACTATATCAAATGGGTATCAATAAATGTCTTTATAAAAAAAAGGAAAGAAAGAAGGGAGGGAGGGAAGGAGGAAGAGAGTGAGGGAGGAAGGAAGGAAAGGAAAAAAAGAAGGAAGGAAGGAAAGGAGGAAGGAAAGAAAGGAGGAGCAAAGGAAGAAAGCATAATACATTCCCTCTGCCTTCCATACCCCTCTAGTTCATAATAACATATAGTAGATCCTTAATAAAGTATATTGGTTGACTGATGAAATAAGTGGTCTAAGTATGATTATCCTCATTTAAAGGTGAGAACAATGAGACTTAGTGATCTTAATTGACTTGTCCAGGGTCACACAACTCCTAAGTGTCAGTGTTAACATTTGAAAACAGATCTTTTGACTTCAATTCTAGCTCTCTTACACAGCAGTAGGAAAAAGTCAGTCAGATTATTTATTAACTTGTAGCCAACAATAGTGAGAGGTTAACTACTCAAATTCAGGCCTCCTTTTATTTTTCCAGCATTATAAGGGAATAGATCATCAGACTGGACCATCTAGTCCAGTCAGAACCTAAGAATCCCTTGTACAATGATCTCTAACAAGTAAGTGTAGCCCTTTACCTCCTGTGGCAGCCTATTTGATAGCTTTAATTATTATCAAGTTTTCTCTTCCACTGAGTCTAAATCTGCCTCTGGGCAATTCCCTTCCCTTGTGGTTCCAAGTAGAACAAATCTAATCCTTCTTCCACAGGATAAATCTTCAAATACTATTATGTCCTTCATCCCCTCACCCCTAATCTTCTCTTCTCTAGACCCTACACTCCCAGTCACTTCAATCCATCCTCTTAAAGTCTTTCCTTATTATGAATTTTTTCCAGGAATCTAAGATCACTGCTCTATTGTTTGCCTCCACATCTAAGATTCTGAACCAATTAACCAATTAATCAATTAAATGGCATTTATTAAGTGCCTACTATGTGCCATGAATTGTGCTAAGGATCCTCAGAAAGTTGGCCTTCACTCACCCATCAGTTTTGCGTGGTGTGGTAAGTTAATGTAGGTCTGTCTAGAACTGGGCTTTTTAAGTTTTTTTTGCATCATGGGCCCTATCGGCAATCTGGTAAAGCTATATATTCCTCAGAATCATGTTTTTAAGCATAAAATAAAACATATAAAATTACAAAGGGAACTAATTAAACTGAAATATAATTATCAACATACTTCTTTAAAAAAAAAGGTTATGGGTCCCAGGATAAAAACCCTGGAGCAAAGGTATTGATATGTATCAATCAAAATCACTTTGTTCATGTCTCTGCCTGAGCACTTCTTCTTCCCTTAACAATGTCAATTGGTATTATCATCGTAGAACACTTAAGTTCCATGAGAGCAGGGGCTCTCTGGCTTGTCTTGGAATCCTCAGAACATTCTACGATGCCTGGCACTTAAGTGCATAGTAAATACTTACTGAATTATCCAATAATTTATTTGGAATAGACAAAAGATAGCAATCTATACAATACTTCCCACTCTAGCCCTGGAACCAGCCCTTCCCTAAGGAAGAAATCTTTTCTCAACTGGTTTCAGTCTCTCTCTTTTCTTTAGCAAAGGGAAGAGAGTTATCTTTGAAGTTCAATGTCATATTTGGTTGGTCTTCTCTCTCCCCATTTGCAATGAGAATGGGAATTGGAAGATCTTCCCTGCCCCTTAATAGACTTACGGGAGAGTTTGAAGACCTTCCCTGCTTTGAAAGTAACCTCTGCCCCCTAAAAGGCTGAATGTAATCACTTGGAGCCTGTGAGGGGGGGAATTTGCTAAAGGGTGGAGCATAGTCCACAGGAAGCTTCCCTGCTGTGAAGATAAACTCTGCCCACTAATAGGCTGAATGTAGTCACATGGAGCCTGTGCTGGGAGGCATTTACTGAAGGGAAGCAGGGCCACAGAAGCTAGTCGGAGCTAGCAAGAGGGTGGGGGAGAGAGGACACTCAGACAAGGAGCCAGATAGGCTCCTAAGTAGATATTGATCTTGTATTATTTTTTGGGAAGGCTGAAGGATGTTATTACTGTTATTGTGGCTTCTGAATATCTTTGGTACTATGATGGAAACAGCTTAATAGTTTCGGGATTTGGTTTTCTGGTGTCTAAATAAATGCTTCAGTTCTGTCCTCTACCTGGAGAATCTGGTATATTTTGCAGTCAAATGTCATGTGATATTTATAGTCATGGTCTTTATCATGATTGTAGGTGCTATAAATATTGCATTGGTGCTACACCATTAAAGGGAGGATATATCCAGGTGGCTCATGGCTAATTTAGGAAGCACTTGAGACATTTTTATTGATTCTCATGGGTTGCAGTTGTATGGACAAATAGGGCAGCAAGATTCCATTTCCTCGTCCTCAAGGTCTGAAGCTTCCTTGTGCTGTAGTCTATCCCCGCCACCCCTGCTAGCCAGCACAAGCTAGCTAGACAAGACTCTGATAAAATGCTTTGTTCACACTGCCTACCTCTACTTCCTCACCCCAACTCACTTCTCAACCTTTTACCATTCAACTTGCATCTGTACCACTCTAGTGAAATTGTTTTTTTTCCAAGATTATAAAAAATCACTGTTAAATATTTTTTCAGTCCTTATTCTTTTTTACCTGCTGCTTCTTCTAATGGTCTACCAACCCTTTTTCTAGGTACTCTCTTCAATTCTGTGAAATGACCCTCTTGGCTCTTCCACCCATCTGAATGTTCCTTCTCTAATTCCTTTCCTGGATCATCCTTATGCCTGTTCTAGGGTCTTTACTCTCCTTACAGTCATTCTCAGTGCTCTTATCATCTCCTACAGATTTAATTACCACCTCTACAGAAATGACTCCCAATTGTATATATCCAGCCCAATAACTCTCTTGAACTTTAGTCCTACATCACTAATTGTCTAAAGGAATCTCCATTTGGATGTCCTGTTGGCATCTAAAATTCAAGATCTTCCCAAATTGAATAGATTTTATTTTCTTACCCTAAACCTCCTCCAAACTTCCCTATTTTTGTTGAGAATTCAGAATTGTCTTCAGAATTAATCAGGTTTGTAAGCTCAAAGCCACTTTTGACTCTTCCATCTTTAGCCCTCATATGAAGTTAGTTATCAACCTTTGAAAATTCTATCTCCTTAGGTCTATCCCTGCTGGCTAGTTTGTGTAAGGAAAACATTGTAAAATTCTGGCCTTGGGCCCTCCCTCCCTCTCCTCAGTCATAAATATGACCCTCTGCTACTTGCATTTGTTCTTTCTTGATCTTAGATGGAGCATCAGACTACACCACAACCTTGTGAACTTCAAAAAGTCAGGAGGTGGTCTATCAGAGGTCTAGGAGCTGGAGTTGGTACCAGAGTTTTGGATAACTGAGTCTGGTGAGTAGCAGAGTTCCTAGTTAGCTGCTTGACTCAGTATGGCAGTGGATCAAAGGTCACTAAGTGAAAGCAACAGTGTGTCATCCATCCATGCGTTGCATTAGAAGTAAATTCAGTGGAGTAAATGCTTTGGAGGAACTGTTTGGGTCCAGTCTTCCCAGGGCCCAAAGTGTTATAGGGGAGAGTGGACCCCTAATGGAAGTAGGAGTAGGGAAATGCTTCATAAATTGTTCTTGTTATCTTCTCCATATCACTTTATAAAAGCTTTAAAAAAAGAGATTAAAGAAAAAAAAGAGAAAAGGCTATTTCCATAACATCTCTTACATCAGTCCCTTTCTCTCTGCCTACGCAGGCATCACTGTAGTATAGTCCCCTCCCATCTCCCTATTACTTGTCATCCAAACTATTTCAATAACCTTTTTGTCTCCCAGACTCATCTCTTTTCTCTAAAACATTCTTCACACAGCTACCAAACTGATGTTCCTAAAATGCAGATCTGACGATCCCCACTCAAAATTCTTTGCTGGCATTCTATTGCCTCTTGAATAAAATATCAAATCATCAGCTTGTCACTCAAAGCCTTCTACAATTTGACTCCCACCTACCTTTTCATTCTTGTTCTATATAATTCCTTTTCATATAATCTTTGCTCCAGTAAAACAGTACAGCTAGATATTTCCTGTACATAATAACCCATCTTCCACCTTTTTGCCTTTTCACAGGTGGTTCTTTATGTAACCAGAAGCCCTAGCTTTCCTCAAAGCAGAGCTTGGCTGCCACCTTCTACATGAGGTCCTTTCTGATCTACCTGCTCTGCCCCCTCCAGTTGTTAGTGCTTTTTCCCTCTTGAAATCATTGTGTAAACTTTATATGTACTTTAATGCTATTGTATTATCTCACCAAGCCAGTAGAATGTAAGCTGTTTGGAGGCAGGGGCTTTTTTTCTTTACTTTGTATGCCACCCACCTAGCACAGGGCCTTTCATATAGTACCTAAAAATGTTCATTGAACTGAACTTTTTTGGAAATTGGTTATCACCCTCCCTGATTGTAATGGACCATACCTCCATTCTACCTCAGTTACCTGTGGTAGACCTTACCATCATTCCAAATTGTTTCACCTCCATGATATTTAACTCTGAAACTTTCTTCTCTAACAACAATCTCTTGTTTTTTCCCCATATCTCTTCAACCCAACTCTATCATCTTACTGTCCTGGTCTCATCTTCCTCCCATTCCAATACTCTTTAATTAAATAGCCCAACATTTACTGTTAAACCCTTGCCTCTGGTTCTGCGGCTCCCACCTTAATCCATTGGTCCCCTTCCCCACCTCTACTCCCCCCTCCATACACACACCATTTCACCCTTACAAACCTGTTGTGACTGATCCACTTTGGATTCTAATCTTAACCAATGATATATGGAAATCCTTTTATTCTTTACTGATAAGACTTCCTACCGATGCAGCCACTTCAAACTTCCTTTCTCAAATCACTAACTCTCAATTTCTCAACAGCTAACCTTGCCTTCTATTTTACTATGAAAACTGAAAAGTTCCATTGTGGACTTTCTCAATATCCCTACTAAAATATCTCAACATCTTCACCCATGCTTTCCCCTTTTTGCCAGTTAGAGGATAAAGTGGGCTTTCTCTTTGTCAAACCTAATTTCTCTTTTGTTGTTAGGCCACTTTAGTTGTGACCCCATTGGGGGTTTTCTTGGCAGAGATACTAGAGTGGTTTTCCATTTCCTTCTCCAGCTCATTTTACAGATGAGGAAACTGAGGCAGATAGGATTAAGTGACTTGTCCAGGGTCACATAGCTAGTAAGTATGTGAAACCAGATTTGAATTCAGGAAGATGAGTCTTCCTGCCTCCAGGCCTGGCACTCTATCTACTGCACCACCTAGCAGCCTTTAATTTCTCTACTTGGGCCTTTGATTTCTAGGAGCTTGTCCTATTAGTCAGTTCTGTCTCATAGCCACTGGCATATTTCCCACTGCCTACTCAGGTCTGACCTGTTACTTAAAAAAAAAAATCTTCACTTGACCTTGCCATCACCTCAAACTAACCATCTCTCCAAAATACTGGATAGTTTAGTCTAATAATGTAAAATTCTTAAAAGAAACAGGGGCCCCTAATTCATTTGTAAGGATCCCTCCGGGTCATACACTGACTTGGTTTTAAAGTTAATATTCTGTATGTTTTATTGTATTTTTATTTACTTTGCTAAATATTTCCCAATTACTTCTTAATCTGGTAACAGATTGTGTCTGCCCCTCTGGCTTAGTCTATACTTTCACTTTCTCACGACTTGTAAGGGGAAACGGGGAGTGTGTGCAAATTGTACTTCAAATGAATGACTGTTTAATCAGTCTGAGGGTCTGATCACATATGTGATATGCACTGCAAATAAGTAACTACAAGAGTCTACCTATGGATTTGAGATTTCAAGTAAAGATAGATGTTTATATTAGCTATCATATACACAAAAGTATATTTTGGCTAGGTTAATTGCTTATTGGCATGTATTTGTTTCTATGTAAATATGTTTAAAATATGTAGGAGTATATTTATAGAAACACATCTTTCATGGGTTATTATGACCAAAAAAATGTTATTACCAAGTGGCCAAACTACTGGCAATAAACCTCTGTGATTGACTAGGTCGGTTCTCAGAAAACACGCTTAGCCTGGTAGAATCTGCCAGTTTGCATTTAGCCAGTAGAGCCTTCAAGATCCCAGGGTCACCTCCACACCACAATGGAGCATAAGGAGTGAAGAAGTGCTTTTTTATGGACTCCAAGCTTAACCTGAAGATAAGCCAAAGCTCATCTTTTTAATACTAAGGTTTTACTGGTGTTGCTATATGATAGCCAGAAATGGATTTGAATTGAATAACCTTTGAAGAGTTAAAAATGAATAGTATACAGAAGACAATGGAAAAGTGCATGGTAGGCATGAACAGCCTGTAGAGAACACTGGAAGAACAGGAGTAAAGGGCATCATCAAGGAACTGTGGGACAGGGAGAGTCACAGGACCATGGGCTGGTCATGTGATGAGAACTAAAGATTACTTTTCCAATGTTTTGACAGAGAGAGAGAGAGAGAGAGAGAGAGAGAGAGAGAGAGAGAGAGAGACAGAGAGAGAGAGAGAGCCCTAGCTTCTGGCCTACTGGATATACTTCTTGTGGTGAACTTTGGGAGAACATGGATAAGAGTCCCACAGGATGGGCAGGCATGGATGGACTGCAATCTGCATCCTTGGAGAGAACTATCCAAATGATAAGATCACAGATCACACTTTTTCATTTGAATATTTTATTTCCTGAGCTTTACAAGGAGCCTTACATTGCAGGCCTCCTACACTAAGACAAAGGTCAAATAAATTGGGGGTGGGGGGTGCTCTGTATAATAAATTTGCAAGGCCAGCCATGAGCTAAGCCAGCTTCACCTTGACCAATCATAATGCTCAAAAGACAAAGAAGCATAAATCTAGATAAGGAGACAAAAGATACAATTTGTCTACCCTCCAATTAAAATACTGGAAAGCTCACAGCAGATGTGGAAGCAGAAAACTAGAGAGAACATCTTCAAAGGTAGGTAACTTGATGTTTGAAGGCAAAATGACCAGGCCATTAAATGCTGTTTGCTATCCTACAAACATTGGTGCAGGCTAGTGACACAGGACACCTGAAAGACTCAGGAGGAATGTATTTTTGTGGAAAATGGAACATCAGGGGCTATTCACACCAGCACTTAGTTGTACGTTATTCTTAAATAAAACTTCTTGGGATATGTGAGTGGGTCAGAGGATAGTTCTATCTACATAATATCTATTACATGATAATTAGAATAACCTGGAATGAGCATAAGAGATTTATCCTGATTTACTAGACTCAAATCCATGATACCACCCATTTACTCAATGATCTCTTGTTGTCTGACTTTGAACCCTCTAACTCTATTCTCTCAAAAAGTCACCAGTAATCTCTTTCCTTCAATCCTCATCTTATTGGAGCTCTCTGACAATGTTCCCTTCTAGCTCTGGCTTCTGCTATACTGTTCTCCCAGCTGCTGAAAATGAATTTTGGCTCTTTTTTGATGATTACCATTTCCCATGCCTAAGTACAGGATCACCACCACCACCACCACCACCACCACCACCATACCAAGGCTAGGTTCTAATTTCTCTATACTTTTGGCCTTGGTCATTGCATCAACTTTCATGTATTTAATTATCTTTACACAGCTGATTCCCAGAATGGTAAACACTGGTTCTAGAAAGAGGGAATCTAGGTTCAAAAGCTGCCTCTATATATTATCTCTATAACTCCTGGCAGGTCATTTAGTCTCCCTGGGTCTTAGTTTATCATCTGTGAAATGACAGCATTGAACTAGATAGCCCAAGGTCCCCTCTAGCTTTGATCCTATGTATTCACACCTAAGCTCTTTCCTGAATTTATTACAAACCAATCAACAATTATTAAATACTTGCTTTGTGACTAGCACTAGGGTTACAAATATAAAGCTCCAACTTGCAAACAGCTTGCATATTAACAGAGCAAGACATGTACATAAATATGTATAAAGAAAATAAAGACAAAGTAATGAAATACAAAGTAATTTAGGAGGAAAGGCATTGGAAGTTGTGGGGCTGCTACAGGAAATTGGAAAAGACTTCCTGTAAAAGGTGGTGCTTGAACTCTCTCTTAAAGAAAGAGAGGTTGTATATGAAGTGGAGATAAGGACAGAGTAAGAGTATTCCAGACATGAGGGCTGGCCAGGGCAAAAGGTACAGACAGAGGATATGGAATGCTGTGTGGAAGAAACAGGATGAAGGCCTGTTTGCCTAGATGGCAAAAGCGAGGGCCTGGGTGGGAGGAGTAACAGCCAATGAAGCTAGATAGATTTTTGGATTTAGGGTTGGAAGGAACCTCAGGGGCTCTCTAGTCCAACTCCCTTGAAGGCAGTTAAGGGTTTTGAAAGCTAAATTTATTTGATCCTAGAGACAACTGAGAACTATTGATTATGACAGTAGCATGGAAAGATCCATGCATAAGCAAAATCACTTTGACAGCGGTGTAGGAGGGACTAGAGTGGGGAGGAGATAATCAGGAGGGTATTCTAACAGCATAAGGGGCTGAACTAAGGTAGCAGCTGTCTAAGAAGAGAAGATTGTCATTCTAGAGATGGAGGAAGTAGAAACCCAAATTCTGACAACTAATTGGCAAATTTAGGGTGAGAAAGTTGAAGATACTTTCAAATGCCTGCTGTGTATCAACATTCCCTCCTAAACTTGCCCCTTCTCCAAACCCCACTACTTCTATTAAGGGGAGCATGATTCTTCAAATCAACCAGGTTCATAAGGTCATGTTCAATTCTTCCCACAACTAATCAGCTGTCAAATCCTATTAATCCTACCTCCACAATATCTCATAGCTGTCCCATTCCCTGTACTCAAATGGCCACTACCCTACCTCAGGCTGTCATCATTTCTTACTTGGATAACTGCTACAGCCTAATCGCTCTCCTTCCCTTGTCTCCTCTTGATAACCTGCATGTCACGCAACAGCAAAAATAATATTCCTAAGGAATGAATGGAATAATCATGTTACTCTCCTGCTCCTCAAGTAATTGGACCTTCCACAATCTAGTTCTAACCTACCTTTCCAGTCTTATTACCTATCATTCCCCTTCACGTATTCTATGCCCCAATCTGAAATATTAGCTGTTCTCTTAAGTAAACATATCTTCTGCCTTCACAAATTTGAACAAGCTGTTTTCCATAGCTGAAATGCATTCCCTCTTCATCTCCACCTTCCAGAATCTTTTATTTCAAGACATCTTATCTTTCTTTCAAATCTGAACTGTCAGATACTACATCCTCTGCAATACCTTGCTTAACCACTCTTCTCTTCACTCCCAGGCACTGGTGTCCATTTCCTCAAATTTTCCTAGAGCACTTTGATCCCTCCATTGCCTCCATTGCTCCCTAACCCTTATTTTTAAACTATAGTCTCCTCCCTCCCAATTTAAGCTCCTTGGGCAGGTTTCATATGTGTAATCCCAAAATTAAGCACAATGGTTTGCACAGTAGGGCTATATTAAATATTGAATTCAGTTGGCTTGACATGCTGAAATCTTACTAGGCCACTAATTTACTCACACGTATTTCTAGGAATTTTCACTGGCTGTTCCCCATGCCTTTCTCCCTTTTAATTTCTGCCTCAGCTTCCCTAGAGTCTTTAAAATTTCAGCTAAAGTCCCATCACTTTACACAAGAAGCCTTTGCACACATCACTGAATGCCCAGTGCCTTCCATCTATTGATTATCTCCAATTTATCTTGTCCATAGTTATTAGGCCGTTTTCTCCATCAGACTGTAAGTTCATTGAAAGCAGGCACTATCTTTTGCCTTTCTTTGTATCCTCAACACTCATCCTCTAAAATAGAAGGCACTTAATACTAGTGGACTAACACTCAAAGAGTAAGTTAATATCTAAAGCAATAAAAGTCATCTCTGTGAATATTTCCTCATCTGTAAAACAATGGGGGTAATAGAATATCTACCTTATAATAGGTTTGTTATGAGGAAAAAATTATATTGCATTATACTAATATAATTTATTATGATGGGGCAGGCAAAAGTTGAGTTATCTCCCTCTGTTTACCCCAGGGCCAGGAACAGTGGTTAAGGAGTAGCAGAAGAAAGAATCCTAGGGATTATTGACCTAGGGCTACAAAGGACTTCAGAGACCATCTAAATCCAATCTCCTCATTTTATAGGAGGGGCTAAAACCTAAGGAAGTTGAGTGACTTGTCAAAGGTCAGTGGAGGAAAAATTAAAGGTAAGAACTTAATTCAGGTCCTCTGACTCCAGAGTCAGTATTTTTTCCCATTATATCATACTGCCTCCCCTTAATGCTGCCCCATGCAACTCTACATCCAACCCTGGCACCTCCCCTCCCTCAAATCTAATATAGCAAGCCAAGACACACTGGAAAGTAGTAAACAGTGCTGAGACAATACAGGACAAAACATACTTTATTGTAACAGCAAACATACAGAGTGCTGCAGGCAAAACATGCCACTATGAATTTGTCAAAAGATCAATATGCAAATAAGCCAAGGGGCTTCCTTGGTGAAGATATCTTTTTTGTGCATCTTAATTCAATTACAATATTGTCTCTGGTTAACAGGAGACATTTATCTAACCAAGAACCTAGATATCAGATAAGAAAGAACGTGGTCCTAACCAAGCCTAGCAGATGTCTTCAATGTCTAGCAGGCAGAAATGGCTGCTGAAGATTGAAGGTTTGACCAGGTCAGAGTCTTCTTTCTAATCAAACAGATCTAGAAAAGCCATGGATATGTGTGGATGGTGCATTCAAATAAGTTATTTTTAATGGCTTCTATTTGACCAGTGGAAAATACTGGAGTGTCTTGAAGGAATAAGGGCCAATTCTCCAATGTCAGGAAATGTGGACAAACACCCTGAGTCAAACTTGAAGTCCTCTTTATAGAAGGACTAATTATAGTTTTGATTTCAATTGCTGAATTCCTGGTAGAGATTAATTACAAAGAATGAATCTATTTGGCTGGCCCAAGTACCAGGATATAAAGGCCTGTCAGAAAGATCATCACACATGAGGCATGCACCAAACCCCTGTGTGACGCAGTATTGGAAGACAGGCTGTTTTGTTGTCTCTCCTTCTTTTAAACAGATGCAAATTATATGCTTTCCGCATGGATGCACACTGACATTTTGCTCAACTGTTTTTTTCCCTCCTAACTACAACATTGTGGGTTTAAAAATAGAGTATTTTAGTTTAAACAGATTGCAGTAACCTCTTACATTTAGTGAATCTGGAAAAGAGATGAAAAGAAAAACATTCACTATTGCAATCATTACTTATCAAATTCTCATCATTTATACTTCTGATTGTTAAAGCAACACAGGACCAGAAACATCCAACTATTTCTTTATTTATATTATTATGCTTAAGTTACATGGAAAAAAGGACAACCAAGCAGTTCTGCCCCATTTCTGAAGTTTCCAATCAACACCAAGTATGTGGTGACAAGTAACTAGCAATGGTGACGCCTTTGGGCCAAGACTGACAAGGAAGAATGGGCTCTGTGCTACTGTTCAACCCCCACAAGAATATGGCACAATGGCCAGCACGAGCCACACTAACACTGAACCTTTAGCGTTGGTCACAAATTCGGATCTCTTATCTGAAGCTAGCAAATCAGGTGAAATAACTGGGTTTTTTTTTTTTAAATTAAAATTAAGTCCCCCAAAGAAGCTTAAAAACCATACTTGACTTCTATTTTACCTCCAAAGTTCACACTAAAAAACACTGATTTCACTCTATTAGCCCAGATTTGTTTTCCCTTTCAACCCACCATATAGCTGCAGATACACTATTCAGCTTAAAGATGTAAAACATAAGAGAAAAGGAAAAAAAAGATAATGGCATCTGCATAATACTCCCTCTACACACAGCTGCTGGATGGAAAATATAAAGTTTTTTAAAAAAAAAGAAAGGTTCCACCTCCAATTCTCTCCACCTCTTGTTCCACAGTTCATGAATCCGACTCTGATGCTAAGGTGACAGTGTATGTAAGTAGATTTTTTTTTTCTGTTTCAGTGAAGGAGACCTGGGAAAAGACGGAAAGCTTTTTCTCTTCAAGAGTTATCAGAGGGTACATGCTCTTCAAAGCCCTCGCTTTCTCGGACAAGAGCCCGCTCCAGAATCACTCGGCCTTCCTTATAACGCTGGCTGTCTTCCGTGGCAAACTCATAGATCCAGCCAAGTTTGCTGTTGCAGTTTTTGCAGCTCACATCTCGAACCATGTGGCGTCCGGTGAGCATAACTCGATCCTGAACTTCGCTGTACTGAAGGTTAACTACCTAAGAAGGAAAACGTTTTCAAAGAAATAAGCATCATTTGTTGCCAAGCCCAGGCCTGTTACATGTGCAGCACCTGCGTGCCAACACACCAAATTTTCTGACTGATGTGGGGTAGCACAAAGTACTGGATATGTAGAGATATAAATGACAAGACTCAGAGAAATAAAAGCTTCTTAATATACAAGTTTAACAATCAGAAAACTCTATAACTAATCTGGTTAAAAAGCTGGGGTGGGGCCAGTAGGACTGTCCATAATTTGACTGAAAACACTGCATGGGAACAGATGAAATGGCACTAATACAATCACTTAATAACTGGAAACATTTTTTTCCTGGTTTTGTTTTGGTCCAAGTCTGTGATTTCATCAGTATAGTCACTTTGAAGTGTGGGAAACTCATTCCAATGCTGTAGATTCTCAAGGTTACAACCAGTATGGGTTAGGAGCAGAAGTAAACCCAGATTTTCCTGACTTCAAAGCTGTTTCTTCCTCTATTAATTATGACACACAACTTCCCATTATCTTAAGTGAGCAACCAAAAAGCATACCTACATACCAAAAAAAAAAAAAAAACAAAAGAATTTCTGGCCTTAAGAAGCTTACATTTTATTAGGGGGAAACAGGTAGATAAAATATATATTAAAATATTAAAGATAAATACAAGGTAATGGGGAAGGAAGGAAATCAAGAAAGGTCTCATGTAGGAAGTGTTCCCTGAGTTGAGTTTTGATGGAAGCTTCAGTTCTTTTTGAGTTGTGTCCCATTCTCTGTGACCTCATTTGGAGTTTTCTTGGCAAAGATACTGGAATGGTTTGTCATTTCCTTCTCCAGCTCATTTTACAGATGAGGAAACTGAGGCAAACAGCAGTAAATGATTTCTCCAGGGTCACACAGGTTGTAAATACCTAAGCCTGGATTTGAATTCAGGTCTTCTTGACTCCAGGCCCTGTGCTCTATCCATTGAAACATTTTGCTACCCTACTTTTAAGGATGGTACAGACTCTAAGAAGCAGAGGATGGGAGGGAGATGGAGGGAGATGGAGGGCGAGGGAGAGAGGGGAAGTAGGGGGAAAGAGGAGAGTAGTATGGGGAGGAGGGAAGAGGAAGAAGGAGCATTCCAGGCATGCGAGAAAACCTGTGCAATGGCAAGGAAATAGGATATTATGTGTGAGTGATAGCAAGTAGGTTAATGTGGTTGGACTGTAGAGTGCATGAAAGAGAGTATTATTATAAACCTGAAAAGGAAGGATGGAATGAGACTGTGAAAGTCTTTTAACACTAAAAGGAGAAGTTGGCATATGATCCTAGGGGCAAAGAACCTGAAACTTATTGGGCAGGAATATCAATTTAAGCAACTAGGTATGGGGTGGGTTTGAGAGGGAAGAGGCTCAAGGCAGGGATATCAATCAGGAAGCTATTGCAATATCTCAGGTGAGAGGTGATAGTGAGTCTATACATGATAGGGGCTGTGAAAAGAAAGAAGGGGATGAATTCTAAGCTACAGCAATCATGATGAAGGCAGTTATTAGTGTACAGACCCTTTCTGAGAAGTCCCAACTTTTGGATGTTGTTGAGGCAGATGAACATGCAGATACAGATAGGGACTAACAAGACCTATGATTTCATTGATATAAGCACCTTTTCTGAAATGTAAGAGTCTGAGAGAACTGACTATAGCACTGATAGGTTAAATTATTCTTACAGGATCACAAAGCCAGTATGTCAAAGGTAGGACTTGAACCAAGGTCTTCCTAACTTCAAAGCTAGCTCTCTATCCCTTATACCACACTACTCTTCAAACATATAGAACTCATTTTAAATTAAGCTTAAGACAATTTCCACAATAAGGAGAACAAGTCAATGAGTATTTAAATGTCTACTATACAGCAATGATGCTAGACATTAACCTTAAAACAACTTTTTTTTTTTTTTAGTTTAAGCTGTAATATTTTATCATGGCCTCAGGTACAGTCATTATTCCAAATCTGAACAGTGAATGTTAGCATGGATAGTCTTTGTTTATTTACTTTACACAGAAAATTACCTTCAACATTGTACTAATCTCTCAATGAAACAGAAATCATATTTCAGTGCCAAATAATAATTCATTTTAAAATATGGCTCAAAGTCAAGGTCATCCAACCTTTTTTTTTGGTACATATCAAGGAGGTGCTATGGACCTAACCTGAAATCTACCGATGAGGGGATACAAGGTACTAATGGACCATTAGAGTGAGATAGGGGTTGTCTATAGCTCACTGTGTGAAATTCAAAACAACTATCAGGAGAAGGATGTATTAATGTTTGCCAGCCATGATAGACCTAGTTAGGTCATCAACCGGCTGAAGATTCTTATGGTGAGAGGAAGAAACCTCTTGAAGAGTCTGTACCATGGCTATGATATAGCAAGTATTTAATAGATGCTCAATGACTTCCTGGGATCAACTGCTGGCAGACCTCAAAAATACATTTTTTGGTCATGCTGAAGAATGAAGAGAAGAAATCATATTGCATCCATGGTCATGGTAGAAGTGATTACAGATATAAAAATGTAACAGGAAAAACCTTTTTCGGTCAGTACTCATGTTGAAGATACAGTAAAACTGACTGGAATTGATCTAACTCAGTCTAAGAACAGAAAGTCTTCAACAGATGTTTAAATCAGATACAGATAAACTGATACAGATACTGGGAAATACAAATCTGAAAAGGATTTTTAGGGACTTAGGTAAAGGTTTGTAGTGGGACCTTCATAAAGAAAAATGTACCTTGCAATATATTATTACTGTTCAACAATCCTGTTTCTGCAGGTGAAAGTGCCCATTATATGAGAATATAGTAAACTTGCATTACACTAAAATATTTTGGTTTACAGAAGTCCTTTTCCTGTACTTTTTCTAGGCTACAAAGGTTATACCATAAAATATAATCAGTATATAATCAGAATATTATGTAATATAATCAGTAATCTATTAGTAGGTCACCACCAGCTGAACAGTTAACTGTAAAGCTGAATTAAAATGAGCTGGAGAGATCTAGGCTAGGCAAGAGAAGGATGGAGGAAAAGGATATATGATTGTTGTCTTCAAATCTTAGGAGGGGTGTCGTGATTGAGGGATTAGACAGGCAACTCAATCCTAAAGGACAGAGTACTAAGAACACGGGGTGAAAGTTACACAATATTAGATTTAGGATCAACAGTCAGAAACTATTCCAGTAATAATGAGAGCTATCCAAAAGTGGAATGAGATACAGTGAATTTCCAGTCAGCAGAAGTGTGCAAGAAGAGGCTAGGTATGTACTTGTTGGAAATATTTACTTCAGGTATAGATTTGACTAGATGGCTTTTAAGGTTCCTTCCAGTCTGTATCACTTTAAGTACAAATTTTTACCACAGATAAGAATTTTCTAACAAGAAGTTCTAAGTACTAATGAAACAGAATGGGAATTCTTATTTGCTCCCACTGATTTAAAATAGGATAGATTAATGATAAAATTTAAATCACAGGCCCAAAGGGCTCCTTTACCCTTAGTTACAAAATAAAGGAAATTAAAAGATCATCTTCCTTACTTTTGTTGGCCCACTTACAATGACCTCTTGGATGATAATTAGAGCCTAACCACAATCATCTGTTTTGATTTCTAAAAGAGCTTTCCCAAGGTTTGTATTTAGTTCATATTTTTAGAAGGGAGATTCTTTAATGCTCATTATAGACATGGAACAGGATAACTGTTATTCCTTGCTTCAAAGTCTTATCTTTGGTGCTATATCATAGTGGAAGGAGTACTAGATTTATAGTCACAAGACTGGGCTGAAATTCTGTTGTTGCTACTTAGTACCTATGAACAAGTCTCTGGCCTTAGTTTCTTCATCTGTAAAATGAGGGGGCTAGATTAGATGATATTCAAAGTTACTTCCAACTCTAAATCCTATGATAAAAGTTCTATCATCTCTCTATGGGAAATTGTTCATTGTCTATGTGAGATTAGCACTCACCTGATGACATTTTTTTTGTGGTTCTGATATGAGCTTAGCTCTCACCCAGGTATCAATCATTTTAAATGGCTCCAACAGAGTTGGTATTATTTCAAAGCCTTTCCTGTAGCTTATAGGTTTTTAAAGGATAACTACTTAAGGCAATCAAGCATAAATGTCCAGTGTTGCATAGTGCAGAGGATATTTACTGTACTTGAAGCCTGGAAAATCTCTGTTCATATCCTTCCCTCAGACACTCACTGTAAATCACTTAACTTCTCTGGGCTGTCACTTAACCACTCTGTGCCTCAGGTTCCTCACTGAGAAAACAGAAGATTGGTCACAGTGACCTATGACCTGTAAAGTCCTTTTCCGCTTTAAAGCTATGATTCAATTGAGCTAGAAGACAAAGGTGTATGGAAAGAAGGGGTTTCCAAAGAAAAACGTTTCCTAAGATCTTCAACATGGGAATACAGAGGCAGGACAGATACTATCAAGTTTATTTCCAGATGACAGGAGAGAATCTGAATTTCCAGAATATAAACATACATTTATTTTCTTACCCACCTTGTTGAAAAGAAAAGCTCTTCCAGTAGCTCCTGTGAAGCGAGTAGAGATGAGTTCTGAGCGGTTGGTCAAGATTGTATCACAGTTTGCACAGGAGAACAGCCGAGTCCCACCAATATGATCAAGGAAAATTCTGCCCATTTTTATCTGTTGTTTATTCCAAGCTCTAAAAACCTAAGAATAACAAGAAGAGATGTACTACAACCATCAAAACACATTTATCAGATACCTACTCTACTAGAAGCAACATAGTTATTTCTAACATAGACTATTATCTAACGACATAGAATGCCTATTGAATACAAGAAAACCGAACACGAAATATATAATTAAACACAGCATTTTAGTGGCAAAAAATGGTGGAAACAGATATGGTTTGACACCCAGGCAATGCAGATGGTGGGAGGAAGGAGAGGACTGTTACTTATCACTTTTAATCTGGGAAATACAGGATATGGAGGTGCAATTTCCTTGTTCTCATAAAAAGAACAAACTAAAAAGTAAGGCAAGTTCAAATACTAACTTTAACTTATACAGCTGTGTGACGTTCTAGCAATTATTTACTTTTCATCACATTTTCTACATCTTTAAAATGGGGATTGACACTTGTACTTCCAACCTCCTATGGAAGTTGTGAGGATCAAATAAGATAATGAATTAAAAAAAATTATTTATTTTTAGGTTACAAGATTCAGTCCCACAATCCCTTGCGTTCTAAATCCCTTCCCTCCCCGCCTCCACGGCAGCATGCAATCATATACAGGTTCTACAAATACCTTCACATTAAACATTAGTCAAGTTGTAAAGAAGGATATAACCAATGGTGTGAATGAGAAGAAGGAATAAAACAAAACACAAAAGAGAGAGAGAGCAAGTAGTTTGCTTCAATCTGCATTCAGTCTGTAGTTCTTTCTCTGGATGTGGATATCCCTTTCTGTCATCAGTCTTTTGGAGTGGTCTTATAACCTTGCATTGCTGAGAGGAGGCCAGTCTACCAAAGCTAGTCATCACAGATACAACGTGTCTGTAATTGTGTACAAAGTTCTCCTGGTTCTGCTCTCCTCACTCAGCATCGGTTTGTATAAGTCTTTCCAGGTTATTATGAAGTCCATCTGCTCCTCATTTCTTATAGCACAATAGTATTCCATTACATTCATATACCACAACTTGTTTAGCCCTTTCCCAATTGATGGGCATACCCTTGATTTCCAATTCTTTGCCACCATAAAAAGAGCTGCTATAAATATTTTTGTACATATGGGTCTTTTTCCCACTTCTGTGATCTCTTTGGGATATAGCTCTAGAAGTGATATTGCTGGGTCAAAGGGTATGCACTTTTTTATAGTTCTTTAGGCACAGTTGCAGATTGCTAAGATAATTATTAAAAAAAATGCTTTGATAACTATAAAGCATTATAGAAGTAAGTTTTCCTTTATCTTTCAAAGCAGATAACATTAGCAGAAAAAGATGAAAGATTATAGAAAAAGGGGGCACTTAAGGAATATGGTTCAGATCAAGAAAAGGTCTAGAGGCAAAAGTAGAAGGATCGAACAAAAGGGCTTGAAGGAGGTGTGCAGCCCAAGACATTACAATGTCTACTGTGCTTCAGGTATTGAGCTAAATGCTTTACGATATCTTATTTGATCCTTATGATAGCATCTTAAGGTAAGTCATGATAGCTAAGGCAAAATGAGTCAGGGACCCAAGGTCACCTAATTATTAAGTGTCTGAGGTCACAACTGAACTTGGGTCTCCCCATTCCAGGCCAGCAGTCTTCTCTCCACTGTGCCATTTAGCTGCCTACAAGAAAAGCCAACAGGCTGAAATATTAAAAGTGACAAGAGAAAAAATGTAACCTGGACATACTTTGAGGACTATAAATCTGAACTACACAATAATACAAATTCATTGTAGTGTCTTAAGGAAAAAAACAACCCAGTGACATGGACAAGGAGTTTGCATTTTAATGGTAAAGCTAAAGCTGAGAAGGGGTGAGATATACTCCCCCTAACAATAATAACTCATTCTTATATAACAATTCTATTCATATATAAGGTCTTGGAAAAGTCTAAAATTCTCAAAAGTAAATGCACAAAACTAGGACAATCATTATACTTGATATTGCAGATGAGAAGAATATATGCAAATCATTAAGCCATAAAAGTTCTTTTCTTACTTTTGAATGTTTAAGGAAAAACTCTAGCTTTCACTTAGAAAATATGTGACATCAAATTCTAAACATAAACCCTTTATTTAAAAAAAGAAATAAATGTTATTTTAAATGCTGAAGGTACTATGATAATGTCTAGCACTCACAAGTTGACAAATTGCTATCAAATTAAAATCTGGGAAAATTACACGAGAAAAAAAACTTCTGTTCTATCTTTAAACATTATGCAGGTATAGTACAAACCAGATGTTAACTTGTTCAAAACCAATACAACATAATCTATTATAATGTTTGAGCAATGATGATAGTTAAGTACCTGCATTAAGCACAGTAAGTACAGCTATAATTATAGCACATAAGTGCTACAAGGAAAAAACTGCACTAATAACAATTTTAACTCTACAATTCTGGCCTTCATACTAAAAATACATACAGTATTTTATGGATAAGAGAGTCAGTGAGTGAAAGAACAGTTCCCCTTCTTTCTGAATTTAACTTTTCCAAATAAAAGATGTAGGAATACTTTGATGTTGATGGATATGTCATCTCAGAAATGTGAGTACTCTCTAATGATACAGATTACAAGCCATCTATATCTTTTCATTCTTTGTTACTCTTTGTCTTCCCCATAAATCTTCCATAGGGTATTCCTTCAAAGTTCCAAGGATTTTCCTTTAGATCTCCTGATATTCAGTACACATCAGTGGAACATAAAAGCTATCAGTTATTAGCCCTATGAAATGAGCCGCCTCACCTTCCTCTCACATCTAATACGCTTTAGAGCAGCTCTCTTACATAATGCATTGGTGATACATTGCAACTTCTTCATGTTCAACGATTCACCTTACCAGGCAGCTTTACTTTTTCCAACTCTACGCATCAGTCATATAAAGACAGCCCTTTCTTGCAAGCTGAGATCTGAGTTCATTAAAGACATTGTAAAATTTCCCAAAGAAAAGGAAGCCTTGCTCTCTTCCTATTCAATTCAATTCTGGGAATCTTGTCTGATTTTAATGTAAGCACTAGAGACACCCTTGCTGGAGGAGAGTGGGTCATCAAAACAATGCTTTTTAATTTTATAAAATAATCATCAAATAATTTTATCAAATAGTGAGATCTTTATTCACTGTATCCTTTAGTTAACTGTATAACAGCAGGATTTCTGTTGTACAGTATCACATATGAAAGCCTGACTATTCCCATTTGATATCTTTATCAAAGATGTTAATATATGTGAAAATTAATCTCAGATTTTATATAAATAGGAAAGTAGACATATGTATAAATCCTTTGCTGGCCTCAAATTCATATCACCTCCAACACAAGCATCTTCTTTACATTTTGTTTAGTTCACCTACTCTTTCTTCCCATGTTTGTTTCTTTTCATGAAGGACATCAGAGATTATTATATTAGAATCCATATGTGAAGGCTAGCTTCACTATAGTTGGAGAAGACAGCTTGTTATATAATTCCCAACTAGAGGTTAAATGTATATTATTTATCCCTATTATTATTTCACCTGGACCTCCAAGAATTTCTATAAGAAACCATTTTTCATTAGTCTATCGTTTTGTCCCACCTGTCCATTTTTTCAGCTTTCACATTAAAGGGAAACAATTCTTTATTTTGCAATAAATACATATAACTATTTGAACACAACAAATTTAATAGTCAAAAGATATACTTTTCTGTTGCATATTAGAAATATGCAACTCCAGGAATTCACATATACAAGGTAGACGTCTTAAAACAGAGCATATTATCTTTTTACATAATTAGCATCTCATTAACATTGCTGTACAGACCAAGAGAAAGAGCAAGGTTATATGCCATTACAGTAAACAAAAGTGCTACATACTAGGAATAGCATTTAACTCTTAAGATAAATCAGTATAAGAAAAAAATTTTAAAAAAGATAAATCAGTATTGTAACAAAGCACTTTATTATGGAATTTTATAGGATACTTCACTATAGTATGCTCTCAAATAGTTAATTATATGTAGAAGGGATTATCAAGGTTTTGAAAATATTAAAGAAAACATTTATAGAGGGGTTGGTATGAAATTAATATGTGCCTTTCCAATGTGGAATTATGCAAATAAAGTGACTAAAATGGTCATATCGTTTGATGCAGATTTTACTTTTAGGCATATACTTCACTTCAATGAGGTTTTATACATGCACACCCACAGGCACACACACACATACCCCTGGGGGGGCTCCAAACCCACTTACAGTTTGTGGTGGTAAGGAACTGAAAACAAAAGTTATGCCCATCAACTGAGGGATGGCTAAACAAATTGTGGTACATGAATTTAATGGAATATTCTTATGCTTTAAGAAACCACAAGCATGATGGATACAGAGAAGCCTGGAAAGACTTAAATGAACTAACACAAAGTGAAGTAAGTAGGGCCAGGAAAACAATGCACACAATGACCAAAACAAGGTAAATGGAAGAAAATAATGCAAAAAGCAGTTAGATGGGGCACAGAATGAAGCATGGTCCCTGGAGTCAGGAGGACCTGAGGTCAAATCCTGCCTCAGACACTTGACAGGAGCTAACTGTGTGACCTTGGGCAAGTCATTTAACCCTGATTGCCTGGTCTCTTCCCTTACATGCTCCCCCCCCCCAAAAAAAAAAGAAAGGAAAGAAATAACAATGCAAAACAAGTGAATCTGAATATTGTGAAAT
>CM053585.1:173107171-173156913 GCA_028646515.1 Pseudochirops corinnae
CAATAAAGGGTATCAGTAAAAATTTATTTTTTAAAAAATGTACCTTTTCTTTCTCTTGATATCCTATAATTCTTCCTTTCCTCCTATATAATCTCCCCACTCTTATGTAATATTTATAAAGTCAGAAACTAAATTTCCTAGGGAGAAAATTTTGCCTTTGACACAATGATAGCAGACGATGGATGGTGATTCAACTACAGATTTGAGCAACTGACATTGTTAGTAAAGTTTCAAAAATATGATCTAGACTAACAAACAGCAGCAATGACAAATGATCTTGACACAGCAACACATATTAAGGTTTATTAGCTACTGAGACATTGTCACACACATATTGACTACATTTTATTCAAGGCACTAATCCTAGGGACAGTGGATAGAAGAGTGTAAGGATCATTCCTCTCAAGTAACTTAAAAGCTAGCTGGAGAGCTAGGACATCTATATAAAAATAACACAAAGGATCGTTTGCTAAGTGCCAAATAAGTAGTATTGACTACTGGTTTCCAGCTACCCAGGGTGCTGTGTTATTTATCAAAGGGCTTCAAAAATCCATACCTGCACCTCAAACTGTCATTTTGATCCTTATTTAGCTCCAAAAATTGATGCTTAAATGGGTTTTAAAAAATATACATTGACGCTTTTGTGATTAATAAATACAAATTCTTTCCAGTGTTACTTGAACTTTGTAGCTTTTTGTCATATATTTTCCTAATCAAGAAAAAATAATACTTCAACTGCTGTTGTGTGTTTGTGTCGTGTCTTGGCGGTGGGGATGACCAAAGAATTGATGTTAAAAGGGGTTCCCATAAACCAAAGACTGGGAATCAGTGACATAGGTATTTAATATTGTAAGAAAGCAAAAAAAGGGAAAGATAATTATGAATTGTGGTGGTTTTTCACAGTTGGGGACAGTAAGGCATGCTAATTCTTTGGCTTAGCCTAAATGGCTAATGGTAGAAAATATGAGGAAGGGCATCCCAGACAGGGTTAAGGATGTGAGCAATGGCTAGGGAATGGGCCAGAAAATGAATTAGGAAAGTAAAGTTGGATGGAAAGATAAGAGATTGCAGAAGGACTTAAACAGGTTAAAGAGCTTAGATGTTATTATCTAGGCAAGGTAACATGGAAGAAACATATATAAAATGATGTTTTAGGAAGATGAATCTGGCACCATGTTCAGGATGAACTGAAAATTAGAGAAACAGGCATCAGTGAACCAGTTATAAAACTATTCAAATAGTCAAGGAGTGATTAATTGGGTGATGTCAGTTGGAATGGATGAGTGGAAAAAAAAGAACAGGGCTTGGTAACTGGACATGAAACAATAAATTCTAGCATGGAAGTTTGAAAGAATGATGGTACTACTGACAGAAACAGGTAAATCCACTGGGGGAGCTAAGAAAAGGTGAAGTTTGGTTTTGGATATGAGTTTGAAGTGATGTCTCATGAGATAGTCAAATGGAAATGTTTAACACAGGTGGTTAGAGATGTCACACTAACGGTGAAGACAACAAAGTCATTCAAGGGAGCAGTGTGCTCAAATTTGTGTATAATTTATAGCTTATATGTCTCCAAACATCTATTTGACTAATAATGATCTCTAAAGTCTCTTCCAGTTGTAAATGTATGGTCAAATGGTAGAAGAGAAATGAATTACAGTTATTAAGTCAGTCATTCTCAAAGCATGGACTATGAAAATTCTGAAAAATGTGCTGATATTCAGAAAAGATTCTCAGAAGAAGGGTAGAGAAATTGCTCTAAGTGCTGCTGGAAATTTCAGAATTGACTTTCTTGACCTTCACACATGGCATTCATCTCTGGAATCATTCTCTCTTTACTTCTACCTCTTATAATCCCTAGTTTCCTTCAGAACTAAATTCAGTCATATCATTTCCTAAGAAAGGCCTTCCCAATGGCCCAAGCTACTATAGCTTCTCTGGTACCTTCCTTTCTAGTGCTCACCAGAATTATTTTGCATTTATTTTCTATATAAATATATGTTTTCCTCTGATAACATGTCAATTCCTTCAGATTAGGGACTATTTCATTTTTGTTAATTCCTGGCACAATACCTAATAGATAGTAAGTTCCTTCTATGTGCTTGATCACTGATTAAAATACCACTTGATGAATCCAGAGAACACTGAACAAGAGTTACACTGCTGCCAGCTTCAATGAGAGACATACTTAGAACCCACTGGCTAAATTGTAGGTAGAAACAGCCACAGTGACAACTCTCAGAAACTGAAAAGTAATTGGTATTTAGAAAGGGAGGGGCAGAGTAGGGTGTCCTGGAGACAAAAAAGGGCAATCATCATAAAGAATTAACTACCTACTATGTGTTAGGGACAATGTCACATAGTAGACAGCTGGTCTTGAGGCCAAGACCCACTTTCAAGTTCTGCCTCTCACATATACTAGCTATGTGACTGGACAAGTCAGTTAACCTCTAAGTGTTCTAGGAAACTTAAGACTTTAGTTGCAGAAAAATGTCAATCTCCACTAGTAGGAAGAGTTTCCTTACCCACTAATTCCCTATGCCAATAAAGTCACAGGTATAGTCTCTAACCCTTAACCTATGTGCCAGGCATTAGGGATACAAAAACAAAAACAAAAAAAGAAAGGTCCTTTGCTCCCAAGAAGCTAATAATTCTATCAAGAAGATACTGGGGGTGTATGCATATAATAAATGAAAAATAAACACAAGGTATTTAGGAAGGGAGAGCACTAGCACTTTGGGAAATCAGGAAAGACGTTGTATAGAAGGTAATGCTTGAACTAAATCTTAAAGAAGTGATTCCATGAGGTGGAGGGAAGGAATATATTCTAAGCATCGAAGGACACTCAATGGAAGAATACAGAGAAAAGATGGAATGCCATGTGAGGAAAAGAGAGAAGGCAAGTTTAACTGTACAACAAAGTGTAAGAAAAAGAATAATGTATAAAGAAGCTGGAAAGATAGGTAGAAGGGTTAATGGGGATGTAAATGTCAAAGGACCTTGCTGGAAGGTGATCTCATCCTCAGGTAAGATTTTGCAAACCTGATCCTACCTTTTCTCCTTTAAAATAAGGGACAAGTAAGCATACCATGGAATAAATTGAAGCATCCTGCTTCCTGAATTGTGTTCCTGTTGCAAACAGTAATGTGCAGAACAAATGTTTGTCATGTCCTCCCCTGACCACCACTAAAATGAATGACTGACTAAAAAACTTGGTTAACTACTGTTAACTGAACCACAAAATATGTTACAGGTATATAGAGCAGGTATGCCAGACTGTGAGGGATGGGGCTGGAAAGTTTCAAGTTTTCTCCAAGGTTATGTAGGTGGTAGGTGTTAGAGCTAAGATGTGTAATGTAGGTCTCTCCTATTTCCAGGTCTTTTAAATAACTGACCATCTACAAAATGTAAAATGAAACAGTGAGAGGTATACTGCAGAAAATATAAAGGGAGGGTGGGGAAGGAAATTTGTCTTCTTTCTGTTTTTTTTCCCCTGCAGCCTCTAGGTTACAGAATCCTAAAGCTTCAGACACCACCCAGAACACACATATCCTGCCCTCCTCCCAACTCTGCAAATGGTAACAGACATTGATTCAGCCCAGTGAAGAACGAAAGGGACAGAAACTAGGGATAGAACTGGGGCAGGAAACTGGCAAAGTGGGTCTCAAATCCAGCTAAGGCCAGTGCTATCTGCTTCATCCCCTTCACTCCTCCCTGAGCTTAGAGCAGGTACTGAAGCAAAGGAAAAGAAAAATCTCCAATATCGGAAATCACTCACCAAAGAGGGAGGGCTCAGAAGCAAATGGTAAGCGAATATAAGGAAAAAGCTAAAACCACCAAGCATTTCAATTAAAAACGAAGAACACAAGAAGATAAACAGAAAGGATACTAAAATTAGAAGGATGACTAATAAAAACAATTATAAATGTCTCTAAATAAGTATTATAAGACAAAGCAAACTGAACCAATGTCTGATGAAAAACAGAAATCTGTGGACTCCCAAGAGAGCATGGAAGCACAATAGAATATTCTAGAATGGTGCAAAAAAGAATAAAGTTAGAAGGGAGTAAATGTTAGAATTTATTGCCTGAACAGCAGAAGTAATGAGCAGAGTAGAAAACTTCAAATCCACATTGTACAGTCTCTCCAAAGAAGCATCAAGAGAGAATAAGTATATTGAAGTGAAATGCAACATGGAAAAAGAGAAGCAGTCAATAAAACTAAAAAGAACACATGTGTTTGTACTTGAGCAAAAGAACAGAACTCTTTCAAACTGCAAAGCAGGCTGGCAAAAAGTTAATTTGTTATAATCATTCTAGAAAGAAATTTGGAATCATTCAAATTGACTAAAATGTCCACTCTTTGATTCAAAGATCCTACTGTTAGTCATACTCCATGAAGGTCAATAACAAAAGGAAAGGCTTCATATCTACTAAAATATTTAGGGCAGCATTTTTGTGGCAGCAAAGAACTGGAAACAAAGTAGATGCTTATCAATTGAAGAATGGCTACACAATTTGTGGTACATTAATGCAAAAGATTACTGTGCTCTAAGAAGCAACTAACATAATTCAGGAGAAGCATAGAAAGGCTTACAAGGAACTGAGGGAAAGTGAAGTAAGTAGAGCTAAGAAAATAATAAACAGAAAGACAACAATGTAAATTAAAAAAGCAACAATGACTAAAAATTTGAAACTGAATGTTGTAAAATTAAGCTTGAGCCCATCAAAGAGATATGGTAAGATAGCTTCTCCTGATGCTTAGCAGAAGTGAGAGATCATAGTATGGAACAATTTTTTCATTTCTTATTTGAAAATTCTTTGTTACAAGAAATGATGGCCTCTGACAGAAGGGAGAGACATATGGGGGAAGTGGAGGTGATGTAAAGACAAAAGAGCCCATTGAAAATCTGATTTACTTTGGAGGAGAAACTTGCCTTTCCAAGATGTTCTCATGATGGTAGAAGAAAGTTCCCAAGGGCCTAATGCCTGATGAAATGGCCACCTGACAGCCTTTTGTTTTGAGGTGCATTTCATCATACTTATTTGAATAGGCCACTACTTACTGTGACTGATATGTTTGGGGTTTGGGGAAAAAGAAGAGATCTATCTATAGTTTAAAAAAAAAAAAAGCTTTAATCATTTCCAGACTCAGTGCTTCAACAATTATAAGACCATAGTCAATACCTACATCTCTTTAGTTGATCTGACAAGTCCTGAGACAAATACAAACTACTAGTCTCATTTTAACTTTTTAATTACTCATATGAAAAGACCACTAATTATATAGTAATAAGTTGGTCCAGGAAGTACAAGCAGCAGTGGTACCCAAAAGGAGGTCTTACTCACCAGAGAATTATGCATTTTGCAGTGAAACAAGGTTCAAGGGGATTTGTTCTGAAATTTTTTTATTTGGTGATTCAGGTTTTTAAACTTACATAATATAGGCAGGTTGGTGTTAACCTCTCATCAATATGCTAACGTATGCTTTGAAAAATTTTAAGTTTCTGGTTTTAATGTTTTAAGTTATAGTCATAAAACTGTATTTTGGTCTTTTATTCAGTAAATCTGGAAAGAATTCAGCAAAGTCAGGTTTGTGTTTGCTCCAGATCTGGTCCAAGCAGATGTGAGGAAAAGTCAGATTTAATACACTGTCCCTAAGGAGGCCTTTGAAATGCAATCAAAGCACTACATTTCACTTTCACATGGTTTTCTGTAAAAAAACAAACAAACCCCAAACTCATGAATTCTGGTTAAGTATGAGTAAAACAGATTTAATATTTAAAACACAATTTAAGGATGCCACCAGGCAAACAGCACTATGTCCAGCATGAGGAAGACCTGAATTCAAAAGTGCCTTCAGACACTTATTAGCTATGTGACTCTGGGAAAGTCACTCAATCTCCATTTCCCTCATTTTCTTATCTGTGAAATGGGAATAATAAACAGCACCTACCTCAAAGGATTATAAAGAGGATCAACCAAGATAATAATTTGTAAACTGCTTAGCACAGTTCCTGGCACAGAGTAGATGTTATATAAATGTTAGCTATTATTATTATTATTATATCTCATTTTGCCAGATTGTAAATATGTTTATGGAAGCTTACACAGACAACAGAGATATGAATAACCAAAATAAGATTAACCCATAAAGTCATTTCTCAGACAATGAAATAATGTGTTCGCTTTAGTAAGAAATATTCATCCAACCTACTTTTCAAAGACTCAAGGAAAAAGAATTTTCCTTGTACTATTGCTTTTGTAATACTATGCCTTTGTTATTTTTGCTTTCAGTAAAAGCTGAAAAACTGGAGACCAGAGCTTTATTTTTAGATAGTTCCAATAATTTTTATTCTTTCCTGTGAAGGATCAGTTTTTTTTTTCCCCTAACAATCTCCAAACTTCTTTCAATGTAGTTTCAACAATGCCAATGACATTTACAAAATACACTTATCTTAGTCAACATTGGAAAAGGAACTAATGATGTAATTCAGTGAGTCAGCAAAATAATCAACTGACATTTGTAATCTCCAAGAAACACCTTTCAGTAAAGTTATTTCATAATCATTCACATGTCATGATGCATACTGCAGCCACACTTTGATGAGGAGTTTACCAGAAACAAAAATAAATAAATAAAAATCTTCTAAAGTAAACCGGCCTATGATTCAGTTTGTTTGGAAGAACAAAGTGTTGAAGTATCAAGTTCATTATATAGTTAAAGTACAGACAGTAGGTGGTTAAGAAATTCTAAGCTCTAGAGGGGCCTTCAGATGCTTACACATTTTATTTGTTAATATAGCCACCTTTTCTTCCCACAAACAAGCTTTAAATATTAAGTGTTGACCAAATGAAAATAAAAAATAAAAACTATTTGACAGAGGATATTTAAGATAACTTTTGTGTACCTTTCCCATCCTGGGTAGTAATGTTATTTACCTTTCATCACATAATTAGGCACTGAAACAAACAGAAAACAATCATACAAACATAGTTGTTATTATCCAGCTACATTAGAGACTACCACTTAGATTCAGTTTTACCATTAATCATCTTTTTTTTTCTGATCCTCTTAACAAAACCTTTGTTTTCTCATCTTGAAACTTTATGCTTTGCCCCTTCACACATAATAAATTTAAAGTCACAGTACTAAGAAGTTCAACAGATTATTCTAATAGTCAGTGACCTGTCATTTCATTGTATGAATATTCACTTCACAGATTTAATTCAAACACTTATTCTTCTGTGTTAAGCAAGACCATAGAACCTTCAAAATTAATAGGTAATTTTTGAAAATCTCTGTGGCCCCAAAAATGCATCACACTGCTGCCAAACTGGTAATGAGCCTCTAGTGATGAATCTAAATAGGATATAAATATTTTAAGTGGAACCACATTCATTTTACTATGTCTGTTTTAAACATATCACAGTGTACCAAGTTTAAAGTTTAACTTAAGTGCAAGAGAACGGCATAAAAAAGAAGGCATGGAAATGTGTCTGACATTTGTGGAAGGGCTACCCACACTAAGAAGATCCCAGATCCATACTTTTAAAATTTCATTACGTTGCTCCCCTGCTCAAAAACTTCAATTACCAAACAGAAGTTGTATGTACTCTCAGTGGGAAGAACAGTTTCTACTGCAAAAAGAATGTAGACCTTTTGAGGACAGTGACTATTTCTCTTATTTTGTATCCCCAGCATCTAGTAGAGTGCCTATACACAGCTGATATTTAGTAAATACTTGAAAAAAATGAACCCTGGATTTTGTATCAAAAAATAGGTTTAAGTCCTGGCTCCAAAATTCAGGTTGTATGATTATTAGCTGAGTCTACTACTGTAGGCAAGTCATTTAATTTCATTTTAATTTAAGCCTCAACCTTTTAATCTAGAAGGTAGCAAAATTCACTGCTTAATTCACCAGCTAAGGACTACCCCAAGAGAACAGGAAGCTATAGTCCTTGCCTCAGAGTTTACACTGCAGTTGGGAAAGAAATCCAAAAAAATCCTTAAAGCAAGATGTGTTAACAATAAATGCTGTAAGAGTTTAGAGAAGGCAGAGATGGCCATGGAATAGGTCTTAAAGAAGGCTTCCGATGACTTCTTACTGCCTATAAGATAAAATCCTAACATGGTATAACTGTGCCTCACTCACCTATTCAATCATCTACTCAAAAAAGAATCTTTCCCGGTTCAGTCTTATTAAGCACTTAAGGCCTTTGCTTTTGCTACATGTTCCTCTGAAATCCCTTTCCTCTTCCTCTCTACCTAACCCAAACCATCCTCTCCTTCAGGGCATTTAAATCTTATTTCCTCTAATAGTAGGGACCCTACACAGTTTATATAGAAATACACTGACTGAACAGTATAGAGAAAGCATGTGTATAAATAATGTGAAGAGAACTATAGTTATGTTGACATATAACTATTATATATCTCTCACACACACACCCTAGTGGTTATATCTAACTAGATATGCGTGTGTATATTTATATATATATCATATAATATATATAGATATACATATTCTATATGTAGCTAAATCTACATAGATATGTAGAAGTCTATATATAGACACATAGTTCTACAATATACTGTCCAACCCAAAATGTCACAGGATTTATTTTGGAAAATGGCTGTTCCTGGTGTTTTGGTAAAATATTACTCTAACACTGATAATTATGCAAAGTTAGCAAATAACCTATTACTGAACAGTGAGGTTGTTTCAAGAACAAATCATCTCATCGGGCATAAAATGAAAAAAATTCTTACTGTGACCTGCTGTGCTTCATATTTAAAAGTTTATAAGGGAAAAGGATGAAAGCTCTTCCAACCCAAGAGATCAAAATCTTTCTTGCAAGGGAGATTAATGCAAATTTCAGAATTTAGGAATTAAATGTACTAATTTGCATATAAAGCAGATAACTAATTCCTATTATTTCCACTGCTTTGTTCTTAGTACAATTGTTCAGAATCATAGTGAAAAGGGACTGCAACATAAGCAAGAAATAGATTAGTATACCACAGGTACGCCCCCTACCAGTCTCTCCCCAAAGAGATTTTGTCACTTAGGCTGCCTATATTTGGCAGCCAGCTTGGCACAGAAGCAAGCGAACAGCAGGAACTGCGGCTAAGCAAAAAGAACTGCTAGCGCCCTCCGCCGACTACACAAGAGAGCCGAGCCAGTGCGCTGCAGGATCAGTCGCCATACAAAGAGCTCTGGGAAACAGCTGATTGCAAGGCACGTGACTACACAAGAACCAATCAAAACACGCCTGAGTAAGGTTTTGAGAACGAGGCTCTGGGACCTCCTGCAGCACAACAAATACAGGGAGGAAACAGCTGAGCTAGGCTAGAGCAACACAGCGCAGACTTAGGAGGGGGAGGGGAGGGGAGAGGAGGGGAGGGGAGGAGGGCAGAGCCGCAAGGAAAGCTGGGCTAGATAGGCAAGCCAAGAACAATCAGAAACACACACAGATGAGTCCACAGCTAGCCCTGGAGCAACATCAACAGCCCCCAAACCTTCCATTAGTTAAGAGACCAAATTTGCCATTAACCTTCTTATAGGGACAGTCACAACTGTCCTCCTAACGTATGACAAAGTCCTAGATAATAAAGAGAAGTCGTGACACTGGGGGTCAACCCACGCCGCGACAGCATTTATCACAGACGAGGCAGTTTATTTTTGTCTTTAAAGGCAAATGGTTGATACAACCCTAGGGACGCATTTTTATAATATAAAATTACAGTTCACAGAAAGGGCAAGGATCTTTAACTTAATTCTTCCCACAACTCTGAACCCAAGGTCCTTTAGCTAAAGATGGCCAGCATCTCGAGGCCTGTCAGTGTTGAAATAGCAGTCTATGATACAGACTAAGAAAATATATGAAAACAGACATTAATAAGGCAGTAAAAGGAAAAAAAAAGTTGTTGCTGGTGTCACGTTGCAGTTTATGCTGCCGTTTTAAGGTAGAAATGCCTTCTTCTCGGTGGGAGTTTTAGGGGACCTATTTCACCGAAATAAAAACAGACATCTAAGGCTGGGGGGGGTGGTGGCTGTGAGAACAGTGAAACAATTAGGCCCATTCTTTACATGGAAGGAGGAAAGGGGAGGTCGGAGAGCAGCTGAGGGTGGTAGGCGAGGGAGGAAGAGGATTACTATGGCTGTCATGGCTGGGGAGGCAGTGTGGGGCTGAAGGGCAGCTGAAACTGCAGCTACAGCACCTTAAGGAAGCAGGGGTTGGGGGAGGAGTGCAGTGCAGAGGCTGCGGGAGTAATGGGAGGCTGGGCCGCTGTCGAGCTGACGGGAGTGTTGTAGCAGGATTGAGTTGGGGGTTATGGTTCTGTGAAAGAGGAGTTAAAGCTCGGTTGAAAGCTTGAGCTGTACGGGAGCTGGGGAAGTCGGGGTTAGAGTTGTAGATGGGGGAGAGAGTGCCGGTGAGTTGTGGCTGGGGGAGGGGAGGTGGAGGCCGAGTAGTGGTGGGCTGGGACGGAAGGGTGGACTGAAGGAGGTCAGGGGAGTCCAGTTCTTGTTGTGGTTGGGCTGGAGAAGAGGGTCTGGTTTGAGTTGTGGCCAGGGGAGGGGCGTCCAGGCCCAGTTGTGACTGGGCTGGAGGAAGGGGTCCAGGCAGAGATACGTCTGGGAGAGAGGCCCCGGTGGCTGTGCGGGCCTCGCCCGGGCCCGTCGCATCTCCGTTTCCGCTGTGCTCAGCCTGCTATCGCCGCCGCCGCCGCCGCCGCCGCCGCCACCTCAGCGGGCCTAGAGTGCTTTCTTCCCTGGCTGCTGATGCGGCTGCGGCCCCGGAGCCCGTAGGGAGGGGGTGGGGAGATGGAGGAGGTGGAGAGAGGGAGGGCGGACGGCCGCGGCCGCGCAGACCCCGGGAGGCAGTTTCTCCAGTTCGATCCCTGGTCCAGCGCCCTTCCACACCGCCAGGCCCAGCGAGTTCCCCCAGCCCTCGGCTCCGCTCCGGCCAGAGAACCGGACTTACCTCGGGCGGCCTGGCCGTAGGGTCGGTCCGCGGCAGCGGCGGAGGCGGCTGTTGCTTCCTCAGCTGAGGTAAAGCTCCTTGGCCGCTCCCGTCTCTCGGTCTCAGTCGGGCCCCAGTCTTGGCCCCGCCTCCCAGTGGCCCGGCCTTGGGCGTCAATCACGCAGCTTGGCCCCGCCCCTCACCCTTCTGGTCCGCAGGTTGGCCCGGGCCACCTACCCCCGTGGACCCCGCCCCTCCTTCGGGGCCCCGCCCCTTCCTTAACTACCCTACCCCCCCACCCCCACCCCCCCACCCCTACCCCCCTGCAGTGAGGCTCACCCCTCCTCTAGCTGTCCCTGGGCGAGCCAGTTCCTCGAGATTTGCCCCGCCCCTTACCCCTTCTCCCCTAACCAATCCCGACGACCGGCTCCTCCCCTTCCTCCCGGACAGCCTATGTGGCGCTCTTCAGGAACCACCCACCTCCCAGCTGAGCGCACACAACACAGCAGCCACGTGAATCAGTTTCTTAAAGAGGAAGGCTCGGGTCTGTCTTGTACGAGGAGGGTTTTAGCAGCTGTTAGGGTAGCTGCAGTTCCTTAGGTTGGGGCCAAGGCCTACAGATTAAGACGGATGAACACGGAGGAGCTGTGGGAAAGGAAAATCTTTTATTGGTGTTAGAGGTAAAAGAAATTGAAGTTACTGTGATGACTAAAAAGCATAACAAACAGCTGATGCCATTTGTCTGAAGTCACCCTTTTGACTGAAGTTCAGAAAACTTCCTGGCTGGCTGTTATGCCTTTGGCACGCGCTTAATTTATTTGAGACTCTCAACCCAGATAATTGCAGGGCAGGGTCATCCCTCTGCAAAATTATAAAAACAAACAGGTCACCCACAATCACTATAGGTCTTGGGGAGGGAGTGACCCTGGGTTCCGAGCCGTCAGTGCTGTCAGGTGTAAACTGGAATGACCACATGTGCGTGGGCATCTCCAGCAGGGCCCCTCCCTGGAGGCCTCCGTGTCGTTATTATTAATATTTTAAAATTATTGTTAACATCTAACCTTTATGCCTCCTTAATTAGGACTAGATGTAGTTCTAAACCTTATGAATTCTCCCCAGCTTCAGTAACCAACACTCCCAAAAGGTTCTCAGTGCCCACACTGCATTTTACATCCAGAGCAGAAGCTATTCCATTTTTTTTCTTTTGCTTCCCATATAAGAATTTACTCAACTGCTTAGCTCAGTGCCATGTACATTGTAGGGGCTCAAGAAATGCTTGTTGAATTTAACTGAATACTGTCCAGAGTGTCCAACTTTGAGCATATTCAATATTCAATAAATATTTCCCCAGGGCTTCACTAGGGACTTAATTTTATTTAGGATGAAGGATTGCTAGTTTACCCTCTTTCAGAAGGCAAATGCATATTCAGAAAAAATGTCCTGGAGCAGGGAGGGATTGATAACATTTTTTTGTGTAATAGATCCCTTTGGCAGTTTGGTGAAGCCCATGGACCCCATCCCAGAATAATGCTTTTAAATAAAGGAAATGATAAATTTCAGTTAAAAGAAATAAAGATGTCATTTTTCCCCTGTTCAAGTTCACAGACTCCCTGAAATCTGAAGACCCCTTGATCCCAAGTCAAGAGCCCTTGTACTTTAACCAAAAGTATGCTCTTATCAAACAACAAGCATTATTCAAGTGCCTATTATGAAAAGAGCCTTAAAGAGACAGTATTTTACAACTTGTAAGACATTTTGCAAATCTATGTAAATGTGAGCTAGTATCATTATTAATCTTGAAGAGTTTAAGCTCACACTATTTAAATGCACATTGCATTCATTTCAATAAAAATGTTAAATATTAATTCTCTACTTCCTGCCTTCAAGGAGTTTTAAAATCCACTGAGGTTACAACATGGGCATTGTACTAGTTTGTGCCAGAAAGCTAACTTATTAATTTACAGATGAGGATATTCATTCAATAGCATTTATCAGCGTGTGGTTAGCACTGTGCTAGGCATTGTGGACAGTTCAACAACAAAAAAACAGAAAGTGAAACAGTTTCTGTCCTCAGGAGCTTGCCACCCAGTTAGGTTAAACAAGTCATTCAGACTTGATTTATAGACTTGAAAAGTTAAAGGATATGAATTAAATAACAGTACAAGGAAAGAATAAAAGATCTTAAAATAGTATGTGATAAACTGTTTTGTAGACAACGAATGTGATGCATTCAAAAGAGAGATATCAGTGTGGGTTAGTATGATCAATGAAGGCTTATGACAGATGTAGTGCTTGAGCCAAACTTTCATGGAAAGCTAGAATTTGAATAGGAGATAGGAAGAAACCGACACATTACAGGTGAAAAACAGCACCAACAAAGGCACATACATGAAAATGGAAACATCTATTTGGGAGGCAAATGTTGTGAAATGACAAATCTTAACAAAGTGACCACAGAGTCCAAATAAAAAGTTTTAAGGAGCTTTCATTTACCAGCTGGGGCTACTCCATGCCAATTCAAAGGGAGGGAGCAGCATCTAGTTCCGGGATGAAGAACCTTTTATACAGTTTTTTAGGTTTTTGTATCTAACTAACACAATTGGTTACTAAGCAGGTTACTATACAGGTGCAAGCAAGCTGTTGCGAAGACAAGGTGGGGTTTGTAGGGTAAGCGGAGGGGCACAGGGCATGACGACCAAGCAAGAAGAAGAATGAAGAATAGGCAAGGGGGGGAGTTTGTGATTACATCTGTAGGTAGGGGGCTGTAGGGTAAGCAGAGAGGGGCACAGGGCATACTGACTGAGAAGAAAAACAAATGAAAAATAGGCAAATTATTCTAGTCCAGTTTCTTGACTCCTATCTTAAGTCCATAGAGTTTCTACTTAACTAGTTCCTGGCCACTTAAGTTGGAGACTAGTAGACCAAGCTCTACCACTGTGGGACTGTAAATCTCTCTTTGTGCTCTCTTATACTGTTTAAGCAGGATATGATGGGAATAGTACTAGATTTGGCAACAGGGGCCCTTTATTCAAGTTCTGACTTTGCTATTTCCTACCTGTGTGACTTTGAGCAAGTCACTTATCTTCTAGGCCTTACTCTCCTCAATGAGGTATTAGACTAACTCTTTAAGGTCCATTTAGCTCTAAATCCTCTGATTCTATGAACTATCCTACATGTACCCTATTTTCCAGTCAAAATAAATTTCTTTTCCCAAACAAATTGTATGTTCTGTTGACCACTTTGCTTATGTTTCTCCCTCTTCCCAAAATGATGACCAGTTCTGTCTGTTGAAATTTACATATCCCTTTTACATTCAATTCAAATGCCACATTTTATAAAATCCATCTCTGATTCTTTCCTTGCCCCAAAGTGATAGAATCTATTTTTGGAACTGTTATAGCATTTTCTTTATGCCTCTCTTAGGGTGCTTATCATACTCTGCCCTCTTTGACCAAGAGCTTTAGTGACAACTATTACCCTTTGATGCCACCTCCCCCATCCTCATTCTAAGGATGAAGAAGTTGATGTCCACAAAGGTTAGGTGACTTACTCAAGGACACACAGAATTAATGACCAGTCTAGGAAAGTGACCCTTAGCCATCCTTCCCCTAAATTTAGTTTTAAATTATCTTATTAGTTCCCTGGTATATGACAGGACCTTAAAGAAATGAGATACTAGGTTGAATAGAATGAAGGGAGGGAGAGGAGGAAAGATCATGAGCCTGGTAGATAGCTGGTATAGCAGAAAGACCTCTTTATATCCCCAGTGTTTAGCAAAGGATTCTAGAGTCAGAAGCCTTGGGTTCAGTAGCTTGAAGAAATGGCAAGCTCAAGTGATGGACAGGAGAGATCTGGACATTTTTAAGACATTAGGAAAGGAACCAAGGTATAAGAAGAAACTGAAAGAGTGGGAATGATTAGTAGGAAACATTTTGGAGGAAACAGGTGGGAATGGGATCAAAAATACAAGGAAACAGCCTAGCCTTGTAAAGGAGAAGGCCTACCTCTTCCTCCAAGATTGGAGCAAAGAAGAAGAGGGTGGGAGATGAGGGAGAATGATTTTTAAGGAGAGAATGTGGAAGAAGAGGCAGCTTATGAGAACCGAACTTGAATTTTCTCAGTAAAGTGCCATGCCTGAAGTCAGGAAGACTCATCTCCCCAAGTTCAAATACAGCCTCAGATACTTACTAGCTGGATGACTTTGGGCAAGTTACTTAACCCTGTTTTCCTTAGTTTCTTCATTTGTAAAATGAACTGAAGATGGAAATGGCAAACCGCTCTAGTATTTTTGCCAAGAATACCCGAAAGAGGGTCATGAAGAGTCAGATGTGATTAAAAAAAAAATGACTGAACAGAAACAACAAAGTAGTTGAATTCTTTTACTGAAGAAGAGAGGAGATGATTTAGGATATCTGATGAGTGAACAGAGGGTTTGAAATAGCTCCTGTGGAGACTGGTATAGAGAGTCTATCAGAGAAAAAGTAGGTATTTCTGTTTAGCAATAAGACTACAAATGAGATTAGATTATAACAGTTTGTAGTGAACTCAGTGGGCATGATTTTTTTTTAGTTTTATGGCTGACTTTAGTTTTTAGATCACATTCATTTCTGACTGTAACCCTGTTCCCTCTCATACCAATGAGGGTTCTTGTGTACCAAAGATTTAAACAGAGGTGACAAGAAGATCATCAGTTCAGCAAAGCTGATTCATTGACCAACTTTGAAACAAAGTTGCATAGGTTTCTCCAGGAGAATTCAGCAGGACGTGGATATACAAGGAGAAAACAGATGATGGGAATAACAGAGGGTTTGGGTTTAGAAAGGGACAAATGATGATGATAAGAGGTCCAGGAACTTAAGAGGAGCTAATAGTATATAGTTAAAATGGTTAACCAGAGGGTCAGAGCTTTGGAAGGAGGCCAGGATGGGGTGATGAGAGTGGTAGAACAGGGGAGGAGAAAGAGACTAAGGTCATGATGACAGAATTGTTTTAGGAGTGACAAAGGTAGAAGATATTAAAGAATACAGATTGTAGTCAAAGTGGAGTTTCAGAGCTCTAAATCAGAGGAGGGCAAGTGGGTCCTGGATGAGTCAGATCAATGATTATAGTAGCTAGCATTTTTATAGAACTTTTAGCCTTGCAAAGTGCTTTACATATATTGCCCCATTTGACTCACAACCTTGTGAAGAAGGTGTTATTATCTCAATTTTACAAATGAAGAAACTGAGGCAAATTGATTAAGTGACTTGACAAGGCTCACATAGCTAGTAAGACAGGATTTGAACTTCCTGACTCTAAGTCCAGTGCATTAGGTTAGTTAATCAGTCAACAAGCTAACAAGCAGTTATTCATTGCCTAATAGATACTAAGGATTTAAAAAAAACAAAACAAAACAAAAATAAGCCAGTCTATGCACTCAAGGAGAAACCACATGCTCATATAGAGGCATATGCAAAATATATACAAACCAGATACAAGGCAGTCTTTGTGGGAAGGCTCCAGCAGCTAAGGTAACTATGGGAGGCATCATGTTGAAACTGAGTCTTGAGGGAAATCTTGGTCTTATGATGGCTGGGAATGGCATCAGTGAAAGCCCTCAGATGTTGAGATGATCACGTTCGAGGGGACCAGACTGACTGTCCTTCTGCTCCTCGGAGTGGTGACTGTGAAGCATGAACAAGAAATAACCCACATGGACCAGCTCTGGATCTCTGAGCCCATGGAGGTAAAGGCTCCTTATTTCAGGCGTGCTGAGACTTGGTCTGTGAGGTGGCTTAGAGTTCTCTCTGGAGCTGGAGCTCCTATACCCATTAATGTGGGTGCTTCTTACATTGGTGGAGATTGCAGATTATATCACTCATACTTTCTCAACTTCTGTGATTCTTGTTCTTGTTTTCCCATGGATCCTTGATCCTTTCACCATGCTGGATCTTTCTCTAGGTCTTTTTACACTTGGGTTATCTATCATCTATCTCATCCTCTTTCTAACACTAGCCCACTTCCTTTTCTGATCATACATTATCTCAGTGATATTTTTATGTCACTTATTGATTTTGGTCATCAATGGAAACATACATCAACCAGCCCCTACTTTTGCCCACCAGCATTACCTTCTAAGTCACCCACAAGCTTTGATTCCTTGGAGACTGGAGCATCCCAAGATTTTCAACCTTACAGTTTGCTAGGAAAATGTTTGTGTTAGAAGGAAAGATATTTATGTAAGGGAGCAATTTGGAATCTTAAAAGAAATTACAGAGTTCCACAATGTATTCTAGGTTTCTCTTCCTTTTCTGTAACTCATTTCCAGTTATAGTGCTTATCCCAGATAAATGTGCTAATCTACTAACTCAGTGATCTGGTCATGACCTGGGTCTTTCTTACCCATTTAGTTTTCTCTTTATTGACTGTTAGAGCATATTTTGCTGTTTGAGTATCTCACTAAGGTGGCAAGGGAGCCTCTGTGACAGTGACAAACATCTCTGGTGAGCATACATTTGTTGTTTTATCCTTTGCTTGACAACAATTAGAAGTCCCCCCTCCTTTTTAAAGTGTTTTATGGGTGCTCTTTTTAAACAGCATTGTCATTTTCAAATAATCCCAAATCAAAGAAAAATTGAACTCTCACTTCTTAACAAGTAAGTAATCAAATAAACACATTGTCCATGTTTCAGAAAGTATGAATCATGTCACATTTTTGTCTACAATTTCTTTGCTTAAGCAGGAGGCATGTCTTACTGTTAAGTCTTTTAAAATCATAGATGGTCACTGATTGATCAGAACTCCCTAGTCTTTTAGTGTTATTTTACTTTATATTACTATGGTCATTGTGTAAATTGTTCTCGGTTCTACTCACTATATCCTGCTTCAATTTAAGCCTTCCATATGATCTGTCTCCTCCATTAGAATGTGAGCTTTCTGGAAGCAGGAGTGTCTTCCTTTTCTACTGTATCACTAGTGCTTAGCACATAGTGTTTGACACATTTCTAGGCAGTTCAGTGGTACAGTGGATAGAGGGCTGGGCCTGGAGTCAGTCATCTGGAGTCATCCTAGTGACTTCAAATCTGACTTCAGACACTAGTTATGTGACCCTGGGCAAGTCACTTAACCCTGTTTGCCTCAATTCCTCATCTGTAAAATGAGCTGAAGAAGGAGATGGCAAACCTCTCCAGAATCTGCCAAGAAAACCCCCAAATGGAGTCACAAAGCATTGAACAAAATTGATGTGACTGAACAAATAATGATCCGTCATTGGGGTTTTTGTATTTATCAAAGAGTATGCTACTGTTTGTGTCAGTATGTTTTGTACCTAATCTGTCCTATTGATTTGATTTTTTTATACTACGATAAATTATTTTAAGGATTATTACTTTGTATATATAGTTTGAAATCTGGTACTGATTAAAATCTTTTTCCTTCCCATTTTTTCATTATCCTTGAGATTCTTGACCTTTTGAATTTCATTTTTTTCTAGCTTTATAAAACAATCCCTTACTAATTTGATTACTACGATACAGATTAAGTAAATTAATATATGCAGTAATTGTAATTTTTATTATGTTGACAGTCTACCCATGAACAATTAATATTTCTCCAATTAGTATTTCTGCAAAGAATATCTAGATTTATATAATTCTGGACTTGTCACGGTAGATATACTCCCAAATATTTTATAACTTCTATAGCTGTTTTGAATAGAATATCTATTTCTATCTTATCCTGATGGGTTTTGTTAGTAATATATAGGAATGCTGATGATTTATGTGGATTTGTCCTGCAATAGTGCTGAATTTGTTAATTGTTTCAATTAGTTTTTGCTTGACTTTTGGGTTTTCTAAGTAAATCATATCATTGTCAAAAAGTGATAATTTTGTTTCTTGTCTATTCTTATTCCCTCAGTTTCTCTTTTTTTGTCTTATTACTATAGTTAGTATTTCTAGGAGTATGCTAAATAGTAGTGGTAATAATGGATATCCTTACTTTTTCCCTGATTTTGCTGGAAAGTCATATAATTTTATTTTTATTGTTTGTCATTGTTTTTAGATAGATATTATTTATGATATTAAGAAAGGTCCATTTGTTCCTATGTTTTCTAATTTGTTTAAAAAATAGAAATCGGTATTGGATTTTATCAAAAGGCCCTTTTAGCATCTATTGATATGATCATGTTGTTATTTTTTATTTTATTTCTATGACATTCTATTTAGAGTCTTCCTACATTGAACGAACACTCCATTCTTGGTATAAGTCTAATTTGGTTTTATTATCTTTCTAATGTATTGTTATAGTTTATTTAGTAATATATTATTTAAAACTTTTGTGTCATTGTTCATTAGAGGTATTGGTTTTCTTTGTTTTGTTTCTGTCTTCAGTTTTGGAACCATATTTGTGTCACGGAAAGCAATTGGAGGGTGCCTTCTTTTTCCTGTTATTGGAAACAATTTATGTGATATTGGAATTAATTGTTCTTCAAATGTTTGATAGAATCCACTTGTAAATCTATCTGCTATTGGAGATTTTTTCTTTGGGACTTCATTTGTGGTTTGTTAAATTTCTTTTTCTAATATTGGGTTGTGTGATCTTTTTTTTGTTAATCTAGGTATTTTAAATTTTTACAAATATTCATCAATTTTCTTTTATAGATTTGATAGCATATAATTAGGCAAATGGTTTACTATCATTTTTTTATCCTTTTCAATTATGAATTCTCTTTCATTTTTGATATGAACAATTTGGTTTTCCTCTCTATTTTTCAAAATCAGGTTAGCTATTTATCAAATACAATTTTTAAAACTTAGTCTTTTAAAGATGAATTGTCCTCAAACTAATTCAAATAAAAGAAATTTAATAAGAATTTATTAAAATACCCACCATATGCCAGGCACTATAGTAAGTCTAGGCGGTACAAATATACACCCTTGAATCCCTCCACAGATTCACCTTCTGTTAGGGAGAAGCAATGTGTATACAGATAAGCAAATAGACAACATATATCTATTTATATATAGTAAATATATATATATATATTTATATATAGCAAGGGCAAAATAAATTGGCAGTAGACAACAGCAAATGGGTATTATTGTTCAGTCATTTGGTCCTGTTGACTCCTTGTGATGCCACGGACCATAGCATATCAGGTCCTTCTGTCTTCCACTATATCTCAAAATCTATTCAAGTTCATATTTATTGCTTCCATGATGCTGTCTATCCATCTCATCCTCTGCCAAACCTTTTCCTTTTTGCCTTCAATTTTTCCCAACACCAGAGTTTCTTTCAATGAGTCATGTCTTCTCATTATGTGACCAAAGTATTTAAACTTCAGCTTCGGTATTTGTCCTTCCAGTGAATAATCTGGATTAATTTCTTTAAGTATTGACTGATTTGATCTCCTTCCTGTCCAAGGGGCTCTCAGGAGTTTTCTCCAGTACCACAATTTGAACATGTTGATTCTGTGGTGCTTAGCTGTCCTTATAGTACTGGAAATACCATAGCTTTGGTTACATGGACCTTTTTTGGTGAGACGATATCTCTGCTTTTTTTAGTATGCTGTCCAGATTTACCATCACTTTCCTTTCGAGGAGCAAGCATCTTTCAATTTCACGGCTGCAGTTGCCTTCTGCAGTGCATCTTTGAGCCCAAGAATATAAAATCTGACACTCCTTCCATTTCTTCTCCCTCTATTTTCCAGGAAGTGATGGAACCAGTTACTAAGATCTTAGGGATTTTTTTTGGGGGGGGGAAGGGGGAAGGCAAGGCAATTGGGGTTAAGTGACTTGCCCAAGGTTACACAGCTAGTAAGTGGATCAAGTGTCTGAGGCTGGATTTGAACTCAGATCTTCCTGACTCAAGGGCCAGTGCTGTATTCACTGCATCACCTAGCTGCACCTTAGTTTTGTCTTTTTAATGTTAAACTTCAAGCCAGGTTTACACTCTCCTCTTTAACCCTCATTAAGAGGCTTCTTAATCCTTCTTCACTTAATACCATCAGAGTGGCATCATTTTTTATATTAGAGATTTGTCCTTGCAACCTTAATTCTGACTTTTGATTCATCTAGCCTGGCATTTCACATGATGTACTCTTCATATGTGTTAAATAAGGTAACAATACAAAGTTTTTGTCATACTTCTTTCCAAATCTTAAAAAAAAAACAAACCAGTTGTTTTTTTTTTCTAACATCGCTTTTTGACCTGCATACAGGTTCCTTAGGAGACAAGTAAGATGATCTAGTACTCCCATTTGTTTGAGGACTTGCCACAGTTTGTTGTGATCCACACAATCAAAGGCTTTAAATAAAGGCTTTAATGAAGCAGAAGTAGATGTTTTTGTGTTTTGTTTGTTTTTTTTTCCTGGAGCTCTCTTGCCTTCTCGAGAATCCATCAAATGTTATTAGTTTGGTCTCTAGTTCCTCTGCCTCTTCAAAAACCATCAAGCACTTGTGGTAATTCTCAGTTACATATTGCTGAAGCCTAGCTTGCAGAATCTTAAGCATAACCTTGCTGGCATATGAAATGAGTGCAATTCTTCAGTAATTTGAACATTGAATAAACGTTTATTAAGTGGTACAAATGATATCACTAGACAGAACACTAAAAGGAGGTCCATCTGTCAATGTATTAAGGTAGATGAACATTCCTCTGTTGGTTTCCATAGAAAACTAGGAAATCTAGAGCAAATCCTCCAGTATGCTAGGTAGATCTCCATGCAGAATTTACAGAAAGGCAAGGGCCAGAGTAATATGGAATGAAAAGGTGTAGTAGAAAGGTATTGATTAAGACCATACAGGAAGATAGCCAGTAAAACAATGAGATCCCAGATACATTCAACTCTTGAAGCTTTTACTAAAGATGATGACTTCTCCTTTACTGAAGATGAAGTGGTATGATGCATTGGAAAGAATATGAAGTCAAGAAACTTTTATTCTAATTCTGGCTCTGCTATTCACTAGCTATGAGATCACCATGTGAAATGGTATAGGAAAAAAGAAAAGAGGGCCCAGGACAGAACCCAAGGGATATTTGAGGTTAGTAGGCATGACCTGACTGAGGATCCACCAAAGGAGACTGAGATGGAGCAATTTAATAAGTAGGAGGAGAATCAGGAGAGAATAATGTCACAAAAACTTAGAGAGAAGAGAGTATCAAGAAGAGGGTGATCAACAATGTCAGAGGCTACAGAGAGGTCTTGGAGAATGAAGAATGAAAAGAAAGAAATGAAAAAAAATGAAAAAAATGAATGAAGAATGAAAGAAAAACGTAATTAGATTTGGCAATTAAGAGATCATTAGTAACTTTGGAGAGAGCAATTTTGATTGAATGATAAGATTTGAAGCCAGACTGTAGATCATCATGAGAGTGAGAGGAAAGGAAACAGAGATACCTACTGTAGATAGCTTTCTCAAGACTTTTAGCCACAAGAGGGAGGAGAGATACAGAATGATAGCTAGCAGGGATGGTGGCAGAGAGACCAACCAGAAGGTCATTGCAGAAATTAGGGGTTTTGAAGGATGGGGGAAATAGGGGCATGATTGTAGGTAGTAGGAAAGTAGCCAATAGACACAAATTTACTAAAGAGAACGAGAGTGGGGATGATAGAGGGGATGAACTGCTAAGGGAGAGAAAATAGAATGGGATCACTTGTGCATGTAGAGGGCATTACTCTAACTAGGAGAAGGGCCACCTCTTCATGTGCCATGACAGTTGCAGAAAGCATCAGAAAGCATCTGGGTGATATGAGATAAGGAAGAGGAGAGAGGAGGGGCCTCAGTGGATATCCTTAATTTTTCAGTAAAATATGAGACAAGATTCTCAGCTGAGAGGATGGAGGAAGTTTTAGGAGGGTTGGAAAGGTTTGTAAGAACTGCTGTGGAGAGTGGACTAGTGACTGAATTGGAGAGGTGTAAAAGGACTGTATTGTAGCAATGAGGTAACATAAATCTGTAGTGGACCTAGTCAGCATAGTTTCATGATTTTCTCCAGCTTCATTCAGCTGCATGTGTGCAAGAGAGAAGGTGGTAGATGGTGGGAGGGATCCAAGGAAGAGGTTTGGCAGGGGATAATACAACAGTGTAGAGTTGGACTAGGTCACCTAGATATCATTATGTGGGAAGAAGGAGATTATAACTGGTGTAAGGGTGATGGTCGGTGAGAGGCATTGGAGATCAAGGTGTCAATTAACAACTGGGTTTGGGGTTGCTAGGCAGAAGAGGCAGAATGAAAATAGACTGAACAGATAAGGTAATTTCAGAATTCATGAACATGGAAGTGGAGCATCTGTGGGTGATGGCAGGCTCAAGGATTTGACTCCCTTTGTGTGTGGCTGAGGTGGAATAGAAGAGTAGGTTACATGAAAATCATAAAGGTTGGGGTGTTTGAAGGAGTACCAATATATATGTTGAAGTCCTGTAGTATGAGGGCAGGAGCTGTTGAGAGAAAAACTGTAACCCAGGCACTGAAATAATTGAAGAAAGAAGAGGAGTGTTCTAGAGATGAGTAGACTGCAGCTAGCAGAATCTAATTAGGTGTTAGATATGGATTGAGTGAACCTCAAAGGAGAAATTAGTGAGTGATGCTGGTAAAGAGAGAACCTGGGAGTGACAGTGAAGAGTGAGGAATATTCCAACTCCTTCACCTAGACCAGTGGGTTGGGGAGATGGGGATGAGTCAAAGGGCTACCAGGGAGACTGTTTGTCAAGGGGGAATCAGGCAGTGGGGGACAGGGAATAGGCCTTTAATGATGACCACATGGGGTTCAGAATCACTGGAACAGGGAGGGTTTAACCCTCTCTCTCAGGAGAGAGTTTATTGATCGTTGAGGAAAGAGTTTAAATAGATTTTCATTGTCCGTAGGACTTTGGCTTTGAAGTAGAATCATCTGAGAGCCTCGTACATCAGGCAAAAGAGTAAATACTTGGGGATGAAGGAATGGCATTATTCCCCTTCTCCCAAGGCAGGAAATCAGGCTGAAGCCTTGATGGAAAGTTGTTTCGGCTCTACTTCTCTTGAAGGGAGTAAAGCGGTAAAGAGAAGGGAACAGAAAAGAATGAACATTTGTGTTGTGTCTACTGCATGTCAGGAATTGTGTCGAGCACTTTTTATAAATATTATGTCATTTGTTCTGATGTAGGTGCCATTATTATCCCCACGTTACAGTTGAGGAAACTGAAATGAATGGAAGTTCAGTGACTTGTCCAGAGTCACGCAGCTAGTGTCTGTGGTCAGATTTAACTCAGGTCTTCCTAACTCAAAGCCCAGTACTCTATCCACTGTGCCAGTGGAATAGTATTTCTGCTCATCCAGCAAGATGCAAGAGACCTGAACATATAGAATGACATATGCCCTTAATTCAAAAGGGGATCACGGATGCTTGATGGAATGACTTTTCTTCCCGAGGAAGGCTGGTAACCAGGCAGGAGACCTGGCTCAATGGAATTGTGTTTCTTCTCTTCCCTGAGAGATCAGCCTCCCTAGGCTTGGCTAAAACTCCAGTTATATGTTTTGTTTTGTTTTGTTTTTCCTTCCTCACCAGGGCAGCAAAGATGGGAGAATGAATGGATGCGTGGTGACACCACAGACTGAATTAGCAAAACCAAAAGGAGGACCTCCTTTGCCTTCAGTTTGTTCATCTGTGAAATGAGGGGGTTGAGTAGATGATCTGTAAAGTCACTTGCAACTCCAGCATTCTATGATGCCGATCCACTCCCCACTCCGTGTTTATGGAATGTCTATTATGTAGAAAGCACATGATTCGATGAGATCTTTAAGAATTTGACAGTTCTGTTAGGAGTGGTTGAGCAAAAGATAGTTTGGTATAAGCTATGATAATACTGTAGTATGTCAGTATGCAGTCAGTAGTGTTTGTTGCAGGGCAAAGAGTGGTGATAAGTGTCTAGGTGTAAGTCTTGACCAAGAAATCTGTTTTCGATGGCAAGGAAAGGACCTCAGGTGAAAAAATACTAGACAAGGAGCAAAAAACTCAGAGTTCATATTGAAATCACAATCTTTCAGTAGGTGATAATAATGACAACCAGTTTCCATTTTATAGTAATACTAAGACAAAAGACAAAATTTCACAGCGAAATAAAGCAAAGTTATATAGTTTAAGTTTAGAGTTTTGATTTGCAGACTAATTATAGTGTTGATACTGGCACTTCCTTGGAGAAAATATCTTCCTGAGATCTTTTGCTTACTCACTCTTCAGCCTCTTTCTCCAAGGACTCTGCTTTCAGTCTGATCAAAGATATACCAATGTCTCTTATTTAGATGAAATAAAAAGATAGTCCCACTCTTCACTTTATCAATAGTTAATAAGCATTTATTAAGAACTTACTGTGTGCTAGGCACTGTGCTAAGCCTGGAGATACAAATACAAAGAAAGACAGTCTCTACCTCCTCTAAGGAGTCTGGGTAGGTGTCTTCTCATATCTCTTTTTAGGGGCTAAGCTCATTCTTTTTTTTTTTTTTTTTTTTGCTTTTTGGAGGGGGGAAGGTAGGGCAATTGAGGTTAAGTGACTTGCCCAAGGTCACAGGGCTACTTTTTTGTGTTAAGTGTCTGAGGCCATATTTGAACTCAGGTCCTCCTGACTCTAGGGCCAGTGCCCTTTTCATTGTTCCACCTAGCTGCTCCAAAGCTCATTCTTTATAAGGTAATGCTAAGAGTGCTAGGAGTGGCAGCACCTGTAGTCTACTTCCAGCCCAGCTCTGATAGCCATTATCACCTTGGGGAAGCAACTCTTGTGGAAAAGGGTCCAGTCATCCCCACCAGTTGCCACCTATGGCATAAAGCAAGTGAGCTTCCATGAAATATCCAGACACCCTGGAGAGAAAAAAGAACAAATGTGCTGCCAGGTCAAACTGTTGAGGTTTAATGGTGCTTGACACACAGGTCATGCCCAAATGAATTTGACCCAACCTTTCTTTCAACCAAAGAAAGATAAAGTTTATTAATGATCCATCATATTGACCAGACTCTTAAGGAATCTGAACTTTTGTATCGCTAATGCAAGCAGGCCAGATGTGATCTGAGCCTTAATGGAAGCCCATATGGATCTTATATACTGAAAGACTGTGGGAAGGATCAAGGATTGATCAAGTAGTCTGGGAGTGATTGGAGGAAGGGTCTAGGGAGGATCTTGATGAGAATGGCCAGTAGACTGGGGAGCCTTTAGGTCGGAGGCCAAGAGAATGGGTTTAGGTAGGATCAAAGGTGGGAAGTAGCCAGAAGCAATCTAGAGGTAACAGATAATGAAGGCCTGGGCTAGGTTAAGGGTAACAGAATTAGGCCTTGTGATAATGATATTTGAGGGAATTATAGCCTCAGGTGGAATGTCAGATGAAGTGGGAAGATTCAAGGAGAGTTCAGGGGGTTTTCCAAAGCCTGCATCCAATCAAAACCAAGACCACTTACCACCTCAATTACCACATTTCCTCAGACTCAAATGAAGGTTCTGGGTCCTGACCTTATGAGCCTTGGGACCAATGGGTTCCTCTCCCTCCCCCCCCCATCATTTGCTCTGCTTCCAATCTAAATTATAAAGTCATCATTGAAGAGAAAAATCACTGTGGCAAAGGGGATGATTTTCCTCACCACTCCCATCACAACAGCTGCTGAACATAGGTAAACCCATGAGCCCTGAGAGTGGAAGCACCTCTCAGACCAGTCCTGCTTCCAGCCCAAACCTCAAACCCCAGTTAATGTCCCAGGAAACAGCTCCCTTCAGGATGAGTCTAACAGCTCCTTCTGCTGGCACTAAAGTCACAGCTGCTGAAGATATGGAAAAGAAATTTCTCACAGCCAAAGTCTTTGATACTGCTAAATGTTTTGACATTAAAAATTCATATGCTTTTAGCATTGGAGACTACATTAAAAAGATGTATGACTATCTTTTTTTGCAGCTGTACTTGGCATCCAATAGGATCTCTCTTTTTGCTGAAACCATCTATATGCATTATTTTTCTGTTAGAATGTGACCTTCTTGACAATAGAGACTGTCTCACTTTTTTCTTTGCATCTCTAAAGTTGAGCACAGTGCTTTGCACATGATCATCACCTGACACATATTTTTTCATTGATCCAAATTAGGTGTTTTTAACATGTATATGAATACAGATATTTTACCTTTGAAAAGAGACTGTTCTGATTCCTAAGCCGTCTTCTGACTTCACAAGGTAAGATCATGTAAAATGAAGACTATATGTTCCTCTTCTGTTTCCTCTAGTGGCCCCAATACCCAGAAGCATACTTGTACTCATTCCCAAACAAGAAGTTGACCAATCTAGGCTGCTTTCCACTGCAGTCAAGAGGCTGACTACTCGTTTTATATTGACTTGCACATACTGCTTAGACACAATACTACAGTGTTCCTTTTTCTATTCTTTCAAATGATTTCACTTCAATTCTAAAGGCATTACCTCCTGTGAAAGAGCTAATTTGAGCTCCGTCCCAAACCATTTCCCAGTCTCTTCAATAATGACTAACCATAATGCCACCACAGAATTATGTGTGAGGTTTCATTAAAGTGGCCTGCTGTCTGTTGGATACTGTGTTGAGGGGGAGAAATGAAATAATGTAAATCATAATTTATTGTGTGGCTCACACATACCTCCTCTTATTTCTTTTATTTAAGGAGAGAAGTTCCTATTTATATTTGGCTTGCTAAAAGAAGATTACGCATCTGACTGATTCTATCTTCAGTGAATGTGTTATTGCATATAAGGTGATCCATTAGCTCTGGGCTGCAAACCAGAAAGCATTGTCAGGATTATAAACAACAAAAACCAGAGCTATTGAAACAAACCTTAGAGAGCTTTACGCTGAGCAAATATACTTTCAGTGTGTTACTCTTTTGTGGACACCAGCATTATGTTGTATATACTTCGTATTTACTTTTCTGGGTCATGTTATATGGCCCTAGTTAACCAAAAACTCCTGTTTTCCCTTTTGCTTTTATCTTTGGCTTCTAGCCTCATAATTAGCTACATCTAACACAGAGTCTTATAGTTAATAGACGTCTAAATAAATGTTGATTGGATTAAATTGGATCTTAGGATCATAGAGGTAACCTAGAAGAGAGGTCATGGAGTTAAATTATCAATAGATAAGGAAATTGAGACCCAGGGAGACTGAGTTTCCCAGGGTCCAGTTGATTGATTGAGGGTAGGTTCTGGATTTTTGTTTGTTTGTTTGTCTGTTTTGCTTTTGTCTTTGTATCTATACCCTATATCTAGCACATTGCCTTCACAAAGTGTACCTTTAACAAAAATTTTAATTAAATTGAATAAAATAAGTTTGGTGTATTTCTGCTCTACTTGAATGGCTATTGCCATTCTGCCTTGTAGATTTTTCTGAACCAATAGGAAGGAAGAAGGAAAGGAGAAATTCTATCCCAACATAGCCCTCTGAAATTATCATTGAGCATTATATTTGGTATGAATTCTGTTGTCTTGTGCTATTGTATTCATTGATATTATTGTTGGCATTAGCTTTATATATGCTTTTCTTCTAGCTCTGTTTTCTTTTCCCTGAATCAGTTCAAAAAACTTCCTCAAGTCTTTCTGAATTCCTTTTGTTTATTGTTTTTTATAGCACAACAATACTCCATAACATGAATATACCATTTACTGTTCAGGCATTCTCTAGTCAGTAGACATACTTTCTTGTTTTCTTTTCTTTTATTAATAGTATTTTATTTCCTCTAATTACATATAAAGATAATTTTTAACATTCATTTAAAAACTTTGAGTTCCAAATTTTCTCCTTCTTCCCCTTTCCTCCCCTCTCTGTAAGACAGTAAGCAATTTGATATGGGCTATATATGTACAATTGTGTAAAACATTTTTCTAAATTAGACACATAATCATGATATGTAGAATTTTTTCTGTCATTAAGCTCTTGTCATATACCCAGTAGTTTAGCAACTTTTGTTGCTTCATTCCAAGTTGTTTTCCAAAAGGTTAAACCAATTCACAGCTCTGCCAGCATAATAATGTGCCTGTCATTCCAAAAACCTTCCAACATTGACTGGTTTTCTCTTTTGCCCTCTTTTTCAATTTGCTTGTTTTGAGATGATACTTCAGAATTGTTTTAATTTGGCCCCCTACAAATTTACCTCTATTTCCATCATTTTACTTCTTATCTCCCCATTTTGATCCCATTCTACTTCTAGCCACAGATATAATAACTAACATATTAGAGTCTTCTATAAGAATGAGAATCAGTATGTTATAGAGCTGTGTTTTCCAAGTTAATTTTTCCAAATAAAAATCCACAAATATTAAGGAAATATAGGACTCATCATCCCAGGGTAGCTTGGGATGAAAAAAAGATGAACACATTCTCATGGGAAAGAAGAAAAAGTCTTGATAGATGTTCTTAGAATATATAGTAAGTAGATTTAAAATATACAGAAATCTTTTGGAAACAAATAGACCTCATTTCACACAGTAATGGTAAAGATTGACAAGAGATATATACCACTGGATTTGTTGAATGTAATCTAAAGTGTGTTTTCTCTTGATGCAAAATATGAGATCCAAGAGTTGAATCAAAAGACCTTCCATTGGTAACAGCTCCACAAATTCAACCACCAGTAGACCTTCCATGAACAACAGCTCCATGAACTCAACCAATGACAAAGAGGTATTGGGTAAATGGCTGACTGAGTCTTACAGATTTGTCTATAGAGTCAGAGGGAATCCAGATGAGGTAATTGCTACCAGCAATTACAGAAAAGTTATTTTTAAGAACCCTAGACTTACTGGTTGATGAAGATTATGCAATGAAAGGGTGGAAACTGTGCAGTATTTCACCATTGGTTGCAAAATGTAGCATCTACAAGAAAGCTAGAAAGACGTAATCAAATGTATATCATAATCTTGCTATCCTTTAAAAGCCAACAGACACTAGACCTCTAAATTACAAATGCAAATCTTCAAATATCCTGGATAATTCTCTGTACTAGCACCAAAGCATCATCACATAGAGAAATATTACCCACAATCACCTGGATTTTAAAATTAAAAAATATTTTAAATAGATGTCAGGAGTGTGCTAGAGCCAGGTTGAATTGGCTCCTGAAAATTGATAAATTTTGACCATGAGCATTTGCAGATCAGAAATCAGCAAATACTAGAAATCAGGGCATGATTTATTGTTTTGATGATTGTTTTTACTTAAGAAAGTGATGGAAAAAATGTTAATAATGCAGATTAAACTTACAAATATGTCATGCACACATTTTTTCCTGGAGAGCCACTTGTTAAACATTTATCAGCATACTTCTGGATGTGACTTTATCAAATCCTCTTGCTCTTCATGATACAAGGAATAAATATCTTTCAAAATATAGAGACCCGTGTGGGAACAGAATAAGCCATCGTGTACACGTCATCATTGTCATCGTATCTACTACTGGAGTTGTCCCAAAGTCACTTCCAGTGGGTGTGTGGAAGATGATCTTATATCCCAATACTCTTGTTCAATTACAAAAAGCCATCATTTTACCCACCGGTGAAATATCCAGGAAAGCATTAAATATAAAAGAATGAGAGCAAAATATTGACTTGTCCTTAGACCATTCCTATCAAAACCCCATTAAAGTATAAGAATGAAATGACAGTGATAACATGATAACTAGCAACAACCTGTGAAGAATGCGTTATTATCCCCATTCTAAAATTGAAGAAACAATTTCAAGGAAGTTAGGTGATCTTTCTGTAGCCAGTTAGTGTAGGAGGTGGTATTTGAAGCCAGTATTCTAAGAGAGCAAGTTGAGAAAGGAAGGAATTGCAGGCACAGGGGACAAACAGTGTGAACAGGAAATAGAGTATCATGTGACAGACAGCAAGAATGCTGGTTTGGCTGGACCATATAATATATAAAGATGATAATACATAATAAGGCCAGAATGGGAGACTCACAGACTACTACTGGGTCTGTATTTGAAACCTTTTTAAACTTGGTAGTAGTTGAGAGAGTTCCTATTAGGTTGGCATAACCTTTAAGACTCCAGGATTATCTTCATCACAGTGATGAGATTTCAAAGTAAGATTTTAGTAGGGGAACCCATCATTAATAGTCTTAGCATTATAGCTCTTTGGAGATCAGCTAGTCCAACTTTGTCATTTTGTAGGGCAGGAGACTGACGCCAACAAGGTGAATTATATCCAAAGTCACAGAGCACATCAGTGGCAGGGCCAAAACTAGAACTCAAATCTCATAATTTACCAGTTGGATTCTCTAGTATCCTCTCCCCATCCATGCATACTAACCTGGACTTTCTCTTAGCAATAAATACTTCATTTGCTTATGAAATGAAAACATATACTACCCTTTGTGGTGAAGCTGTGAACCAGAACCTTTGTAGCCGAGTTGACAATGCTGGCTGCCAACTTTGCCCCTTTCATACTAATATTTACAGTGTTGTTGGTTTTTTTTCTTTCAGATTTTAATTTTGTTATTATGAACTGGACAAACATCAACAAACATGAACATTTCCATATAAAAACAAAAGAAAAAGAAGGTTGTATGTGGAACCATGAATCTATTGTATATGGTTTTTCAAACAAAATATCCACACATTTATATGTAACACAAATTCAACATGTTAGTTCCAAAGCTGTCCTTCTCTGTGTCTTCTGAACTTCCTTCTAAGTGGGACAGGTGGAAACTTCTCAGGTAATATCCTAAAATCTAGACAGATTTTTGGTAAGTTACCAAAGACTCATTTGCTTTTATACATTAAAAAAAAATGTTTCATTAATGATCTTATCTTTCTCTTCTTTTTGTGGGGCATCATCACTTTCCCTCCTTTCTTTTTCATTTCTTCCCCCAATCTCCCCACTCTCCAAAGCCTTTGTTTTTTGTTTTTGTTTTTTTTTGTTAATATGATTTTATTTTATTTTTCAAAGTCTTTCTTTAAATTTCTTTAAAAATTTTTCAAAGTCTTTAACTGGGGGGTCCATGAACCCTGAAGCTTCCATAGACAGACATCAGAAGGACTGTAAACTTAGATGGGAAAATAACATTATTTTTATTAACCTTTAACTGCAATTTAGTATTTTTTCAATTATTTAAAAGCATAATTCTGAGAAAGGATCCTGTAACAGATAAGCATAATCAAGCAAAACAAATTCATATATTGACTGTGTCCAAGAATGCTTCAATTATTGGTCTTTTGGAGTCATGGTTGGTAACTGCATTTATTAGAGTTTTTAAGTCTTTCAAAGTTTTTTGTTGGTTTGTTTTTTACAACGTGACAGTTGTATAAATTCTCTTGGACTCACTCATTTCACTCTCTATAAGTTCATACAAGTCTTGCAGTTTTCTCTGAATCTTTTCCTTTCATCATTTCTTACAGTATAATAATATCCTATTATTCTCATTTACTATAATTTCTTCAGCTATTTCCCAATTGATTGACAGTCCCTTATTTTCTAGTACTTTCTTACAACAAAACGTGCTTCTATGAACATTTTAGTATATATAGATCCTTGTCTTCTTTGTTCTCTTTGGGGTATATGCCTAGTAGTGACACAATTTAGTGACTTCTTTAGTATAGTTCCAAATGGCTTTCTAGAATAGTTGGACCAGTTTATAGCTCCATGGGCCTTTCCTTCCAGATCTCCTCTGACAATAATTATTCTCCATTTTATCATCTTTACCAATCTGATAGATGTGAGGTGGAGCTCTAGAACACTTTAAATTTGTAGTTCTCTTATTATTAGTTATTTGGAACTTTTTTCCTTCTGTATGGTTATGGCTATCTTCCATTTCTTCTTATGAGAACTGTCTCTTCCTCTTGCTTTCATACATAAATCCCCTATATATCTTGGATATGAGACCTATATCAAAGAAACTTGCTAAAGATTCTTTTCCTTCCATAATCTTTCCCTTCTAATTTTAATTGCATTGATTTTGTTTGTACCTAAGCTTTTCAGTTTTATATAGTCAAAATTGTCCATTTTGTCTCCTTTGATCCTTTTTATCCCTTGTTTAAGAATTCTTCCCCATCCCTGGTGTAAAAAGTATTTCTTTTCTTGCTTCTTTAATCTGTTTATGATGTGACTCTTTATATCTAGTTTATAGTATTCTCCTGGGTAGTTTTCACAATCTTACGATAATTTGTAAGGCCTGACTCTAGTCAAGGTGTAAGAGTAAAGAATGATAGTTACATAGGTAAATGGGAAGGGGCTGTGTCCATCCAGAACAAGGCATTGAACCATGGTGTGAAGGAACAAACCAGACTTACTTGCACTGTGAGTGAAGTGGACTGTGTTGACTTGGATGAGGAAAGGGGCAAATTCTCTAGAACTCCTAAGTAGTTCCTTGTACTTGGGCAAAATGAGGAGGTGACCCTCTAAATCTGGAACATTATAGGTCACAGGAGAATGTGGGGCAAACCAGAAGGGTATATTGCTTTAATGTTTATAGGCTTTTGTACTTGTATTATTTTCTGTGTATGATGTTGATGTTCCATTCCTTGTTGGCTTGGAGCTTGAGAAAGAACTGAGATTACCTAGATGAGCAAAAAGTGAACTAAATTTTCCAGGAAAAACAATGGTTGGGGACACAAATAAGGGTGTAACTACTAAGAAACTTGGTAGATATGAAGTTAGGTTTCTGTAAGTACAGAATTTTAGTAACGACTGATAAGCTATTCCAAAAGTATTTCCAGAATTCTTGTCTCTTGATTTTTCCCCCTAAAATCGTTTTGTGGGTTTTTAATATATTCATCATGCTACTTCACTATCATTTCAGCCTTGGATCTAACATAGGGCCAGAACCTTCTTCCTCTGAAGCCCTGATCTCCCTTTGATTGGGAGTGGACAGCTCCTTCAGGAACCTCTGTTTTTAAGATAGGCCAGCTATCTCTTCCTTTCCTACTTGACTGCTCTCCTCAGACCTCTTCCATTATCCTCTCTCCTCTTTTATGATTCCCTTTGTATACTGTATTCCTTCATCAGATTGTAAGTTCCTTGAGAGTCAGGACTGTCTTTGGCCTTTTTTTGTGTCTTAGCACAGTGCTTGGCACAGAGTAGGCACTTAATAAATGTTAATTGATTGATGTCTGCAGATAATTTTGAAGTGAATCATTTACTCTAAAATGCTCAAATGAAAGAAATGATCGTTAGGTGTTGCTTCAAACCCACAGTTGCAATTTCAAAGCCTGAGAACAAATTCTATTCCGCATTCCCATTATTGTAATAAATAGTGAATTATAAAGATAGATTTCTCTAAAATCATTCTTAGATTACCACTTCGCTTGTTGAAATAGTCTAATCTTGATAGCACTTGCAATACCAGGACATTTTGGTGGTTTATAACTTCTTATGGGCTCGTCGTACAGAAAGCCAACCTTAATTCTGATGTTATAGGTAAGATTGTTGAGTCATCAGGGCCATGGTATTTTCAGGTTTCCTTTTTATTCTTACCAAAAGAGGGAAGCATAATAGCATTTAGAGGCAATAAAGTTTAGTGGAAAGAACGGTGGTGGACTTTGAATTAGGAGACCCAGGTTCAGATTTCAGTTGACACTTAAGAGCTTTGTGACTAAAGGCAAATTGCTTAATGTCTCTGGGCCACCAAACTCTCAGAATTTCACTCTAGTTTATTTGTTCAGATGAAATCTAGAAATGTCAGCTAATATCAGAACTTCGGAGGATCATCATCAAATCACACATCTAATTGATCTGATTTGTGTGCAGCAAGATGAAGTCTGGGGACCTCAGCCAGAGGGTGGCTTAAGCAGTCAGACTCATTCACAAGGCATAAGACATGGAACAGGTTTTATTTGTATGATGAAGGACATAAAACTTATACACAAGACAATAGCCAGTCATGAATCTCCCTTTCCAAAGGATCTACATCTTATCTCTAGTTCTAATTACATCAGTCCTAATAGCTGAGGGTACAATATTAGTAGGATCCCCAAAGAAGAGGAAGAACTTGGGATTTTCTTCATCCCACTTCCAGTGCGATTCCCACTCACTTAATATCTCCTACTGAATTCTGTGGATATTCAGAATGGAACCCATACTCTTTTCCCTTTGCAATATCCCACCTCCCACTATAGCATATAGGTTAGGTTATATAAGTCACTGCAATGATTCTTTAATCCTCTCCAGAGATCTCAGAAGGGAGGAGAGAAGAGCAGTTTCAGCTCTTCCAGGTATACGCTCCTCCATTTGAAGAAGCAGGGCCTGCCCTAAGAAAGGGGATTTTTTGTAGATCTGTTTATGGGGTTGAGAATAATACTTTATACCACATGATTCATAAAGTTTCTTGGAGGAAAATGTTCTTAACCTCAAAAAAAACCCTATGAATTCAAGTTATTATTGTTATACTATAGTGGCATCAAAAGTGGATTTGGGGTAGAACATAACTGACTCCATTTTATACTATATTTGCTGTTATTCTATTTCTTTCTTTTTCTGCATGACTGAATGTACTGAATGTCATCTTCAGTCCTTCCCCTAATCCCTTCAAGGTTCTATAACTCATAGAATGTTGAATAGTTCCAGGAACTCATCTGCTTTTCTTTATTCTATCTAATAAGGTCCATAGTAGGAGAATAACTACCTGACTGATAGAAAAAGGTTTTGTCTTCTTTGGTCTAGTGTAAATGACTATGCTAGAGGCTTTTGTAACAGTTTAAGTGTCCTAAAAAATGTACCTTTTCCAGACTTTATCCCCTACCTGACCTTACCTCAAACTGCTTTGTAAGTCTGCTTATGTGACCTCCTGATCTTACTACCCAAACTCTGTGTCATATAGCTCTGGAGGAGAGATTACACATACACATATGCATACATGTATGCACACACAAACATACATACATTTATGTATGTATATACATATACATGTCACCTGTGGAATTGTGAGACATACATGTCTGACACCTACTGATAAATTGTGTCACTCTTGAGTGAATAAATGAACTGGAGTATACTTGTCCATGTGTAATCTGTACTAGCTTATTCATTCTGTGGCTAGCAAGGACCCTGAACATTCTTATACCAGTGGGAAGGGCATTGACCTGGTTTCTAGTTCTGGCTGTGTTGCTAACTAAATGTGTGGCCTTGGACAAGTCAATTCCTTCTTTTAGCTATTTCATCTGTAAAGTAAAGGGGGAAAGGTAGCACATTCATATGATCTTTGAGGTCCCTTCTAACTGAAAACCTACAGTTCTATAGGGGCCAAAGATTCAGGTATCTGAAAGGGACCTCTCATTTATACTCATCTTATACTGGATATGAGACCCTAGGCAAATCACATAACCTCTTGGTGCCCTTACGCAACTCTCTGAAGCCATCAGTTGCAGAACAGGTATCAATCAACAATAGTCCAGGAAATTTTTTCATCTAGAGTTCCTTTTATTAATAAAACCACAGAGCCAGCCTACTGCCCCCTCCACTACACAAATAAAACACTCTTTTTAAGTACATACCATATATAGAACATAGTTCTAAGTCTTGGGAATCTACAAAATTGACATAAAACATAGTCCCTTCCCTTAGAAGGAGAGGTAAGACAAAGACAGATAACCAGAAGATACAACATTACACAATAAGCATATTATATTTAAGCACAAACGCAAAGTTCTGGATCCAAGATCCACCGGGGCAAAGATCACTGACGACTTTAGAGAGCGTGGAGTAAATGGCATTTGAGGGGGGCCTTAAAGGATGGTTAGGAGTCCCACAGATGAGAGGGGAAGCAGGTCATTCTAAGTATAGGGAATAATATGAACAAAGGCACCTAAGTGGGAGGTGGTTGGTTTTGGGGGGTTGGTATATGGATACAGGCAGCAAATAGTTCAATTTGGCTGGAATATAGTCTGTATTAGGGAGGATAATGTTCTATGAGTCTGGAAAGGAGCAGGATAAATATCCCTTTCCTCCTTAAGCCTGCAGAAATCATTACTGATTATTCAATAACAAGGACAGATTTCAGTCCCAGGATGAATTGTATGTGGGTGTTCAGAGCAGATGGCAATTCAAGATAGAGAACCTTCAGTCAGGATAGGGTTGGGAATTGGATCCGGGACCTTTGGAACTTCTCAGTAAACTCTGGCTGGTGAGTTCACAACCTGACCCCTCCCTGTATTTTCAGTCTTCTTACATGTTATTCCCTTCCATGTACTCCATGGTCCAGCAATACAGGTTCATTTTCTATTCTTCACTACATTTGAGGTTCCATCTCCCATTTACTGTCTTTCATTCTAGGAATTCTCTCTCTCCTTACCTCTGCTTCTTGGAAGTATTAGCCTCACTCAAGTCTCAGCTCAAACACCAGCCTTCAGGAGGCTTTTATGATTCCCTGTCTGATTTCACCACTCCCTCTCCTTTCCCCCCCTTTCCCCCTTCTTTCCTTCCCCCTCCTTCCCCCGAACTGCCAGTTAGGGCTTTTCCTTCTAAGGTCACCCTCCATCTACTCTGTAAGGATATGTTTTGTCTCTCATTGGAAAATAAGCTCCTTGAGTCCAGGTACTACTGTTTTTTTTCTTTGTATCCCCAGTGCTTGGCATAGTCCTGGCATGGAAGAACTGCTTGATAAATACTTGTTGATTGATTGGAAGGGACCTTTATTGCCTGAACCCTTGAGTGCTTCTAAGATCTTTTCCCCTTCCACCTGTCTTTCCCACAGTCATTAGGAACAGGAAAATGCAAATAAAATCAGTCCATATCAGTTGAGACCTATATTGCTCTATAAAGCAAATAGTTTCACTTCCTATTTTCTTGTAATTGTCCTCTTGTCTTTTGATTGTTCAGAGAGCAGAAAAGAGAGAAAATGAATGAGAGGTTTCTAAGCTAACATTTTCGTAGGGATTGTTTCATTCTCTGTCTTTGTACCTAGCAAAGTGCCTAGTACATCTTAGGCAATGAATAAATGCTTGGAGTTTGGAGAGAGGGAGAAAAAAGAAGGAGGAAGGGGGAGGGAGGAAGAAGGGGAGACCTAGGGAAAGGAGATATATATTTGAGCAGAGCTGGGACTAGGGTAGATAAAGTACACATAGTTTAGTGCCAGAGGCACTGTGGGTCCTGTGACCCAGACACAGCACAAAGAAGGACAAAGGAGATAGTCAAGAATTCAGCTGTCACTAACCCAAGTTATAACTTTGATTATAACTACCCAGACCTTTAGCAGGCCTCAGAATGCTCCTAGCACAGCATGGCCCATAAGACCTCCCGAGAAATAAGCAAATACAGGTAATACACAATACAGACATACAAGGAAGTCTTCAAGGTAAAGAGAAAAATCCCCTCTGCCCTGAGCTATGAAGAACTCTCTCCTGTTTCTTGCCCTCCATCCCAGCAAAACATTCAGCTCAGCAGTTAGGGCCAACTGGCGAATGCCCGCTTTAAGGTTCTGAGTTTCCTTGCAGGTACCTATTACCAACAGGTTAACATTCAGAGTTAGAAAGTGGTTAATGCCCTCTAGAACTACTGGCAGCAACTTTTGCCTTCCAGGTTCTTCAGATCAATCACCCTGGCTCCTTGACTGTGTTAACAGCTAGAACACAACACAAATGGTGAGGGGACATAGCAAGGGATAATTTTAAATATTACTTTTTATAATGACTTCTTTAATTCCAGAAATATTCAGTCTGCATGGCATGTAGCTATTTATGTTATAATTTAAATCAGATTATAGTGAAGGCTCTGTGTCTCTGGTATATAGTTAACACAGAGGGAATGTCACTTTAAAACCTTGACTAGGGCACACAGTGGTCATGTCGGAGGCCTGTATTTGACTAAGTCTGCTGACCAGCTGCAAGCCTTTGTATCATTTCACTTATGTGGGGCTCTATATCCTCATCTGTAAAATGAGGGAAATGAACTAAATGGCTCTTCCAGCTCAATAATCAGTCTATGAGTTTGGTATATAACTACACCAGCTGCAGTTACATGCTTTTTCTGGGTGCAATTATTATTTCTGGAATTTGGAAGTAGTATTATGCCTACTTAGGGCAGCCAGATGGTATTAGGAAGAAAACTGAAGCAAGCTACATACTTCCAGCCCTATCAAGTAAAAGGTGTGTTCTGTCCTTGTAAGTTATGAATGTCTATGTGGGTTACCTAAATGTAGCTCATGGGAGACATAGATAAATATTTCTGGAATTTTGCCCATCACTTTCCAAGAGAGACTAGGATTCTTGACTTATGAGGAACAACAGGAGGGGCCTTGAGGCTAGACAATTGTATTAGCAAGCACCCTAGCATACCCAGGATGGTTACTAGCACAGGTTCTTAGATCTGCTTTTTCAAGGAAAGCAATTCAAAATGGGTTAACAATCTTACTTTAATCAATCAAACATATATCATTTACTTAGTTCAGGGGGAAAAGTCAATACCCTGAACTTCAGAGAATACAAACAGAAGTTACAAGCAGACAAAGAAACAGATCAGCAGACGGCTTCCAGTCGTCTGACCATTACATCCATACCTAGTCAGTTACCAGAGAGGGAAGCACCAACATCTGGGTTTTTCAAAGCCAGGGGGCTCAGTGGCTTCCCAGAGTCTCATCTGGCCAAATCACACAATTCTTTTCAAAGTGAGCCCCAAAGTAAAACCTCACATGAGGGTATATATAGCCTTCTCCTGGATGAGAGAATGTCACAGCCCTCTTGACCAATTGCCCAATCACAAAGTAACAAGGTGTGGGCATTCCTGAAAAACAAGCCTCCCGCCACAGGCTCCATGTGACCACATCCAGCCTATTAGGGGGCAGAGTATATTTTCAAATCAGGGAAGGTTCTCAGAGTCACTTAAGCCTATCAAAGGTCCTAGGGGCAGGGAAGATCTTCAGATTCCCATAGTACCAGTCTGTTCTCCTTCTGAAAGAGGAATATGGGTCTAGAATTATCTTCTACCTCTGCCTCACCCCAAAATATTGATGATTTAGGGGCATGATTTTTAGATTTAAAAACCACTGGTTTCCTTGATCACTATTTCATAAAGGGAGAAGGGGTATTCCAAGCTTATGCTCAGCATCTTGGTTCCTTCCTATCAAATGCCTGTTATACGATAGTGAATAGTGATTAAAACCATTATATGATCCCACAATGAGCAAGCTGAGATCAGAGAAATAAACAGATTAGGATAGACCAGTGTTAGTTTACCTCTTTCTCTCTCAGAGCCTACCTGCTACTTTTCCTCTTTCAGAGTTTTCAGGGACCTTGAGAGGCCTATGAGGTGTCTTTTCTCTACTGACATTGGCTTGAGCCCTTACGGGCTGTTTCCCTCACTTTAGATGTGTTAGTAATAAGAAAAAACCCCAAACCTGAAATAGTTTGAGAAAGAATTTTATTAGGTTATTTGGCAAAGAAGAAAACCTGAAAAAGGTGTGGCTACTTCCTTAGTCTTTGTGAGGTTATATTATATAGAGTTCAGAACAGGGCATAAGTACATCAGTTTGATTGGTTGAACATAGGCTAGGGGTGGGGAACCTGCGGCCTTGAGGCTTTTGGGATTGGTTCCCTGAAGTCTGAATTCAGTTAGAGGGCCTAGAGGCTACAGGTTTCCCAACCCTGGGTCTGGGATCAGTTTTCTTCTCAGTCTCCAAAGTCAAGTATATGATTTCATTTGGAGAAGAACAATTCTTTCCTTACATTGCTAAGGCAGATCGCACATATACATTCTGAGATAGCTCTAGAACATATATTTAGTATTTATCATCTGTGTTTTGATGAAGGATGACATACTCACTGAAGAGTGGGGAGATGGGGATCACAGATGTACAAAAGTACAAAAAATCCCTTCAGCACAGTATATACTCTTTGACCTCTCAGTGTGATTGGTAGTCTTGGGAAATTTAGCCATTGAGAGGATTGAAACATCAGTGGGCTTTAAACATAGGCTATTTAGGACACTGATGTGCTAATAGCTGGATAACAGTAATTGATTAATGCAAAACTTTTTTTTTTATTCTAGATCTTGCAAAAAAAAAGCAACAGTTGTTCTCACTCAGAAACATTGGCTGAAATGACCTGTGAGACATCCAGAGTCACATCCAGGCTAAAATGCAACATCTGTGGAAGACTGTTAAAGAGTCTTCACTTGACATTTGAGGATAAACCTAGAACAAAGATAATACATACAGTTCAGCTGAAACCCATTTTGTTAGCCCCTTTCCCAGTAATCGTCTAAAATAGATTTAAGGTGTAATTTCTCTGTCTGCCAAGTACTTAGCAGACTACCACTCCTAGGCTTGGAGAAGAGCTAAATAATACAAATGTTTTGGGGAGTGAGAAAAGACCTACAAATAACTTTTTCAATGAAGAGGATCCTGGGCTTTGATGTTAACAAGATTGAAAGACCTGGTATATGGAACCAGTGATGGGTTGTGCCCCTTGTCATCTGAGGGCCTGCATCGCCAAGCTCATTACCCATTGGGTAGATGGGAGTGGATTTTTCAGCCAAAACAAATCTGGAAGATCATCTCCCAAGTAAGTTGTGATCTGCACTACCTAAACAAGTGAAATTATAGATTTCTGAAAGATTGATGTGTGTGTGTGTGTGTGTGTGTGTGTGTGTGTGTGTGAATGGTCGTCAAATCTTTGGTGGAAATAGTACAATCTCTGTGTCATAACTGTTTTTGCTCACCTCTCAACCAAAGTTGCATAGAATAGAAGTTACTGGGATTAGAGAGTTGGAAGTAACAAAATTTAATAACAGACTCATATGAAATAGCAGAGAGGGATTTATTAAGGGGATTTACTCTGGGAAATTTGGATTTAGGACCTAGAGGACCATATGTGGCCTTGAGGCTGCGGGTTCCCCACCCCTAACATAGGCAGTAGTTAGTTTCCAGAGAAGTACAGTTAGAGATGTATTTCAAGATAAGTGTATAAATTCTAGTTTGGGAAAAATGGACACAAACTTTGGGAAGACCCAAAGCAAGACCTGGGTATATGTCTAAGCATTCCCTGCAATCCTCTGACTTTCTCTGGAGCATCACTGAGGTCAGCCTGACCTCAACGTTAAGCTTTGGGTTAGGTGATTTTCTAGCCACATAAAGCTAGGTTCAAGCAATATTAATACTGAATAAATAAGGTGTTTTCCTCACAGGGGCCAGGGACTAGTACTTTGTTTCATTTGACCACATGACATCAAGCGGCTTTTACAGAAGGATATTTATTTCAAAGATATAGCAAGAACAAAGTACAAACATTTTTTCCAGTATTTCAGGGGCCCTGGGGTGGGCATAGGCTCAAGACTGAGCTCAGTTTCTACATGACATTGATCACACCAAGTTCATGCACAGATGCAGGATGACTGTCAGAGGCATCCTCATCGCAGTTTCCACTGGTTTAGGTTGAGAAGGTCACTCCAAAGGTCGCCCCTTGTTCCATGGGGCATAAATGCTGGGCTGGCTATAAAACCCAGTCTGGACTCCAGCTTCCAAATTCCTTTCACTGGCTATCCTGCCCTTTCTAAATTCGTTAACATTGGAGATTCCACTTCTTTCTTTCATCCAGAAAAGAAAAGAACAAACGCAGACCCCAAGGAGCCAGGCTCATTTCCTAGGGTCACATGTCCTCAAGGCCTTTTCCCTACAGCCCTATTTTCACTGGACGCCCTGAGTGAAGGTGTCCAACAACGAACAGAGCAGCCAAAAGGACTGAGGCAAAAGAGATGTGATGGAAGACAGCAAAGGCCTTCTGAATGCCTCTGCACACAGTCAAGGGCTTTCCATTGACCACAGGGTTAGCAGACCAGAAGCAGTTATAGAATGTCTGCAGTTGCTCCACAGTCTTTCCAAGGCACTTTCCTTACATGTCCTCATGTTTGTCCTGGAAGTGAGTGCTGCAGTTTCTCCCTCCTTTGTGGAGGGATGCCACCTGAGGCACTCTGGACATGAGCCAAACTCCCATTACGGTCTTCCCCATTTGAAAAAATTTGCCATCTTCAGTAAACAGGCACAATTGCATTTTGAACACCTTTCTGCATCCCCAGTCATCCCCAGACAGTTCTCTGAGGAAACTGTCAAGAAACATTCTTTTTAGTTTGGACTAGATAGCAGCTAAGGTCTCCTTCAATTCTCTCAAATACTGTGATTCTTTAATTCTGAGGATAGAATGGGTTATCTGGCAAATGTTTAACACCTTTAAGTTTAATCTGTGTTATTGACATTCTCTCCATTACTTTCTTTAAATCTAGACAATTGTAAAAACAGTGTCAAGCCCTTATTTGTAGTTCACCAATTTCTGAAGTATAAATGTTTGCACTGAAAATTTTACAATTGGCTCTTCTAAACCAGTTCTAGCTGGCTCCAGCACACCACTGGCATCATCCTGGAAGAGAGCAGCCTCCCTTCCCCCTTAGAGGAGGTATTAAAGCAAAGAAAGGCTCTGTTGATGATTTGTTAGGATGGTTGTTGGTTCCTGGTCAGGTACAGATTGAGTTAGATAACTTCTGAAGCCTCTTCCAAAGCTGGGATTCTATGATTCTGTGAGACGCTTATTAAACACCTACTAGGAGCAAAGCTCAGTGGTGGGCACAGAGCATAACAAAGAGATGAATATGATATGGCCCCAACCTTGGGGAAGTAATAGTGCAGCAGAGAAGACCAGGCACGTATGGAAATAATTACAACGGGGGCCGAATGTGAGATGGATATCAGATGATAAGGGAGAAGAGGTTCTGGTAGGAGAAGGGGGCATTTGAGCTGAGCCTTAAACAGTACCTTGTATGAGAGGAAAGGGAAGGGAAGGAACTAAGCATTTATGTAGAACCTACCATGGGCCAGGCACTGCTCACATCAACCTTGTGTGCTATTATGATCACTATTTTATTTCAAAGAAACTGAGGCAAACAAATTAAATGACTTGCCCGGCAAGACCCATGGACACAAGCGACTGAGGCTGGATTTGGACTCTGGTCTTCCTGACTCTGGGCCCAGCACTCTATCTTTTTTGTCCCGTAGGTATTCTAAATAGAAAGCATTTCAGGGAAAGACAAAACTGGGCTCCGAAGATTGTACTGTATTCTGTTGACAATGAGATGCCATTATCAAAGATTTTAAAGCAGGGGCTTGATAAGATCAGAACTGTACTATAGAAGGATGATTCTGGTAGCTGTGTAAAGGATAGATTTCAAGGGAAAGAGGCTGGAAGTAGGGAGATACCAGTCTTGGTGGTAAGGTATTCTATAGGGCCTTTGCAGAAGATTGCATGGGAAAGGTTATTTTTATCTTTTGGGATCTCAGCCTCAGGAGTTTCACACTGCTATTATTGTAAGGGCAGTCCACCTACTCCATCCAGGCAGCAAGCACTGTGATAAATCTAACCATGAAGCCAGCTGCCAGTGCATGCATCAAGAAAGAAACCCACAGGCTCCAAGAAAAGTGTTATTTATGTCTTCTGTTCTGTGTTAGTACAGAGTGCACTTATAGGGGAGTACCTTACTGTACACAGTAGATGTGTTTCTGAAGAGTTGCATGTCAATATTTTCCTTTTGCAAGTGGGAACCTGTTTTCAGTATACTCATTATTTAAAGAAGTAACATATATATATGCACATATTTACGTATATATGAATGTGTACTGAGGAGCCTGAAGATGGTGGATCCCTTGAGCTTTGACCTACTGTACATAGGGCTAAAGCCCAATACTAAGTATGGGCCAATATGGTGGGCCCTTGGAAGAGGGGGGCACTAGGCTTCCTAAGGAGGGGCAAATCAGCCCAGGATGTCACTTTAACCTTACTTGGGTAAAGTTTTTTACCTTTTTTTCTAAGTTATCTATTCTTCCATTTCTTTCATTTAGAGTTTCTATTTCACATGCATTTTCTTTTTTAAAAATATCTTATTTAATTTCTTCCAGATACTCTCTTGTAGTCCATGCCATTTTATTTTTCTCTGAAGCTCTGTAGTTGTGGAATTATACTCTTCTGGTCATATCTCTTGGACATTTCTTGACCTCAGTCATCTGCTCATTTCTTGACCAACTGCACTCAATTTGAATTTCTTTGCCTTTTCCACCATGCCCCTAGTAAAGTCACCATTGGGAAATCTCATCAGCTTTCAAGATCCATTCAGCCTTGGTATTCACAACTTATCTGTACCACCTCTGCCCCTCTGATTGGCTGTGGAGCCATGAACTTCTCTATTTAAGACCACATTTGTTTGGCCATTCACTAAACATGGGGAATCTACTTTGTTTCTAGTTCTTTGTTACCACAAAAATGTATAGATTACTCTTATATAACACTTTATCATGTACATAAAGTTACATAATGTTTTATATACCATCCTATGGGGAACCAAGATGGTAAAGCAACAGGAAGAAAAAAATCTTACCTCTCCCCGACAAACTCTCCACACAAATTGAGAAAATGAATTAGACTGAGTCCTGAGGAGGAAATCCAAGAAAAAAAATCACAGTGAGGCATTTTTCCAGGCCAGCTTGGCATAGGGAGTCAGACAGAAAGGTCTGTGGACGTTGAGGACAGAGTCTCTACGTGGAGTATTCTAACACAGGGAGAAACTGGTCACCAGGGCAAAAAGAGGTCTCAGATTCATCACAAAGAGGGGTGACCTTGTGCAGGGAGCATGAATAGGTGACAACTGGTAATTTTGTCATTCACTACCCAGTTTCAGGTCACAGAATGGTGCACTGGAAAGAGGATCTGTACCTAGAAGTGGCATTTCAGGAAGTGAGGAGTGGTCATGGGCCCTGGGTTATACTGAGCAAGAACAAATTCAGAAGGAAGCAGAAGCTGTGTACTTTCAAACACAAGGATGAGAGCGGGGTCTCAGTTCCAGCTTCCAGCCCACTCTAAAGCTCGTGGGCAGAAATTGTGGGCCAAAGGAGAGCCTGCAGTTGTCATTTAAATCAGCAGTGCTTTTTAACTGGCTGACAGGGCCTGAGTAAAGCAGAAGTCTATTGAAACTCCAACAAGGGACGGACCCAAATCCATGGTGGAAGCTACTGAGTTCAGACCAGGAGGGCAACTCTCAGAGGGGTCTGCCCTGATCAGACCAGTCTGAGAGTAGTGAAAGGTTGTAGTTATCTACAAACGTGAGCTATCTCAGAAATCTTGGGGTAACACAATACTAAATCACCTGAAGAAAGCAGCAGCAGGATCCAAGGACATGACCCGAACCCAGATATTCCTTCCAGAAGTATGCAGAGCCTGGTCTTGACATAAAGGCCAAAGTCAGGAAGCATGCTAAAAGAGTGTGCAAAGAGAAAAGAAGGCCACCTGTATCAGCAATACAGTATTCACAATGCCTACAGTAACTATGAATATGCTGATATAGTTATTAATCACAAAATGGAACAGACTCTCTACATAAGAAATATAGATAGTGCATTCATTTAAATACCAGAAAACTGAGTCCCAAAAGCAGAAAGTCAAAGCCAACACAGTAGTTATAAAGTTGGCCCATGTGGTCAAAGTAGTAAACACCCACATCCTCAAGCCTTAAAACAGGACAGGCTACCTCAGTCAAAGATCCTCCTCTCCTCATGCAGGCAACTGCTCAGTGTCCAGGCAGCTCATTCCCAGCAGCTCCGGCCCCTGGCAGTTCCTGCCCCAAGCAGTCCTCAGCAGGCGTCCTTAGCAGAGATTCTGGCCCACTCAAAGCAAAAGGAGTTCGCAACCGCAGCCACTGTCTCTGACATCGCTTTCAGTCAGCACTGCACAGAGACTAGCTTGGTTCCGGCGTTCTCTTGCTCCACCCCTTCCTGCTACGTCAGCAAGCTCAAAGGGCGTGGAAGATCTTCAAATCCCAGTATCGTTACACCACCATAAAAAGCTATTGTGGTTCCATGGATGCTAAATACAGAAGGCAATGACTCTAAAATGTTTACAAGCAAAGACTTAAAGGAAAAAAAATCTTGATCACAAGTTCAGTTAGATTTTTTGAAAAGACGAAGCAAGAATTGTTTAAAAATTTTTTTATAAATGAAATGAGAACATTAAAGGAAATGGAAAAGAAATAAAAGCCATAGAAGAAATAATTGGAAAAGGAATTAAAAGCTTGACCTGAAGTAAAAGAAACCTTACTTAAGCAAGAAATTCCCTGAAAATTAAAATGGATCAAATAGAAGATATGACTCCATGAAAGAAGAAACATTAAAATAAAGTCAGAAGGCTGAAAAAAAAAAAGAACATTAAGTAATCTGATAGCAAAACATCTGACCTGAAAAATAGATCCAGGAGTTTAAGACTACCTGAAATCCATGACATCAGATTTTGAGAAGTCATGAAAGAAAGCTTCTCAGATCTCTTAGAAGTAGAGAATAAAATGGAAATAGGAAGAATCCATTAGTCACCTCCCAAAAGAAGCCCCCAAATGAAAACATTCGGGGACTTTATAGGCAAAATCCAGATCTTCCAAGTCAAAAGAAAAATACTACAAGCAGAGGGGCAGAGACAAAATGGCAGAGTAGAGGAAGCACTCAGCTGAGCTCTCCCAACATTTCCCTCCAAACAACTTTAAAATAACTCTTCAAATAGAATTCTGGAGTGGCAAGCCAACAAAAGGTCAGAGTAAAATAGTTGTCCAGTCCAAGACAACTTAGAAGGTCAGAAAGAGGGATTCATGGTATGGTGGTAGAGTCTGGCTAGGAGCCCAGATGGATGAAACACCAATGATGAGACTAGGTGGTAGTGACAGAAGGAACAATGCTTCCAGGAGCTCTCAAGCCAGAGATGGTAAGGGGACCTGGCAAGTGGTCGAAAAGAGATTTAGACCCACCTTATATTAGCACTAGATCTAGGACCAGAAGTAGTTTGACAATTTTATTCCCTGTACCAACTTCTGGATCATAGTTCAAGGGTGGAGAGAGTGGAAGCTGTGAGGGGTAGTTCACTTCTGGTTCCAAGAGATCAGGGAGCCTTTTTGGAGAAAGACTAGAGTTTAGATAAGAAAAGCAGAGACCACACCTTTCTCCAGATCAACCATTTTGGAAACACCAAAAACTTCCAAACCCCCAGAACTAACTCCAAAAAACAGCAGTGCAAAAAAGCATAAAGATTGAGGTGGTGTCTCTCCCCCTCTCAAGCTGAACAGAGCTCAATTTTAACATAATGTTTCAAGTCAAGATGTAGGGTGGGAAAACAAGCAAACAACAACAACAAAACAACCTGGCCATAAAAGCTATTACGGTGACATGGAAGATGGAGATGCAAACTCAGAAGAAGACAACAAAGTCAAAACAGCTAAAAACAAAGCCTCAAAGAAACAGTGTGAATTGGACACAAACTCAACAAGAATTTCTGAAAGAGCTAAAAAAATTATTTTGAAAATAAAATAAGAGTGATATAGGAAAAAATGGGTAAAGAAATCAGAATAAAGGGATTGCTAGGTGGCAGAGTGAATGGAGCACTGGCCCTGGAGTCAAGAGGATCTGAGTTAAAACCCAGCCTCAGACACTTAACACGAAAAACTAGCTGTGTGATCTTGGGCAAGCCAGTTAACCCCAATTGCTCTCCCTTCCCCTTCCAAAAAAGCAAAAATAAAAAATCAGAGTAAAAGAAGAAAATTATGAAAAGAGAACAGCCTGGTAAAGGAGGCACAAAAAGTACTAAAGAAAACTTTAAAAAATAGAATTGGTGAAATGGAAAAATAAATGCAAAAATTCATTGATGAAAATAACTCCTTAAAAAGCAGAATTGACCAAATGGAAAAAGAGGCACAAAACCCCACTGGAGAAAATAATTCCTTAAAAATTAGAATTGGGAATATGGAAGCTAATGACTTCATGAGACATCAAGAATCAATAAAATTAAGTAAGAAGAATGATAAAAATAGAAGAAAATGTGAAATATCATTGGAAAAGCAGCAAACCTAAAGGTAGATTACCAGGGATCCTTTGCTGGCACTTGGCATAGCTGTGGCTGATTGGCATCTCTATTGATCATATACAGTTTTGGGTCACAGTTACAGTGTTGAGAGGAGCATTGGTGCTTGCTGATACATATATGAATGTAATGGAATACTATTGTACTATAAGAAATGAGGAACAGACTTCATAATAACCTGGAAAGAGGAAAGACTTATATGAACTGATGCTGAGTGATGGGAGCAGAACCAGGATAACTTTGTACACAATTACAGACACATTATATCTATGATGATTAACTTTAATAGATTGGGCTCTTCTCAGCGATGTAAGGCTATAAGACAACTCCAAAAGACTCATGATGGAAAAGGCTATCCATATCCAGAGAAAGAATTATGGAGTCTGAATGCAAATTGAAGCAAACTACTTGCTCTTTCTCTTTTGTGTTTTGTTTTGTTTTGTTCTTTCTTGTTCATTCATAGATTTTAATTCTTTACAACTTGACTAATGTTTGGTATGAAGGTATATTTAGAGTCTTATTAGATTGCATGCTGCCATGGTATAATGCCATGTATGAACAGCTTCCCAAAAGAATGCTACTGTGAACAGCTTTTAAGGTTCTTATTACACAGTATAGTGAACACTCCATTTATTCCATAACAAATCAAGGCAAACATTTACAACAAATCATAATATAATATTCACAACATTACATCTTATCACAGGAAATCATAGTATAGTGTTCACAACAGCTTATCATTAAAATGGCCACATAGTTTTCACCAAAGTGGTCATAGTATTTAGAACAAAGAACAAAAGAACAATCATCTGGTATCCCTAAGGAGCTTTGCCTCCTTACTCAGTCATTCAGTCATCTCTAAATACAACAGTCTTCCACTCATGGGGCAATCATAGATTCACTTAATAAGTCATTTATCTAGCAATCAGTCACTAAGTATTGTTAATCACTAAATACAATCATTAGA
>CM053585.1:173157413-173181611 GCA_028646515.1 Pseudochirops corinnae
TTTCGGCCGGACGCTTATCTCCCCCTTTCACAATCCCCACTTGCAGCTGTTGCTAATCACGCTCACCTCAGAGGCTTTTCTGCACCTCACGCCCAGCCGCCCCTGGGGCACAGCCGCGGCTTCAGGCCAGGCTGGTTTCGGTTCGCAGTGCTGATATGGTTCCTTGTAGCCTAGCTGACTTTAGTGGGAAGTATCTTTGTGTGCGTTTTGAAGTTCTAAGATTGGTCCAGAGTCCTATTCCGTGGGTATTTTGGGGTGGCTATATGAGAGCTGTGATATGTTGCTGCTGCTATGCCGCCATCTTGGCTCCGCCCCCATGTAAATTTTTTTTAAACAATCTTTTAAAAATTATTTGAGTTCTAACTTCTTTGCCTCCTTCCCACAACCCTCTCTTTGAGAAGGCAAACAATTTGATTTTGATTATACACATGAGATCATGTCAAACATTTCCATATTAGCTATGTTGCAAAAGAAAACACAAACAAAACAATAAAAATAAAGAAGGCAAAAAAGTGTGCTTTAATCTTCATTTGTCAGTAATCTCTGGAGGTGGATAGCATTTTTCATCATAGATTGTTTGGAATTGTCTTGGATTATTGTCTGGATCAGAATAGCTAAGTCTTTCACACTTGATAATCTTCATAGTATTGTTACTGTGTTTATTGTTCTCCTGGTTCTTCTCATTTCACTTTGTGTCAGTTTAGATAACTCTTCTCAGGTTTTTCTGAAACCATCCTTCTCATCATTTCTTATCACACTATGGTATTTCATAATAGTCATATACCACAACTTGTTCAGTCATTTCCCAATTGATAAGCCATCTCCATGATTTGCAATATTTTGTCACCACTAAGAGCTGTTATAAATATTTTTGTACAAATAGTTCTTTTTGGCTTTTCTTTGATCTTTTTGGGATGTAGAACTGCTAGTAGAGTTGCTGGGTTAAGTACAGTTTTATTTCCCTTTGGGCGTAGTTCTAAATTGTTCTCCAGAATGGTTGGATTAGTTCACAATTCTGCCAACAGTTCATTTGTATGCCAGTTTTTCTGCTTCCCTTCCATAATTTTTTTCTGCCGTATTAGACAATCTGAGAGATGTGAGGTGATATCTTAAAGTTGTTTTAATTTGCATTTCTCTAATTAGCAGTGATTTCACAGGACTTCTTAAACTTTTCCCATTTGTGACTCTTTTAACACTTTTTAAACTGTTTAAAGCATTTAAGAAGTGCAGATTTAGAGAATTTTTTTAATAAGACTAGCTTTGATTTCTTCTGAAAACTTCCTGTTCATTTCCTTTGATCATTTATCAACTATAGAATGGATCTGATTTTTGTAAGTTTGGTTCACTTCCCTATGTAATTGAGAAATGAGTTCTTTATCAGAGAAACACTGTAGTTTTTTTTTCTTCCAGTGTCCTGTTTTACTTCTAATTTTGGCTATATTAGTTTTGTTTTTGCAAAAGCCTTTTTATTTCATGTAATCCATATTAACTGTTTTACTTCCCATAACCCCTTCTATCTCTTTTTTGGATTTAAATTCTTTCCTTATCCATAGATCTAACAGGCACATTTTCCTATGCTCCTCTAATTTACTTATTATGTCACCTTTTATGTCTAAATCACATACCCATTTTGATCTTATCTTGGTATACTGTGTAAGAGGTTGGTCTATGCCTAGTTTCTGCCACATTGTTTTCCAGTTTTCCCAGCAATTTTTATCAAATAGTGAATTTTTACCCACAAAGCTTGGATCTTTGAATTTGTCAAATGCTAGATTACTATGGTCATTTACTATTGTGTATTGTGTACCTAATCTGTTCTACTGATATGTCACTTTATATCTTAGCCAGTATTAGATTTTTAAAAAATATGTCCTCTTTTTTCTTTTTTTCCAATTTATTTATTTGTACTTTTCAACATTTACTTCCCTAAGTTTTAAATTTTCTCTTCCTCCGATCCCTAAGATGGCATGCAATCTCATATAGGCTCTACACATACATTCCTATTAAACACATTTTTACATTAGTCATATTGCATAGAAGAATTATAATGCATGGGAGAAACCATGAAAAAGGAAAAAACCAAAATAAAACAAAAAAGAAAATAGTCTACTTCACTCTGCACTCTGATTCCATAATTCTTTCACTGGATGTGAATGGCATTTTCCATAATGAGTCCTTTGGAATTGTTTTAGGTCCTTGCATTGCTGAGAAGGGCTAAGTCTATAAAAATTAGTCATTGCACACTGTGGCTGTTTCTGTGAACAATGTTCTCCTGGTTCTGCTTTCTTCATTCAGCATCAGTTCATATAAGTCTTTCCAGGATTTTCTGAAGTCCTCCTGTTCATCATTTCTTATAGCACAATAGTATTCCATTATATTCATATACCACAACTTGTTCAGCCATTCCCCAAATGATAGGCATCCCCTCAATTCCCAGTTTTTGGTCCCCATAAAAAGAGTTGCTATAAATATTTTTGTACACATGGGTCCTTTTCCCATTTTTTATGATCTCTTTGGGATACAGCCCTAGAAGTGGTATTACTGGGTCAAAGGATACGCACATTTTTATGGCCTTTTGGATCTACTTCCAAATTGCTCTCAAGAATATTTGGATCAGCTCACAACTCCACCAACAATGAAATAGTGTTCCATCTTTCCCACGTCTTCCTCAACATTTGTCATTTTCTTCTTTTGTCATGTTAGCCATTCTGATAGGTGTAATGTGGTACCTCAGAGTTGTTTTGATTTGCATATCCCTAATCAATAGTGATTTAGAGCATTTTTTATATGGCTGTAGATAGCTTTAATTTTTTCCTCTGAAAATTGCCTATTCATATCCTTTGACCATTTATCAATTGGGAAATGACTTGTATTCTTGTAAATTTGACTTAGTTCTCTATATATTTTAGAAATGAAGCCTTTATCAGAGACATGAGTTATAAAAATTCTTTCCTCCTTTTCTGCTTCCCTCCTAATCTTGGTTGCATTGACTTTGTGCAGAAACTTTTCAATTTAATGTAATCAAAATTATCTATTTTGATTTTCATAATGTCCTCTAGTTCTTGTTTGGTCATAAATTTCTCCATTCTTCATAGATTGTTTTGATAATTACCACTTTGTAGTACAGTTTGAAATCTGGTACTACTAGGCTGCCTTCCTTAAAACTTTTCTTCATTGATTCCCTTGATATTCTTGATCTTTTGTTCATCCAGATGAATTTTGTAACTATTTTTTCTATCTCTACAAAATAATTCTTTGGTAGTTTGATTGGTATGGCACTGAATAAGGGAATCAAGTTAGATAAAACTGTCATTTTCATTATATTTGCTTTTAATTTGCAATTAATGCATCTTCAGTTATTTGGATCTATCTTTATTCATGTGAAAAGTGTTTTGTAATAGTGTTCATATGATCCCTAGGTTTATCTTGTCAGGTAGAGGTCCAAATATTTTATATTATCTGCCATTATTTTAAATGTAATTTCTCTTCCTGTCTCTTTTTGCTGGGTTTTGTTGGTAGTATATAGAAATGTTGATGGTTTCTGTGGATTTATTTTATATGCTGCAGCTCTGCTGAATTTGTTAATTATTTCAACTAGTTTTTTAGTTGATTCTTTAGGGTTCTCTAAGTATAATATCATGTCTTGTGCAAAGAGTGATAGTTTTGTTTCCTTATTGCTCATTTTTATTCTTTCATTTTCTTTTTATTGTCTTATCACTATAGCTAGCATTTTTAGTAGAATATTGAGTAATAGTGGTGATAATGGACATCCTTGCTTCATCTCTGATTTTATTGGGAAGGCTTCAAGTTTATTTGCATTACAGATAATGCTTGCTCTTGGTTTTAGATAGATACTACTTATTTTAAGAAAAACTCCATTTATTTCCTTGTTTTCTAGGGTTTTTAATAGGAATAATATGATCTTTGTTGTTATTGTTTTTGACATAGTCAGTTATGCTCATAGTCTTCTTCAAATTGAGGTAGCCCTGCCTTCCTGGTATAAATCCTACCTGTTCATAGTGTATGACCTTTGTGATGTATTGCTGTAGTCTCCTTGCTAATTTTTATTTAAAATTGTTGTATTAATATTTATTAAAGAAATTGGTCTATAGTTTTCTTTCTCTGTTTTTTTTCTCTCCCCGGTTTAAATATCAAAACCATATTTGGATTATAAAAAGAATTTGGTAGGGCTCCTTCTTTACCTGTTTTTTTCAACTATTTTACATAATATTGGAATTAATTGTTCCTTAAATGTTTGGTAGAATTCACTTGTCAATCCATCTGGTTCTGGGGATTTTTTTCTTAGGGAGCTCGTTGATGGCTTGTTGAGTTTCTTTTTCTAAGATACAGTTATGTAACTATTCTATTTCCTCTTCTGTTAATCTGATTGATATTGTGTAATTTGTTTTGGAAGTTCTCAAATCTCCTTTTTCCTAAATCTGTTCAGAAACAGAGAATTAGGACACCCTCCTCCTCCCTGGCCCTGCCACTCCACAGAGCATTCATTTGGTCATTTGATAATGTAACAGAAGCGAAGAGGTCTGCTATGCTTTCCCTAGCAGATGCCTAAACTTGGTTTGGAGATTGCCAACCTTGGAAAATAGAGCCCAAAGACCTTCTTTCTCTTAAACAAATAACAGTAGTTCCATTGCTGTTATCTTTGTGGACTGTGGCCATCTTGTGACAGGAAAGGGAAGCACAAACCTAAAGAGGGAATGGCATAGTATAGAAGCTAGACTCAGAAGCAGCAATAATTAGTGTCTTCAGATCTAGAATGGCCCTTTCTGATTGATGGTTGTCCATGCAACTGCCTAATTATTTCATTTAGTATGAGGGACAGGAGATTATATTACTATTCCTAAGAACTCTAAGCTCTCTTTGTACTATGGAAGTATAAAAAAAAGGAACAAACATTTATTGAGCGCCCACTGTGTGCTAGGTACTGTGCTGAGCACTTTACAAATGTTGTCTTATTGGATCCTCACAACAACCCTACAGAGTAGGTGCTGTTATTATCCCTATTTTTACAGTTGAGGAAACTGGGACAAGTCACTTAACCTCTGTTTGCCTCAATCCACTGGAGAAGGAAACCATTCTATTTCTCTGCCAAGAAAACTCCACGGGTGTGCAATGGCCAATGGGATCCTGAAGAGTTGAAGACGACTGAATGACTGAACGGCAACAGCAACAACAACAGCCTGAGTAGCAAGGAGTGTGATTTGATGGCTATGGTGGAGGTAGGTGGGATGCTGACCCCACCAATGTAGCCCATCGGTTTTGGTCTCGGATGGATATGGGAACAATCATGGGACAATAATGATTGCAGATCGTGTAGCCCCCAGTTCTGGTGTTCTTCCTTCTTTCCTCCCTTGCTCCCTCACTTCCTCACTTCCTTCCTCTTTCCCTCTCTCCCTTTCTTCCTCCCTTCCTCCCTTCCTTCCTTCCTTCCTTCCTTTTCCTGAGACCTTTCTCTCTAGGTCAAATTACTAACAGAGGCTGGAAAAAGGCTTAGTTATTACACTGAGGCATGGCAGAGGCCCTAAAAGGGATGAAGTTCTTGAGCTAGGAAGATTGAGACACAGTACAGAAATATATTTTTCTGACTAAAAGAGAGTTTTATTAGGTTGTGTAGCTTCAAGAGACAGGGTGGGGAGAGAGCTGTTTTGAGAAGTATAGAGATCTTGGGAATCTAGTTTATAGAGACTGAGAGCCTTGTTAGGCTGGGTGAAGAAACCTTTCTGGGTTTCATTATTATGTTATGGCTGTCAGAACGAGATTGCTGGGCTGGTTTTTGAGGGGCTATTGCTGCATAGTGAAGGATGGGAGTATAATTGGGTTTCTAGAGTTAATTTCAGAAATATTAATAGATTGAGACTATAGGACAAAAAATGGTAGGTATATATGAAGTAGACACAAAGAACTAAGTGTGTTTGTATCTATTCTGTACAGATATTTGTATTAACTTGTTCTGCAATAGCATATGTTGCTTGTGGGTGGCAATGTTTGCATATATGTGTTTGTATTATTGTTCTGTTGTGAGGTACAGACCAACAATGAGGCAGCAAGATGGTGTAAGGGATTGAAAGTAAGATTTAGAGTCAGGAATACATGAATTTAAGTCCCGCCTTAGATATTTGCGATGTGACCCTGAGCAATTCATCCATCCTCTCTCACCCTGACTTTTCTGGTCTCTAAAACTGGATGATAATACCTACTCTGAAGAGTTGTGTAGATCAAGAAAGATAATATATGCAATTCCCTTTGCAAACTTCATAGAGCCATGTAAATGTTAGTCGTCATCATCATCATCATCATTCAAAGGCATAGCTAGTATAGATGGGTTTGAAACAACGGCTTGGATTTCAAAGGGAAAGGGAAGATGGGGAAGGTAGCCCTCTCATTTCTTTTCTGAAACTTCTCTGCTTCCTCTTAATAGCTTTGTTAGAAAGGGCTGGGCTGTGGTGTATCTAGGGACACACCATCGGACCTCTCTTTCTCTTATTTTAGACACAAGCTTGGAGTAGCTTATACTGAGTAATATGTTGTAGCATCAGAACAATAGACAGGTAGGTGGTACAGCGGATGGAGTGCTGGGTCTGGAGTCAGGAATAATCATTTTCCTAAGTTCATGTCCAACTTCAGACACTTACTAGCTGTGTGACTGTGGGCAAGTCACTTAACACTGTTGTTTCAGTTTTCTCATCTATAAAATGAGCTGGAGAAAGAAATGGAAAACCACTCTACTATCTTGCCAAGAAAACCCAAATGGGGTCATGAAGAGTAGGACATGACTGAAAAATGACTGAACAACAACATCATCATCATCGGAGGAAAATAATTTTAGGTTTCAAATGAATCAAAACACAGTGCAGTATATGCATATGCATACATGACATAAAGGCACTTATTTATTAAGGCCCTTAATAAATTCTTACTAAATCGAATCAAATTGAAAAGCTGTTAAAGGATACATGTCTGAAGACGGAGAAGGGACAATGAAGTAGCATGAAAGCCCAGGATATGTTTGATGTCTTTGAAGCTAAGTGACAAAAACAGCCAGTAAGAGGGAGTAGTCAATATGTCAAAACATGCAGAGAAAGAAGAAAAATAGTGAAAGAAAAATTCCTTGGATCTGATAATTAATAGGTCATCAATAACCTCAGAGATATAAATTTCAGCAAAGTGCTAGGAGTTGGGGTGCATGCCCAATTATAAAGAATGGAAGAGAAAACTGTTAACTTTTTGGGGGGGTTAACTATCTTACTTTAATCAATCAAACATTATTATTTACCTAATTTAGGGGAAGAAGTCAGCACCCTGTACTTCAGAGAATACAAACAGAAGTTACAAGCAGAAGTTACAAGCAGACAAAGAAACAGATCAGCAGACAGGCTTCCAACCATCTGACCATTACATCCATACCTAGTCATTTACCAGAGAGGGAAGCACCAACATCTGGGTTTTCAAAGGCGGGGGCTCAATGGCTTCCCAGAGTCTCATCTGGCCAAATCACACAACTCTTTCCAAAGTGAGCCCCCACCTACTAACTTTTTCAAGAAATTTAATAGTGAAGGAGAAGAAAAGATTGGATAGATAGGATAAAAGAAGGCCTTAGCATTTTTGTAAGGAGATGGAAAGGAGACACAGACTGATTAGAGACTGGAGATGTAAGAGGGGAAAGATGTATGACTTTTGGATCAAGATTATAGAAAAATGGCAAAGAATGGAATCAAGGGCCCTTTAAGAGGAATTAACTATAGTGAGGAGTTGGAAAATCATTTTTATGACTTGGGGGAAGAAGGAGAGAGAGGGCAATGATGAGAAAGTTGAAAGAATAGAGGAGTGGAGAAGGGAGACTGAGAAGTCTTGCCTGATGGCCTGAATCTTCTGGGTAAAATGCTATAAGAGTAGAGACTGGGATACAATTTGTCTGAGAGAAAAGAAGAAAAAGTTTGGAATAGTCACTATGGAGAAATGAGAAAAAATATCAGTAAGGGTCATGTGTACAGTTGAGCAGAAGCAAAGTGATTTGCAATGGCTTTGCAGTGGATAAAATCAGCTTGATTTTGCAGCTGACACTTAATCTTGCAATAGACATAAAGAAATTGGATAATGTGGTTTTCTTAAGGAAAGGATCTACAGGTCAGGTAATGGAAAATGGCATTGGGGTGGGGAGAAAATGGTTTTTGGATAACAACCAGTAACACATTAAAGTGCCAGGACATATGGTCAAAGCTGAGAATGGAGTGAGGCTGGAGTGAAGATGTTGTGCATTTTTGAAGAGGACCAGTGACATAATAGGGTGATATCTTGACTTGTGAATTAATTGGAGTTAAGTGAGGCAGAGTTGAACAAAGACATCTGCCTCACTCTCTCTTCCAGAGTCATCAAAGTACACTGGCAAGACAACTGGTGATGGTAAATGTGGTGGATGACTGGCATCTTTGATATCTGACTGAGCTTTAAGTACTCCACAGCGCTTGCTTCTGCCACCTTCATGGCCATTGGAATAGATTGTTCTCATCTGCCCGTTTTGCTGGGGAAAGTCTTCATATGCTTAGAGTAGACAGCTCCCAATCTCACCAACAGGTTTGAGGCCCACTGGTTACCCTCAACCTGGTTTAGCCCACGTGCTGAGATGGTTTTACCAGGGTATAGTTGCTACATATGGCACAGTTTCTTGGAGCCACAGGCAAGAGTTGGGTGATCAAGGACTCCAAAGAGGAGTAAACAGCCCTAAACACCCCAAATACCCCAAAGTGAAGGTAAGAGACTGGGAGAACAGAGAAGGCCTAAGGGCCCTAAAGTTTATCATGATAAGTGAGAGGAAGCCCTGTTATCACTCTCTTACCCAAAAAAAAACTTCCATGGCTTCATATTGCCTCTAGAATGAAATATAATCTTCTATATACCAAGGTTTTAAAACCCTTCTCAACTGGACCCCAACTGAACTTTCCAGCCTATTTGTATAGTATTCTTCCTCTCATGCTTTGCAATCCAGCCAAACTGACCTTTCTGTTGCTTACACGTTATCTCCTGTCTCTGTGTCTTTGTGCTAGCCTGTCTTTCATTCCTAGAATCTCAACTCTGCCTCATAGGACTCTCTCATTCTTCAAGACACTGCTCAGTCACTACCTTCTACACGAAACCCTTTCTGATCCCCCAGCTGCTAGTGTATTTCCTTCCAAACTACCATGCATTCAGCTCCTTTCTATTTACACGTGTTTTTTGAGTTTGCATTTATTGTGTATACATTTATACATGCAATTTTGTCTCCCCTGTAAAAACACAAGCCCTTGAATGTTGAATTATTTCATTTTTCATATTTGTATCCCTACCACCCACCATAGTACTTGGCACACAGCAGGTGCTTAATAAATATTTCTTCATAGATTGCATAGTTGACTGAAGAATAGACTTAGAGTGAGGGGGGAAATGAGAGAGGGATTATGAGACTGGTCGAAGGCAGGAAGGTATAGTTAGAGCAGAAGTAAAAAGTTCCATACCTTGGAGGCATAATTCTGAGAGATGGTAAAGTCTAAGGTATGACTGTGTTAGCATGAGGTTAAAAGGATGCGGAGGTTATCAGCATTATGGAGGAATGATGTGGTCAGGTTGTTAGCATGAATACCAAAGTCCCTGAAGATGTAGGCAGGGGAAAGAATAGAAAGGAAAACGAGGAACAAAATGTTAAAACTATTACAGTGTCCCAAAGTGCTGGGAAATGAGAGCAACAAGAATGGGGAAGAGGTGGCACAAGAATGAATCTTGAAAGAGGGAATCATAATGAGAGATAGTGATAGAGAAATAGTCTGAAATTGGCATAGTCAGTTCCAAGTATGCTGACCCTACCTCCTGGCTTTGTGAGTTGAGAAGAGTGAAGGAAGCAGGCAAGGGTGGAGAGAATTTGAAATATCCTTTCTCGTAGTCATTTTCTGGTTCTAATCTGGCTTGAAAATGAGATAATGAAGGCTGTTAAAATGTTGTTTAATGCAAGAATTAATGGGTTCTGAGAAAAGGTCTGAAAGACCTTTCTGTGAATGAAGTGTGTATTTGGAAGCCTATTTTTATTCTTCAGAGGTCATTATTTGCTTATGTCCTGGTTCCCAGCTCTGTTCTGGATAAATAAGATTACTAGATAGCAGAATTCTAGATAGGTGAGATTTTATTTATCATTAATTTTTTTTGCTTTTTGGAGGGCAATTGGGATTAAGTGACTTGCCCAAAGTCACACGGCTAGTAAGTGTGTCAAGTGTCTGAGGTCGGATTTGAACTCCAGGACTGGTGCTCTACTCACTGCATATAGCCTCCCCGATAGCTGAGATTTTACTGTATATATGTGGATATATGTATTTGTAACGGGGGTTGATTAGTTCCACAAATTACATTCAATAAATAGTCCTCTACTTAGCTTCCAAAGTGATTTTCCTTAAGCTTAAGTCTAATTATATCACCTTCTTCCTCCCCTTCTCCAGCTAGGTAAACTCCAGTGGTTCCCTATTACTTCCACGATGAAATACAGAGTTTTTTGTTTGGCAATTGAAGGTCTTCACAACCTAGTCCCCTCCTTTCCAATTTTCTTACACTCTCTCCACCCCCCATAAATACTGGTTTACTTGTTGTTCCTCATGGGTGGCGCTCCATCTCTCATTGCCTTTTGTGCTGGCGTTCTCCATGTCTGAAATACCCTTCTTCTCAACCTCTGACTCTTGGAATTCCTTCCTTTAAGACCCAGCTCAAGAGTCACTTCCTCCAAGAGGTCTTTCCTGGTCCCTCTAGCTCTTACTGTCATCCCCTCTAAGGGACCTTTCCATCTAATCTATGTTTATCTTGTATTTTATGATTTATATATGTCATCTCTCCCAATAACAGTTAATAAGCATTTATTGAGTGTTTACTATCTGCCAAGCATCATCCTAGGCACTGAGGAGACAAAGAAAGGAAGCACAGTCTCTGCCATTGGGAGCTTACATTCCAGTGGGAGAGACATCATACAAATGACTATGTATATATAAGATATTCAGGATGAATGGAAAATAATTTCAGAAGGAAGACACTAGTGGGGGGGGGGGAGACAGAGGGAAAGGACCAGTAAAGTCTTAATGAAGAAGGTAAGATTTAAGCTGAGTCTTGAAGGAAGCCATAGGAATTTGGAGGCAGAGATGAGAAGGAAAAGCATCCCAGGCATGGTTGTCAGCCCCTGAAAAAGCATAGGGTTAGGATATGGGGCGTTGTGTTCAAGAAGCAACAGGACCAGTGTTAGACAATAAGGTACGTAGAGGAGAGTAAAGCATAAGAAGACGAGAAAGGTGGGAAAGGACTAGGTTGTGAAGGTCTTTAAAAGACAAATGAAACATTTTATGTTTGTTCCTAGACATAGAAGAGAGTCACGGGAACTTATTGAGTAGGGAGAAAACATAGTTTGACCCAGACTTAGGAAGATTACTTTGGCAGCTGAGTGGAGGAAGGATTGGAATGAAAGACTAGAGGCAAGAAAATCAACCGGAAGACTACTGCAGTAGTCTAGACATGATGTGATGAGGACTTGTTCTTGGGTCACCAGTGTGGGAGTAGGGAGAAGATAACATATATGAAAAATGCCATGAAGACTTTACCAAGATATAGATATGTGGGATAAATGAGACTGAAGAGTCAATGCCAACATCCAGGCTGTGAGCCTGGCTGACTGGGAGGATGGCTGTACCCTTGTTGTGGTTTGTTCTTCATTCTCAAAGAGGACCATGGCATCAGGAAGGTGATGCCATGACTTGAAAGTGAATTGGCTTCAAGCGAGGGAGAGCTGTGCAAAGTTACCAACCTCCCTCTCTCCTCTGGAGCCTTCTGGATCCAGTGGCAAGATATAGATCAAGACTAGATGCAGTGGGAGCCTTTTTAAGTTAAGGTCTTTCCCAGGTCTCAATTTGACTGAGGTAACACCCATTCAGTGATTATGGCTAGGTAAGAAATGAAGCAAAGAATGGCCTCTTTTATTTAGTAAAAAAAAAAAACATCAGTCTGGGAAGGGAAGACCTTCAGGGTTTCTGGCCAAAATGGAAACAATTGCTATTTACACTTATTCTGAGTAGTGAGGGCCTAAGCAGTGTGACCAAGTGAGGCAGTATCCTTAATGTGATAAGAAGTTCAGAAGCAGGGCGATTTGGAGAAGAATAATGAGGTTTTTGTGGATGTCTTGAGTTTGAGATGTCTATGGGACATCCAGTTCAAGATGTCCAAAAGGCTGTTGGTGATGTAAGATTAGAAGTCAGCAGAGAGTATAGGGCTGAATAAATAGGTCTAAGAATCATCTTCATAGAGATAATCTAATCCATGGGAGGTGATGAGATCGCCAAGTGAGATAGTATAGAGGGAGGAGAGGGCCAAAGACAGACTCTTTGGAGTTATCCATGGTTAGTGGGTGTATCCTGAAAGAAAATACAACAAAGGAGATTGCATAAAAGTGGTTAGACAGGTAGGAGAAGAACCAGGAAATTATAGTGTGATGAAAGCCTAGAGAGTGTTAGAGAGAAGGTCATCAACAATGTCAAAGGCTGCAGAGAGGTCAAGAAATGTGAGGATTGAGAAAAGACCATTAGATTTGACAATTAAGAGATCACTACTGGTTTTGGAGAGAGCAGTTTCAGTTGAATGATGTCCAAGACTGGACTACAGAAGATTTAGAATTGAGTGAGGGGAAGAGAAGTAGAAGCAATGACTGTAGAGAGCTTTCTTGAGGAGTTGAAGCCATAAACAAGCTTTATTTATGTGTTTTATCATGTTCCAGACACTCACTAAGCCCTGGGGATACAAATACAGGTACATATATGTGGCTGGCGGGGGTGAGGGGAATGGGGAGGGTGGGGAGGTGGGAAGGAGAGGCGATGAAATCATAGGATTGAAGAGTAATGTCCCCTCTGGGCTCTTTACCCTAACTCACACTTATCTGACATATTGGGTACCCAAAAGAGTGACTACTATTACTTGCAAAGTTCTTGGGGTAACTCTATGTTTGACTATTAAGAGGTAGCTAGCAAATGTTTAATGACTGAAAATGCACACTTTAAGCTTAATTTGAATGATTAACATTTTATCACTTTCTAAAGTCTTGACAATTAACAAAACAATAAATCAAGCCCTAATTTGTAGAGTTTGCTGATTTCCTAAGTATAAATGTTCAGACTGATAATGGCTGACTCTAGCACATCCCTGGTGGCTATCTTTCTAGCACTAACTTCTAAGTTCCCACCTCTGTGCTTCTTCTAAATCATCAACCAATAAGGTGAATATTTTAGTAAAGGCATTTACTCAAATGGCACAGAGAGAACAATAGTTACAAAATATTTTCCCCTAAACCAGGGGCACATCCTCCCACAAATACACAGAGAGTCTGGGGGTCATCGTGGAAAGAGTGAGTACAAATTTGAAGTATAACAGCAGGGAGGCACATGTGTAAGGGACATACACAGCCGAAAGAACTCACAACTCTGGAACTACAGGGCCTTGATAACCTTTCTTTTTCTGGTGATCTTTTCAATGTTTGCTGCAGGGTGGTATGTTGGTGATGGATGAGCTAACCTTGTTAGCTGAACTGTCTCCTTACAGAACATGACATCTCTGTTGGATGGGCTTCTTAGCTAAACTTACATATCACAGGACACAGGATGTTAGCTAGATGAGACAATATGCTTCTTGTTAAGCAAGTCTGTAGGCTGTTGAGCTGGTTCCATGTTGGGATAGGCTGTTGGATAGTTCCTGATGGGATGAACTAAGCAGGTTGCTTGACTGCTGGCCTGTCTCCAGACTGGACTGGGCAATCATTTGACCCGCTGCTGCTAGACTGGGCAAGGCAGCCAATGGATTTTCCTTTAGATATGGATTTCTGTTAGACTGGTCAATCTGCTGGACTTCTTGGGCTCACTCTTCAACAGCTGCAGTCTTTCACCACCTTCATCCATTGGCTTGGTGGAGTAGTATTGTACTCTCTTCAGCTGGATTGTTACAGTCCTCTTTTCAGCTGGTGTGCTACTATGTTCTGTCCACTAGCACAGTGACCCTTAGCTTAGGATTGGCAGAAACCCTACTCTCTGCCTCTGAAGTCTGTCACCTCCAGGAGAGGTCTAGCCTCTCTTGTTGACAATCCTTCCTGGTTCAAAGCCATTTCTTTCAGTAAAGTTCTTGATCTTGGCTTATAATCATTAGGTCTAATTAAGTCAGTCACCCTTTCCAGAGGGTCTTATGAAGAAATATGAATTGCTGGGGACAAAGGTAGGAATACAATCTCTGGACTGTATTCCTAGAGGTAATTTCATTGTCTTTGCTGACCTCTTCATAAGGAATTAAGCTACTAAAGCCTCAAATATGTAGAACATTTATTTGGTATCAGAAGGCCTTCCCCTTAATATTTCAGTGTCTCTGTTTTCTGTACCATCTTCCCCCCCCCCCAACTTTTTAAGCCTAACTGAAGTATCATGGAGTACCACTTCTTACAATAAATCTAGAGTTCGAAGAGACCTCAGAGGCTACCCAGTATAACCCTCCTGTTTTGTAAATGAGGAAACCAAGGCCCAGGGAAGCTAATTGATCAGCCAAGTTCACAAAGGTAGTAAGACTCAGAGGTGGGCTTTGAAGCCAGGTACTATAAATTCAGGCCAGTGCTCTTATCACTGTTGTTGTTCAGTCATTTTTTAGTCATGTCTGACTCTTTGTGACCCCATTTAGGATTTTCTTGGCAAAGACACTGGAGTGATCGCCATTTCCTTCTCCAGCCCATTTTATAAATGAGGAAACCCAGGCAAACAGGGTTAAACAACTTGCCCAGGGTCACACAGCTAGTAAGTTTGTGAAGTCAGATTTGAACTCAGGTCTTCTTGATTCCAGACCCAACATTCTATCCACTGTGCCACCTCGCTGCCTATCTTACCACTGTACCAAGCTGATATTGAGGGTTGGGGTGAAGCAGATATAGTTCTCACTGTAAACAATTTCCATTTGTATGGAGTTCATTTTTATAGAGTAGTAGCAGCAATAATGATAGCACTTTGAGGTTTACACAGCATTTTATGACTATTATCTCATTCTTACAACAACCCTAAGAGGTGTAGGTGCTCTTATTATCCTCAATTTATAGCTGAAAGAAACTGAAGGAGACAGAGGTTAAATGACTTCCCCAGGGTCACACATCTAGAAAGTGTCTGAGGTCTGATTTGAATTCAGGTCTTCCTGACTCCAAGTCTAGCACTCTGTCCACCACACCACCTAGATGGGGCCATCAGGACCATGCCAAGTCCTTGATCATCCTTTGGGGGTAGTTGGATGAAACTGCTGTGGTATAAAGAGTGGATACCAGAACTGCAGGTGTAGTAGAAAGATATGATATCAGAGGGCCATGGGTTAGAATCCTTGTTCTGCTTTCTCATTGTTTTCCCAGAACCAGGATCATAGTACGTCCTTAAGAGTGTTGAATTTAACCTTGCTGCCTCAGTGACCTTGAGTCAGTCACCTCTCTGGGCCAGTTTCTTTATCTAGAAAAGAAAGGGGGTGGACTAGATGATCTCTGACATCTCTTCCAGCTTTATATCTACAGTCTTGGACTTGTTTCTGTCTCAGTTACTCCAGGGAGAAATGTTGAGTCAGCTGATGCTCTGCTGGGTGAATGTAAAGACTTTGCCAATGGCACAAGGAGGGGGAGTTTCTGTCTCTGCAAGAAGAATGTGGACACCTCACCTCAACCCTTACCACAGAGGAGATGGCAGATTTACAGAGATTAGCCTGGGTATCACAGGTGTGCCCTTTGCACAAGCTCTGGGGGATTAGGCTGCCTTTTGATTACAGAATTGTGTTGTATTCAATATTATTTGAAATAGTAATCTTTCTATTCTAGCACAGGGGCTCATTATCTTAGAGTGAAGTTGGCTGTATTTCTTTTTCAGGATTCTAAGGGTACCATGAGGGTGTCTCTTTGGGATGTCTCTTTGACATCGCCATTGACTTAACCCCAAGTGATTTTGCACTTCTCATTGTTAATTGCCAGTGGCTAATGCTCTAGTTCCATTTAACCACTTAATATCAATGGGCTTTTACAAAGGAATATTTACTTTGAAGAAATAGGAAGAACAAAAATACCAGCATTTCTTTTCAACATTTTGGAGACATGTTCCTCCTATACCACCTTGATCTCTGGGGACAGTAGGCTCAAACTTAGCAGAAATTCTATGCAACATTGGTCCCACCAAGTTCACATCTGGATGAGATGTGTGTGTGTGTGTGTGTGTGTGTGTGTGTGTGTGTGTGTGTGTGGTCTTTTGTAGTCAACCCTTGTGTTTTCTAACCAGATACTAACCAGTTACAGAATGTCTACACATTCTCCAAAATCTATCCAAGGCATTTCTGTTACATATCATCACAATTTTACAGAAAGCAGGCTCCCCAGCCTCTTTCACTTGAGGCATCAGAGATGCTCTGCACATGTGTGAGTCCTGTTATACAATAAATGAATTGAATCACTTGTTAATATGCCCAGCACTACAGCAATGTGCTGGGCCCCTGCCCTCAGGGAGCTTATAGTCTAGTTAGGGAGAAGACACTGCCATGCATGAAATAATTTATGAACAATACACAGCTGTGGGTAATAAAGAGCTAAGCCAATAATAAAGGCCGCTGAAGGACACAGAGGATTCAGAAAAGAGGGAGTAGTGCAGATGTGAAGATGAAGAGTTGGGGGAATGACACAATGAGATCTGCACTTTACATGAATGAGAGAATAGTAGGTCTTGGCATTAAAATATCCATCCTTAGTCCTCAGTCCTTCTGAGTCCATTCGAGATGCCTCCACATTAGCTCAGAAGTCACTGAACTGAGTCAATTCAGCCAAGCTGATAAACGTATGTTTGGTTTCTCTTTCTGCAGGGTATTATGCTTGACTCTAGGGAGACAATGATGAACAACTATACGTCAGTAGCATTGCATAGAGGGGTCTGTTCTGGATTCAAAGTTGGGGATCAAGGCTCTGAGATGGAGTCTGCTGCTCATTACTTGTGTCATCCTGTGTAAATCACTTCCCCTTTTTAGCCCTCGTTTTTCTTATTTACAAAATGAACTGGAGAGACTAGATAACCTCTGGAGGTTCTTCCAGCTTGAGATTTATGGTTAGATGATACAAAAGAGAGTGTGTGATAGAGGCAAAGGAGAGATTCACACAGATAGAAGGAAAAAATAGGAATATAGATGGTATATGATCGGACCCTTGAAGGAAGAGGAGGATTATGGAAGGCAAAGAGGACGAAAGAACACATACGAGGCATGGGAGATAACCTAGATAAATGCATGGAGGTGGAGAAAAAAGCAGAAATTCTCCGTAAGTTGGCTCTTAGGTATTTCCAGTGCCAGGGTTGCATCCTAGATTTCAACCCAGGTCATTGGGATGCTATTGTCATACTCTGGGATCTTATCAGTTGCTTATATCTAGATTGGGGAAACTAACCAGGAAAATTCAAGACCAACCAACCAACTACTAAACAGATAAATTTGGGAAGAACAAAAGAAACAGATCAAATCAAATATACACATACATCTTAATATATACACATATATGTATATACATGCACATCTATATGCACATCTATGTATTGTGTGTGTGTATATGTGAAAATCTATAGAGGAGGCAAGATAATTTTAAAAGCACTCTAGGATTGATTTTCATGGTCTATCTCTCAAAGGGGAGAATATTTAAAAAGATGGAAAAGTCACTTTTGCAAAAATGAAAAGTGATCCAGAGGTTATCAGCAAACTAATCATCCATAAGCCCATGGTGTCTCCTATGTCTTTGCAAGGCAGCATGGCCTCATGTATTAGAGAGCTGACCTCAAAGTCAGGGACTCCTGGGTTCAAGTTTTGGCTGACCCATAATGACTGTGTGACCCATAGTAGCAATGTGACCCTGAACAAATCACTGTAAGATCTGTTTGCCTTCGTTCCTTCCAGATAGATAGAAGGAAAAAAATGGAACAGGAGACTAGCAATAGCAATTACCTGCCAGGGTTGTTATGAGGATCAAATGAGATACTATCTGTGAGTGCCTGACACATAGTAGGTGCTTCATAAAGGCTTTTTCATCTCTCAAGACAGAATTCTTATTTTCCGGTCTCACATCATATAAAAACGATCCATCTGTTCATCTTTCTACTTATGCAACAAACTGAGAGGTATAAAGAATATATGATCTTACCATGTCTGCTTGTATATTTAAAAAACATGTTTGGTCCTTTCAGATCTCTCTTCTAGCAATTTATCTCATATTCTGTAATGTCTATGAAGATATACTATGGCAGAATCCACCAAAGTAAGAACTTCTAACAATTCACTGAGTATCAACTTAAAGTGAGCTTCAGGTAGGGAGACATATGCTTTTATTGACTGAGATGTTTGCTGGGATTGTGGATGATATTATATGGAGTCTACTCTGAAGAGGGATTCTTGATTGATGTCAAGGTCCTCTAGATATTCCTGTTCTTCATTTACGTTGAGTACTTTCAGACCTCCTTATGGATAGCCACCATCATTTGAAAAAGATCAGCCTAAGTAAAAACAAAGTGGATGAAAATTGTATATGTGTGTATGTGTATATATACAAGCACACACACACATACACACACATATACATACACACATACACACATATTATGTGCATATGTATATATACATAAATATAATATATGTGTATATGTATGTATGTGTGTATATATGTACATATGTAATATTTTCCCTCCCTTAGTCATAGGTTCCCTCCTGATACATAGAAACTCTTTGGAGGAACTCCCAGTTATCAAGTGTATTGCCTCACTTCATGTGGACTCAATATCTGGCAGGTAAACATCATATCTCCTTACAAGCACTTATGCTAATAAGGCTTAAGATCATAGTTGTTTATTTTCAGAGCATAGCACACAGGAAAAACTCACCTCGGAGCCCACGCAGAGTCAATAGACATCCTTCTCCAATGGGCTTCTCTCTCTCCTCAGGGACTTATATAGATATTGTGACATAATACTACCCTTGGAGGAACCTTAGAAAAGGGAAAGCCAGTGCAGGAATTTGTTCCTCCATGTCTGCTGCTCTTTTCCTCATTGGAAATGGCACACCAAGCTGTGCCCACAATGAATGAGAGGAGATCAGGCTGAATTTGGGAAACTATACAGCAATATATATATATACACACACATACACATATACATATATGTACATATGCATGCATGTATATGCATATGCACATATGTACACATATACACATACTATATACACACTATACACATATGTGTATGTATATACATATGTATATGTCATTAAACATTTCCTAATTTTATTAAAAATTTTAACATTCATTTAAAAAAATTTGAGTTCCAAATTCTCTCCCTCCCTCCCACCACTCCCCCACTCCTTGAAAAGGCAAGCAATATGATACAGATTATATATGCTACACAGCATTTTTAATTGTTTCAAGTCACTTGATATCCAAGAAACCAATCTTTTTTTAACCCCCCCCTCCAATTTCTTAATCATATGTATGGTTCTGAAATCATAGAACGCAACAATCTAAGAAGACTCAAAGTTGTAGGTAATTGAAAGGACAATGGAAAGGTGAGTAGTAGACAGAATCAGGCTGAAACATTTCACTAGTGATGACATATATAAGAAACTATATGAAAGACATCAAGGACAAGTGTGGCTGGAAAAGGAGTTGGACCAGTCATGGAGTAAGAATGTGGGATGACAGCTGGCCAGCCAGAAACCTACACTATATCCACACAATACTAAAAGAACCAGAGGAAGGCCTCTAACGTATTGGGTTGACAGATCTTCTATGAAGGATCTGTAGAATTACAGGGACAAGAATCACGGTGGGAGAAAAAGGATACATGTGTTAAGATTTGCCTCTGTGGAATAAGTATTCATACTGCTAGACCCTGTAAGAATATGAAAATAGGGTTATATCTATATTATATATTATTATTATACATCTCCTATGTCATACATATATGAATATATGTATATATAATAAGATTATATCTAGTGTTCAGCTTGGTACAGGGGAAAAATCACTGGCTTTGGAGTCTGAGCATCTGGGTTCAAACTCCACCTCTGATGAAGTGTAACCAAGGCTTTTAACCTCCCTGGGTCTCAGCCTCATCATGAGGAGGTTGGTTTAGATGGCCTCAGAAGTCTCTTCCAGCCTTAGACATTAGGGTCATAGATCTATGCTATAATTCCTCCGGAACCCTACTATTTCTTTAGGAAGAAAAGATAAAGTCATAAACAAAAATAAATAAACACCCATAGTAACAAATCATGATGTTCTTTCTTTTTCCCCACTTTCATTTCTTTTTAAAAAATTATCCTTTATTTATTTTAGCATTCATTTTTAAAAAATCTTGAGTTCCAAATTCTTTCCCACCTCCCTCCCTTATTCATCGAGAAGGTAAGCAATAGAATATCAACTAGATATGTGAAATCATGCAAAACATATTTCCATATTAGCTGTCTTTGTCTTTTTCAATTACTTAGTCTGATTAACTGAAAATGACGTGTAAAAACCTTTGAGATGTCATTTTAGCTGTTACTTGTCAGTTTGCAGCAGTTAGCCAAGATTTCATCTTATTGACAAGGTTGTTCTGTCATCTTGTGGTGATGAGGGCAATAGCAGGCTTAAAAGCAACTTTTCTAACTGGAACCGCATGGGGAGAAAAGCTATTTTTTTTGTGGTTTTGCTAGGAATATCCTAAGCATATTCCAAGAATAACTTACAGTGAAAAACAAGGACTCGCCATACAAAGCAGTATATTCTAAGTTTGGTTAAGGCAATATGTGTTTTAAGGATTCACAGGAGGGTAAGTGTGGTTATTCCCTCTCCTTTCTTTTTGCTCTGAAATACAGATAAATGTAGTAGTAATAGAACTCTGGATGGGGCAGTATTCCTGCTGCAAGATTAATAATGGAATTGGTTTGTAGGTATATGCAACCTATCATATACTAATAGGTTTACTAGGACATGAGTTTGGATGGGGCGAGGGATGGAAACATGCAGAATGTCTTTTACCTTCTGACCAAATTCTCCCTCCCTCTTCCTCTCTCCTTCTCTTCCTCTCTTTCTCTCCTCTTCCCCTCTTTCCTCTTAAACTGTAGAGGAGAGAGGTATAGAAGATAGAAAGCATTTTAAAAATCAACCAAAACATTTTCCTTCAAATTTTTCACTTTTTTCCATTTCTCTCTCTCTCTCTCTCTTTTTTTTTCCTTCTGGGACTTCATGTCTCTAATTTCTACTCAAAAGAAAAAAAAGAAGAAGAAGCCTGCATGTGTGGGCACAAGCTCTGTGCTGCTCAATTGGACTTCTGTCTTTGGAGAGGGGTAGGAGGGATGAGTGAGAGGAAACTTTGGGGCTTTTAGAGAAAATGAATTAAGAAATGAGAAACCTGGAGAAGGATAAACAACAAGGTTGAACACCAGAGGGCAGAGAAGCCTGTCTTGCACATTTATCCTGGAGTATATGTGAGGACATTATAAAAACAGAATTTAGGGAAGTTTCTGAGGTTCAGGTGACTGTAAGGAGAGTAGTTTGACTTGGCATAGAGGGGGTGAACCTAGAGATTAGACTTAAAAATCTTGCTTTCACTGTCATCAGAGAAATTGAATTCTGTCTAATAACAATAAGAACAATATATATGCAGGAGACTTCTAGGGTAGGTTATCATAATATATTTGATTCATGTTGGCACATTAATCAGGCTTTTGACAGGCCATCACTTTCTGTCATATGTCCAGGTTTAAAGGCACATTTCTGTGATCTTGATCTTTGGGGTTTACTTTGTGATATAGTAGATAGAGCTCTGTACTTGGCTGCAAAAGACCTAGGCTCAGATCCAGGCCCTGTCATTTATAAGCCATGTGACTTTGGGCAAATTCCTTTGCCTCCCGGATCTTTTTTTTTCTCACCTATAGAATGGGGATAATAATGACAGTCCTCACACTTTTTGAAAAGATCAGAGGAGACAATGTACTGGGAAATGGGTGGTAACCCTGAATGCTTCAGTCAGCCTTTAGATGTCAAGTCAGGATGCTCTCACCTCCTTGACTTCTACCTTTTCACCTGAAGTGATTCTTGTCAGTATCTCTCAATAAGTATTCCAGAAGATCTACTCGATGCCCCGCAGGGCTTCTTTTGGCTCCTTTTATATATCCATGGCTGCCAGTATGGCACTCAGGACATCCATATATTACTCCTCTCTCTCTTTACTTCCAATTCAGTTCAACTTGACAAACATCATAGAGTCAAGATCTAGTGGGAAACAGCTGGAGTTGGAGTCAGAGGGACTGGGTCTGAATCTTGGTTCTGCCATTTACTATCTGTGAGATCTTGAACAAGTCACTTCACTCCTCAGAGCCTCGGTTACAGCCCCCTCTAGAAAATGAGGGAGTTGGTTTCAACGACCTCTAACGCCCCATGCAGTTTTAAATCCGTGATCCTATAATTACTCAATCTTGACTAGGTACAGATAACTATTTACTAATATCACCTGTCCAAGATTACCAAGTGCAGTGGTTTGCCCATTGAATTATGTATTGTAATCTGGGCAATCTGGGTTATTCATCCATTTTGTTCTTCCAGTGTGAATGGTTAGACCAACCTTTTTTTTTCAGTGAGTATGGCTTTTACTGACAAGGCCTTGTGTGATATGCCCAGGCTCAATCAATCAAGATAGTTTTGACTGATAACAGAAGCACCTAGACATCTTCCACATCAGTACAGAATCTTTCTTCTATTTGGACTTTGTGCAGGTCATTATATATAGGGCAGGTAGCTGGTACAGTGGATAGAGTGCTGGGCCTGGAATCAGGAAGACTCACCTTTGTGAGTTCAAATCTGATTTCAGTTACTTTCTAGCTGTGTGACCCAATGGGTGAGACACTTAACCCTGTTTGCCTCAGGTTCCTCATCTGTAAAATGAGCTGGAGAAGGAAATGGTAAACCAGTCTAGTATCTTTGCCCAAATGGGGTCACAAAAAGACAGTTCTCACAACAGCAACAATGACAACAACAATAGGGCATTATCCATGACACCAGTTAATACCACTGAAACCCTAAAGCACCTTAGAACTCCTGTAATCAGGAATAAAATACTATCACGATGCTCTGCTAAATAATGGTGACTCATATTCGTAAAGAGTTTAAGCTTTACAAAGCATTTCCTTCCCAGCAGCCCTAGGTTGCTAGTAGCCAGTCCAGGTATTATTATCCCTGTTTTACAGATGAGGACACTGAAGCTCGGAGAGTTCCCACGGCCACACCTCAAGTCAGCATCCAAGGCCAGAACTAAACACAGGCCGACTGACCTCGAGGCCAGCGCTCCATCCACTAGGTTATGCTACACTAAGTCTCACTGAAAGTGCCCACTTAAATGACAACAAAAGAAAGTGTGACGAATCCTGGCTGGGAAGGCCTTAACAGTTAGAGGATACTAGATCTGGAGTTTGAAGAGATCTCAGAGGTTATTTAGTCCAGTCTCTTCATTTTACGGATAAAGAAACTGAGACCAAGGGAGGATAAGTCACTTATACAGTATCACACAAGCAGTAAGCATCAGAAGCTAAAGTTTACTGCTTGTGTGGATTTCACTAATAGCCTCCAATGGCACTGACACTCTGAGAGCAAGGATAGTGGACTTAGTTGTGGTGCAGTGAAAAGAGGCACTAGGGGAGGGGGATGAACCACTGGCTTGGGAATCAGAAGACCATGTTTCGTTCCTAGCTCTGTCATTTGTTGGTTGGGTGACACCAGGCAGGCCGTTTTGTCTCTCTCTGCTTTGATTTTATAAACTACAAAATAAAAATAAAATCATTTGTAATATATCCCTTGCAGAGCTTGTGGTAGGGACAACATCTACCCCACATGAACTGGGTTATTTTTTCCCCCTAAAAGACAGTGAAACCATCTTTGAAGCTTAATTGGTACAAGGGACGAAAGCTTGAATTGTTAATATTTTCCTGTTTACCTAAGAATAAAAGCTTAGCTCACAAGAAATTGTGGACTCCTCGGGCTTGATACACACTGCTGAAAGGGTAGAATACATTAGCAAACGTGGAGGCTGGGGGATAGTATCCAAAGGAATCAATTCTGTTTTCTTGCTGAATATTCTTTCTCTTTTTTTTTTTGGT
>CM053585.1:173182111-173226731 GCA_028646515.1 Pseudochirops corinnae
AATGTTCTCTTGGTTCTCCTCATTTTACTCTTCATTATTTTATACAAGTCTTTTCATATTTTTCTAAAATCAACCAGCTCATAATTTCTTTTAGCACAGTAATATTCTATCACAATAATATACCACAACTTATTTAGCCAGCCCCTATTTCAGTGGTTCTCAACCTGTGGGTCGCAACCCCTTTGGGGGGCTTGAACGACCCTTTCACAGGAGTCACCTAAGACCATCGGAAAACACATATTTCTGATGGTCTTAGGAACCAAGACACCGCTCCTCTATCCGTCTCCAGGTGGGTCCACCCACATGCAGATATGCCCACATATGAGTATTAAAGGGTTACAGCATTAGGAAGGTTGAGAACCACTGCCCTAGTTGGTGAGTATCCCTTCAAGTTCTAGTTCTTTGCCTCTACAAAGAGAGTGGCTATAAAAAATTTACATTTTAAACTGATCCCCAGGGCTCCAAAAATAATCTGTGCTGGAAAACTTAGAACTCTTCACTTCTGCTTAATTCAGATATATGAAGAAGACTGGAAAGAACATAAAATTAGCTATAACACCTGTAACTCTGGGCAGGTTCCTTTCTTTCTGAATGGGTAGATTGAAGAAGACAATAGCTTTGCTTTGTCTCCGTTGTCCTCATGGTTCTCAGTTATTTGCTCTACCTCTCCCAGGAGTGCGGAACCCATGACCTTGAGGCCACATGTGGCCTTCTAGGTCCTTCTAGAGTACAGCTTTATGACTAAGTCCAAGTTTTACAGAACAAATCCTTTTATTAAAGGAATTTGTTCTGTGAAGTTTGAAGTTAGAGTCTAACCTGTAGACTAAAGAGGTTTCAGGGTGACAGGTATAGCACCTTAGAATAAAAATTAAGGTATTAAGGCAAAGCAATAAAATAAACAAGCACATCAGGTAACCTAAAAGCCAAATAACTCCCTGACCTAAAAAAATCCAAGGCTTCAACGTCCTGCTTTTAGCCTGAGTGGATATGCTTATACACCTGCTGCTGATGGACTAGAGTTACCTACTGCTCTAGACTGGGGTAGAAAACTGCTCTATGATGGACTGTTATTCTGCAACAAAGAGCCCCTGTGGTCATTCCTTCTACACAAATCATCCAATTTTATTGCCTAGTATACCTCTCTCTGGGAAGTAGCAGTGGACTTAGAGCTGAGATGTTGAGATATGTCACTAAGTAAGCTCATCGGCAAATTGGAGGTTGGAAGGGGGAACAGATCTTTCTCCAACAGGAGTGTTAGATCAGTCAGTCAATATTTATTAAGCACCTACTATGTGCCGGAAACTGTGCTAAATTCAGTGTCCAGGGAGGCTAGGTGGTGTGGTGAATAGAACACTGGCCCTGGAGTCAGGAGTACCTGAGTTCAAATTTGGCCTAGACACTTGACACACTTACTAGCCGTGTGACTTTGGGCAAGTCACTTAACCCCAATTGCCCTCCCCCCCAAAAAATGTAAGTACCTTCAGGCCAAGGACTTGTCTTTGGGGCGGCTAGGTGGTGCAGTGAATAAAGCACAGGCCCTGGAATCAGGAGGACCTGAGTTCAAATCCAGCCTCAGACACTTAACACTTACTAGCCGTGTGACCTTGGGTAAGTCACTTAACCCCAATTGCCATGCCTTCCCCCCTCCAAAAATATAAAAATAAAAAGCAAAAAAAAAAAAAAAAGTAAATAAATAAATAAATTCAGTGTCCAAGGACCAGTGATAAGCAATGGGTTCTTCCTTTGCTCCCTCTTTTGTAATAACCATTGTCCTTCACCACTGACTTTTATGAGCCTGAGAATAGACAGGTATATGTGGTCTGAGGGTCTCTGCCCCAGAGAAGTTTCAGCCCAGAGATCAGTCATTAACCATGAAAGAGAAGGCTTGGAATCCTCTCAGCTTGATCTTATTTTCTAGCTCCTCTACTCATCTTTATGACCAGACTGGTAGAGCCATTGAGTTAAGTCCCTGAAAATCTTGTACATATCATTGTAGTACACAACCTGGCTCTGGATCAGTAACCCCAAAACTTGGCTGGAAGTAATCAAGAAGGCTGCTGTAGAAACCAGACTTCATTGTTTTTGGTTTCAAACTCAGCTTTCACAGACTGAAGCTCTGTCTGTACCTGGTGGAGTTTTGCCAGTTCTGACCCTGGCCTTTCTTTCTCTTGATATTTCTCCACCTTGTCCCAAACCTCCTTGGAGACCTGCTATTTCACTGGCATGTTGAGGGAGAAACTGCCAATTTTTAGAAAGAACTCAGGCATGGTTTTATGGATCTGGTTCACCTTTTCCTAATTAAAAACATCCAAATGTTTCATGACTGTATCTAGGACTATTGTCATGCTAAAAGATTCATTGTCTTGCTCACAAAGTAGATTGGCAGGCAATCAGAAGAGATCTTCATAGCTAAGGTGACCATGACAAGACCAGCATCAATGTTTTCCATTGTAACTCTGCTGCTTCTTGGTCTAGTCTTGCAGCTGCTAAAGATTTCCATCTTCCCTTTCAAAATCTTTCTACTATCCTGGGGACAATTTGTTCTTTAGGCTGCCTGATAGTTTTTTAGACTTTACTTTGAAAAAAATTATTTGTGTTTTTTCCCCCAGATAATAAGCATTTATGTTCTCTCTCCCACTCCTCCCCACACAATTGAATAGTACAAAAGAAAAAGGAAAGAAAAAATCTTATAACAAATGTGCATAGTCAAACAAAACAAATTCCCACATAGTCCATATCAAAAAATGTCTTATTCTGAATTTTAAGTCCAGTATCTCTGGGAGAAGGTGAGTAGTATTCTTTATCTTCAGTTCTCTGGAGTTGTGGTTACCCATTGTGTTGGCCAACTCTAAAGTCTTCCAAAGTCATTTTTTAATAGTCTTGTTCTCATTGTAATGATTGTTCTAGTTCTGCTCATTTAACTCTGAATCAAGTCACAGAGGTCTTCATGTTTTCCTCTGAAACTCCATGTAATCAATTTGTCTTTGGGCTTTCCAGTCTTGAATGGATCTTAGGTCATGTCTGAAGCACTGGTAGTGTTCATGCTGTGGTCACAGTCTTAGCATTAGCCCAGTTTAGCATGTCTAATTTGGTTGAATGGAAGTAACTAGAGTCTTTTACTCCACATTCACTGTTTGAAACATCTTTGACTTTTCAATCATTTTCCTGGAACGGCACATGCCACCTGCAAAGGCAAACTCAAACCTAGGACACCATTCAACCATAGTATGTGCTCTGGAAATAGCCACTGGATGGTTGAGAAGAGGGCAGTGGGAGGTATCCCAAATGAAATAATTTAATTTACTTGACAGTTTTAAGTAAGTTTGGACATATGCCCGGCAGTGTGCTAGGGATGGTGGGGATAGGACAATTATATGACATAGTCCATTAACATTTCATTAAGAAGACTCTGCTCTCAGTACATGAGGCTTTGGAAAAAGACATTTCCCAATTCAATCGCTGATGCATGTTTTCTGAACCAAAAAATTAGGAAACACCAACTGACAAAAGATACAATACCATATAACAAACATTTATTTATTAAGCACCCACTATGTATAGAGAATTTTGCTATGTCCTAAGGAGACACAAAGTTCAGACAAGATGTGCTCTCAAGGACTTTATTGGGTGATATAGTCAGGGGGATAAGATACTAGTATAGACAGCTAGAATACACACCGTTAAAAGATGAACACAACAAAGTACTATGTAAGATCTGAGGGATGGCAGGCTTTTACTAATGGGGGGGAGAGGTGGATCATGAAGGTTTCCTGAAGGAAGTGACAATTCAATTAATAAAGAATAGTGATAACTAAAATTTATATAATATTTTAAGGTTTTCAAAGGGGAGGGGAGGAAACAAGCATTTATAAAGCCCCCACTATGTGCTAAGAGCTATCTAAGAATCATCTTATTTGATCTCACAATGACCCTGGGAGTACATGGTCTCCATTTTACAGATGAGTAAACTGAGGCAGACAGAGGTTAAGTGACTTATCTAGAGTCACAAAGATAATAAATGTCTGAGACCAGATTTGAACTATCCATTGTGACACCTAACTGACTAGATAATAGCAATTGTAATAATAATAACAATACTTATATAGTATTTAGAGCTTCCTGAGTCTAGGCCTGGTATTTTACGCACCACATCACCTAACTGAGCTTCATATACTCTACATTATCTCATTTGAACCCAGTAACAACCCTTTGAAGTAAGTACTATAGATACTTTAAATTTCTGTTTTATAGATGCAGAACCTGAGACCCAAAGCTTCAGTGACTTGCTCTGGGTCGTAGCTCCTGGGCTTATCTTTGTGACCAGACTGGTAGAGCCATTAAGAGTAAGAAGTTGGATTTGAACCTAGCTATTAGTGATACTAAGTCCAACACTCTAGTCATTATTCCATGCTATCATCTGAAGATGGGGAAAGAGAGAACATCCTTGAATATGGAACATCTTAACAAAAGTCATGGTGCTGTGAGAATATGGTATGCATTCTAGAGACAGGCAGCTAGATGACAGAATGGATGTCAGAAAGATTCATCTTCTTGAGTTCAAATGTAGCTTCAGACACTTGTTAGCTGTGTGACCCTGGGCAAGTCACTTAACCCTATTTGCTTCAGCATTCTCATCTGCAAAATGAGCTGGAGAAAGACATGGCAAACCACTTAAGTATTTCTGTCAAGAAAACCCAAAATGGGGTCACAAAAAGTCAGACCAAAAAATGACTGAACAACAGCAACAACAGATTCAAGAGAAAGGGAACTGCCTTGATTTGGCCCCAGTGTATAGCATGCAAGTTGAAGAAATAAGGGCGATAGCAAAGGAGTGACACAATCAGATCTATAGATAAGAAAGATATTTTCCGGATTCAGTCTGAAGAATGAATAAGGAGAGAGAGAGAGTAGAGGTTGAGAATGGTAAGAAAAGCTTATCTAAGAACGGTGGTAGTAGGAATAAAAAGGAGAGAACAGATTTGAGGGATCCTATGGAGGTGGAATTGGCAGGAGCTGACAAGTGATTGATTATAAGTGAAGGTGAGGGATGACATAAAGGACCTGGTGAATGGTAGTACAATCAACAGAAACAGTAAAGTCAGAAAGGAGAACAAGAGTAGAGGGATAGATAAATAGCTTAGTTTTAGACACATGTCAATTGGATGTCCATAGGGTAATGTCTTATATGTGGAAGAAAGGTAAATATTCCCAAGTACACTTTTGTAGAGTCCAAATGTTTTGATTCGCATCTTTCCTATTATTAGTGATTTGGAGCATTCTTTTATATGGTTATTAACCACTTGAAATTCCTTTGAGAATTGTTTGTTCATATCATTTGATCATTTCTCTATTGGCTTTTGGTCTTAAATATTTCTGTTGATTATCTATATAGTCTAGATATCAAACCCTATCAGCGATATTTGATGCAAATACTTTTTCCCAATCAGTGATGCTTTCTTATTGATTTTAAAATCCCTAATAACTTTTTTTTGTTCTTTTTCAGTCCAAAGATCATTGTCATCAGTTTAAAAAATACACAAAAAAACCCTCAGTGATGAAATAAGAGCTCTGCAGCTATGTGTCTGTAATCCTTTACTATCGTCCCCTCCACATTCACCCTGAGCAGGATTCCAGATGCCTGGAATAAGGGCACCTTACTTCATCTAACTGTCTCCTTTTACAGATGAGGTGATGGAGGCCCACAGATTTTAAGTGACTTGTCCAAGGTCACATAGATATTAAGTGGCAGTGTTAAGACTCAAGCCTGTTTCCTCTGACTCCACGGTCAGTCAGTCTCCTTTACATTGCCTCATACCCTGTCATATAGACTTCCAAGATCCTTGTTTCCTTTGTCCAATAGCAGTGAAGGGGTGTTTATAGTCATCAATGGGGATTTTACTCTGTGCCTTCTCTCTGGAGATAGCCGTGCCACATACTTAGGTTTGACTCTTGTTAGATAGTGAGGTACAGTCAATGTGGAGAGGTAATTTTTCACAAAATAAATACAAAGTATGTTCAATTCTTAATTACCTGAACCAATGGAGAGGAAACAGTATTACCTAAACCATAGGTTATTGGTTCATAAGATGAGATTTAGAGCTGGACCTTCAGGGCTAAGGCACAGAGATGTTTAGTAGACTTTTCCAGGATCTTACAGAGATTAAATGATGTAGGCCGGACTTGAACCAAGGTTATCCTGAGCCTCCTCATAGTATACTGTCCACTATACTCTGCTGGCCATATAATCTGGTCATGAGTCCCAGTGGATAGTAGCTGCTACCTATGACCATCAATGGGAATTTGTCATTTTGCATTCTACTGCAGACTATAGTATTATATAGACATGGTTGATGCCTGTTAGACAGCAAATCTAAACTCTGGCTGGGCAGCTATGAGAAAGACAACTCATTTCTTCCTTATGGAGATTTGGCTACTGTTCTGTATTCAGGAATGAAAGAAAAACTTGAGTACCATTATTCCTTTTGCTCACTAGATGTCACTCTTGGAGTGAAGAGTTTTTTTAGCTTCTTCTCTACCATGCTAAAATATACTTAAGTCCACCACAAAAGAAAGAATACTTGGAAATTCAAGACCAAATGAAAGTGATTTTTAAAAACATCATCTGTTCATCATATTCTATGACCCCTTTGATCATGATTGCTTTAGACCAGTGAGCCACAGATCCCTGATGGTCCATGTATGTATTTTTAAGGGATATTTTGCTAACTATATTTTCTTTTTAAAAAAATTTATTTATTTATTTATTTTCTTATTTACATCATTCATTTCCATGAGATTTTGAGTTACAAATTTTCTCCCCATTTGCTAACTATATTTCAATAAAATTGGGGTTTAAATTCTATTTTAAAATTTTGGGCATTTGCAAACATTATATTGAGAAGGGGTCTATAGATGTCACCAGACTGACAAAGGGGCCCATGGCACAAAAATGTTAGCAAACCCCTTCCTCAGACAATCCCAAATTGTTCACATGTGCATGTTGTCTTAGATGTTACAGTGGGACTTAAATGTAATAAAATCAAACTCACTTAAAAGATGCATGTAAAAGATTCAGAAGTGAGAAAGGGAAGAAGGGGAAGGAGGCTTTTGTTCTAGAATGTGTTAGTTTGTAAACTCTTGGAGGGCAGGAACTGTTATTTTTTTTATCTTGATCCCATGTTCTAGCATGGTGTCCTGTAAGTAAGGAGTTAATAAGTGTTTGATGAATCGAATTGGATTGATTCTGGTCTTCAGCTTTGGCACTAAAAGAGTGAAGTACCCCAGGGCCTGGTGCTGAAGAGATGTACATTGAACATTGTTGGATGAATGAACTTATTTATTGGTTTAATGGTGGATTTTGGAATGGTGTCTCCTACATATGACTCTATAAAATGGGGATGTTGAACCTTGTCCAGGGCCTAGCACAGTGCTGAACACATAATGGCTGCTCAATAAATACATATGGATTGGTTGATCTGTTTGCCTACCAACAACTGGCAACCCAATGAGAGAGCAAACATGCTGAGAGAAACCAGGGTAGAATGTGAGATTGTGGGAATGTGAATAGACATGTAAGTGTACAGGGTTGACCTAAACCCTGGAACATCTCTGGAATCTTTCCCCTTCTTACCACTCCCACAATCCCCGTTACAATTCAGGCCTTCATCATCATTTACCTCGACTGTTGTTTAGCCTCATAAATGATCTCCCAGGTTCCTCTAATTCCTCATTGATATGGATTCCACAAATATGCTAAAATTTTTCCTATGGCATAGGAAAATACCTTAGAATTACATTGTGTAGTGGACAGAGAGCTTGCTTTAGAGTCAAGACCTGAGAAGTTTCTCCTCTGACACAATCTAGTTATATGACCTTGAACAAGTCATTTAAATTCCCAGTGTCCCCAGACAATTCCTGAGACTATAGATTTTCAGAGCAGGTGCCAATATCCCCAGGTAGAGGGAGTGCCTTACAAAAAGAAGGCTCAGTACACAGTATGTCATTTCCCTGGTTAAAAAAAAAAAACAACCATACAACAACAAAACCTTCAGTGATTCCTTATTGCCCCTCAAGTAAAATATAGTCTACTTATTTTCACCTTTAAGGCCCTCCACAATCTGGTTACAACCTATAATTCCCATCTGAGGGGTAGGAATAGGGACTGGACCTATGATTTCATTCTATATTATTTCCCTTTACTCATTCTATATTCCAGCCAAACTGGACTACTAGCTATTCCCGGAGTTCACACAGTTATCTTCCACATGCTTCTGGTATGCACTCACTCCTTCCCTGCTCTCAAAAATCCCTGGCTTCCTTCACATTGCAACTCAGGTGTTAATTCCTATTTTAGGCATTCTTGGTCACCTCAGCTATCAGCACTCTCCCTTTTGAAATTACATTATATCAACTTACTTGTATATGTGTCATACCCTCCAGTTCAGCCCAACCCAACCCAATCCCATGCAATAAGTCACTTATTAATCACCAGTTATATGCAAGGGATTATGCAAGGCCCAGACAGAATATGAATTCCTTGAGGACAGGTACTATTTTGTTTGTCTCTTTATAAATCTGGGACATGGCACAGTGAATGACTTACACATTGTTGTCACTTAATAAGTATTTTATAAGTATTTGTGGGATTTTATTGAATCTCTCATAGCTGGAGTGTACTGTCTCCTCAGCTCTGTCTTATATAATTTTTCATCTTTGTTCAAGGCTCAGATCAATGCCATCTCCTCCTGGAAACCTCTGATTTTCCCCTGCCCCCACCACCCACAGTTATTTGTACTTTCTTCCTCTTTTAATTACCTCATATTGACTTATTTGTGAACATTTAAGCATCTCTTGTTGCTCATCCACCTTTGGTATCCACCTTTCACCCAAGTCTCACCTGTAGCTCTAAGAAGATGTAGCATACGCAGAGGCCACACCTCAGTAAAGACGTTTTGGCAGATGGGTTAAACCAGATTGAAGATAACTGACAGGCCTCAAATCTGTCATGAGTTAGGGGGATAAATATGTGAAGATTTCCTCTGGCAAAACGGGCACATGAGAACAATTTATTCCAATGGCGGTGAAAGTGACAGAAGAAGGCACTGTAGAGCTTGGTGAGATGTCAGAGATGCCAAGGTTGTTCACTTGCATCCCAGGCCATCACTAGTCATCTTTATTTTTGTCTTTCCACTGGATTTCAATAACCCTGGAAGAGAGAGTGAGGCTTTGTGCAACTCTGCTTCACTTAAGTCCAATACAGACACAAGTCAAGACATCACCCTATGATATCATTGCTCCTCTTCCAGCATGAAGAACAAGCAACAGAACAATGTTTAGACTGCCCATGGGCCTAGAGAGCTTTAAGACTCACATCACATTTTCTCCCCATTTGTCTCTAAGTTGCCTGAATTTCTTGCTGAATATCAAGTAGAATTGGTGGAGGCATTTTAGAGAACTGAAACATTTAAAGGGAAGGGAAGGGTCATATGCTCAAGGAATGGCATTTCTACTGGTACTGTTGTGCTCTAGAGGGGGCAAAAATCTGTAGGCCAGGATATATAACGTTCTTTTAAAAAAATTATTTATGTGCTTTGTTTTTCCATTTCACAATTTTATATTTTACCCCCACTCTTTTAGAGGTCTTTTGTGACAAAATAAAACAAATAAAACTGGGGTATAGTGACCTCATCTGAAAGTACATGTAACATTCCATACTCTTACCATTCTATTTTTAAAAAATAATTAATTAAAATCAATTATTTTCTCTCCTTTTCACATCTGGCCCCATTGGGGAAAAAAAAGAGAAAAGACAAACAAAGTCCTTGTAACAAATATACATAGTGAAGCAAAACAAACTCCCTCCTTGGCTGTATACAAAAATATACCTGTCTTGTTCTGTCAATAGTTAGACAGGATGCTTCAGCATCATTCTTTGGAATCAGGGAGGGTCATCATCTTGATCATGGTTCTCAGAGCTTTCCAAGTCATTTGTCTTTACAGTGTTGTTGTTACTGTATAAATTGTTCTCCTGGTTCTGCTCATTTCAATCCTCATCAGTTTAAAAAATCTTCATATCATTCAATAAATATTTGTTGAATGAATAAATGAGCAAATAAATGAATTATAGCGCAATGTTCTTCCTCCAAACCACCTTGCTGCTCAGTAACAACCATATCAGCTTATATCTGTATAGTTCTTTACAGTTCTTCCCAAAACACCTTTATATACATTATCCCATTTGGAGGGAGAAGAGTTACTTATTATCCCTACTTTAAAGAAAAGGAAATAAAGCTCAAAGAGATTAAACATCTTGCTCAAACCTGATATTATTTTCATGGGATCATAGGATCAGAGTCAGAGCTGGGAGGGACCTTAGAGGCCATCTAGTCTAAGCCTTCCACTTTAAAGATGAGTTAACTGAGATTCATTGAAGTTAAATGATTGGCCCAAGGTCATATAGGTAGTAAGTGATATAGGTTGGATTTGAACCCAGATACTCTGCCTCCAGTGTTCTTTCCCCAATACTATTCTGAAATGCACTTAGTATATAGGAAATACTCTGCATTATGTTGTTTGTCTCTTATCACCAACCAGATTATCTATAGCTAGTAAATAGTGGAGCCATGACTCAAACCCAATTCTTTTAACTCATCTCGGTTCAGAGTCCCTTCCACAACATTTTTTTACTTTGCACAAATGACAGTTATTGTGACATCATGGAGTTAGAGTCAAGTCCTGTGGACATTGAAGGGCAACCCACCCTGACAGTGTCAGGGGATGGAGAAGAATTGAGAACTATCAGATTAGTGAAACATCGTTGGTTGGACTCCAGTTTCTGAATAAACTGGGAATTCAGAGTGGAGAAACACTGTGTTGCAATGGAAAGAAGGAAGGGCTTTACATTTAGGAGATCTGGACTGGAAGTTGGCCCCAGCTATTGACTAGGTGTATGACCTTGGGTTAATCATGGAATAACAATAAAGGGTAGCATTTATTTGGTGACTTGAGTTTTGAAAAAACACTTTCCAGATGTTATCTCTTTTGATCCTTATAACAACCCTATAGGTGCAATCCTATTTTACAGTTGAGGGAACTGAGGCATACAGAAGTTACATGACTTGCCCTCGGTCACACAGCTAGTAAGTGTCTGAGGTCAGATTTGAACTCAGGTCTTTCTGATTTCAGGCCGAGGTCCCTATCCATTGTGTCATCTAGCTGCCCAGACAACTATGTGATAGTAATAAAAGTGATAACAATGATAATAACAACTTTTACATAGTATTTACTAAGAGTTAGACATTTTGTTAAGTACTTTAAAAAATTATTATCTCATTTGATCCTTGCAACATCCCTGGGGGTAATGGCTATTATTATCCCCATTTTACAGATGGTGAAATGGAGGCAGGGAGAAGTTAAGTAATTTGTCTAGGATCACACCACAACTAAAGGTCTGGACCTGTACTTAAACTAAGATCTTCCTGGACTCTAGGTCCCAGCAGTACTGTGCACAGGGGCGCCCCCTAGCGGCTATTTGCCTCCATCTCATCATCTTTGACGGGATAATAATACAGAATCCTTCTTGTCTCACTGGGGTTGTTTTAAAGATTAAATGAAAAATGTAGACAAAGCACTTTGAAAACCTTAAAGAGATATATACAAGAAACAGCAGTTACTTGAATCCTTCAAGCATCTCTAATTTCATTGGTATGAGCCCTTCATCCATCGCTGCATATTACACCACTTTCATTGACCTTAGTGGAAGATGAGGTACTGCGGCAAAAAAAGGGTACCACATTGGCTCAGACCCTGGGGATGAGGCTTTTTGCACTTATCTCAACTCGGTATTTGACAAAAGTTTATAGTCTGTCACTGAGACCATTCTGGAAATCTGTCAGGATCATAGATTTAGTGCTGAAAGGGACCTTCAGGGTCATCTGGTCCAATGACCTCATTGAAGAAACCAAGGCCCAGAGATATGAGTTAACTTGCCTAATGACACCTAGGTAGTAAGTGACAGAGTGAGGATTAGAACCCAGGTCCCCTGGCCCCCCCATTTAGCCCTCTTTACATGGCACAACGTTGCCTTCACAACTTTGAGTAGAAACTGGCAGAGTCTGAGCTCCAAGAACCCAGGGTCACCTCTATGCCAGAATGAATAATTGAAGTATTAGGGTGGTGGGGGAAATGTAAACTGCTTTGAACAAGGAATTTTAAGAGAAATTTAATATGGATTAACAGGAAATGTATGATTTCCCTAAACTGAAGCCTGGCCTCTTGAGCATCTGTCTCCCTTTTACACAACAGAGGCAGTTGGCCAAGGATGAACTTCTGATCATCTGGCTCTTTATGGGAGGATACATTCCCAGTGACAGTGGCTTTATCACAGAGGAAAGAAATAGGATTTCTGTAACTGAGGAAAGAGGGATGGCACCGAGAGATCATTTTTCTTTCCTTACTTTAATAGATGCTCTTCTCTTAAATGATGCAGTCACAATACTCCAGAATTATGGATTATAGCCCAAATGGTTGGTCTGTTTTCTGGTCTTCTTTTCCTTTCCTTTTGTTTTGTTTTTCAGAAATAAAAGAGACAATTGTTTGGTCTTATTAACAATTTTAATTTTAGGATTAATAGTAATAGGTATGAAAGTACTCTGAAAATTAAAAATGCCCTTTGACCCAGCAATACTGCTACCTGATCTATTTTTAAAGATGATAGGGAAAAAGGAAAAGAACCTGTATGTTCTAAAATATTTATAACAGTTCTCTTTGTTGTGGCAAAGAACTGGAAATTACAGAGATGCCCATCAATTGGGGAATGGTTGAACAAGTTGTGGTATATGATTGTGATGGAATACTATTGTGCAATAAAAAATGATGAGCTCAATGATTTTAGAAAAATGTGGAAAGACTTGCATGAAATAATGAAGAGCAAAACGAGCAGAACCAAGCAAACACTGCTTGCAGTAACAGCAATATTGTTTTAAGAATGACTTTGTTTGAATCAGTTATTTTGCCTATTATAAATATCCAAATTAACTATAAAGGACTTATGAAGAAAAATGCTGTCTGCATCCACAGAAAGAACCTATAAATTGAAGTATATATAGAACATTTTTATATGTATATACTTGTGACTAATAGCAGCCATCTCTAGGGTGGGGAGGAGGGAAGGGAAGAAAAAAGGGGAAAAAAAGAAATTTACATGACTTTTGTGTATATTTGAAAGGAATAGCAAGTTGTACATAGTAGATTTGCAGTTTTATGTACAATCTTCATTTTATTGTACTATTTTATGGAAATGTTTGTTTTGTTTCATAAATTAAAAATTAAAAAGGAAAATTAATGCTTTAGAAATATTATATTAACAAATATAATATTTTTGTAACACTTTGTAAATAAATTGCACTTTCAGATCAACAGACTTCTTTTCACATTTATTGTGGCAAACTTATTCAAGGACATGGGCAAGAGCCATGTGTGGTTTGGGATCAGCATCATGGAAGGGAAAATCCAAATATCCAAATCAATGAGATAATGATTATGTCAGTATGTGTTTTAAGTCTCTGGTATTAAAAAGCCTAGTAAATTACACTGCTTTCTACTTGTATAGCACTTGGAAAATTTTTTAAAACACTTTCACATCAATTGTATCTTGCAAACTTCAAATGAGAATAGATATTAAGCACTTTGAAAGTATTGAAATGTTGTAGACATATTCCTTCTTTCCATTTTCTGCCTTAATCCTGATCCTCATCCTTCTTTGGCAGGACAGGTAATCTTATGTTACTTTACAGATGAGGAACCTGAGGTCTGGACTAATTGTGATAAATATAGGTAGATAGTGGCAAAATTGATCCTCTAATAAACCTATTGGGACTTCCCAGGGCTCTCTTTGTACTATAGCTCTGTTAGCTGAGAGTGAGGTTTCTGAAAATTATTATCAAGGTATGTGGAATAAAAATTCTCAAAATTTCAAAGATCAAGCATCCATCTTTGTGTGATGCCTACTTGACTGGATTTTTGTCCAGTCAGTCATCAAATACATCTGGATTCTTTTCCCCTTAGAAATGTTTCTTACCAATCAGTTCACAGGTCCAGTCTTTATCTAGACTTTCCTCTCTCTTCACTGACAGTAACCTAGTCCAGGCCCTCGTCATGTCATAGAATTCCTTCAATAACTTCCTACCTGGCCTTCTTGACTTGGCCATCTTGTATTCTATCCATCCAGCATACCAGTGGCAGAGCATTGTTTCTAAACTGCTTTCTAACATTCTCCTTTGCAAAAACCATGATGTAGCTCTGACATTAAAACACTTGCCTTCCGTATCAGATTTAAATTCCTCTGCTTGATTTTTGAAGTCTTGCTTTTCCTGGCCTTAATCTACTTATATAACCTTATTCCTCCAGCCCTCCATGCTCAATTCTCCATTCCAGTTAGGACATTTTCTCCACTGTCTCATGAACAGACCATATTCATTCTTATTCCTATGTTGTTTTGAGTCTCAAAAGTCAAGCAAAGACATTTAAATTTGATGTGGAAGGGGCAAAGAAAATCATCAGAGAGATATGAGATTGGAAAAGGAGGGTGAAATTGTCATGTAACAATGAATCATCAATGGAAAATCCATATGTTCCTCTTGTATCCATGTTCTCAAGGGGAGCTAGAGCCTTGCCTCCAGTAGACGATAGGTCTTTCTGCGGAGTCTTTATAGGATAACATGGATAAGGGTCACTAGAAGAAGAGAAAGTGTGGATAGGTTTTGTTTTGCCCCAATGGAGGGCTGAGGATGAGATCACTATCTAAAATTTGTTTCTCTTCACAAAGATTGCTCATTCATTTACATATTGGTCTGAACAAAGAGGCACAGGGCTATATAATATGACCTTGAGGATTATCTTTGTCATAGACTCATAAAATTGATTTACCCAAGGTTACCAAGTGGCAGATAGCTGGGGCTAGAGTCCAGTATTCTTGCTTTACAGTCCAGGGTTCTAAAATATACCTATTTAGTTTGAGATTCTTCCCAATTGGAGTTTTCTTACACTCAATTCTTTGCTTCTTCTGGCTTTTCCCAACCTACCCACCTCACTGACCATCTCACACAGGTGAACTACTCCAGCAGTTCTGATCAGTCCGTCTTGAGGCTTAGCATACAGCCTGATCTTTTGCATTTGGCCAAGATATTGAGGAAAAGGTCACTTCACCCCCATACCCATTACTTGTGATTGAGCTAATGCTGCCAAGTGAGCTGGCAGGAGTAGACTCTAGGGACAGGCAATCTAAGGAGATTGTTCTGAGCCTTCAAGCTATGACTGTCCCTGGTGAGATAAAGAAATACTCGTGATTCCCAAAAGCATGTTAAAGGGGAAAAGGAAAAGAAAGGCATTGGGAGAAGAGATAGGAAGGAGAGAGAAAGAATAGAAGACAAGGAAAATGGGGTAGGGATAAGGATGCAGAGAGCAGATAGTAGAGAAGGGCTACTAACAATGTCTGGTGCTTCCCAGTGAAACCTATATATGTATTATATCCACTAGGAAGTTAACATGGTGTAGCAGAAAGAATATTGATATTAGATTTGGAGTCAGGAGACTTGCGTCCAGATCTGGGTCTGGCACTTTTAAGTTACGTGGTCTTGATCAAGATAAATTCTTCTGATGCTTAGATCCATTTTCTGAACAAGAGGAAGGATGACGTTTTCACTGTCTTCCTCCCAGTGTAGTTATAAGGAAAGAACTTTATGGAGCTTAGATCTCAAGACTTGAGAGGATCGAAAATCTCACCAATATGGATATCCCTATATTAGCAGGGCATATAGGACATGTGTAAAATGGGGATAATAAAAGCATCTACCTTTCCAAGGTTGTTGTGAAGGTTAAATGAAATAATATTTGTAAAGTGCTTTGCAAACCTTACAATGCTAGCTATTTATTGTTCCCTCCAATAGCACAGAGCACAGTCCATCTACGCCTTCACATCTTGTACAAGTTGTGAATACACAAGGGTCCATCTCATTTGGTGGAAATCTTATAAGCCTCTGGACCTATGGGTATCAATGCTGTATTCACACTGTCCGTGGGTTACCTTTTATGCTTGCTGCATGACCAGCCCACCTACCTCCTCCACCTTTATTTGAAGATATCCTTTATTTCACTCTTGCGCACGATTCTTTCTTGTCAATATCTTGCAGCCTATTCATACTCACCATGAACCTCTTTGTTTTCCTTTGTGTGAAGTTTTATTAAGATTTTCTGGAGACTGTGGTATTCCATGATTCATAGGCTTATGGTATTCCTGGGAGAATATTGGTGTTTAAAAGTTGGGTTTCTGTTTCAGACAAATGTTTGAGGTTATTAAAATGCCCAATTTCTTAAATTTAATCTATCCTGCCTTTTTAGTCTTATTTAATGTTAGCCTCAGATAGATAATGTTTATCTATAGTTGAAGATGTTATGTACTAATTGACCAATCCCCAAGGTTCAATTGTATATTGGATCTGGATCATCTTCATCCCCTTGATTTTTCCCATGTGCACGGCTTGACTGAGTTCTTTCGAGTTATAATGGGTCCTGTGGTGGGGGTGACGAAGCCAGGTTCTGGACTTGATGCAATTTGTATAATGTCATTCAATAATAGGAGCATATGGAAGATCTTACGACTTATGAGGACTCTCTCCTCCATTATGCTATAGGCATCCTTCACGTCAATGGCAAACACCTCTGGCCAGCATGTATCTCCCTGTTTTACGTCTTTCTTATATTTAGAAGGCTGTCAAATGAATTTATCTCAGTTATTGCTTTTACCAAGGAATCTTGTTGGATCTGAATATAGTATCCCTTGCCTCCTCTACTCAAATAATAGGTGGCTAGGAGGTACAGTGGATAGAGCACTTGGTCTAGAGTCAGGAAGACCTGAATTCAAATCTGGTCTTAGATACTTACTGGCTATGTAACTGGGCAAGTCACAATCTCTGTCTGCTTCAGTTTTTTTCAATTGTAAAACAGGAATAATAATAGCACCTACCTCCCAGGGTCATTGTGAGGATCAAATGAAATAATATTTATTAAATTTTTGGCACGTAGTAGGTGCTTAATAAGTAATTGTTCCTTTCCCTTTGTAGCATATTCAGTAAGCATTTCAGTCAAGCCAGAGGTTGTGATGGTCTTGTAATCCTTTGTATGGAGGATCCTCTCCCCACATCCAGCTTCAGAGAATATTAGGATATTCTCTGACTGCTTCCTGTTGGTAATGATGACTAAGGGGTTCCTGCTACATGGGGAGGAAAAGTCTTTTCATGGGCTATTGAGCTAGATAGAACTCTGTTGATACATTAAAGGGGCAATCCTTGCCTCCCAGACCTTTTCTTCTTGTAGGCCTTGAAGTAAGTGTCAGAATGACTCTTTCCTCTGTGGAAGGTTGGGTGGCCATGGGGGTGCCCCTTTTCCTACCCGACATCAAGTATAGATCTGATGGACTTCTAGGCAAGTCTGTGCCTGTGATGGGGCTGGCTGTTGTCTGTCTTTTTTTTTTTCCACTCTGGTATAAGGCCTTGTGAGATCTTAAAAGGCAGCTGGCATTTTCTTGCAAGGTACTCAGGCAGCAGAATAACAGTTACCAAAGCATTTGGGATAGAGGGAGAAAGAAGGAGAGGGAGGAGGGAAGGAAATAGAAGGGAGAAGAAGAAGGAGAGAGAGAAAGAATTGGAAAGAAAGAGCCCACTTGGCATTGATTAGGTTGTACTCAATGAAGGTGAAATAGAAAAGGCAGAAATTCTTAGTAAATGACCCAGTGAAGCTTATTTATTTTCCTCTCAACTGATTGTATTCATTCTATGATTCTTTGTTGTTTGATATCCCCTTTTTGTGGGAGAATAAAACTACCTGTTCCATATGTGACAGACTTTTTTTTTTTAATCTGGGTAACTTTTTTACCCCCTTCCCCTTTACTGGGGAGGTCCCTTAGAGCAGAGATTTTTAATCTTTGTTTGAGTCATGGCCCCCTCTGGCAGTCCAGTGAAATTCATGGGCCCTTTTCAGAAAAAAAAATGTCTTTGAGAGTACAAGATAAAATATATAGGAGTATGAAAGAAACCAATTCTATTGAAATATACTTATCAAAATATTAAACAAACAAACAAAGCAAGTTCACAGATTTCATGTTAAGAGCCCCTAAGTCAGGCTATATCCAAAAATAGAATTGTTTTTCAGGAATCCGAGGTGGGAGTGGAATTGAATTACAGGGAAACTTAGTTCCGTCTTGAGAAGGTTGATAACGTAGGAGCAACCAGTCCTAGGCAGATCTTGAGGCCAGGCAGAGGGCCAGGTACTGATAAATGTCTGAAGCCCTGGTGGCTTCAGCCTAGCAGTGCCTGGCTAACTGCTATGATGAGACCTCATTGGAGAAGAGCCTTTAAGAAAGCATTTTACTCCATCAAATCAAATACCTTTTTTCAGAAAGCACTGTCAGATTTTGTATTCTTTGTACCTTTCAGTCAATTTTGTGACTATAAAGATACATAGTCTATTGCATAGTATTCTTTACAAAAGCCTGCCTATTCCCTTCCCATACTTTGATCAAAGATGGCACCAATATATGTGTAAATTTTCTCATACAGATTTTGTAGGTGTGGGACAAATAGGGATAGCTGTTAGTACTTATAACTATTTCCTCAATCACCATGTTTTTTGGGGAACAAGGTATTAGCATCTTTGTTTTTCTCCCCAAACATTTGATATCAGTTTATCTTAGAGGTGTCTTGAGATCCATCAATGTCCTCCAAACAGCTGCAGGATTGATTTTCCATTCTAACTGATGTTGTCCTTGGGTGCCATGTTTTTTTGTGTGACAAGGAGATCAAGTTTTTGCTGTTGGGTGAGGGGGTTTCCAGGCTTCCTCATTTTTTTGGTTCCCTCATTGTGGCAACTGATTTAATATAAACCTTAAATTGCTGTAGATAAGCTACAGGCAATAAGAATTCATCTTATTATCTATTCTTGCTTCATTCACTCTTCTCCTTGAGAACCTGCTGGGAGAGATAACATTGTAAACTATAATGGGGTGACTCACTCTAAGACACATCTCTTGGCCTTACACCTCACCCTATATATCCCCATTTCCAATGCTTAATTTGGCCTTTCCAGTCTTTCCCTTCACTCCTATCTAGTGACAAACCTCTACAACAAAACTAGGTGATCTCGTTGTTCAATGAATATGCTTTGTGTGTCTCAGCCTCCTTTCTGCTTTTATGCCAGCTATTCTCCTCAGTCCAATTCAACATTTATTGAATACTGACTTTGTTCAAGGCACCAAGCAATAAATCAAGTCCAATTGGTAGCAATTGCTGACTCCTGGGGTGTAAATGGCCACACTGAAAATTTAACAGTCAGCTCTCACTAGCCTCTTCAAGTTGGCTTCAGTATACTCTGACTAGCAGTGAGCTTTTAGGCATATCATGGGACTTGTCTGAGTTATCTCTTAATAAAACTAATTATCAGCTTAACAGAGGGGCTAGAGACTCAATATTCCTTAAAGTTCTGTTCTAATACGCTTAGATTCTTGGGATAAGATAGTCAAGTAAGGTTAACCAATGCTGTTGGTTCTTCAATCAAGTCATGTTTTCTCTCCTGCAGAAAGTCTGGGAGATGATCTGTTTCTCTTATGTTGCTGTCCGGTAAAGCAGCTAGGTGGTGCAATGGATAGAGTGCCAGACCTGGAGTCAGGAAGACCCATCTTCCTGAGTTCAAATCTGGCCACAGACACTTATTAGCTTGTGTGACCCTAGGCAAGTCACTTCACCCTCCTTGCCTCAGTGTCCTCATCTATAAAATAAGCTGGAGAAGGAAATGGCAAATCCCCCCAGGGTCTTTGCCAAGAAAACCCCAAATGGGGTCATAAAGAGTTAGATATGACTGAACAACAGCAAAAAGCACACACTTCAGATTTTGATGGTATCCTTGCTGTGGTTGTTTGCTTTTTGACTGCCTGCTCAGTAACTGCATAAAGTCAGAGCTGATGATTTTCATGTCGTCTGCCCCGTTAGAATGTGAGTTTCTCAAGAGTAGAGACCATTTTTTTCCTTTATGACTCTAGCACTTAGCTTAGGCCCTGGCACTTAGAAGTGCTTCATGCTTGTCACGCAGCTAATGAGTTTAAGATTACTGTCAAGATTACACTCATTCTTTCAGACAGCTAGATGGCTCAGTGGGTAAAGATGAGGAAGATATGGAGTTGGAAAGAACTGAGTTTGAATCCTACTTCAGACACTTACTAACTGTGACCCCCGGGCAAGTCACAACCTTGTTTGCCTCAGTTTTCTTTATCTTCACAGGATTGTTTGGAGAATCAATTGAAATAACACATGTAAAGTACCACATAGATATTAGCCATTAGCATGATTATTCTTTTAGTCTGAGGTGTGTGAGGGCGGGCCAGCAGACATCATGATGCTTACCAGCTGCTATGACTAGCTTCCCTTCCCACCAGGCTGATAAAAATCACGTAGGCTAATTTCACTCCAAGTGATGCTTAGACTTCCTAGATTCATAGGATGCTATTGCCAGAAGGAGCTTTAGAGATTGTCTCCTCCCACTGCCTCATTTTACAGGTGACAAAACGGAGGCCCCAAGAAAGGAAGTTATTTGCCTGAGCTCCCACAGCCAGTCAAGAGGCAGAGCCAGAACTTGAGGCCAGGAGTCCTCTTTCTGCGATATGATACTGCCTTCAGCATCATTCTCGGGGATCCTCTCTCACAGAGCATTTGACAAACACAAAGAGATCGGAGTGAGTGTCAGCAGCACAGAGAAATCATAATGCATCTCAACACCCCCCTCTCCCCATTTCTTTGGATTAACTTGATTTATTTTCATTTCTTTTTTTGTTCTGGGTTTATAGGGGATGCTGATTACTGCCATCATCATCACCATCAGCAGACACTGGGTACTTGGCTCAGGACTGTAAGCAATCTGATGCGCCCTGATGCTCCCATGTTATCTGTCTGTGCTATGAAGCTGATAGTTAGATGATCCTTGGGGAAAAGAAACCAATGTTTCCTACTAGCCACAGAGGCTGTTGCAAGGGGGTTGTCAGTATGAAGGTCTGTAGTGAGCACCCTTCATCAAAGGATCTCCAAGCACTTTGCTAATAGCCTACCCTATCCTTTCAAAGATATCAACAGGAAAGAACAGTAAACTTCATTGAAACTATGTCATTTCTGTTTTGCAGAATTTAAAGGGGCAGCTAGGTGGCGAAGTGTATAGAGCACCAGGCCTAAAGTCAGGAAGACTCATCTTCCTGAGTTCAAATTTGGCCTCAGATGCTTATTAGCTGTATGACCCTGGGCAAGTCACTTAATCCTGTTTCCCTCACTTCCTCATCTATAAAATGAGCTGGAGAAGGAAATGGCAAACCAATCCAGTATCTCTGCCAAGAAAATCCCAAATGAGGTCACAAAGAGTTGGACATGACTGAAACATCTGTATGACAACATAAATAAGATGATAGACACACATATTTTCAAAATTGGGTCATTGATGTAATTGGCTGAGGAAGCTTCTGGGGAGGAAACTCTCCCTATGAATACAGATCAGCTCCGGTTTTGCATTTCATAGTCTTGGAGAGCTGTCTGGGATACTAAGAAGTTAAGTGACTTGTCTAAGGTCATAAAGCCAGTAGGTGTCAGAGATGGAACTTGACCCCAAGGTCTTACTGACACTGAAACCACTTCCCAGGCTATACCATTTATCAGAAGGGCATATGCATGTCAGCTTTTCTTATTAAATTATCATCATCATCATCATCATCATCACCATCATCATCACTGTTGTCATTGTTTCTCTTAGCAAAGGGGACCATATATAATAGGAAGTGAAAGTATCCAATTTAAGGATAAAAGTAGGACATTTAAAATACACATATACACACACATGCACACACACAGATATATCACCTTGGATTCTAATCTTCAGGAGAAAGAAAATATGTTCTTTCTGATTGGGGTGTTCAGGTGATTTAGAACAAACCCAAAATGGAATTGATTCCTAGTGCCTTGGAGGGCTTCTCCCAGAGGCTGGGTAACCACCTTTCAGAGGAACTATAAAGGGAATGCCTATAGTGGGTGAGCTGATGGACTGGATAACCTCTAAGGGCCCTTCTCTCTTTCCAATTCCAATTCTGCATCTCAATTTCTATGTGTGCCTAGTGCGGTTCTATTATTTTTATTACATCCAAAGAGCTGTTGCTTTTCATTGGTCTGAATTCAGCATTTCTTTTGGGTGATTTGCCTGTCTTCAGAGTGATTATAAATGCTTTCTGGAAAACCAGTGCTAGCTGGAAGGAGAAACACTGCTCCTGTAGAAACTCAACTGACTGGCAAATATGGGATAGAGAATTTTGAGCATAATGATTGTTCAGCCAACTAGATCAAATCTTATTTCTGAAAGCTGTTTCCTCGCTGAGCTGATGTATTTGTTCCTGACTCATTCTGATCAGTGGGGCATTGAGTCATAAGGAGCAGATTGGAAATTATTTTATTGATTTTTTTCTTTCTTTTTTATTTACCAAAGGTGAGAGAGAATTTCTCTTTGCTGAGCTTGATTTAGCTACAAGCAATGTGAAGAACTTTCAGAAGAGTTCATTGGAAGCAATCAAAGGGCAACCACTTGGTCCTGGTGTGGAAATGCTCAGTGAAACCTGTTCTGGCCTTGGGAAAAGGAAACTTTGCTTTAGTTTGTCTAGTAAATAAATTATTATTATTTTTGCCATTCTGTAAATAGTGATACTGGGGAGGCTAACTATCAAGGAAACAATCCTAAGCAACCCTGGTAGCACGGGTCCAATGTGGGTGGGTGGCTTAGTGGTAAGGCATGGAGTGTCACTAATTCCTTCAAGAGTTTATGATTTGGGAGCAGTTAGGTGTTGAAGTAGATAGAGCACCAGCCCTGCTGTCAGGAGGACCTGAGTTCAAATCTGATCTCAGATACTTACTAACTGTGTAATCATGGGCAAGTCACTTAACACCGACTGCATTTTTCCTCCATCTTCCCCACCCCCCCAAAAAAAGAGTTTATGATTTGGTTAATGAAAATGTCAAGTGATCTGGCTTATAGTTTTGGGGTATTGAGGGCAATGTGGTACAATGAAAGAGAGGTCCAATGGAAAGATTGCTGCTGTTTGTCCTTCATTCTTGAAGAGGACTATGACTTCAGGAAGGTTGATGCCATGACATGCAGGTGAATTGGATTAAAGTGAGGCATGTCTGTGCAAAGTCACCATCCTCACTTTCCCCTCTGGAGCAATCTGGGTTCAGAGCTCAGATATGGATCAAGACAACTGGAGATGGCCTAGGATGCAGTGGGGGACCTTGACCTTTTCAAGCTAAGGTCTTTAGCAAGTCTCAATTTGACTGAGTCAATGCCTATTCAGCAATTAAGGCTTAATAAAAAATGAGACAGACAATGTCCTCTTTAAAAAGAAAAAATAGTTCTGGGAGGGGAAGATCCTCAGGGTTCCTGGCCAAAACAGAAACAATGGCTGATTCTAAAGGATCTGGGTCCAGATTCTGCCTCTGCTATTTGCTGTCTATGGGATCCTGGGCAAATTACTTACCTTCTTTGATTCTTCAATTTCCTCACCTATAAAGTGAAAGAGTAGGACTACATGACCTCTGAGATCCCCTCCAGCTCTAAATCTATAATTCTAGAGCTGCGAGATATAGAATCTGGGCTTAATTAGGGAAGGAAACCTTGGTAGTAGGATTTTCTTAAGCACAAGTGAAAAGCTTAGTTGTAAATAGGCAAGGTCCCTCCCTTGCTCCTGAAATAAAAATTTAGCAGGTGGGGGTGGGAGAGAGATAGGCAGAAATGGGGAGATTGGTGGGAAAGAGTGGATGGTAAGGAGGGGAGGAAATTTTTTCCTTTTTTTTGAAGGTATTTTGGGGGGGGAGGTGTGGATATTAAGGAAAAATAAAGATACTTTATATTATCAATATCTTCTTCATATCATCATGGGGGACTATCCATTGATGGGGAGGGTGGGGAGGCATAGTATGGTAGAAAGAGGTTTTTCAGGAAACAGTCAGGTTTTCATGATGCTCCTGACAAATAGCAGTTAGTGACCATGAGCAAAGGTCTGAGCCTTCATTTATTTCTCTGTAAAACACTGATAATACCCACAGCATGTTCTCTATTGAACCCTATCTACCATACTATCCTTCTTTCCCCAATGATTTCAGTCCCCGGTTTATAGTCTTTTTCTTCATCCCAACTCTTTTCCTCATATCAAAGGACTTCACCATATATTTTGATGACTCCCAAAATACCCTAACTTCTCAGTTGCTCAATGTATTCAATTCCTATGACCTGCTCCATTTAATCTCAGCTACATACAGAGATGGTCATCACCTTGATTTGCCATCATAATAAATGTTCCACTTCCATGTTTGTGAACTCTGAAATACCTTTATCTGATTATAATCTTTTGTCATTCCATCTGCCCCATGTTCTTTCCTTCTGCTGTCAACACCATTGCCTCCATTCCTCAGTCCTTTCCCAGGCCATTACACCTGCCCTGGGTAGATTCTCCTACTTTCTTTCAACCTATTGAACCAATTCAGCTCTGATCTATATTCCACTCTAAAATCCTTTGCCCTTTTGTCCTAGAATTGATCACACCCTAACAACCCCTAACCCTGGATTACTCTGGCTTCCTTCACCCCTACTCATGTGCTATTGAACACAGCTACAGGAAATATAAAATCATGCTAATTGGGTCCACTACAAATTAATGTGATCTAATCTCAACTAAGCACTTACTGCAGCAATGAAATATTCAACTCTTCCATAATTGATTCGTTATCCCACTCTATATAGTGGTTATTCCTAACTTTCTCATATCTCCTCAAGCTTCATGGCACCCTCAACCCTGACCCTCTGAGGACCTCAACTCATCTTGCACTGAAAAAATTGAGACCATTAGCTAAGAACTCCCTCTTCTCCCTTCGCCCTCCTCATCTTATATCACTCAGACATTTTCTCCCATTATTTCTTTCACTCTTGTCTTATGTGAAGAGGGGGCCCTTCTCTTTGCCAATGCAAAGACTATACAAATGCCTTTGGTCCCATTCCCTATGGTCTTTTTTTAATGTTCCAAATGTGATTAATTTATTTTACTCTAATGCAAAATCAAAGCTTTCACTATAGCACAGAGACCAATTTGATGAAAGGTCATGGAAAAGTGCTATAGGACATGTAGGACATGATGTACAAATTGGAAAATCAGGTCATTTCCTTTATAATGTGACACTACACTATCATTGAAGAACAAATTTAAAATAATACTGGGAAACTAAACTATTTTCAGTGGCATAAACATTACAACTTCCATGTATCAAGTATCTCAATGGACTCAAAACCCTCCAGACTTTAGTATGGTGGCACTACAACAATTCCTTGGAAGAATAAAAAGTTCACATTGTTGAAATTTCACAGAAGAATATTAAAACCAAAGCAAAGTGGATTCATATCTCATAATTTCCACGGATAGATTTGATACTTTACTTAAAAACTATATTAAGCTTTCAATTCAAATCCCACCCAATATTATGACCTAGATTAAAGTGTTGTTTTTTTTTTATCAATTAAAGCTGAGAGCATCAGTTTTACACCTTATCATAGTGTTCAAGTATATTCTAGTGTCGTTAGGCTTACATTATTCCCTTTACCAGATAGAGAAATTTTTAGATTCAGTTTGTATTTAGTAGCAATGTCATAACAGATGTTATTACTGTCAGCTGTCCAAGCAAGATTTATTGAAGTATCAGTCTTTCTCATTAACCTTTTGATAGATTGACCCTCCAAATTCCATGCCATCTTTCACATGTGTACAGCTGGATAGCAGCAGCCTCGTAATCCACAGCAAAATTATTTGGAGACAGTTTGGATTTGACCATGTCGAAACTCATCTGATAGCCAGAAAGCCAACCTTCATAAGCAAATACAACCCAACAATAGATGGTTGGACAAGAAATCAATGTCAACATTTCCACCAAGGCTGAAAACAGTCCCATTTATAGGAGATCTTCCTTTGATTTTCTGCTCTTCTCTCTTGTGTTGGGTACAAATTTAGTGTCAAGTGACCTTTAAAACATCAGCTGATTTTTCCTCCATGCTGATTTCTGTCCCTAGGATATTTTCTCTGTCCTGTTGCCGAATGAAGGCAAACCCATAGTTGTAGATCTTATACATGGTTTCCAAACTATTTGAAGTTTTACCTGTGTCCAGGCAAATGACCAGAAGTGGGTAATTCCACTCCCTGGAAGATTTGGTTTTAAGATCTATTTTAAACATACCAAACCCATATACTTTGTAGAAGACATCCATGGTAGCCTTTCCTAGGTCACAGTAAGCTGGCATGTTATACGTTTCTTTCAGCTATGTCTGCTCAGGAAGGATCTGTGACTCAGAGAGTAGCCACAGAGGGAAGGGGAGTGAGGGAGTGCCAATATTCCTGAAGATGCCAACTCTCCTCTTCTGATCTTCTGCAGCAGATTGGTCCCAGTATAACCCTTTGTCCTTTTTCTTTAATTTCTCCCTATTTACTGGATCATTCCCTGCTGGAAAATACACTCATGTCTTACCCATTCTTCAAACAACAACAACAAAACCCTTACTTGTTCCTACCGTCTCCTATAGCTATTGTCCTGTATCTGCCCTATATCTTCTTGGCTAGACCCTTTTAAAAATCTGTTTGCTCAAGGTGCCTCTACTTCCTGTCTTCTCATTCTCTTTCAATCCCACTGAAATCTAGTTTTTGGTGCCATAATTCAGCTAAAACTACTGTCTCCAAAGTCATTTAATTGCCACATCTAATGGCCTTTTCTTGATCCTCATCTTTGAAGACCTGTGTGCAGTACTTGACCCTGCTGATCATTTCTTCCCAGATACTCTTCCCCTCCTAGGTTTTTGTGACCCCATTTGTCCTGATTTTCCTTCTATCTGAATCCTCAGACTCCTTTGTTATATCTTCATCCATGTCATGCCCACTAACCATAGACATCCCCTAAGGCTCCATCTCTTTTTCTTTTGAAAGATCCCTAGACTGATGAAATGATGGGTCCAATTAATTTTAAAATAATTATAAAATGTATATATGTTCACATTACATGTATGTACATACATGACATGTATGTATATATGTACGTTTGTATCTTTTAAGATTACCAAAGCACTTTATATACATTATCTGGTTTGTGTCACACACACACACACATACACACCCCCAACAGTATACACTTTTTCACTTGGGGATTTGATTTTTTATATGGATTTGATATGGATTTGATTATCATTTCAATGCAGATTATTCACAGGTTCATATAGTCTGTCTCCTGAATTTCAGTAAAATATGGCAAACGGCCTTTTGGATATCCTATACACATCTCAAATTCATTACATCCAAAATAGACCTCATTATCTTTCTTCCCAAACCCTTACCTCTATCTAATTTACCTATTCCTGTTAAGTGCTGTACTACCGTCCTCCCTGTTATCCTGGTTTACAATCTCTATGTCCTTCCTTATTCCTCACTAACGTTCACCTCACATATTGAATCTATTGTCAAGCTCGTTGTTTTTGCTTTTACAAAATCTCTAGTATACATCTCCTTCTCTCCACTAAAACAGCTCCCACCCTGGTTGAAGCCCTCATTAGCTCTCACCTAGACTGTTGAAATAGCCTAATTAATCTCCTTGCCTCGGTTCTCTCCCCATTCCAATCCACTGTCCACTTAGTTACCAAAAAGATTTTCCTAAAGGGTAGGTCTAATCAGGTTGCTCTTCCCTCATCCCCACTTGTCAATTTCACTGGCTCCCTATTACTTAAAACTGCTATTCACACTCATTCCAAGCCTTCAATATGTAAACAATAAACCATTGGGCTGAGACTTGGGCTGACTGTTAGTTGGATAAAAGCCAGAGTAATTTGGGTTTAAAGGCATAGTTAAGTAGCTCCATTTGAAACACATCAGAAGCCTGTTAAAAGTCTGTTTTTTCAGAGTTATGTTTTAAGAAATTATGAATAAAAACTTCACAGGGAAAAAAGTAACATGTTCCAGCTTTTTGAAAAAATAAGTAAATTAAAATTAAAATCTAGCACCCACACCCTAAAATATCTTATGAAATATATGTGACCAAAACTATATTCCTGTGGACAGAAAACTCATATATAAGTATAGGGTACCTGGATTGGAGAGAAGAATCATATGTGATGAGAGAAGAAGAAGGAGGAGGAGGAGGAAGAGGGAGAGGAGGAGGAAGAGGGAGAGGAGGAGAGGAAAAAGAGAAGGAGCAGAAGCAGTAGAGCAGAAGAGGAAAGGAAGGAGGTGGAGGAGGAAGGAGAAGAAGAGGAGGAGGAGAAGAGGAAGAATGACAGTGAGAAAAGGAGAAAGAAAAGGAGTAGAAGGAGAAGCAGCAACAGCAGAAGCAGCAACAGCAGAAGCAGAAGAAGCAAATAGAAGCAGTGGAAGAAGAGGAGAACAGGAGTGGAAGAAGAGGAGAAAGAAGAGGAAGAGAAAGAAGAAAGAGGAAAAAGAAGAGGAGGAGGAGGGAAGTGGGAGGAAGAATAAGAGGAAGAGGAAGAAGAGAAGGAGAAGGAGAAGAAACATCCCCAACTTCTGCTCAAATTTGCAGCTACTGCTTACTCTCAGAGTTCCAGAGATAATTCTCAGAGACTGTGTTTCTCCTCCTCTAGATCCTGAGTGCCAAATACAGTAGTCCCCAGTCACAGTCTTCTGATAGACTGACTTTTGATCTAGATATTCCTCAGTGGAATGGACACTGGCATCAGTAGTTGCTAATTCCTGAAAATATTAGAAATGAGCTCATTGCCTAGCTTCCTTAAAAGACTAAATGTAGTGATGATAGAGAACAAATTTCATAGCTTACAATTCATAGATTTGGATCTGGGAGAGACCTCAGAGGCCATCTAGCTCAATCCCTCATTTTATAGGTGAGGATTTTAGGTCCAGCGAGGTTACCACTTGCCCAAGGTCATACAGCCAATAAATGGCAGAGCTTGAACCAAAAAAAATCTAAAACTTTTGGAGTTAAAACCAGGTCTTCCTGGTCCTTATGACTTTGAGATCCACCAAGGAGCTGAAAGAAAGTACTATTCTTGATTAAAAGGTAAGAGTTCCCATTTATTTGAATTAAAAATATTAAATAATTATTTTAGTTATACTTGACCGTTTTTTCTTTCTTTTTTCTTTTTCTTTTTTCTTTTTTGCTTTTTTGGAGGGGTAATTGGGGTTAAGTGACTTGCCCAAGGTCACATGGCTAGTAAGTGTTAAGTTTCTGAGGTCAGATTTGAACTCAGGTCCTCCTGACTCCAGGGCCGGTGCTCTATTCACTGTGCCAACTAAATGCCCCCACTAGACAATTTTTATAGACTTTTTGGGTTGAGAGCAATAGAGATTCAATGATTTTTTCCTTTAAAGGTATTAAAATTGCTCATTTAATTTCCAACTTAACTCATTTTCCAGGCTGCTTCCCCTCGTCAGCATCCTTACCTCCTCCCTACCATCCCAGCTCCCCTTTTTGTTTTATCTTCCCTTTTAAAATATAAACTCCTTGAGAGATGGGGATCATCTTGTTTTCTTGAATTTGTATACCCAGTGCTTTGCATAGTACCTGGTATATAGTAAGGACTTAATAACTGTTCTATCTATGAAAGATCCCTAGACTGATGAAATGATGGGTCCAATTAATTTTAAAATAATTATAAAATGTATATATGTTCACATTAAATGTATGTACATACATTACATGTATGTATATATGTATGTTTGTATCCTTTTAAGATTACCAAAGCACTTTATATACATTATTTGGTTTGTGTCACACACACACACACATACACACCCCCAACAGTATACACTTTTTCACTTGGGGATTTGATTTTTCTATCTATCTATCTATCAACCTATCTATCCACCTATCTATCCATCCACCTATCCATCCATCCATCCATCCATCTGTCCATCCATCCATCACCTATCCACTTATCCATCCATCTCTCCATCTCTCCATCTATCTATCTATCTATCTATCCATCCATCTATATATCTATCTATCTATCTATCCACCTATCTATCCGTCCACCTATCCATCCATCCGTCCATCCATACATCACCTATTCCCTATCCACTTATCCATCCATCTCTCCATCTCTCCATCTTTCTCTCTCTCTCTCTCTATCTGTCTGTCTGTCCGTCTGTCCATCCGTCCATCTGTCTATCTGTCTACTTATCCATCCATCCATGCATCCATCCATCCATCCTTCTACCCATCCACCCATTTATCCATCCACCCATCCACCCAGCCAACCATCCACCCATTCACCTATCTATCTGTCTGTCTGTCTGTCCGTCCGTCTGTCCATCTGTCTATCTGTCTACCTATCCATCGATCCATCCATCCACCCATCCACCCATCCACCCATCTACCCATCTACCTATCCATCTACCTACCTATCTATCTATCTATCTATCTATCTATCTATCTATCTATCCACCTATCCACCTATCCATCCATCCCATCCATCCACCCATCCAACCATCCACCCATTCACCTATCTATTTATCTCTCTCTCTCTCTCTCTCTCTCTCTCTCTCTCTAGGTGACAGTGGATAGAGTTATGACGCTAGAGTCAAGAAGACCCAGGTTCAAATTTAGCCTTGCACCCTTACGAGTTGTATGACCCTGGGTAACTCACTTAGCTTTTGTTTGCCTCAGTTTCCTCAGCTGTAAAATGGGAATAATAACAGTACCTACTTCCCAGAGTTGTTGTAAGAATCAAATGGGCTAATATTTGTAAAGTGCTTAGCGCAATGCCTAGCACATAGTAGACACTAATTAAATGCTTATTCCCTTCCTTTGTCTATAGGGTACAGTGGCTAGAATACTAAACTTTGACTCAGGAAGACCTCAGTTCAAATCTGACCTCAGACAGTTACTTGCTATGTGTCCCTGGACCAGTCATTTAACCCCTGACTTCCTTTAGCTTCTGCAACTGCAAAATGGGGATAATAATAGTGCCTACCTCCAAGGGTTGTGGGGAAAATAAAATGAGATAATATAGGATGTCCCAAAAATCTACATGCAATTTTAAGCTACAAAACTGCATTTGCAAAGCACTTTTCAAAATTTGAAGTGCTATATAAATACTGGCTATTATTATTATCATTATTGTTGTTGTTGTTGTTGTTGTTAATCTACCCAACTTTAGTAGTGAGTGAGGCAAGGCCCTCCTAGTCTCCTGGCTAAAAAGTTTAGAATAAGGGTGTACATTTGGTACTTTGGTGCTTATATGCAAACTAATCATGGTTCTACAGACTTCTTTTTTGTTCCCTTTAGAGAAGGGTTGGGACTAGGGATATGAGGAGCACAAGGAAAGGCCAAAGCTATTCATCCCCTCTAGAACACTGACTTTGGAGTCATAGGACCTGGGTTTGAATGCCACCACTGGCTGTTTGACCTTGTGCAAGGAAGCCACTTCTCCATTGTGAGCCTTAATGAGGGCTCTGAACGAGATGATCTCTTTAGCCATAGTGAGGGAAATGGCCTGGCATTTAGATCAGCCCATCCTTCTTACCCAGACAGGGCCTTGTGTTGGCCTCTGGTTACACCAAAGGCAGCTAGATGGGGAATGAAATGCCCACAGATGATCGCTATGGCTGTATAGTAGGCTCTGGGGCAGCATCCCACTGCCTGCGGCTTCCTGTGATTCACAATCGCTGGAGGCTGTTGTTGAATCATTATCCTGATGAAGACGTAATAATTCTTGGCATGGAAATTTAATAACTCCCCATACCTAAATCTTCCCAAATTGTAGAAGAAAATTGGTGAGTCTAGTTGGAAACCACCCAGGACTTCCAACACTCACCCCACAAAGCCAGGAGATCCAAGAGTGAGCACTACTATTATCTTGGTACTGATGTTTTCAGGGTCAAATTTTCCCTCTGCTTTTACCCATCCTGGGTGTCTGTACTCTCTTCTTGGACCTCCCTGGCAGAATGGTTTTACATTGGTTTTGAAGAAAAATAGGTAGCATTGACCACATGGTTAAGGACACTGGGGAAGGTCTGACCTTGGTAAATTAATCTCCTTGATATGGCTATGGTTCTTAATTCATCTTTAGGGCAAGTTCCATTGCTTTTCAGGCTTAACATTAATTTATCCCCAGGTGTGTTTAATTGCATTCCTGGGCAGAGCAACAGAAAACACATACCAAGGGTCCTAAACTGTTTTTGTGTTATGGATACATTGATAGTCTGGTGATACCTATGGACCCCCTCTCAGAAGAATGTTTTTAAGTGAGCCAAGTCAAATATATGATTACATAGGAAACAAATTACATTAAAATATAGTTGTCAAAATATTATAAAAATAAATTTAGAGAGTCTTTGAAATCTATTTACAAACCCTTTGAGGATCCATGGACCCCAGAGTAAGAATCCCTGATCTATCTTGATCACCAGAAGGTTCTCCTTTATCTTCAGGAAATCTCTTTGACAGTCAGTCAATACACATTTATTAAGTCAGGAACTATGGTAAGTGCAGCTGAGGTTTTTATCTTTAATCGTATTTAGTCATATCCTATACCTTAAAAAAACAAAACAAAACAAAAAACCCTACAACAACAAAAACAACGACAATCCTCCCAGGTAAGAACTCTTAAACTACATTGTTATTTTATATATATATTATTATATACATTATATATTATATTATATATATTATATATTATTGTAATATATATTATGTGTGTATATGTACATATATATGTGTGTGTATATATGTATATATATGTGTATATGTATATGCATATATGTATGTATACATATATGTATGGCATGAATATGAAGTGAATAAATAAAATGCATATGAAATCGTTGATTACAAGATGGGAAGGATGGCCCTAGCAATTCCAATTGACATTGTAAGAATTTCCTCATGGGGAACTCCCTATAGTTAGGAAATCATCGATTTAGTTTCATGGGTTTTTTTTTTTAAGGATTGAGGAAGCATTTCGTGATGATTATTCTTCAGTGAAATCTCGTCCAATGTGTCAGAGGAACTCCACAGCTCTTTCTTCTTCACAAATTCCCCTTTTTCCTTCTCTAATCATCTTAATCTCTTTCACAGAATCACAGAATCCCAGACTCATAAGGAAGGGACCTCAGAGGCCATCTAGTCCAACCAGTGCCCAAACAAGAATCCCATCTGCAACATACTAAGCAAGTGGTCATCCAGCTGTGGCTTGGAGACCTCCAGTGAGGGTAAGCCTATTACCCACCAAGGTAGCCCACTCCTCCCCCTTTTGAACTGCTTTAATCGTTAGGAAGTTTTTTATTCTAACAACCTGAGCAAACTGTAATCTTATCAACCTGAATATTCTGTGCTGATGTAGTTTCCCACTCAGCTTTCTCAGTCAGATCATTGTGACTAACTGTAGTCCATGTTCTACCATGAATTAATTTCAGAGCTCAGTACTAGTGCCACCTCTTACAGAAAACTTAGCCTAATCTCCCAAGATGTTCTCTAGTGCAAACCAATCAATACCCTTTACTAAATAGGTTGTTGTTTATTCATTCACTTATGTCCAACTCTTTGTGACCCCAGGGACCATAGCACACCAATCTATCATCAGTCTGTCCAAGCTCATGTTCGTTGTTTCTATAACAATATCTATCCATCTCATCCTCTGCTGTTTCCTTCTCCTTTTGCCTTAAAATATTTCTCAACATCAGGGTCTTTTCCAGTGAGTCCTGCCTTCTCATTATGTGGCCAGTGAAGGACCACACTAGAATTCTGGAATCTTGGAAAAATTCGCCTTCAATTGAATTCAACATATGTTCAATTAAAATTTTTTTGTTTAATTATTTGTTTATTGTCTAGACTTAAGAAAGTGGTAGAGGAAAATGTTAATAATGCCAATTAAACTTAAAAGTCTGTTCTGTATACATTTTTTCTCCAGAGAACTAGTTATTAAACATTTACTCCCATTTTCATTATACCCCTTGCCATTTTTTCCATTCCTTTCATCTTACAAAGAAGGAGATGGAGACCCAGAAAAGGAGAAGCTTGTCCAGATTCATAAAGTTACTAGGATGGTCTGAACTAGGAGTTCTAGTAAATAATTCTGTGTCCAGTGCTATTTTTCAAGGCACTTTGATATAGATTTTGTCTCACCTACCATACTATTTTTTTAAAAATTATTAAGCCCCTACTACATGCAAAGCCCTATGCTAGCCACTGAGCATATAAAGACAAAGCAAGATATAGTTCCTGTTTTCACAGAATTTAAAATGTAGTGGAATGAGAATGGGGATTAGACAAATAGAAAACTAATGACGATAAAAGTTAGAATCTAGGAAGAGTGCATAGGAGAAGTGTGAGCAGGGTGACTTGAAAAGTGATCATGGAGTGAAAATTTGAATGGAGTGTCCTGAGATTAGGAATGGGGAAGCTTTGATGGTAACATTTATCTGCTACCATTCGTATTGGCTGAGCACAGGGAGATTAAGATGTAGATCAGCCCATGCCTATGTGGATCAGGCAGCTGAAAACACAATATGAATTGAGGAGGACCTCCTTATTAAGTGCCTACTATGTGCTAGGCACAGGAGGTAGTAAAAGGAATATCAAGAGAATCTTTTTACATATGGGCTACTTCTTTTTCTTAAAAGGTATAGAAATAGTCCTGAAGACATAATTCTCCTGGGGGGACTAAAGGCCTGGGCTGTGTTAATCCTGAATACCAAAAGCCATGAGGAGTCAAGCTTGATTGGCAGACAACCATGGATAGCACAGCTCCCCAGCTGAGCCAATGGAATATTGGATAGAGTTGTTGAATATCCTTCCCCTGCTATGGTTAAGCAAATCTCCTTACGTTAACTGTCAGGTTTTCTATTCATTTTTCTATTTCCTTCTGATATCAAACATGAACCACCTGGTTCCTGACCTACATTAAGCTTTTCCTACCACACTGGAACTACAAATACAAAAATAAAAACAGTCTGTGCACTATAGGAACTTACATTCTATTGTGATGAGACAATATGTGGGGTCCATGGACTTGTATGGGTAAAAAATTACACTAAAATTTAGCATTTCCTTCAATTATTTAAAAACATCATTCTGAAAGGGGATCCATAGGCTTCATCAGAGTGATAAAAGGGTCTATCATACAAAAAAGTTAAGGATCCCTATACAGGCAGAAGAGACAGATGTTTCTGATAAAGATAGAAGGTCAGGCCCAGGCCAGAAGTCTGGGGGATACCCACAGTTAGTTGACATAAGAAGGATGATAGAGCAAAGGAGACTAAGAAGGAATAGTCCAACAAATCAAGTCAAGAAGCATTTATTAAGCACCTATTATATACCAAGCATTGTTCTAAGCCCTGAGGTCCCTTAGAGTTCTAAATCTATGATCCTGTTTTTCTGCTAGGCATTTAGCAAGACTTAGTTTCCTGTTACTTGACTTCCTAGATATGTGAGCCTTTTCTTCTCATTCAGTATTCATTCATTTATTGAACAAAGCAAATCCTGGCATGGACTCTAGTTCCCAGACCTCTGGTAGCTTGCTGTTCTGACTTTGAAGCTCACAAGGTCATGGTCAACTCCCATATTTCTTCACATAAAACAGGAAAGAAGCAGCACAATAGAGACAAAAGCAAGAGCAGGACAATTTGTTTATGGGCCGTATTGTACATTGGTGGGGAAATAGAACTCTCATCTTAGGAAGAGACCCTGGCAAGGAAGATGAGCCACATACTAAGCTTGGCTGGTTAGTGCTTTTTGAATGTACCCCAATTCCAGACACACAGCCAACCAAAATCCTCCTCTTCACCATGCAGCAGACTAAGGCCAGTTACAGAGTGTCTGGGCATTCTTCAAATGGGAGAACCAGAGAGTAATCTTACTTATCAATCTGCCTTGGTGGAAGCAGGCTCCCTTGCCTCTTTCATGTGAGGATTGTATCAAATGATCATACTATGCCTGCTTACCAGGCCCTTGTTACAAGAGATACTAGATTCTCTAAGATAAAATGATTTCCTTTTATAATACTGTGTAATTTATGTGTTTAATCACTTAAATACAGCTAAGAAAGGAGCAGTAGGTGGTAAAGCACAGAAGAAAGTAGATTGTTAAACTGTGATATATATATACATGCACATATATGTATATATGAATATATAAGTGCATATATATGTATACATATACTCATATATGTGTGTAGATATGTATATGTGTGTATGTGTATATATATACATATACATACACATACACACATATATGTATATGGTAGAGGAAAATTCTCTTTCCAAATTCTGGGAGCTTTCAGGCTTGAGGGTTCAAAGCTGGGCAAAGGAGATACTTCATTGATTTGTACTTTTATTACACCACAGAACAGAAAGAGAAAAAAGTGGATCTGGGGTACTTTCAAGATAATTTTAATACCTATGGTTGGATAAGTCATGCCTGAAGGGAGGAGTTAGAGAAAAGTATCACTCACCTTTATGTGGTGGTCAGAAACAGAAAGTGCTTAGCTCTCCTTACCAGCCCAATAATACCCTGCTTCTGATAACTGCTATAATTTTATATTTATATGTATTTGTGTATATATATGCATATATATACACATATACCCATATACTTACATACAGACATAGACATGCACACATAAATATATATCCAGTCCTAGTCTTTTTCCTGTGTTCCAGTTCTTCATTATTTTCATATATAAAAATATGACACATTATAAACTACCTTTTGTATTACTGTCATCCAGTGGAAATAATATAAGGCTCTTTCCATAATAAAATGTGATAGATAGTTCGATCACTTACTTGATATGCAAGTATTGTGATTCCTCTGGGCCTTGGTTTCCTTGTTTCTTAGATGAGAGGGTTGGGATATATGATCACTACTGTTCCTTCCAGTTCTAGGGTCCTATTATCCCCACCCTTTTTTTTTTTTTTTTTTACCAATCCCATTAAGATTACCATTCATAGCTACCTATTGAATATCTACCTGGTTGTCTGTAAAGCCAAGCATGAGCAACTTTCCAGAGGGCTGCTGCTGTGAACAGCTTTCAAGGTTCTGATTATACAGTATACTTAACTCTATTTGTTCAGTAACAATTTAAGACAAAACATTCACAGAAATCAAAGTACAGCATTCACAATGTTATGACAGAACAACTTATCATGAAAATGGCCACATAGTTTTCACCAAAGTGGTCATGTAGTTTTTTTTTAACAAAGTACATTTATTTAGTAACTCAATCATTTAGTAAGTCCTTAATTGAGTCACAAAATACAAAGGTCAAAAGTTTTCTATCCCTAGGTCACATTGTCTTAATCTCTTCAATCAAAAAGTCTTCTTTTTTCTTAATTGGAGATTAGTTTCCAATCATTCTTAATTAGTAAGTCCTTAACTCAGTCATCTAAATATAAAGGTCAAAGTTCTCCACCCCTAGATGAACCACCATCTTCTCAGTTTATATTAAATACCCAAGGAGACATCTTTTCATTTTGACTCAAGGCAGGCTCTCAGCTTTCATGGTTCCCCTTCCATGGTCCCAGCTCCTGCCTGAATCTTTCCAACTGCCGTCAGAATTAAAGGACAGGCAACTCTCAGTTCCTTGTGCAGTTCCTGTTCCATATTGAAGCTTGTAAAGTCTAGTCCAACTCAAGTCCTTCCCAGTTTCTGTTCCTGGGAAGACAAAGCTTAACAAAGCTAAAATAACATTCATTCACATTGCCAGCATCCTCATCAATTCACCATTTGCCTGTGAAATCAACTGAGACCCACCAACAAGGTCTGAAAACTCAACACAAATCATCAGTATAGTCCCAGGACCTCTGAAAGCATCAGTAAGACCCTTCTCCAGGATTTCTGTAAACATACAACAAGAAAATCCTCAATCAGGGCTTCTGAACCAGCAGTAAGATCCCAGGGTTTCTGTAACAACGGAAACATCCTCTATCAACAGATGAATCTGACGAAGTAACATCAAAACAGACAAAGTAATGGCACCACAGTCATGCTTCCTCCCTGTTCTCCTCTCTTCTCATTTCTCAGCTCTTCTCAATTCTCTTCTCAGTTCTTCTCAGTTCTCAGTTCAGTTCTCAGTTCTCCATTCTGCCACCACAAGTTCTGTTCTCCATTCTGCTCTCAGTTTGTATCAGTTCTCAGAAGTTCTCTCTCTCTCTCTCAGCAATTCTTGTTTCCATCAGTTCTGGCTGGCTCTCAGAAGTTCTCAGCAGCTTTCAGAAGTTCTTCTCTCTCTCTAGCAGTAGCAGCTCAGCCTCCACACTGCTCACTCTGAGCAGTTCTGGCTCTCTAGCTTGGGCTTTTCTTCATATAAGGTATTAGCTCCTCCCTGTTCCAGCCCCTTCCTGTTACATCAGTGATTCCATCCCATTGTGGGATTCACATGTTCTGGGTCTTAATACTTGACACAATCATGAACTTAGAACAAGGTGCTAAGTACCTGTTTGATTGCAAATACAAGGGGCAAGGAAGATCTTCAAATTCTTATTACCATTACACTGTCCCATTGGATCCTGAAATTTAGTGTCCAAAGAGAACTCATCATTCTCCTTCCCTCTCCCTGCACTCAAGGGAACTGACATTTCTACATATAAGTAAATACAAAGAAAATTGAGAGTTGAGGTATAAACAGCTCTGATGAGCAAAGCCTCATGTGTTTGAGCTGAGCTCTAAAGGAAGTTGTGGATTCCTAGAAGCAAAGGGAAAGAGGGATTCTTTTTTCTCTTTGTATCAAGGACCCCATTGTTCTTCTAGTCATTCAGGATTTCAGTTTCTGCTATCCTGGACTCTTCACTCTTCCCTATCTCCATGATATCTATTTATTTATTGAGTTCTCTTACCTGTCCGTGCTCACATGATCATTACCCTGATTGAGATCCTCATCACCTCTTGCCTGACCTACCTGAAACAGGTTCTTAATTGATCTCTTTGCCTTAAGTCTATGTCTTCTTCAATCTATCATGCACACAATTACCAAAGTGATGATGTTCCTAAAGCACAGGTTTAAGCATCTGATTCCCTGGTTCAAAAAGCTGCCCCTGTTGCCTCTCAGTTAATTCCTCTGTCATATAAAGTCCTTCATAATTTGGCTCTAGCCTACTTTCTATGGTTACTGTATATTATTCTACTTTATGCACCTTATAAGGTAAAACTGTCTTATTTGCTCTTCCTCTTACATGATATTCCAACTCCCTCCTTAATTGCTTTTTGTAGGCTGTCCCTCATGCCTGGAGGGCTCACCCTTAGTAGAATGATGCTTCTTGGGAACAGGGATTATTTAATTTTTATCTTGGCATCTGTAGGGATTAAACCAGTACCTAGAACATAATAGGTACTTAATAAAGATTTGTTGACAAATTGATTAGCTGATTAAACTAAAAATCATAATAAAATGTTTATGGAGTAACTACTACATGTAATGCATAGACATTTTGACAGCTAAAATATGACACATTATAGATTACCTTTTGTATCACTGGTGTCCAGTGGAAATAATATGTCTCTTTTAATAATAAAATGTAAAATATAGTTCAATCACTTACTTGATATTCAAGCATCTTGATTCCTCTGGACCTTAGTTTCCTTGCTTATTACATGAGAGGGTTGGGCTATATGATCACTACTGTTACTTCCAGTTTTAGGGCTCTGTCATCCTCATCCTTTTTTTAATGCCTGTTTGTCTAACCTCCCTAATCTTTGAGGACTGGAATCTTCCTAGTATTTCATATAAGCCCTATAGGGCAGAGTCCATGTTGAAGCTCAGTAGATAACTATTGAATTGGATTTGTGCTATTCTGTTGCAATTCTAGATTAATTTAATACCCTTTGAGGGTGTTACTAAAACATTTCTCACAAGTGCTGATGAACAGCTCATAAATACCAAATGAGTCACTTCCTTTGGATCTTTAGTGAATCAGCAGAGTCAAGTGAACAAACATTTATTAAGCACCTTCTATGTGTCAGACACTCTCCTAATCACAGGGGTAATAGAGTAAGGAAAAAGACAGCCTCTGCTCTCAAAGAGCTCACAGTCTAATGTACAATAGAAGATAAATTGGATATAATCTCAAAAGGAAGGCATTAAGAATTAGGGAGGCCTGGAAAAGACTTAGTGGTAGAGGAGGAATTTTAGCTGGAAATTGAAGAAAGCCAGGGAATCCAGAAGGTTTGGATGAGGAGGGAGAGAATTCCAGGTGTGGGGGACAGCCAGTCATAATGCACAAAGTTGGGAGATGGAGTGTCTAAATCAAGGAGTAACAAGGAGGTTGGTGTCATTGGACTGCAGAGTACATAAGAGTGAGGAAAGTATAAGAAGACTAAAAAGGTAGGAGGGGCCCAGGTCATAAAGGGGTTTGAATGCCAGCAGAGGATTTTATATTCATTCCTGTGGGTTCTAGGTAACCTGAAGTTTATTAATGGGGGTAAGGGGACTGGAGGGGTGATATGGTCAGACTCTGTGCATTAGGAAGATCATTTTGACAGCTTAGTGGAGAATGGACAGGAAATGGTAAGAAGTTTGAGGCAGAGAGACCAAATAGAAGACTTTTGCAAAAGTCCTAGCATGAGGTGATGAAGGATTGCATCAAGGTCATGGTAGAGTCAGAGGAGCTAAGTGGGCACAGAACAGAGCTGTTGCAAAGTTAGAGAGTCAACAGGCTTGACACCAGATTGGCTATGGGGTGGAGGGGAGAGTGAGGAGTCAAGGATGAATCTTCAGTTGCAAGCCTTGGTGACTGGGAGTATTTTGCTGCCCTCCTAAATAATAGTAGTGTTAGGAAAGAAGGAGGTGGGGGGAAAAAGAATGAGTTCAGCTTTCGACATGTTACATTTAAGATATCTATGGTATATCCAGGCCAAGATGAAGGCAACGAGAGAGGTTAGGGCTAGATAAGTAGATCTGGGAATCATACACATAGAGACGATCATTGACTCCATGGGAACTGGTGAGCTCAAGTGAAAGTGCAGAGGCAGAAGAAAAGACTTCCCAGGAATGAACCTTGGGAGTCACCCAGGACTGACCTGGAACATAGAGAAGAAGTGGTCAGATAGATAAGTGGATAACTAGGACAGAAAAGTGTCATAAAAACCCATACAGAGAGAGTATAAATGAGAAGAGAGCAATTGACAATGTCAAAGGTTGGTCCAGAGGCCAAGAGGGATGAGAATTGAGAAAAGGTCACTGAATTTTGGCAGTTAAGAGATTGTCACTGAGGAAAAAGAGGGAGAGGGAAAGAAAGAGGGAGCCTGGAGCCTCAGGCACCAGAGGATGGAGTCAGACTGCAATGAATCAAGAAGAGAATGAGAGGAAAGGAAATGAAAGCATTTTGGTGGTAGGCAGACTTCTCAAGGAGTTTAGCCCCAAAGAAGAGGAGAGATCTGGGACAATAGCTAGAGGCGATGAAGTAAGCAAGTAGGGGTTTATTTGTTTGTTGTTTAATGGATAGGGAGAGAGAGAGATTTGTTTGTAGGCAGTTCAGGAAATCACTAAGTAGACAGGGAGAGACTGAAGATTAGGGAGAAAATGGGAATGATAGAGGAAGCAATCTGTTGAAGAATGCAGAATGGAATGGAATCCCTTGTGCAAGTAGAAGGGCCAACTCTTCTGTGAGATGAGGGTGAAGGAGGAGACAGTGGCAGAAGACATCTAAATGATGTGAGATGAGGAGGAGCAAAGAAGGGGCTCCCTATGGATGGCCTCAAATTTTCTAGTGAAATATGAGTTAAGATTCTCAGCTGAAAGGGTGGATGGAGGGGGAACTATGAAAGGTTAGAGGGGGAATTAGAAGGTTTTGAAAAGCTGCAGTGGTGAGAGGGAGAGAAAGTCAATTAGGGAGGTGTAAAAGGCAGCATGAACTGGGCTGCCCTGGGGAGGAGAAAACAAAGGCTTAAACAGGATTCCATTCTCGCCTTCAGGGAGAGGTGTATTTGTGTGAGTTTTAGAGCCGTAAAATTTGTTTAGAGTTATATTTTATGGGTATTTGAGGTGGCTATTTGGGAGCTGCAGTACCTCGCTGCTCCTACGCTGCCATCTTGGCTCCGTCTCCCCCCCCCCCCCCCATCATTCCTTATACCATAACGGTATTCCATTACATTCATATACCACAACTTGTTTAGCCATTCTCCAATTGATGGACATCCCCTCAGTTTCTAGTTCTTGGCCACTACAAAATGAGTTGCCATAAATATTTTTGTACATGTGGGTCCTTTTCCCATTTTCATTATGTCTTTGGGATATAGCCCTAGAAGTGGTATTGCTGGGCCAAAGGGTGTGCACATTTTTATAGCCCTTTGGACATAGTTCAAAATTTCTCTCCAGAATGGTTGGATTAGTTCACAACTCCACCAACAATGCATTAGTGTTCCAATTTTCCCATATCTCCAGCATTTATAATTTTCCTGTTTTGTCATGTTAACCAATCTCTCTTAATTAGATCTGGTTTTGCTTTTGCTTTGTTTGAGATTAGGATTGCTACCCCTGTTTTTTTTTTTACTTTAGCTGAAGCATAACATATTCTACTCCAGCCTTTTACCTTTACCCTGTTTGTATCCCCGTTTCTTGTAAACACCATATTGTAGGACTATGACTTTTAATCCATTCTGTTATTTGCTTCTGTTTTATGGGAGAGTTTATCTCATTCACATTCACAGTTATTATTATTATCTGTATCTTTCTCTCCATCTTCTTCCCCTCTTTCTGACTCCCGGCCTAGCACTCTATCCACTGCACCACCTAACTGTCCCCAGGATTATAGAATACAGAATACCTACTATGTGTAAGACACTGTACTCAGCAATAAGGATATGAGCAGAAAATGAAGAATAGTTCCAGCCCTCAAAGAGCTTATATTCTACCAAGTTAGCTGTTTCTTATGTTATCTGCCTATTCAAAAAGATTATTAAAGAATTTTACAGATTTAACTATCATAGTCTATTCAGTAAAAAGGATGTGTACGTGAGAGAGGGACAGGGGTTGAGGAAAAGAGAGAGAGAGAGGAGGGAGGCAGTGAGAGAGAGAGAGAGAGAGAGAGAGAGAGGGAGGGAGAAAGGTAGAGGTAGAGGGAGAGGGAGAGACAGAGACAGAGAGAGATTCCATATTTAACCTGTTGGTAATATGTACTACCACACTGAAGTAGAAGTGCTAACTGATTTTAGCAATTTAAGGGTTTTGATTAGTGTAGGTTTATCTGATCAGCATGCTCTGAGCCCCTACCTACTGGCAAACACTATATCTTCCCAGTTTTTGCTGTATTTCACTCAGTCCCAGACATGTCACCTTGGCATAATAGAGTCAACTTCCCACAGAAATAGATAGGCTTGCTTGCAAACTATATAAAGTAGTTTGCCCTTTATTGGAACAACAGCAGTAGAAAAACAATATATAACAAAACATCTCTACCATGACTAAAGCTTCTCCTAGACACAGGCAACCCCTAGCCAGTACAAAGGATACTCTGGACCCCAGCGTTCCAGGGAATATACAGTCTGGTTTGTCTAATTCCTTAAAGTTAGTCTTCCTGTCAAAGGTGCATTAAAAATAAGATACAACCCTCAACTGCTGTATGACTCATACTTCCAGTAGGGCCAGACTTTTTTTTTTTAATTCAATTTTATTTTTGTTTCAGTTCCAGATTCTCCCCCACCCCCACCCATTGAGAAGGCAAGAAATACACAACTCATTACAAAAGGGTCAGTCTTTAGATGAAGACTCAAGAACTCTGAACAGCTTCTCCTCAGGGCGTGGGGGCATGGATTAATAACCCATTATAGCTAGAAGTGCCTAAAGACTGGTCTTTTTCCATTCAGTACTCTTCCTGTTGCTGCTTGGGACCTCTCATTATTCTTTTTTTGGTTAAGTTTTAATGTTTATTTTAAACTTAAATACAAAATAAGAAAAGAAAAAAAATGGCCATGTATACAGCAGAACATAAGAGAAGATTCAATGTAAAACAATAAATGTCCATTTCAAGAAAACCTACGTAACAAATATTACACGTTATTTTCAAAGCTGCCCAGCTACTCTTTGCTTCCTTGTAGGTTTTCTTTTGTTCTGTGCTGTGCACTTTTTACTTTATCTTTTCTGTCTCCCAAAGAAGGCTACAATTAAGCATTTACATATACACACAGAGCTATAAACTTACACGTATATACACATACATGTAAGATCATTCAGTGCTTATTTCCATTTGTCATCTGTTTCTCTGGATGAGGACAGCATCTTCCTTCCTAAGTCCAAATCTTTCCATATTTTTCTAAATCGGCTCATCATTTCCCTACACAACAGCAATATCCCAACCCAATCACATTCCATCTGAGATTGTCTATGAAAGTTTTCCCCCAAGTTTTCTGCATTCCTTCTATTCTTGGCTATGTAGGTTTTATTTATACAAGAAAATTTTAATTTAAAATAATCAAAATTATCTGTTTTACACTTCAATAATGCTCTCACCTTATACTTTAAGGTCTGACACTACGGAATCTGCTTCCTTTACATCTTTTCTCCTGTTTTTTTTTTT
>CM053585.1:173227231-173250206 GCA_028646515.1 Pseudochirops corinnae
TAATATAAATATTCCCATAGGGGATGAAAGTCCCTTTTAAAATTGTGGCACATGTACACACAAAATTTTCCCTCCTAGACCTTTGTAGATCAAAAATATTCATCTCCAATTGACATATGACCACATAGAGCTCCTCCTGCTTGGGTCTAAGAAAAGATACATTCCAGAAGTATAATATATTGGGTACACATGGAGATAATAGTCTTCTATTTACACACAGCTCTTCCTGGACCAGCATTATCCAGAATTCATTCTCTTTTCAACGCTTACCCTTCAGCATTTATTCCCCCAACTCGCTCTATAGATCAGTAGGAACTCTAGGCTATATGAAGCTGCCACTTAAGCCAGTATCTCTGAAAAGCTTTCCATCAATTTCCCATTGACAGTTGGTTTGTGGTCCAGCTCCACAATATGGAGAACTCTTCATTGACAAAAGACAGTCACCAAGGTTGGGTCATTCATAGCTACATCTTCTCTCCCTGCACTTTGACCCACTGAGTATAATAGTCCATTACTACCAATAGGAATCTTTTCTAATTTTGTGCTATGACACAGTCTAGGATAATCTAATTCAGGCAAATCTCAAGGTCTTCCCTGCTTTCATCTACACAAAAGTCTAAAGAATGTAGTGCCATGTTAGTCACACTCCTAACTACAAAACATTCATTCTTTACAATCCATGTAAAAATCATTCTTCCACCTAAGTGTAGCCAGAATCTTTAGGCTCAGTCAAAAACCAGTTCCCTCTGTCTGTAGGAAATGTATAATTGGTTATCTAGCTCAGTTTAGTACCTGTCAGTCTGTTCCCTTGTTTCTAGTAGTACCTCCTTTGGAACAGGCTATTGCTATTCCTAGTTGGAGGTAGGGTTTCTCCAGTACCACCTCACTTGCCCCTTGGCTAGCTTCAAAATCATCAGCTACTCATAAGAGTCATTCCTACCATCCCTTGGGTATAGCCTTTGGAGGCTATAACCTTTCATGGTCATTCTTATAGGACTACCAACTATCACTTTATCATATCTCACAGGCTTATTTTACTATATTCCCTCATTTTTTATACCTAGGTTTGCCCCCATGAGCTACCAGTACCCTAAGCAAGTTGTTTCAGGAGTTACCTAGGTCCATGTTTGTCCACTCAACAACCGAATAAAGCTTTGTCATTGGAAATCTCACCTTCCATATTCATACTCCTGACAATCCCCATCACCTATCCTTGAGCTGGTCTAATCAGAATACTGACGAATTAAACTATCAGGGATGAGGAGACAGAAGGCATCCTCTCTTCCTCTGCCATTCCCAGTTTCAACAGCAACCTGAGATTCCCCAATTCAGTTTCTCAAACTGAGAAAGGTAAAATGAAAGATAAATATTTATGTCATTAAACATATGTCAGGCAGGCACTGCCCATGTGAATGGAGGCCACATGATAGAGTAGAAAAAAAGCACTTGACTTGGAGTCAGGAGATGGGGATATGGGCCTAACTCTTTTTTAAAAATCTGTTTGACTATGAGCAAGAATAGATCATCTAATCTCACTAAACTTCCTCAATCCATATAATAAAAAGCTGAACTACATAATGTCTAATGTCCCTTCTAGCTCTGGCATTCTAAGATTTCCTTTATTCTAAATACATTCATTGTAATTTATAAATGCACATGTGCATACTTTAACCTCTCAATCTGTCATGAATTAGTGAATAGAAAAGTGTATATTAAGTGCTTACTGCATGCCAAACACTGTGCAAAGTACTGAGGTTTCTAACAGCAAAGTAAGGCAGTCCTTGGTTTCAAGGAGCTTATCTTCTAATAGGGAGAGACAACACATATGGAAAGAGGGACCAGGGAAGGATTTGGTCAGAAGCTGTATGTATTGTGAATGGAACCATAAGGGAGTTGATTGACAGATCCCTTCCAGTAATAATGGCAGTCTTGATTTCTAGAGCTGGAAAGTGGTATGTTTGAGGTGGGGTGCTTTTGCCCAATGGGTGTTAAGTCTTCCTATAAAACCCTTTGACACTGTATAGATGCCAATGGAGGATATAGGCTTTCGATGTATTATTTTTCACTCTCCAAACATGCCTAACCAAATTTCTTTTCAAGACACAACTTTCCCTGGAGGTATCCTTTAACCTCCTTCTTCTGCAAATTTCTTCATTGGTAACATGCTCCAGTCTACACTTGCCCACTATGTACCTCTCAGTCACCATTGGGAAACTCAAAGTCATATAGGATCATTGGAAGAATATTGATACACATTTGTTTCAGGGCTTTGGGATCTTTAAAGATACTGAACAATTCTTTAAATGGAATTCAGGCTTTTCTCTTCCTTGTCAATTCTGGGCACCATTGATTGACCATCTTCAGCGCCTGCCCAACACATGCAAAATCACTGACTAATGGATCAGTTCTATGGTTTGCTGATTCATTTGCATCATATGGACAACAGATGTACTGCATCCATTTGTTTTTTTTTTTTTATGTGAAAAGAGCAATCACAGGATCATAGAATTGGACTCAGAAGGAATCTCAGAGATTATTTATTCTACTGTCCTCTTTTTACAAATGAGGAAATAAAAAGGTTTAACTCTTTTGAATTATTAAGTATACGTTTAATATCAACTACATTGTCCCATAGCTTAATGCAATTAGTAAAATTTCATCCACAACCAAGAGCTACTGGAGTACCTTATCATCCACATTGAATATCTCTTCAATCTGGATTCTGCACTGTATCACGGGGCAAATGCCTTTAATGAACCTACTTCTCCTTGTTTGGGGACTTACTTGTTATTAATAATCAGATGGTTGTCCAACAGAGTAATTTTTGTTCTTATGTTTTTGGAGGAATCTTGTCTGAATTTAACATGTATATGAGACTCCTTATTGAAAGAGAAGCATGCTGAATGAAATGGAATGGAACTGTGTATTCTCTATACCTTTCAATAGCATGAGTGTAAAGATGCAGTCTGCTAGTGAATATCATTTACAAAACATTGATAGTTCCTTCTCTTCATTAAAAATGCCATTAAGTTATATGAGACTATTCTCATAATGATTTTGTAGATGGGGAAATAGAAGTGTGGACTTCTAGTTACTAATATTCTCTTAACCAATTTTCCTGGTAATAATGTCTGATTCCACCTCCAAGCATTTGTCTTCTCACCCTCTTTTGTATATCTCAAGGACTAATGAGCCTTCAATGGCCTTAAAACTGTGTTGCCTTTAGGACAGAACTCTTCTGCATATTTTTGGCAAAGGTCAGATGCTCCTATCTTTTTTTTTTCCTCTAATTTCACATATCAGAGCATGATATTAGAACTAAAATGTGGTAACTGTATTGTCATGTAATCAAAATTACTCATTTTACTTATCATGATCCTCTCCATCTCTTTCCCTTATTGATGGATCTGACAAGTACATTTTCTATGCTCCCCTAATTTACTAATGATATCATCCTTTATGTCTAAATCATGTACCTATTTTTTACCTCATCTTGGTATATGGTGTGAGATTTTGGTCTATATCTAATTTCTGCCAAACTGCTTTCCAGTTTTTCCAGCAATTTTTGTCAAATAGTGAGTTCTTCCCCCAAATGCTTAGATCTTTGAATTTTTCAAACATTATATTACTATGGTCATTCACTACTATGTGTTGTATACCTAGTCTATTCTATCGATCAACCACTCTATTAGCCAGCACCAGATTATTTTCATGATTATTGCTTTGTAATGCAGGTTTAAATCTGGTACTGCCAGGTCACCTTCCTTCACACTTTTTTCATTGATTCTCTTGATATTCTTGACCTTTTGTTCTTCCAGATAAATTTTATTATTCCTTTTTTTCCGCAATATAATGCTTTAGTAGTTTGATATGACATTGAATAAGTAAATTAACTGAGGTAGAACTGTCATTTACATTATGTTGACTTAACCTATACAAAAATAATTATGTAACAAGAAATCTTGACAAATCTTTTCCATTTCATCTTTTGTTATCATCCTCCCAGTTTCATCCTTGAAAGCCTAAAGATAACCTGGCTTAATTCGGGCTCTTGCCAAGCTTTTTATAAACTTACTTTTCTTTCTATTGCTTCTCATGATTTTATGATGCAATATTGCATATATATGTATGCCTGTATTTATCATTCTGGTCCATAAGAATTTTTCAAATGAGTTTACATTCTAAATTGGTGTTACCTTTGGTTACAACATCCCTCCATTTAGCAAGAACAAATAAATGTTTGCTTACTAAGGCATTTTTCTGAATTTTTGGTCTCTTCATTGTAGTCATTAATTTACATTCATTAAACTTCCATAGGATATGACATTCTCTTTCAATGTCTGTTCATTTATACCTTTCCCATCTTTAGGCATCAACTGCCTATTTATAAAAGTAAAGTTGGAGTTACTTACAACTGTAGCAAGACTATAGTTTTATTTTTTCCTAATTGATTTTCTATCCTATTCTCCACAAAGACAGTTCTAAACCTTCTCTGCTTTCTTTAAAGCCTCCAAAACCATTCCTTGTACTGATCCTTTCAGCTGAGGACCTGGGCAATGCTTTGTTGAGAAAATAGAGACCATTTACCATCAGTTTTCTCTTCTTTTCTTTATACCTCAAAACCCTTTGACATCACTTCTCATTCTCTCTTCATTTACTCAGTTCTTTGATGAAAGGGTGACATTTCACCTCACCAAAACCCTTGCATGTACCTTCTCTCAAATTGCCTCCACAATGATCTCCCCACCCCCATCCCCATCCCATATATTCTTTATGATGTCAACCTACACGGAAGTTTGATGAGTTTGTTTCCAGATGCATAAAGATGTGTAATGAAAAGGCCCTGCCCCCAAATCAAATCATATACAGATATCCTATTTCCTGCAGGCTTATAGGTGGTAACAAAAAAGTCTTTTAATTGCTAGTTGAGACACAGTTGTGTGTATAGAAAAGGAACAAATAAACCAAAGTTCACTCTCTCCTTGGTGGCTTGGAGTGAGGAAAACATACTGTAATGTTCCCCAATAGTAAGAAGTAGCAGGTGCCATCAGCTGCCTTAAATCCACCACCTGGTACATGTGACTATGAACACATAGCTATCTCTATTTCTTCCATCTCTGTTGTGTCTGTTCTCTCATGATGTTAGGTGAATGAGTAGCAGAGACAGACAAAACCAGATGACTACGCTTCAAAAGATCAGAAGAATCACTATAGGTCTAGGAAAATCCATAGTAAAGCATATTGAGTCACAACAGCTATACCTAGTAAAGAACATACCCTAAGGAGTTACCTGCTTGATTCAGCCTAGTGGTAGAGTGACTTGACCAGTGAGATAGCAAGTCCTACAAGCCAGGAAGTGACTTATCAATCAACTATACAACAACCAGAAGAGATTTGGGGGATGTTTTGTAGTAACCACTTTCAATTTGAGCCCATTCTCCCCAGGGATCACTGGATGCAGAAAAGAGGAAAGTATATTTTGGTAGGGGAGGGTGATTTTATAGTTCTGATTTGATATATTTTCAACTCAATTCAACAATTTGATATATTTTCAACTCAATTCAACAAGAATTTTCAATTCTTTTGTAAAAGCTAATTTATGCCAACTGGCTAATTCAAATTGAGGGGATATCAATGGGTTAACTGATATTAGTGATCGATTTGGGGGAGATGGTGATTTTTCAATTGATATTGGGAAGACATATTAGATGAGGTTCATGAGTGATAGTACTAGAGACAAGGAATAGTTCTTTTAACTTTTTATGGTCTTTTCCTTGTCTCCACCATCCCCTCAGTGTGCCCTAGAACTTTGAGGGGAGATGAAGCAAGCTGAGCTCTGAATACCCTAATGACAAGTGTAAGTAAAGTGTTGAGAGAGTAAATCCAAATCCTACAGGCAGAATATTTAATTTTCTGATGACATCCAGTCTCTCGTCTCCATTTGCTTACTGGACACCTAAAACTGGAGGTCCTGTAGGCATCTTAAACTCAACATATTCAAAACTGAATCCATTTTATTTCTCCTCAAAGCCTCCCCTCTTCCGAAATTACTTATTATTGTTGAAGGTATCACTACTATCCCAGTTATTCAGGCTCTCAACCGAGGTGTCCTCCTCAATTCCTCACTCTTATCCCCCACATCCAATGTGTTGCCAAGATTTGGCAATTTTAACTTTGTAATATCTTTCAAATATGTTCCTTATCTCCTCTGACACTGCTGCCACCCTGGTGCAGACACTTATCATCTCATGTCTGAACTATTGCAATAGCCTGCTGGTTGATCTCCCTACCACAAATCTTTCCCCACTCCATTTCATCTTCTTTTTGGAACTTCAGAAGTGACCTTCCTGACCATGTCACCCTTCCCACCCCAATTTAATAAACTCCAGGGACTCTTTATTACTTCCCAGATCAAGTATAAAATCCTGTTTTATTTTTAAAGTCCTTTATAACCTGGCCCCTTCCTACCTCTCTAGTTTTCTTACATATTACATTCCTTCTCCCCCTAACCTAGCCCCTTTTTCTGTGATTCAGTGACAGTGGTCTCCTTGCTGTTACTCAAGCAAAATACTCCATCTCTCATCTCTAGGCATTTTCACTGGCTGTGTCCCACTCTTGGCATGGTCTCTCTTCCCATCTCCATCTCCTAGCTTCCTTGGATTCTTTTAAGTCACCACTAAAATCCTACCTTCTACAGGAAGTCTGTCCCAATCCCTTTTAATTGCCTCTGTTGACTATTTACAATTTATAGCGTATCTATCATGTTTGCACATAGTTATTTCCTTGTCTTCCGCATTAGAGCATGAGATCCTTGGGAGCAGGACCACTTTTTACCTTTCTTTGTCTCCCCAATGCTTAGTATGGTGTCTGGCACATAGTAAGAACTTAATAAATAGGTATGGATCAACTGTTGTAAGATATGAACTAAAAATCTTTACAGCATGGTAGAATATTCCAGAATTTGTATTCCACTGGCATGATGTTAAAGAACTATGATTATGTCTATGATATAGTAAGACATTGGGGTAGGATTTTGTTCAGGCATACATACATATTCATAAATAGCACATATGCACACTTATGGATATATGGATATGGGGAGAGAAAGAGAGAGAGACAGAGACAGAGAGAGAGATAGAGAGAGGGAGGAGAGAGAAAGAGGAGAGAGAGAGGATGGGGAGACAGACAGACAGACAGAGAGGGAGAGAGAGAGGCAGAGAGGGAGACAGACAGAGAGAAAGACAGACAAACAGAGAGAGAGAGAGAGAGAGAGAGAGACAGAGAGATTGAGAGAGAGATGGGTGAGGAAGACCTTTTACACATTTCCAACTGTGAATATGAGCCCTGGGATACTGTAAAAAAAAATATCTCTGGTTTACTCCAGTTTTTTTTTTGCAGAATATCTAGGTTTCCATTCTATACTGACTCACTCAGCAGCAGTTCCCTGACATGTCAGTGTCCCATAAGATTACTGGTGTTTCTTATCCCCACAGACATCTTCAAGGCCCATGGGTAATAAATGATTCAATACTACTCTGTCAGCACTAACTCTAGAGGGTAGTTCACAGTAGTGGCCTTGCTGATACCTCTAGCAGCTACCAAAGTGTCTTTAAAAATTATCAAGGAATAGCTGTTTTAATTTCGATTACTGTCCCATTACAATACCACTTCATGGCATGGAGGTGACCTTGGGTCTTGAAGGTTAAACCAACGAGTATATAGGATCTGGTGGGTCTTAACAAGGTGGAAGAGTTCAAGCATGGGCACAGAGATGTTTGGTATGTCTGCTGTACAAGGATTAGCCTTGTTGTTGCTCATCCTTCATTTTTGAAGAGGACCAATTACATCATGAGGTGATGTCTTGACATGCACATGAATCAGATTTAATTGAGACAAGATTGCAGAGAGTTATCAGCCTCACTCTCTCTTCTAGAGTCAAGTGGCAAGACAAAAGTCAAGATGACTGGCAAAGGCCTGGAATGTCAAGACTTTCCCTTGATGAACTTTTCTTTGTAGATGATTCTTGACATGAGACAAACATAGCCAGCAGTGTGGAGAATCCTCTAGGTGTGAGGTAGCAGGAATCTAGCTCAGTAAGTGCTTTTTATAGGACCAGAGGAATGTCAGGACTATATCAGCAGTATACAAAACCTTCTTTTTGAATGAAGCAAAGAAAACATTCTGCTCTAGCTATATATGTGGCAGGGGTTATTGGCGAGCAGCATCCTCTGATTCCCACGTGACTTGTTGCCCCCATCTCCTCCACAGCCTAGAAGCTACACCCTTGAAGCTCCCTTTGTACTACAGAGTCTGTACAAACCCAGGTAATGTGCATATGCCTGGCTATGGACTATCGCAGTTGTGTTCTGCTTGCCCCACAGGGCAGGACCAGGAGCAATGAATAGAGGAAGAAAAAATGTAAATTTAGGCTTGATATAAAGAAAGGTTTCTTAATAATTAGAGTTACCGATAAATGGAGTGTCTGTCTCTAAAGATAGTTGGTTCCTCTCTCCCCCTCCCATTGGAGATCTTTGATCAGCTATTAGGTAACTATTTATTGAGCATGTTTCAGTGCAGACTTCTCTTCAAATATGGGTTGGACAAATATGTCTGGTAAGGTCCCTTCAGACTCTAAAATCCTACAATCCTCATCCTGTGCATATAATTTCCTATATCCTTCCATGAATTCTTCTTGGAGGTCTGCCAGTGCACTGGAAGCCTTTCTCTAGGCCCTTTAACATTTTATAAATACTAGTCTGACCATAGAGGATTATTCATTCTTACCACATGATTAGCACAGATCCTTTTCCAGCTATCTTTAACTTGTGCAAATCAAACCATAATAATGAGCTTGGCATGCACACATACACATACACACACAGGCAAACACATATATACAACAGCTGGGAACACAGTGAATAGAAAACTAGAGCTAGACTTAGGAAGACCTGAGTTCAAATCCTGTTTTGGGTAATTACTAGCTATAAGACCCTGGGCAAATCAATTAGCCTGTCTAACCCAATTAAACAGAGGCCACTAAACCCTTCATAGTGATCCCTCTGGCTACACATTGGCTTAGAAAATGAAAAGTTAATATTATCTATGGTTTATTGTAGTAGTCTTTATTTTGTTAAATATTTTGCAATTATATCTTAATATTCAGCATGTTGCCATGAGGTGTGTTTTTGATATCTCTACTGTAAGTTCCTAAAGATAAGTTTCTGGAAGACAACTGTTTACTGGTGGATAATTTTTTTTATTTTCTATAAGCTCAAATACAAGTTTTATTTGTTTCTCTTCACTTGAAAATAAATCTCTTCATGCTCTGAGCCTCAAGAACCTGTGTGCTTATAAAGAGGGCTTGTTATTATCCCAGAGCAATGAGAAACACAGAAAGTGTTAAATGCTTCATTTACTAATTATGTGGGTGGGAACAAGTCAGAGAAGAGGTAAAACTAGACCCTTCATTTCTAGAGGAAGCTTCTGACAGATGGGTAATTCACAGAAACTAATACATATGTATATATGTACGTATATTTTATAAATATATCTCAGCTGGAAAAATTAGACTGGTGAAAAAAAATTTAGCAAAAACAAACTACAATACTCTATTTGATTGGCTTTAAAATAAGTCGTCTGCCCTTAGAAGCCTCTCCAGGGCTTTCAGCAACATAAACGGTCATTCCACAGGCCAAAGCAACTTAGAAATATAAACTTTTATGCCTAAAGAAACTGAATTTAAGACTCATAGATAACCACATCTTTCTTCAAAGACTCTGAATTGAGTAGGGAATGTTATATTTTGTTACACTTGAAGTAGGAGGTATTAATTTATACAGTGTCAAGGAACAAATGAAATTGTTTAAGAGGAAGAAGATTATAGAGGTGTTTACTGGTAGTGGCAGTAATAGCATAGGAATGTGATAGATCGCCTGTCCGTTTGAGACCTGGGCTAAGAGTGGACAAGAACAAAACATTTCAAAGATATACGTATGCCTCCTCCTGCATAGACGTCCTCAGGATAAAGTCTAGAGAAACAAGAAAGAGTTTTGAGCTCTGCATTCTGTCTTTTTTGGGGGGGGATAATTTTTACATCAATATTGTCCCTATGTCCATCAATCACAAATTTAGCACCATTCACCCCATTCATTAACACTGGTAAGGAAAACTAACAGAGGGCCTGGACTTCTCTCTTCAATGAACTCTGCTCCTTAGGGCTCCCTAACTTGCCAGTTCCCTGGAAATTGCAGTAATTGGGGATTGAAGCAGCTTGGTTGCCCAGTAAATAGAGCACTGGTCTTGGTATCAAAAAAAAAAAAAAGAAGTTCAAATCCTTCCTCAGACTCTTACTGACTTTGTGACCCTGAAGGCAAGTCCTTTAACTTCTGAATGCCTGGGCTTCCTCATCTGTAAAATGGGGATAATAATATCTATTGTTGTAAGGACCAAATATGATAATACTTGGAAAGTGCCTTGCAAAACTTAAAGTGCTATATAACTGCTAATTATCATCATCATCATTGTTTATTATTATTGTTATAATAATGTTATATTATTCTCTCTTCTATTCAGCAAATAATCTCACTCCACTCATATCTCCATTGATATCCCTTTATTTCCTGATAGTATAGCAAGAAAAGAGACTTTGATTTCCTGACCTGAGGTACCTGAACTGGTTGTGTCCCCAACCCTCTGCCTGATTAGTCAGGGAGCATGGGAGGAGTGAGTGGGGATGAGAGTCCCCATCACAGCACACTCAGCTATTCAGCTCTGAGATAACCTTGTTCTGTCTGCCTGGGAAGCCAGCACTCCTCTGTTGTGTGAAACTCACTCTGTCCCTTGGCTTCCTGATGCCACAGAGGCTCTCTTGGGAATAACAAACAGTTTGGTGATCTGAGACAACAGCCACACTCCTTCTTAATTTAGAGGTTTTCAAAGCATGCAACTATCCACCTATATAGAAAGCCTTTACTTCATGCTGAGACATGAGCCAGCCTCTAGGACTTTGCCATATTACCATCATCCATAGGACTTTTCAAATCCTTTTACTGCCCCTAAAATTCTGTGATAATGTTCCTAAGGTCATTCTCACTTTGCAAATGGGAAAAATTGAAGCCCTGAGGGGTCATGGGATATGCCAAGGTCAGAACTGGGTCAAAGGCTCACTGTAGGTGGGGCAGTAAATAGAGCACCAGCCCTGGAGTCAGGACGATCTGAGTTCAAATTCAGCCTCAGACACTTAACACTTCTTAGCTGTGTGACCTTGGGCAAATCACTTAGCCCCCAATTGCCCTGCCTTCCCCTCTCCAAAAAGCAAAAAAATAAGGCTCACTGTATAGTCACTAGCACCCACTCTATCATTCATTAAGGATATTAAAGTTCCATCTGTAGCTAGACATTCAGTTTCTTAATAAACAGTGATATAAACATTAAAAAAAACTAAAGATAGTAGAATTGATCAATTTGTGTACAGTTATGTTTATTGTGGCTTGCATATGTATCTTTGCCAAAAGTTACTGAATTAAGAATAAATGCTTTCAAAATAATAATTTTAAAATAAAGAATGGGATCTAAGTATACAACCTTACAAGGCCTCTTCCAGATCTGACATTCTGTGATTTTGCAAGTTCTAGACCTACTAGCAGTTTGACCTTAAGCAAATCACTGAACCTGTCTGGTCCTTAGTGTCAAATGGGGATCATAGCTTTAGAGCTCCAAGAGACTTTAGAGTTCATCTAGTCACATTCTTCTCTTTTACAGTTGAGGAAACTGAGGCTTGGAGGGGTTAAACAGCTTGCCCATGATCATACAGGAAATATGTGATAGGGATAGGATTTGAACCCAGGTTTCTGGCTCCATCTTCAGTTCCCTCTTGCTGATCCATTCTGGCAGGACATTGTCTTTGAAAGATTATTGTTAAACTAGAACTGTGGAAAAGTAATGAAACCAGCAACATAGCAGGTTAGTTATTTTCTCTGTGCCACTTTAACTTTCTAACACTCAAAAAAAGAAAAGAAATTATGTTTGAAAGGCAGAGTAATTATAGCTGAATCCTCAGAACAAAGAAAGACTCTTACAAAGTAAAATCTTTATGAATTAACACAAGAGAACTCTACTCCTCAAAGGGCTGGGTCATCCATCACACACGTTCTGGTAGCAGAGACAAAAACTGAATCACAGGTTTGTGCTTGGTCCCCTCCAAGACTCTGCCTGCAAAGGCAGCCTCTACCCTCCTCTGAGCAATAAGGGACAGGCACTGACTTGGTACAAAGCAAGGGGAGAAGAGGGTGAAAATGTATAGCCTTCTGACTAGAGGCCAGGCTTAGATAAGAGACTCTGATGCTTCAGAGCCTCTGCCTGGAACAGCTTCCTCTGTCCCTCAAAAGGCGTCAGATATTGATTTAATATAGCTATGAGAAGGAAAGGGAGAGAACCAAGGTGGGATGGGGAAGCATATAAGGTTTCCTGCCATTGGGAAAGAAAATAATCATAAATAGTAAATAAATAGTAATCATAAATAATAATCATAAATAGTACTGATGGTCAAGAGCAAGGGGTAGAACTGGATTATATGATTTGGGAAATAGGATCATTTCTAACATACAGTACTTCTTGTATGCAATATTACTCGTCTCACAAATTAATATTTCTGGGAGGATCTTTTTTTTTAATATAAGAAGAAACTATCTAAAACCAAAATCTAGCACTATATATGATGGTGAGGCACTAGAAGCTTTTCCAAGAAATACAGGAGCAAAATAAAGATGCCTCCTTTCCCTGCTTTTATTTGACATAATTCTAGAAATACTAACAATAGTAGTAAGACAAGAAAAAAGAATTAAATGCAGACAGATGGGTAGGGGAAGCAAAACAATATTTATGGATGATATGATTGTTTGATTAAGAAATAAGAGAGATTTGGCAACACAAACAAAAACAAAAAACAAAACCCTGAAATAATTAATAACTTCAGTTAAGTATAAAGTTACAAAATAAACTCTCCCAAATAAGTACTATTTCTAGATAACAATAACAAAACAGAGAAGTCAAATATAGAAATGAAAGTTCCATTTGAAATAACTACAAAGGGGAGGGGGGAGGAGAGAAAGGAGGATAAAACTTAGAACTCAATGGAAATGAATTTTGAAAACTAAAAATAAATTCATTAATTTTAAGAAAAAAAAGAAATTTCTTCTTTTAAAAGAAAAAACTACAAAATGCAAAAAATATTTGAGTCAGCTTAGCAAAGCACATTCAATACCTGTATAGATACACTATTAAAAAAAAGCCAAATTCAATAACTGGAGGGATATTCAATGCTTATGGTTAAGACCATGATAATAAAAATAAAGTTATAATACTACATAAGTAATTTACTGATGTAGTATTATGCAAATGACACTACTAAGAGATATTTTCCAGAATTAGATATAATAAATTCATTTGGAGGAACAAAGTATCTAGAATATCAAAGAATATAATGAAAAGTTAATAATGAAGGGAAAATAGCACAGACATCAAACTACATTATAAATCAATAAACATAAAAATTATATTTGGATCCAGTTAAAAATTGAAAAGTAGATCAATGGAATAGATTAGACAAGGAAGAATCAGAAATAATTCAACTTAATAATGGAGTATTTGATAAACTGCAAAACCTAAATTACCTAGGAATGAACTTTAGTAGTAGCAAGAATTGCTGTTGAAAGTAGTATAGCAGAATTAAGCTTAAACCTTCATCTTACCATACAGTTATCACCACACTTATTATACCACAATAAACTCAAAATGGATAGGGACCTAAATATTAAAGATCAAACCATGAAAAACTAGAAGATAATTAAACCAGGTACCTTTCCTACAAATAATGAGGCAATGAATTATTAATAAAATAAGAGATAGAGGCTATTATAAAACTAAAATATTTTGACTACATGAAAATAAAAAGTTTTTGCTTGAACAAAATAGCCACAACTAGGATAAGATGAAACAATCAAATGGGGAAAATATTTGTATAAAATAATTCTGACAAAGTTTTGCTCTTTAAGGAATATAAACAAACAGCAGAAACATATAAGACCAAAAGCCAATAGACACATTTGAGCAATCAAAGGATATGAAAATTTCTCAAAAGACTTGCAAGGTACTAACAATAATATAAAAGAATATTCTAAATCGCAAATAAAAATATCTCTAAAGTTTCACGTATACAAAGTAACAGCACAGATAAGAAAAGACTCTTTCTATACTGAAAGGAATATAGGAATACAGAGACACTAAAACATTGTTGGTGAAATTGTGAATTTGTATAACTTGGTTTGGAAAGCAATTTGGAATTATGCAAATAAAGTGGCCAAAATGGCCAAACCTTTTGATGCAAAGATTCCACTGCTAAGCAGAAACCTACAGGAGGTTAATGAAAAAAAGACAGGTTCCATATATACCAAAATATTTATAGCAGCACTTTTTGTGGTAGCAAAGAAAAGGAAACAAAAGTGGATACACATCATCTGAGGAATAACTAAACAAATTGTGATACTCCAGTGTAATAGGATATTACTGTTACAAGAAACAATCAAAATGCTGAATACAGAAAAACATGGATATACTTATATGAATTGATGTAAAGTTTAGTAAGCAGAGCCAGGAAAATAACATGTACAAAGACTACAACTAATTTAAAGGGAAAAAACAACAACAATAAAATAATCTATACTAAAAGTTGAAAATTATAATGTAACTTGATCTCAAAGAAGCCATATGAGAAGATACCTCCCTTTGTTTCTTTGCAGATGTGTGGGTCCATGGTTATAGAGCAGTGAATATAGTATCTTTTTTTGTTATTCTTGATTGATTTTATTGAATTTTTTTCCTCTTTTTTCCTTTAAAAAAAATTCTTTTATTAGGGGGCAGCTAGGTGGCACAGTGAATAGAGGACTGGCCCTGGAGTCAGGAGGACCTGAGTTCAAATCCGGCCTCAGACACTTAACACAAAAACTAGCCATGTAACCTTGGGCAAGTCACTTAACCCCAATTGCCCTCCCAAAAAAAGCAAAAAAAAAATAAGAGATGGCTCTCTGGGAGAGGGAGAGGAAGACATATGGGGCAAATGTAGGCAATAAAAACCAAACAGAAATACCAAGAGCAATATATTATTTTAAAGAAAGGAATAGTCATTATTGGAGGGGTTATGGAAAGACGGACACATGAGTCTACTCTTGGTAGTGCTGAGAACTGGGACAACAATTCTAAAAGCAATTTGAAATTAAGGGGAAAAAAATCATTAAATTGTTCATCCCTTGTGACGCAAAGATTCTGCTGCTTGACATGTACCTAAAAAGGACGTTACAATACTACCTGCTCACGTGCTTCACAGCCCAATTATCCAGGAGAAGTGGGTCCTTTGGTCTTGGAGAAGCTACTGCTCTACTGCACAGCAGAGTGTATCTAAGGCAGGGTAATTTAATCTATGACCCAATAAGTCTACATTTGGCAAAGGCAAAGGCAGAAGCAAGGTACTTCTTTCCTGTGCTGGTTCAGAAACTATCATCCTCATACTTCATGTCTAAACGTCCTCCACCAGCACATGCCATGCAGCCTCACCCAACTTTCTTGTCCAAACTCTAGGCCAGCTCTTCCAAGGTATTATTAGCATGGTGTCCCTCTCAGAAATAATGAGTCCTAGCAGTTGCCATTATGTTGTGATATCATGCACTAAGTCACCCCTTAATTTGAAAAACTCATTTAAAACCTGGGCAGGGCATCCACTAGGAAATGATCATGAATGCGAAGGAGCATTACTTCACTATAAGAAAAAAACAAATATGAAGAAATCAGAAAAGCATTAAGAAGAATCACATGAATTGATACAGAGTACAGTAAGCAAAAACAAGAAAACAATATGTACAACTGGTACGATTAAAATGCAAAGAATAATCAAATGAAACTGAGCATTGTGCAATTTTGACCAAGCATGCATTGAGAAAGCAGTTTTGAAAATGTACCTTCTTCCCTTCCTTGCAGGAACAGGGGGCCTCTAGGAGTAGAATAATATATCATCAGACAGGGACAACATATTGATGTTGTGGACTTGCTTTTATTTCCTCTTTTTTTAAAAAAAAAATTGTTACAAGATATGACTCTCTGGATAGAGGAATAGAGTATACATTTAGAGATAAATTGATGTAACCACAAAAAGCATTGGTTTAAAAAAATAATGAAGATTGGTCAGGAGAAGATATATACATCCTGTCCACTACCAAATCCTACTGATTCTCTACTATCTGCCCCACTTCCTTTCTGCTCCCTCAAAAGTTCTGAACTCAAGATGTATCTTCAGATCTTAGCTCTGTCACTTAGTTGTGCGACCAAAAACATTTCAGCCTTTCTGAGTCTCAGTTTCTTCAAATATAAAATGGAGTCAATACTTGTACTACCTCCTTCATAGAGGTTTTATGAAGAAAGTGATCATTAAACTTTAAAGCCTTGTTTAAATACAAGCTATTATTCTCATCGCTCAAGTCCAGGCTCTCATTGCCTCATACTCAAAACATTGCAACCTCCTAATCGTCCTAACCAACCCAACTTCAAGTCTTTCCCCAATCCCAATCTTTCCTTTGCAATCTATTCTTAATCTTCTTAAAATTCTATCTTGAATATATTACTACCCTGCTCCAAAGCTCTCCTACCATCCTGAGAAGGGAGCCCGCTCCTCAGACCAAATTGTTCTACTGATAAAATCACATATATAGAGTTGAAAGGGAACAGGATTCATCTAGTAATAATAATAAATAATAATGATAGCTAACACTTATATAGCACTTTATGATTTGCCTTGCAGAAATTTTCATTTGGTCTAATCCAATCCTATCATTTTGCAGATGAGGAAGCTCAGACCCAGAGTGGTAAGGGAACAAACCCACAGTCACCCAGGTGGTATCAAAGCTGGCATTCCTTTGAACATACCACAAACAATCCCACTTATTACCTTTATTCGCACCATTTCCTGTACCTGGAATGTTGACGAAGTCCAACCCATCCTTTCCTCACACTCCACTCCTTGATAAAAAAACTTCCCTGACAATCCTCGCTAGCAGCAACCCTGCTCTAAATTCCACTAGTACTCACTGTCTTACTCCTCATTTGGCATGGAACACCTGCTTCTTTGGCTTGGAGTGTTTTTATGCCCATGCCCAGAGTACCCTGCTAGAAAGCAACCCCCCAGAGGGCAGAAACCACATTTTAATCCTTTTCTTTTTACCAGCACCTAGCCCAGTGCCCAGCACCTGATAAGTACTCAATAAATGTTTATGGATGGCACTGATGATATTGATTCTCCACCTGCTAAACAGGTTGCTTGTCTGCCTCTGATCTCCCTTTATGGTTTTTATTTAGGAGCTGTTTAAGAACCTCATTTGCTGGTTTTTGCCTGAGCTCTTCTGAGGACCGGTGACAAATAACATAAAGAAGTCACCATGACAACAGAACTCCTTAGAAATACCAGACTGCTCTGGCTATGAGATGCCTCAATCCAGAAACTGAGCTGCAGGATCTGTGACCCACAGGTGACTATGAGAGAGACCAGGAGAGATTCATGAGACTGACTTGTACTCATTCAACCTGGGTCCCAGTCTTGGCCAGACCATATATAGCTGTGGAAACTTGGGAAAGTCACTTAAAGGATTTAGAGCTAAAAAACATCACAAATCATCTATCCTAACCTCCTCCTTTTCCAAATAAATTAACTAATCTCCAATGTATTATTAAGCATCTACTCTGTTCCAGGTATGTGCTAGGTAGATGCTGAAGAAAATAGGTCAAAGAATGGGGACAATTCCTGTTCCCAAAGGGCTTCCATTGTAATAGATAAAACAAGCATATATATAAACACATACAGCATTAATATAAAGTGAATAAATGTAAATACATCCAAAGTAGTTAAATATTAGATAACGTAGAAAAGAGGTCACTAACAGTTAGGAAGATGAAGAAAGACATGCAGAACATCATTCATGAGCTTTGTCTTAAAGGTAAAGAGGATTGGGGTGGCTAGGTGGCAAGGAATAGAGCACCAGACCCAGAGTCAGGAGGACCTGAGTTCAAATCCGGCTGCAGACATTTAATATTTACAAGCTGTGTGACCTTGGGCAAGTCTCTTAACCCCAATTGCCCTTCCTCCCCCCCTGCAAAAAGAAAAAATAAGGTAAAGAGGATCTCCATGAGGTGATCAAATATTCTAGGCACCTAGGGCAGCCAGTCCAAGGTGCTGAGCAGGAAGATGGCGTATTGTGTCAAGGAAAAAAGAAGGAAGGCACATTTGATTTGAACACAGAATAATGGAGGGACAGGTGTGTGTGTGTGTGTGTGTGTGTGTGTGTGTGTGTGTGAGTGAGACACATGAACTAGTAAATGTTTAACAACTGGTTCTCTAAAAACAAAATACATGTGACACACTTTCAAATTTAACCAGCATTGGAGGATTCTGGGAAGATGACAGAGTAGATCAGAAAATTCCAAGCTCTTCAGCTTTCCTCCACAAACAAGACAAAACAGCACCTCAGGGTAAACATAGGGTTGCGAAAATAAACAAGAATTGGGGCAGATCAGTGAGTGGTCCTCCTGGGACTACTGGAGAAGATGCAAAGTAAGACCCCAGGATGAAGGTTTGGCCTGAGTAAAGTGCAAACACCTCCAGGCTACCTCTCCTGAAACAACAAACAACAAGCCCTGGGGGCAGCTGGGTTGGGAGAGGTAGCCTCAGCCTCACAGGAATTCTTACTTTAGGACAGGTGGAGGAGTGGGGAATGGGGGTGGGGGTCAGATATCTGAAACGGGAAAACTGAAGGAACCTCTGTTGCTGAGGAAAAGGAGGCCTAGTTGTGCTGCCAAGATGTGGCTCTGAGCTGCACAAAAGGTAAGAAGGAACCGGCACACATCCCATCAGTGCAGAAGCAGTGGGGCAGGGATGCTGCTGGCTGTGGGCACTTACAGGAGTTTCTGTTCCAGTCCATAGGGGAGAACTGAAGGTTACAGGCACTGGAGGGTCCTCAGGGAGCAAGAGCATTTCCAGCATAGTGTGCACGGAGGGAAAGGGAAGGGATGGAGGAGACTAATTGTAGCTTGGAGGAGGAAAGGAGTGCAGAGGTTGGACATGGGAAAAATCCAAAAAAAAAAACCAAACAGTTGAGACCAGAGGCACTATCCCCTATACCCCAGGACTAGATATGATTATAACAAGTTGCTAAAAATAAAACCAAAACAAAACAAACAGGAGCAAACAAAGAAAAAAGAACTCAACCTCAGACAGTTACTGCAGGAATAGAGAAGACAGGTTCATTTTCAGAGGAGGACACTGAAGCAAAAAAAGCTTCTCCTACCCCAAAGAGTAACATCAAATGGTCATCTGCCCAAAAAGATTTCATAAAAGAACTTAAAAAACTCAAATAAGATAGATTGATGAAAATTAAAAAAAAAAAAAAGAACAACCCAAAAAAACCAAGAAGGATTATGCAAGACCTAGTAGTAGCTATACTAAAAGCCCCCAGGTCTTAGAACACTGTATATCAAAGAGCAAAAGAACTGGGGTTGTGGCCATAAATATCATGCACAACAAAGTTAAATGTAGTCCTGAATGGGGAAAAAATGGATATTTGATGAATTGGCAGACTTTCAGGATTTGGGAATGAAAAAACCAGAATTCAATAAAAAATTTGACATGCAAGATCCAGGAAAAATATAAGGTAAACATCACAGACCAAATATAAGGGACTCAAAAAGGAGAAATTATTTACTTTTTGTATGTGGAAATGTTAAGCATATGCCTAAGGTTGTCATCAGTAATTGGGCATTATGAAAGAAAGAGCTGAATGTGATGGGATCCTAAAAAGCAAAATTGTGTAGGAAAAGGTAAAAAGAGTGATTCTCTCCTACAAATGAGGTACAAGAGGAAGAATTGATACAGAAGAAACAGATGGTGCAGAAAGGCTAGTAGTGCTAGAACCCTACTCACATTAGATCTGGGTTAAAGAGAGAACAAGACATACATTTAGAAGGGTATAAAAGTCTTCCAAATTCGTAAAGAAATAAGAGGATAAGGGAACAGGATAAGGGGGTTGTGCATACAGAAGGGTGTGTAGATTAAGATTTAGGAGACATGGAGATAGAAAATAAGGGAGGGGCTCATCCAGAGGTGGGTAGGTTAAAGAATATCTGGGCAAGGTAGTGGGTAAAAGTACAGCAGAGGCATAAGGAGGGATAGAGTAAATAGGGTGAGAAGGATAGTGAGGAAAAATACAAAGGAGGAAAATACACAACAAACAATGATAACTTAGAAAGTAAATGGGTTGAATTTACCCATAAAATGTGAATGAATAACAGATTAAAAATTTGAATGCAATAATATGTTGCTTTCAGGAAACATGAGAGATGAATACAAAGAGGGCAGGAGAAGAATTTAGTATGTAAAAAAAAAAACCAGATACAGATAATAGGAAGAAATAAGCACATTATAGTTTTACATATATGTATATGAGTATATATGTATATATGTCTATATTTATGGATAGTTATGTATATGTATACATACATGTATATATAGGTATATAGATTCACACTTATTTGTATCCTTCTTTGGGTGGTGGGGGGAAGGAGAGGAAAAATAAAGGAAAAAGTGTACAGCAGAGAACAAAGAAAACCAACAAGAAAGCATAGAAAAGCTGAGTCCTCTCTTATGGTCTGCTGGGTACATGTCAATTATTTTCTTTTCTTCTTTTGTATTTAAGTTTAAAATAAAAAAAAAACAAATTTAACCTGCATTAATATCATTTTTCCCAGAAGTTTTTTTAAATCTTGACAATCAGCAGAATAAATAAAGCTCTGGTTTTCAGCTGTTGATTTTCAAGGAATAAATACTCCCAATGAAAATTTTACATTGACCAGGCTGAACTGGCTTTAGCACATTCCTAGAAGAGGGGGGGTAATATCCAATAAGCCTGGGAAGCCTGGTTGAGGTCAGGTTGTCCAGGGCTTTAAAAGCTAAACAGAGGAGTTTATATTTTATCCCAGAAGCAACAAGAAGCTATTGGAACTGTTTGAGTGGGGTATCACATGGTCATGTGTGTGTTTAAGAAAAATCACTTTGGCAGTTCTGTAGAGAATGTACCATTGGGGAGAATGACTTGAAATCAATGAGAAGGCTCTCTAAAGTACCTAAACTACAATGGTTCCTGTATGAGTGGAGAGAAGGGATTGGATCTGAGAGATGTTGTGAATAAATAAGAATTTATTAATCACTTATTGCGTGCTTGGCACAATGCTAAGGCTCTGGGGAAACAAATATAAAAGGAAAACAAAGAAACTGAGTCCCAGAGAAGTGAAATTACTTGTCCAAGGTAAGAGAAGTAGTAAACAGAACAGAAATTTGAATCCAGATCTTCTTACTCCAAATCTGGTACTTTTGATTAATTTTTATTTTTGTAAAATTTGGTTGACACATTTTGTTTTGGCACAACAGACACTTCCCAACAATCCCCAAACAAATTTACCTACAAAGTATATTCAGTGAACATTTATACAATCAAAATTGCCAAAGTGGAACAAATGTGACTGTTAACCAGAAGTACAATTGGGGCTTTCCCTTAAGATACAGAGATCACAGCCATTGAACTCCTATAGTAAAGAAACAGCTGAGCTTAGGAACTTTAAACAAAAATCCAGAGAGGTGATTTCACCTGTGCAGGGAGAACCTGGTAACAAAACTCTCTCCATCAATGCAGCAACCCTTGGAAAGCTGCCCTGGATCATTGAGAGGCAGTGTCCTGTGTCATATAAGCTGATACATGTCAGAGGTAAAACTCAGGAAAATCATTTATTAAAATGTGAAGCTATCAAAAAACACACTTCTTCCCCGGCTGATTCTGCCACACAGGTGAGTTCTTCCAGTTCTCAGCCCACCCTATTCTGGTTCTTCCTCCCCATGACCATGGGCTTCCCTAGCAGTACCCTTATAGTTTCCCAGGTTTCCATCTTTCCTACCCTGAGACAATTTCCAGGAGCTGAGAGACAAAATCCTCATTAATTAGAAGAGCTTTGTAAATGTTAGCTATTAGTACTGTTTGTTAATTATAAGAGCTATATAAATGTTAGCTCTTAGTACTGTTACTAGATGATTCCTATTCCCTTACAAATTGAAATGCCATGGGCATAGAATTTGCTAGTTATGACTCTAGTGATAATGTGTCACTTTCCAAAGTTTTATTTTATTGATTGAGCTTGTATAGTATGGTACCAATGTGGACCTCTCGTCTTTGGCCAGAGCTTTGTTTGTTGCCTGTAAAAGTCAACTTTCTTTACAATGTTGTAGTCATTGTGTATGATGTCTGGTTCTGCTTTCTCTGATCTGAGTCAATCCATGTGATTCTTCCTATATTTCTCTGAATTCTTTGTATTTCTTATTCCTTTTGACATTATATTGTCCCATCACATTTATATGCCACAGTCTGTTCATCTCTGCTCACAAAAGTCCCCCAAGATTCTTTCCTCTCATCTCTTTTGGCCTCAGCTTCCTCATCTGAAATGAAGGGGTTAGACTGGACCATGTCAAAGATTTCTTCCAGGTATCATGCCCTGAGATTCTGCTCATAGATTATCTGCCTGCCACTCTGGAGGCACTGAACATATTTACATAGGGGAAATGGGTGGGACAGCAGTGTCTAAGTTCTCAGAAATTTTCCCCATAGGCAGATATTGTGGGAAGAAGCCCATCAGACTTTGAACAGGAATTGTATTAACTTGAAGCTGGCCCAAAGTAGAGTTGGAAAGGCAAATATTGCCTTTAGTGCTTGTAACAGCAAGCACCCTAGCATACCTAGGGCGGCTACTAGCACAGGTTCTTAGATCTGTTTTTCTAAAGGAAAGCAACTCAAAATGGGTTAACAATCTTACTTTAATCGAACATATCATTTACCTAGTTCAG